>CM055316.2:24640339-25296339 GCA_029255685.2 Silene conica | reverse complement strand
ACCGCAGCCTCGGTTGAAGGAACTGTTTCCTCCAATGGTTGCTCGGCAGTTGGTTCTTGAACCTCCGATAACTCGAAGGTTCTATTACTTGACTTGTTCTCGAGAAATTCTTTCTCTAAGAACGTCGCACTAGCCGCAACAAAAACACGTTGTTCGGTAGGCGAGTAGAAGTAATGACCAAACGTTCCCTTTGGATAGCCTATAAAGTATGTCTTGACCGATCGCGGCCCGAGCTTATCCTCAAATCAAGTAGACATAGCCATATCTACTCAAATCATCCGTGAAAGTGATGAAATACCTATAGCCTTCTCGTGCGTTGATCGACATAGGGCCACATACGTCCGTATGTATTAGTCCTAATAGGTCGGCAGCGCGCATTCCAACACCTTTGAAGGAAATACGAGTCATTTTGCCGATGAGACATGATTCACACGTGCCATATGATTCGAAATCAAAGGGCGAAATAGCTCCATTCTGTATGAGCTGTTTTACGCGTTTCTCATTTATGTGTCCCATACGACAATGCCATAGGTAAGTTTGATCTTTGTCACCTACCTTTATTCTTTTATTATTCACATGTAATATCTCGGTAGTTTGATCTAAAACATAAATTCCATTCATGGAAACTGCCTTGCCATAAATCATATTGTGTAAGGAGAAAATACAGCTATTATTCTCTATTACAAATGAAAAACCAAGTTTGTCAAGTGCAGAAACTGAAATAATGTTTTTGGATAAACTAGGAACATAATAACAGTTATATAAAAATAACTCGAATCCACTTGGAAGCTGGATTACGTATGTTCCCTTCGAGACTGCAGCCACACGTGCTCCATTCCCGACACGCAGGTCCACCTCACCCTTGATTAGGGGTTCTTGGTTTCGGAGGCCCTGCACATGATTACATAGATGAGAACCACAACCAGTATCAAGTACCCAAGTTCCGCAACTTGCGTGGTTAATCTCAATCATGTGAATAAAAGAAGAAGAAGACATACCAACAGGGGTAACGCGGCCTGCCTTAATGTCCTCGCGATACACGGGGCATGAGCGCCTCCAATGCCCAGTCTTGTGGCAATGGTGACATTCCATGCTAGTATCCATGCTCTTTGTTTTGCCCTGTGAGTTGCTTGACTCACCTGGCCCACTCTTAGTAAATCCTGGTTTCTTGAACCTGGGCCTACCTACCGCTAGGTCGCCCTGAGCTTTAGCCTTCCCTTTACCTTTTCCCTTACTTGAGATCATGAGAACATCCTGCTTTAGACTCCCACTCAACTTTAGATCCTTCTCAGTCTGTACGAGAAGGGAGTGGAGCTCATGGGGAGTCTTCTTCATGTCGTTCATGTAGTAGTTGGCCCTAAAGAGGGCGAACCCATCATGAAGCGAATGAAGCATGCGATCAACGATGATGTTCTCACTGATCTTGCAGTTTAGGGACTCCAGTTTCTCGATATTCTCAATCATGTTGAGAATATGTGGGCTAACAGCTTGGCCCTTCTGGAGTTTCGCCTCAAAGAAGCGACAGGTATGCTCATAAGAAACGATTCTCGGAGCCTTGGAGAATTCGTTAGTGAGCGTGGTGAAAATCTTGTTTGCACCATGGGTTATGAAGCGTCTTTGCAAATTGGATTCCATTGCATAGATGAGTACGTTCTTTATCGCACCCGCTTCCATAACGAAATCGCTATGAGCGCGAATTTCGTTGGCTCTAGCTCCAGTTCCTGGGTGTGGCGGAATGGGCTCAGTTAAGAACTTGAGCTTTCCGTCAGCAATGGCAGCATTCCGTAGTGCTGCCTCCCAGTCAGAGAAGTTTGACCCATCATTCCTCAGTCTAGTAGACTGATTCATGGAGTCCATGAAGGCTTTTAGCCAGGATTCACGTGCTAGCTTGGCACTTGGCATTGGGTCTTCACCAGCCATTTTAGTTTTACAGCAGTTTTAATGAACGTGTTCTACACTGAAAAGAAGATAAAACAAAACCATATAAGCAACTTATTGTTGTGATTTAAGTCTATATTAAATTGAATTTAAACTCGTAGACTCATGCATTTATATAATTGATCTCCCTCAAGAATTATATAAACGATCCCAAGACTCAATTTCCGTATATTGATAAGCCCACAGTTTGGCTAATTCCAATCGTTGGAACTCTTGGTCGATAGATTTCCGTATATCTATCTATTAGCCCATCTCAGTCACTGGAATATTATCGAGTGACCATGATGTTGAGATAAAATAAATCATCTGTTCCCACTTACCCGACGTAGAAGGGGTCATATTATGCCTACCGACGAAGAAGGGATTCATGGGAGGCTGATTTATAAAGACTAGTCTCAATTTTTGGTTATACGAGGAAGACCCCATCAACTTTTATTTATTCATATTAAGTGAACTAATATCTAGCATATGCGTGAATGAATTAAATAAAGTGATGGCTTTATAATGACATGTGACATCTGTATTGTCACAGAAAACTAACGCGTGACCTCTACATGAGTCAGTTTTCAGGCATGATATAGGTGGTTTGGTTTTTAGGCGGAATATGATGCAAGCTATTATCGATGAAAGCATAAAGATAAATGCAATAAACGTAAATAAAAGTCCTAGTGTGGCCTATCCTACCAAAATAAACATAAAACAACTTGGAATCCACTGTTGGACCCTAGAAGCTTGTCTTGATGTTCCATCTTGGTCCTTGCAGCGGGAGTGAGCATCCGGCCTCCGTCTTGTCTTTGGTCTTCACAAAATTACTAATTTAAAATACAAAAGTAGTCCTAGATACATTCTAATTTAAATACAAAAGTAATTACATGGCAAAAACCCAAAACGGAGATTCAAGATCTCAAAATTACAAGCAAGATCGTGTCCCTTCATTACGGTGACACAATCTTCTAAGGCCACACTAAGTTACAACCGTTTGCAAAAATTAAATACGTTATTGAAAGCATTCAAGGCATTCACAAGACGATAAATAAAATGCATCAACTAAAAACAATTTATACATGACATAATACTGTTATTATGATTAATAAATTTATACCAAACCACCTTTTAAGATTAAAATTAAGTGACTATACCGTTTTAATCACCAATTTTAACCAACATATAATCCATTATTTTAAACTGTTTTAAAACAATATGTATCAAACGAGGGTGAACCGTTTCACTAAATAATACACTATTTCCGTATATAGTATATTATTTTAAGCCATGTGAAAATAAAACATGTTATTTTCGTAAAAATAAAAAAAACGAGTCTGTTACAGGGGTGGTCAACCGACCGGAAAAACAGGTCTACCGACCACCTGTCGAAAAAATTTTTTTTTTTTTTTTTTTTTTTTTTTTTTTTTTTTTTTTTGCAGAATGGTCGACCGACCCGAAAAACAGGTCGACCGACCACCTGACACGAAACCGAGTTTCTGAACACGATTTCTCACAAAAGAAACTGTTTTTAAAAAAAACAGAAAACTCACACAGGGGCGGTCGACCGACCGCTAAAACTGGTCGACCGACCGACGCAGCGGCAGAAACGAGATTTTTCAAAAACTTTTTAAAAAAAAACTTATGAAAAACACAAAAGTAAAATTTTCATGGCCTAAGTCTCTGATACCACTTGTGGGGAATATTTGTGAATGCTAATTGCTAAGCTAATACTTGTTTGTGAATGCTAATTGCTAAGCTAATACTTGTTTTCTCTTTTGAAGGATGGTGAGACCTACGGCTGCTGATAATATTATGCTGCAAGCAATTCATCATTTGCTTGAGACTCAGAGACAGCAAGCAGGGAATGTTCCACCTCCTCCACCGCCAGGCAACGAGGCTAATAGTCCCGGTAGTTTCTCATGGATAGCTTCGCAGATGTCCCGTAGCCACGTGAAGACTTATGGTGGCGAGGTTGATCCGGTAGCTCTTACCGAGTGGTTCAGGGAGATGGAAAAGAGCTTTACTATGTATTCGGTGGGTAGAGAGGATAGAGTGCGGCTAGCCACTCACTTTCTTACCCTTGAGGCCGATAGGTGGTGGGCGTTGACAGGACCTACTTCCACTCTTGATCCTTTGTTCGATTGGGAGGCTTTTAAGGATAAGCTCGAGACGAGGTTCTATCCTAAAGAGCTCAGATCACAGCGACTCAAAGAATTCATGGATTTGAAGCAAGGCAAGATGTCAGTTCAGGAGTTCACAGACCGATTCAACCAACTTGCTCACTTCGCATCGAGATTTGTCAGAGATGAGGCCGAGAGAGTCTACTTTTACCGTGGCAAGCTAGGACCGCGCATCGAGAGCATGGTTCGTCGTGACTCGACTTCTTTTGTGGAGGTATATGATGATGCTATTTGGGCCGAGAGTTCTATTCGTGCCATAGATGCTGAGACCCGAGCTGCTACTTCCAGTGTGACTCCTCACCAGAGATCAGTGTACCAGGGGAAGAGACCGTTTATTCCTTCTACTTCTTCGCCTTCTTCTCAGAAGAAGCGGTTTGAGAGGTTCTCTGCTCCGGTTGCTAATACCATTGTTCACACCGACACAGCTGCTAGTGTTTGCCACCGTTGTGGTAAACCTTCTCATCCGGGTTTTGCCTTTTTTAAGAATGCTTTCAAGTGCTACACTTGCAATGGATTTGGGCATAAGTCTTATGAGTGTCCTGAGAGGAACACCGTACTTGGCAAGGCTGCCACTGCTGCTGCAGCGACTAGAGGAGGAAAGCCGAAAGGGAAGATCTTTGTGATGACTAGGGCTGAGGCTGAGGCTCATCCAGATATTGTTGCCGGTATCTTTTCTGTTCTTGGCGCTGAGTGCCTTATTTTGTTCGATACTGGAGCTTCTTTATCATTTATATCGACTCAGTTCGCCGACCGTCTAGCTCTTGAGTCTTCATTGGTTGAGGAGACTTCCATTTCCTTACCTTCTGGAGACGTGTTTTCCTGCTCTTCGTCCCATAGGGATGCTCCTATTATTATTGGTCAAGCCCCATTTCTAGCGGACTTACTGAGATTTCCTCTCGAGGAGTTTGACATTATCCTCGGTATGGATTGGTTATCGCGATACCATGCTCGCTTCGAGTGTCGCGACCAGAAAATCTGCTTGAGGAGTTCTTCAGGAGTTCGTGTTTCCTATAGGGGAACTCGCCCTCAAAGGGGTGTTCGTGTTATCTCTTCGATGAAAGCATCTCATCTTCTTAGGAAGGGTTGCCAAGCCTTCCTGTGTGTTGTTTCAGCTGCAAAGCCATCGCTACTGAAGCTTGAGGATGTAGCCATTGTTCGTGAGTATCCAGATGTTTTCCCAGATGACTTGCCAAGGATACCGCCAGAGAGAGATGTGGAGTTCACCATAGAGCTTGTTCCAGCACCGGACAGATTTCCAAAGCTCCTTACCGTATGGCTCCACCAAAGTTGAAAGAGTTGAAGCAACAATTGGAAGAGATGATCGAGAAAGGGTTCATTAGACCGAGTGCTTCTCCGTGGGGTGCTCCAGTTTTGTTCGTTAAGAAGAAAGATGGTTCCATGAGACTTTGCATTGATTATAGAGAGCTGAACCGAGTGACCGTGAAGAACAGATATCCTTTGCCTAGGATAGACGACTTGTTCGATCAGTTGAAAGGTGCTTCGAGGTTTTCTAAGATTGATCTTCGATCGGGTTATCATCAGATTCCAATGAGAGAGGCTGATATTGCGAAGACTGCTTTTCGTACCAGATATGGGCATTTTGAGTTCGTGGTTATGCCTTTTGGGTTGACTAATGCACCTGCTATCTTCATGGATCAGATGAACCGTACCTTTAGTGAGTATCTTGACACTTGTGTTGTGGTGTTTATCGATGATATCCTCATTTACTCTAAGACCGATGAGGAGCATGCCGAGCATCTTAGATTAATTCTTGGGATTTTACGTCGATAGAAGTGGTTCGCGAAGTTCTCTTAGTGTGAGTTTTGGCTTTCTAAGGTTGCATTTCTTGGACATGTGATATCTAGTGAGGGAGTTATGGTTGATCCCGCGAAGATTGAGGCCGTTGTTGATTGGGAGAGTCCCAAAGATGTTGGAGAGATCCGAAGTTTCCTTGGATTGGCTGGTTATTATCGTAGATTTGTTGAGGATTTCTCTAGATTAGCTCGCCCGATGACTAAGTTACTGAAGAAAGAAGCTAAGTTTGTGTGGAACGACAAGTGCGAGAGTTCTTTCCAGGAGTTGAAGACTAGGTTGACCTCCGCTCCTATACTTGCTTTGCCAGAGATCGGGGTTGACTTTGATGTGTATTGTGATGCTTCGATGTTAGGACTTGGATGCGTACTGATGCAGAGTGGTAAGGTGATAGCCTACTCATCTAGACAGTTGAGAGTTCATGAGGTGAACTATCCGACACATGACCTGGAGTTGGCCGTAGTCGTTCATGCTTTGAAGATGTGGCGACATTACCTGATTGGATCCCATTGCCGCATTTTCACAGATCACAAGAGTCTTAAGTACATTTTCACCCAGAAAGACCTTAACATGAGACAGAGACGTTGGCTAGAGTTAGTTAAAGATTACGACCTTGAGTTGTTATATCATGAGGGAAAAGCCAATGTAGTTGCTGATGCGCTTAGCCGCAAGACTTCTCACTCGTTGAGTGCCATGCGAGTATTGCCCGATGAGTTGTGTTCCGAGTTCCGGAAGCTGAGGTTAGAGATGGTGGGTAGTGGTTTTGATTGGTTAGCCGCTATGACTGCCGAGCCGTCTTTATATTGGGAGATTCGCCGGAGTTTACCTTCGGATGCCGATTTCAAGGAGTTCGAGGCTAAGATTTCGAGTGGTGTTGCACCTGACTTAGTTATTGATGCTGATGGTTTCCTTAGGTTCCGTGGTAGGATGTATGTTCCCGATGTGCCATATTTGAGGAAGAGGGTTCTTGACGAGGCTCAATGTAATAACCCGAATTTTATTATTAAATATAGTGGTTTCGTGGGTTAGTTATGATCGAAGTTATCTTTTAATTCTTAAAATAGTCGTTTCATAAGCTTACGCGTACTCGTTTTGTTGGGTGATGTTGGTACTACTGTGGGATTCGAGTTGGGGACCTAAGCACCTAATAGCAATATATGTGGCATGGTGATAGTGTGGTTCGAACTTGGGACCTGTTGTCACCCTACACTGGGCCTCGATTGGCGTGACAACAGACCAAGCCCACACGGAAATTCAAATGATCAGCAACTATGTCTCAGCCGCCTTATGTATACCATGAGTTTCTGTGCACTAAACCCTAACCAAACACAGATCTGACTTCACAAAACCCTAGCCCGTAGTTTGGAGAAGAGGAACAACCTGCTCACGGTGGTAGACGGTGGTCCTAGGGCTGCTCGAAGTGGTCAAGAAACTGGTATGGTCACCACGTTCGTTTTAAATGCAGTTTGAGCGTGTAGTTTTACCATCGGTTTAGAGGAATGCTTACTCAGTTTCTTATTGTTATTTTCACGTTTATTTATTCTATGTTATAGAGTGATTATATATGTTCTTTATTGTCGTGTCGTTGGTTGTTTAAACTCATGTTCGAAGGTATCAAATAAGGTGTCAGGGAAGGGGTGTGATACGGTCTCAAACAGGGGGTCTGTTCTGATGTGTTTAGAGTCGGTTTCAGATTTGTTCGTGTAGCTTTTTATTATGGGTCTTTGAGTCTGGACACAGGTGGTTGTAAGGGGGTTCTCGCGGTGGTAGTCTCAGGGCTCGGTGGTGTCAGATCGTGGTGGTACAGGGCAGTTTGACAGGGGGGGGGTCGAGAGGTGTGTCTGTTTTGGTAAAACTCTGGTTGTTTTGTTCGTGTACGGGGGCGTTTGGGGGTGGTGGCATGGATGACTCGGGGGAGGTCAGTGCTATGTCACCACCGTGATTGGAGTTTGGAGTCTGGAGATGGTCTGGGTGGTCACGGCTGGTGGTAGTCATGGCGGGGCTGGTGTCGAAGGGGTGTCAAAGAGGGTGCAGTCAGAAGGGAATGCGTGGGGTCTGGTCAGTTTGGGTGTCTGATTCTGACCACCGGCAGACGGCGAGGAGGCTGCTGGTGGTTGGAATGGTGGAGGGTGGTTCTGGGAACAGGTGATGGTGGTTGTTGGTGGTAGATGGTGGTGGCATGGTGGTTGTGTAGAGGCTGTTTAGGGGCTGCTTACACGGGTTTGTGGGGGGCTGTTTTGTGTGTATTATTATTATTATTATTATTATTATTATTATTGTTATTATTATTATTATTATTGTTATTATTGTTATTATTAATAGAAAGTTTATATTTTGGGAATATTGCTAATTAATATTATTAATGATAATATCCTTGTTATTATGGCATATTAATAATTATTATGGGAAGGTTTTGTATGCTTTGAAATTCAAATTTAGTTGCCATGGTTAGAAGTTTACCTATTTTGGAAGTCTTGTGTTACGGGACGATATATTTAGAAAGTTTATATATTTGGGAAGTTGCCATATACGGAAGGTTACTATTTTGGGTAATCTTGGTTGTTAGGAAACCTTCTAAGTATAGGAGGTTTCTATAAATAGAATGTGTGCGTATATTACGAGATGTAGGGAGTTTATTGATTATATGATTTATGTTTAGGTGGTGATTTCCGCGTGGAACATTTTTAATAGCCGTTGCTCGCTTGCCATTGTCCTCTGCAGTTTTGAGGTAGGGGAATATCAATGTTGTAAATGTGATCTGACATAAAGATATTTATTATCTGGTTGCTATAATTACATATGATATATTGTGATCGATTGATTGTTGACTATTGTGGAGAACGGGGCTTGTGATTGGGTCTTGTGATATGGGTCTTGTGATAAGGGACTTGTGATATGGCCATGGGAGGTGTGGTGTGTTGGAGGTGTGGTGGAGAAATGAATGTGGAGGAAATGGAGGAATTGTTATTGCATTATTCATGTTGTGATTATATTACCTACTCAACCTCGTGTTGACCCTGTTTGTTGTTTGTTTGTGTCTGTGTTGATCCAATTTATTGGGGAGCAGAATGACAGGTTTAGACCTATGGATGCTGGAGGGGTGGAGAGAACATGGATCAGACCTGTCTAGAGATAGCCCAGTTATTTAGTTTTTCACCGTACTTGAACTTTTAGATTTGGTTTGTCACAGTTGTAATACTTCCGATACTTTGGTTTAACTTTAATTATTAAATAAAGTACTCTTTTTCTTCCTTTGTTATCTACTACCTCGGGTAACCGAGATGGTAACACCCTTAGTTATCTGGAGAGTCCTAGTTCAGGCCTCTAAATAAATGGGGGTGTTACACTCACTTGTCACCGTATTCAGTTCATCCAGGAGGAGAGAAGATGCACAAGGATTTGAGGCTTATGTTTTGGTGGCCTGGTATGAAGAAAGAGATCTTGGATTACGTGAGTAGGTGCTTGAGTTGTCAGCAAGTCAAGATAGAGCATAGGAGGCCAGGTGGTTTTCTACAGCCGCTTCCCGTTCCCCAGTGGAAGTGGGAGTGTATATCTATGGACTTCGTTACAGCATTGCCTAAGACAGTTGGAGGCAAGGATGCGATTTGGGTTATTGTGGATAGGCTAACTAAGTGTGCTAGATTTGTGCCTATCAGGGAGACATGGGATATGGACCGTTTAGCCAGGGCTTATATTGCTGAGATAGTCCGCTATCATGGTGTCCCGAGAGAGATCGTTTCAGATCGAGATCCGAGATTTTGTTCCAAATTCTGGAAGGCTTTACAGGAGGCTATGGGTAGCCGTTTGTTGATGAGCACCGCATTTCATGCCGCGACCGATGGTCAGTCCGAGAGGACTTTTCAGACACTAGAGGATTTGCTCCGTGCTTGTGCACTTGATTTTCAGAGTTCTTGGGAGCAGTGTTTGCCGTTGGTAGAGTTTTCTTACAACAACAGTTACCATTCATCTATTGGTATGGCTCCGTACGAGGCTCTTTATGGTAGGAAGTGCCGTAGTCCGATCTGTTGGGATCAGGCGAGTGACGTGCACGACCTAGGACCGGACCAGTTAGCTGTTACTATTGACCAGGTTCAGCTTATCAGAAGGTAGGATGAAGGCCGCACAGGATCGACATAAATCCTATGCTGATGTTCCCCGTAGACCTTTAGAGTTCGAGGTGGGTGACAGAGTCTTCTTGAGAGTTTCACCGATGAAGGGAGTTAAGAGGTTTGGAGTTAAGGGCAAGTTGAGTCCTAAGTATATTGGACCTTTTGAGATCGTGAAGAGGATTGGTGCTGCTGCTTATCGTTTGGACTTGCGTCCTAGTTTGGGCAAGGTTCATAGTGTCTTTCATGTTTCTCAGCTCCGTAAGTATGTTAGTGACCCGAGTCATGTTCTGCCTAGAGAGATCGAGAACTTGGAGCCGAGTCTTGCTTTCGAGGAGCGTCCCGTGAAGATCCTAGACCATCAGGATAGGAAGCTTAGGAGCAAGGTGGTGCCGCTAGTGAACATCCTTTGGCGTTGCGGTGATGTTGAGGAGCAGACGTGGGAGACCGAGGCATCGATGCGTATCGCGCATCCTTCTCTTTTCGATTGAGGTAGAGTTAGTTAGAATTTATCTTCGTTCGAGTTTCGAGGACGAAACTTTTTGAAGTTGGGGTGATTGTAACATCCCGTATTTTCGTAAAATCTAATTTAAGCGTTTTAAATTATTTTAAGTAATAAAATAATATTTTAATAATTTATTATGAAAGGTTTTAATTTAATTAGTAAGATCCGTCTTAAGAACCTTAAGTCCTTAAGACGAATACAAACTTGGTAAACTTAAACTCATATCTTAAATATCCGTTCAAGTGTCCGAACCATTTAATTGACTCGGAAAGGACAGCCCATAAAACCCCCATAAACCCCTTTAGTCGACATATTGTCCTCCATCCTCAAACATTTCACTGTAAAACAATTCTCACAAAAACCTCCATTGTTAACATCTTCTTTTGAGCTTTTCTTCATCATCCGTTAATCAAATCGAGGTAACAATAACATTTTCGGAATCCTCATTCAATTTCCAAGCCATCTATCACTTTCATTTTTCAAATCCTTAACTTCGAAAAATGGGCGGTTTTCCTTGAATTCCGTTTTAAGTCCTTAAACCCGTTTGTTTATGTTTGTAGGTGAGGGCTTAGACAATCCAGAGGTTGATAGCTACGTGGTAGAGGAGGATCTTTAGCCGGAATCGCTTGAAAGGTGACGATAATGAGAAACTCGGCCTTTATGTGTATATTAGCAAGTTTGTTGTGTTCTTATGTTAAGTTTCTGATTTTGTTAAAGTATAGTGTTTAAAGGACTTAGTAATATGATTAAGAATGTTTTATTGTGTTGAATTCATACTTGTTGATGTTCATATGCTCATATGTTGTTTTAAAAAAATGTACACATTTTGCGACGGATACTTGATATAATCATTTGAGGATTGTTATGGGATTTGTATGCTGTTAGGATAGTAGTATTGGATGTTTTTGATGTTGGGCAAATCATACTTGTAGCAATTATTGAAGATTATATGTCGATTTGTGAAGTTTTGAAAGGGCTGGAAAAACCCGAAATTCGTATCAGGCTCTCTGAGCCGGTCGACCGACCGGCCGCCGGTCGACCAGCTGGGAGTGCATCTTGTGTGTTTTTGCGATTTCTGAGTTTTTGGCCTTAGGACTGCCAGCCGGCCGACCGGCTGGTAGTCTCTTGTGTAGTGTTTGTTTGCGAAGAACATAGGAAAGAAAGAGAGCCCAGCCGGCAGACCGGCCGCCTGCCAGCCGGCTGGGAGTACGTGTGGGGATGGTTTACGAGTTTATGAAGGCTAGGGTATTGGGTCACCAGCCGGCCGACCGGCTGCCTGCCGACCGGCTGGGAGTCCCTTGTGGTTCTTTGTTTTAAAAGAGAAAGTCTGAGAGGGTCACCAGCCGGCCGACCGGCTGCCTGCCGACCGGCTGGGGACTCCTGTAGGTTATTTTGAAATCGTAGTTCCTTTATAACTTTCAAACGGTTAATCGGTTTTGGTTGAAACTCGTTTTGTATACCCGTGACATGTTTTTGAGGTCCCCGGAGGATGGGCAACATTTTATTGGGTTCGGGAATGGAGTAAGGATAGAGACCCCCCGGTCGGGTAACCGAAAGGGAAACCGGCTCTCCCTCAACTTAGTTCCCGGGGTCAATTAAGTGTTGATTAGAAGTTAAGAAAAGTAGAACTATAGATTAGTTCATAGACTGTGGTTGACATTGTATTGATGCGTATTAAGTTATGCCTTAAGCTGGCCTCTGAACTTAATACGTGAGTTGTTTGCCATATATGGGGATATGCCTTAAGCTGGCCTCTGAGCTCCATATGTGTATGTTGGTCGTGTCTGGGACATGCCTTAAGCTGGCCTCTGAGTCCAAACATGTATGATAGTGATCGCGTTGGAACATGCCTTAAGTTGGCCTCTAAGTCTGACGAGTAGAGCAGCTGCACAACGGGGTAGCTAAGGAACTGACACCTTTCCCGGAGTGCAGATGTTTGGTGCTAGAACATACCTTAAGCTGGCCTCTGAGTTTAGTACCTTGTGATGTGGTGAAGGGACATGCCTTAAGCTGGCCTCTGAGTCCTTTACTTTTGGATGCTAGTCTATGTCTTAAGTTGGCCGCTGAGTCTAGTGTCTTGCTGATTGGCAGGTCCATGCCTTAAGTTGGCCTCTGAGTCCTTGCTTGCTGAATGTTTTGGTGTTAAAGTTATGTCTTAAGTTGACCGCTGAACCTTTACACTTGCTGATTGATTGTATTAGATTATGTCTTAAGTTGACCGCTGAACCTTTTACTTGCTGAATTTATCTGCTAGCCTTGAGTTGGTACGTGTCAGATATGGATATTGATAATGATGAGTAAATGAATGTTTGTTTGAGTTGTGGTTCGATCATCCAAGGCATTGGGTGACTCTTAGTTCGGTTTCATAAATAGTTGGATTGAAAGACCCCCCGACTGGGTAACCAGTAGGGAAACCGGCTCTCCTTCCTAACGGTTTATGAAGTTGGTTGAGAGCCGAGCCGTGCACTAGAGTTTGCATGATAGTATGAGAACAGTGGTTGAGATGTTTATGCTTCACATGTTGATATATGTTGGAGTATTCTGTATTGTTTATGTGTTACGTGTTGTCACAAAAGGTGGCTAGGAGAACTCTAGTCACTCCCCACTGATTGTGGCGTACATGTTTTCATGTATGTAGGTACATGCAGGTTGGAGCAGGGTTACGAGAGGGCTAGCGAGTGATGATCCTGTTGTCATCATATGACTTACCTTTATATCGCCTAGCTAGACTCTTAGACTTTTGATACAGTTGTTTTGGTGCCTGTAGGGATGTTCCATCCCAGGCTGATGTACATATTTGTTTTTGATACTTAGAACTGTTACTTATCTATTTTGGTTTAATTTCAGTTTCAGTTTCCGTTCCAGTTTAAGACTTCTCGCATGTTGTTTACTTTAAAAAGTTTTAATTCCGCTGTATTTTTAGTACTTTTGTATGTTTATATTTCCGCTTTCGCGAGGGGTTTTACAAGTAAGGTTAGGACTAAGGACCTGATTGTAGTACATATCAGAATATGTCTGAGTTGGGACCGCTAGAGTACGATATGTAGTGATGTCTGATGCTTGTCAAGGTATGATATGAGTTGCGATTGTAAAACCCCTCGCGAAAGCGGAAAGATAAAACATACAAAGTACTAAATATGTAGCGGAATTAAAACTTTTTAAACATAAACAACATGCGAGGTGAATTAAAACTGAAACTGAAACTAATAACTGATATAAACAAAATAGATAAGTATAACAGTTCTAAGTACTGAAAACCAATATGTACAAAGCCTTGGATGGAACATCCCTACATGCACCAAAAGATAAACAGTATCAAACTAGAGTCTAGCTACTCGAAAGTGTAAGTCATAAGATGACAAGTGGATAATCACTCGCTAGCTCTCAATGAACCCCGTCCAACCTGCATGTACCTACATACAAGAAAACATGTACGCCACAATCAGTGGGGAGTGACTAGAGTTCTCCTAGCCACCTTTTGTAACGACACGTAACACAACAAGGCAACTAGAATACTCCAGCATATATAAACATGTGAAGCATATCAATATCTCAATAACTGATCTCATACTATCATGCAATCACTAATGCACGGCTCTCAACCAACTTCGGAAACTATTTGGAAGGAGAGCCGGTTTCCCTACCGGTTACCCGGTCGGGGGGTCTTTCAGTCCAAACTATTTACGAAACTGACTAAAGAGTCATCCAATGCCTTGGATGAAAAATATGAACGTCAAGGTGAAGTTGGGGTGATTGTAACATCCCGTATTTTCGTAAAATCTAATTTAAGCGTTTTAAATTATTTTAAGTAATAAAATAATATTTTAATAATTTATTGTGAAAGGTTTTAATTTAATTAGTAAGATCCGTCTTAAGAACCTTAAGTCCTTAAGACGAATACAAACTTGGTAAACTTAAACTTATATCTTAAATATCCGTTCAAGTGTCCGACCCATTTAATTGACTCGGAAAGGACAGCCCATAAAACCCCCATAAACCCCTTTAGTCGACATATTGTCCTCCATCCTCAAACATTTCACTGTAAAACAATTCTCACAAAAACCTCCATTGTTAACATCTTCTTTTGAGCTTTTCTTCATCATCCGTTAATCAAATCGAGGTAACAATAACATTTTCGGAATCCTCATTCAATTTCCAAGCCATCTATCACTTTCATTTTTCAAATCCTTAACTTCGAAAAATGGGCTGTTTTCCTTGAATTCCGTTTTAAGTCCTTAAACCCGTTTGTTTATGTTTGTAGGTGAGGGCTTAGACAATCCAGAGGTTGATAGCTACGTGGTAGAGGAGGATCTTTAGCCAGAATCGCTTGAAAGGTGACGATAATGAGAAACTCGGCCTTTATGTGTATATTAGCAAGTTTGTTGTGTTCTTATGTTAAGTTTCTGATTTTGTTAAAGTATAGTGTTTAAAGGACTTAGTAACATGATTAGGAATGTTTTATTGTGTTGAATTCATACTTGTTGATGTTCATATGCTCATATGTTGTTTTCAAAAAATGTACACATTTTGCGACGGATACTTGATATAATCATTTGAGGATTGTTATGGGATTTGTATGCTGTTAGGATAGTAGTATTGGATGTTTTTGATGTTGGGCAAATCATACTTGTAGCAATTATTGAAGATTATATGTCGATTTGTGAAGTTTTGAAAGGGCTGGAAAAACCCGAAATTCGTATCAGGCTCTCTGAGCCGGTCGACCGACCGGCCGCCGGTCGACCAGCTGGGAGTGCGTCTTGTGTGTTTTTGCGATTTCTGAGTTTTTGGCCTTAGGACTGCCAGCCGGCCGACCGGCTGCCTGCCGACCGGCTGGTAGTCTCTTGTGTAGTGTTTGTTTGCGAAGAACATAGGAAAGCAAGGGAGCCCAGCCGGCAGACCGGCCGCCTGCCAGCCGGCTGGGAGTACGTGTGGGGATGGTTTACGAGTTTATGAAGGCTAGGGTATTGGGTTATTCCCAGCCGGCCGACCGGCTGCCTGCCGACCGGCTGGGAGTCTCTTGTGGTTCTTTGTTTTAAAAGAGAAAGTCTGAGAGGGTCACCAGCCGGCCGACCGGCTGCCTGCCGACCGGCTGGGGACTCCTGTAGGTTATTTTGAAATCGTAGTTCCTTTATAACTTTCAAACGGTTAATCGGTTTTGGTTGAAACTCGTTTTGTATACCCGTGACATGTTTTTGAGGTCCCCGGAGGATGGGCAACATTTTATTGGGTTCGGGAATGGAGTAAGGATAGAGACCCCCCGGTCGGGTAACCGAAAGGGAAACCGGCTCTCCCTCAACTTAGTTCCCGGGGTCAATTAAATGTTGATTAGAAGTTAAGAAAAGTAGAACTATAGATTAGTTCATAGACTTTGGTTGATATTGTATTGATGCGTATTAAGTTATGCCTTAAGCTGGCCTCTGAACTTAATACGTGAGTTGTTTGCCATATATGGGGATATGCCTTAAGCTGGCCTCTGAGCTCCATATGTGTATGTTGGTCGTGTCTGGTACATGCCTTAAGCTGGCCTCTGAGTCCAAACATGTATGATAGTGATCGCGTTGGAACATGCCTTAAGTTGGCCTCTAAGTCTGATGAGTAGAGCAGCTGCACAACGGGGTAGCTAAGGAACTGACACCTTGACCGGAGTGCAGATGTTTGGTGCTAGAACATACCTTAAGCTGGCCTCTGAGTTTAGTACCTTGTGATGTGGTGAAGGGACATGCCTTAAGCTGGCCTCTGAGTCCTTTACTTTTGGATGCTAGTCTATGTCTTAAGTTGGCCGCTGAGTCTAGTGTCTTGCTGATTGGCAGGTCCATGCCTTAAGTTGGCCTCTGAGTCCTTGCTTGCTGAATGTTTTGGTGTTAAAGTTATGTCTTAAGTTGACCGCTGAACCTTTACACTTGCTGATTGATTATATTAGGTTATGTCTTAAGTTGACCGCTGAACCTTTTACTTGCTGAATTTATCTGCTTGCCTTGAGTTGGTACGTGTCAGATATGGATATTGATAATGATGAGTAAATGAATGTTTGTTTGAGTTGTGGTTCGATCATCCAAGGCATTGGGTGACTCTTAGTTCGGTTTCATAAATAGTTGGATTGAAAGACCCCCCGACTGGGTAACCAGTAGGGAAACCGACTCTCCTTCCTAACGGTTTATGAAGTTGGTTGAGAGCCGTGCACTAGAGTTTGCATGATAGTATGAGAACAGTGGTTGAGATGTTTATGCTTCACATGTTGATATATGTTGGAGTATTCTGTATTGTTTATGTGTTACGTGTTGTCACAAAAGGTGGCTAGGAGAACTCTAGTCACTCCCCACTGATTGTGGCGTACATGTTTTCATGTATGTAGGTACATGCAGCTTGGAGCAGGGTTACGAGAGGGCTAGCGAGTGATGATCCTGTTGTCATCATATGACTTACCTTTATATCGCCTAGCTAGACTCTTAGACTTTTGATACAGTTGTTTTGGTGCCTGTAGGGATGTTCCATCCCAGGCTGATGTACATATTTGTTTTTGATACTTAGAACTGTTACTTATCTATTTTGATTTAATTTCAGTTTCAGTTTCCGTTCCAGTTTAAGACTTCTCGCATGTTGTTTACTTTAAAAAGTTTTAATTCCGCTGCATTTTTAGTACTTTTGTATGTTTATATTTCCGTTTTCGCGAGGGGTTTTACAAGTAAGGTTAGGACTAAGGACCTGATTGTAGTACATACCAGAATATGTCTGAGTTGGGACCGCTAGAGTACGATATGTAGTGATGTCTGATGCTTGTCAAGGTATGATATGAATTGCGATTGTAAAACCCCTCGCGAATCGGAAAGATAAAACATACAAAGTACTAAAAATGTAGCGGAATTAAAACTTTTTAAACATAAACAACATGCGAGGTGAATTAAAACTGAAACTGAAACTAATAACTGATATAAACAAAATAGATAAGTATAACAGTTCTAAGTACTGAAAACCAAATATGTACAAAGCCTTGGATGGAACATCCCTACAGGCACCAATAGATAAACAGTATCAAACTAGAGTCTAGCTACTCGAAAGTGTAAGTCATAAGATGACAAGTGGATAATCACTCGCTAGCTCTCAATGAACCCCGTCCAACCTGCATGTACCTACATACAAGAAAACATGTACGCCACAATCAGTGGGGAGTGACTAGAGTTCTCCTAGCCACCTTTTGTAACGACACGTAACACAACAAGGCAACTAGAATACTCCAGCATATATAAACATGTGAAGCATATCAATATCTCAATAACTGATCTCATACTATCATGCAATCACTAATGCACGGCTCTCAACCAACTTCGGAAACTATTTGGAAGGAGAGCCGGTTTCCCTACCGGTTACCCGGTCGGGGGGTCTTTCAGTCCAAACTATTTACGAAACTGACCAAAGAGTCATCCAATGCCTTGGATGAACAATATGAACGTCAAGGTGAAGTTGGGGTGATTGTAACATCCCGTATTTTCGTAAAATCTAATTTAAGCGTTTTAAATTATTTTAAGTAATAAAATAATATTTTAATAATTTATTGTGAAAGGTTTTAATTTAATTAGTAAGATCCGTCTTAAGAACCTTAAGTCCTTAAGACGAATACAAACTTGTTAAACTTAAACTCATATCTTAAATATCCGTTCAAGTGTCCGACCCATTTAATTGACTCGGAAAGGACAGCCCATAAAACCCCCATAAACCCCTTTAGTCGACATATTGTCCTCCATCCTCAAACATTTCACTGTAAAACAATTCTCACAAAAACCTCCATTGTTAACATCTTCTTTTGAGCTTTTCTTCATCATCCGTTAATCAAATCGAGGTAACAATAACATTTTCGGAATCCTCATTCAATTTCCAAGCCATCTATCACTTTCATTTTTCAAATCCTTAACTTCGAAAAATGGGCTGTTTTCCTTGAATTCCGTTTTAAGTCCTTAAACCCGTTTGTTTATGTTTGTAGGTGAGGGCTTAGACAATCCAGAGGTTGATAGCTACGTGGTAGAGGAGGATCTTTAGCCGGAATCGCTTGAAAGGTGACGATAATGAGAAACTCGGCCTTTATGTGTATATTAGCAAGTTTGTTGTGTTCCTATGTTAAGTTTCTGATTTTGTTAAAGTATAGTGTTTAAAGGACAGTAACATGATTAGGAATGTTTTATTGTGTTGAATTCATACTTGTTGATGTTCATATGCTCATATGTTGTTTTCAAAAAATGTACACATTTTGCGACGGATACTTGATATAATCATTTGAGGATTGTTATGGGATTTGTATGCTGTTAGGATAGTAGTATTGGATGTTTTTGATGTTGGGCAAATCATACTTGTAGCAATTATTGAAGATTATATGTCGATTTGTGAAGTTTTGAAAGGGCTGGAAAAACCCGAAATTCGTATCAGGCTCTCTGAGCCGGTCGACCGACCGGCCGCCGGTCGACCAGCTGGGAGTGCGTCTTGTGTGTTTTTGCGATTTCTGAGTTTTTGGCCTTAGGACTGCCAGCCGGCCGACCGGCTGCCTGCCGACCGGCTGGTAGTCTCTTGTGTAGTGTTTGTTTGCGAAGAACATAGGAAAGAAAGGGAGCCCAGCCGGCAGACCGGCCGCCTGCCAGCCGGCTGGGAGTACGTGTGGGGATGGTTTACGAGTTTATGAAGGCTAGGGTATTGGGTTCCCAGCCGGCCGACCGGCTGCCTGCCGACCGGCTGGGAGTCCCTTGTGGTTCTTTGTTTTAAAAGACAAAGTCTGAGAGGGTCACCAGCCGGCCGACCGGCTGCCTGCCGACCGGCTGCCTGCCGACCGGTTGCCTGCCGACCGGCTGGGGACTCCTGTAGGTTATTTTGAAATCGTAGTTCCTTTATAACTTTCAAACGGTTAATCGGTTTTGGTTGAAACTCGTTTTGTATACCCGTGACATGTTTTTGAGGTCCCCGGAGGATGGGCAACATTTTATTGGGTTCGGGAATGGAGTAAGGATAGAGACCCCCCGGTCGGGTAACCGAAAGGGAAACCGGCTCTCCCTCAACTTAGTTCCCGGGGTCAATTAAGTGTTGATTAGAAGTTAAGAAAAGTAGAACTATAGATTAGTTCATAGACTTTGGTTGATATTGTATTGATGCGTATTAAGTTATGCCTTAAGCTGGCCTCTGAACTTAATACGTGAGTTGTTTGCCATATATGGGGATATGCCTTAAGCTGGCCTCTGAGCTCCATATGTGTATGTTGGTCGTGTCTGGGACATGCCTTAAGCTGGCCTCTGAGTCCAAACATGTATGATAGTGATCGCGTTGGAACATGCCTTAAGTTGGCCTCTAAGTCTGACGAGTAGAGCAGCTGCACAACGGGGTAGCTAAGGAACTGACACCTTGCCCGGAGTGCAGATGTTTGGTGCTAGAACATACCTTAAGCTGGCCTCTGAGTTTAGTACCTTGTGATGTGGTGAAGAGACATGCCTTAAGCTGGCCTCTGAGTCCTTTACTTTTGGATGCTAGTCTATGTCTTAAGTTGGCCGCTGAGTCTAGTGTCTTGCTGATTGGCAGGTCCATGCCTTAAGTTGGCCTCTGAGTCCTTGCTTGCTGAATGTTTTGGTGTTAAAGTTATGTCTTAAGTTGACCGCTGAACCTTTACATTTGCTGATTAATTGTATTAGGTTATGTCTTAAGTTGACCGTTGAACCTTTTACTTGCTGAATTTATCTGCTTGCCTTGAGTTGGTACGTGTCAGATATGGATATTGATAATGATGAGTAAATGAATGTTTGTTTGAGTTGTGGTTCGATCATCCAAGGCATTGGGTGACTCTTAGTTCGGTTTCATAAATAGTTGGATTGAAAGACCCCCCGACTGGGTAACCAGTAGGGAAACCGGCTCTCCTTCCTAACGGTTTATGAAGTTGGTTGAGAGCCGAGCCGTGCACTAGAGTTTGCATGATAGTATGAGAACAGTGGTTGAGATGTTTATGCTTCACATGTTGATATATGTTGGAGTATTCTGTATTTTTTATGTGTTACGTGTTGTCACAAAAGGTGGCTAGGAGAACTCTAGTCACTCCCCACTGATTGTGGCGTACATGTTTTCATGTATGTAGGTACATGCAGGTTGGAGCAGGATTACGAGAGGGCTAGCGAGTGATGATCCTGTTGTCATCATATGACTTACCTTTATATCGCCTAGCTAGACTCTTAGACTTTTGATACAGTTGTTTTGGTGCCTGTAGGGATGTTCCATCCCAGGCTGATGTACATATTTGTTTTTGATACTTAGAACTGTTACTTATCTATTTTGGTTTAATTTCAGTTTCAGTTTCCGTTCCAATTTAAGACTTCTCGCATGTTGTTTACTTTAAAAAGTTTTAATTCCGCTGCATTTTTAGTACTTTTGTATGTTTATATTTCCGCTTTCGCGAGGGGTTTTACAAGTAAGGTTAGGACTAAGGACCTGATTGTAGTACATATCAGAATATGTCTGAGTTGGGACCGCTAGAGTACGATATGTAGTGATGTCTGATGCTTGTCAAGGTATTATATGAGTTGCAATTGTAAAACCCCTCGCGAAAGCGGAAAGATAAAACATACAAAGTACTAAAAATGTAGCGGAATTAAAACTTTCTAAACATAAACAACATGCGAGGTGAATTAAAACTGAAACTGAAACTAATAACTGATATAAACAAAATAGATAAGTATAACAGTTCTAAGTACTGAAAACCAAATATGTACAAAGCCTTGGATGGAACATCCCTACAGGCACCAAAAGATAAACGGTATCAAACCAGAGTCTAGCTACTCGAAAGTGTAAGTCATAAGATGACAAGTGGATAATCACTCGCTAGCTCTCAATGAACCCCGTCCAACCTGCATGTACCTACATTCAAGAAAACATGTACGCCACAATCAGTGGGGAGTGACTAGAGTTCTCCTAGCCACCTTTTGTAACGACACGTAACACAACAAGGCAACTAGAATACTCCAGCATATATAAACATGTGAAGCATATCAATATCTCAATAACTGATCTCATACTATCATGCAATCACTAATGCACGGCTCTCAACCAACTTCGGAAACTATTTGGAAGGAGAGCCGGTTTCCCTACCGGTTACCCGGTCGGGGGGTCTTTCAGTCCAAACTATTTACGAAACTGACCAAAGAGTCATCCAATGCCTTGGATGAACAATATGAACGTCAAGGTGAAGTTGGGGTGATTGTAACATCCCGTATTTTCGTAAAATCTAATTTAAGCGTTTTAAATTATTTTAAGTAATAAAATAATATTTTAATAATTTATTGTGAAAGGTTTTAATTTAATTAGTAAGATCCGTCTTAAGAACCTTAAGTCCTTAAGACGAATACAAACTTGTTAAACTTAAACTCATATCTTAAATATCCGTTCAAGTGTCCGACCCATTTAATTGACTCGGAAAGGACAGCCCATAAAACCCCCATAAACCCCTTTAGTCGACATATTGTCCTCCATCCTCAAACATTTCACTGTAAAACAATTCTCACAAAAATCTCCATTGTTAACATCTTCTTTTGAGCTTTTCTTCATCATCCGTTAATCAAATCGAGGTAACAATAACATTTTCGGAATCCTCATTCAATTTCCAAGCCATCTATCACTTTCATTTATCAAATCCTTAACTTCGAAAAATGGGCTGTTTTCCTTGAATTCCGTTTTAAGTCCTTAAACCCGTTTGTTTATGTTTGTAGGTGAGGGCTTAGACAATCCAGAGGTTGATAGCTACGTGGTAGAGGAGGATCTTTAGCCGGAATTTCTTGAAAGGTGACGATAATGAGAAGCTCGGCCTTTACGTGTATATTAGCAAGTTTGTTGTGTTCTTATGTTAAGTTTCTGATTTTGTTAAAGTATAGTGTTTAGAGGACTTAGTAACATGATTAGGAATGCTTTATTGTGTTGAATTCATACTTGTTGATGTTCATATGCTCAAATGTTGTTTTCAAAAAATGTACACATTTTGCGACGGATATTTGATATAATCATTTGAGGATTGTTATGGGATTTGTATGCTGTTAGGATAGTAGTATTGGATGTTTTTGATGTTGGGCAAATCATACTTGTAGCAATTATTGAAGATTATATGTCGATTTGTGAAGTTTTGAAAGGGCTGGAAAAACCCGAAATTCGTATCAGGCTCTCTGAGCCGGTCGACCGACCGGCCGCCGGTCGACCAGCTGGGAGTGCGTCTTGTGTGTTTTTGCGATTTCTGAGTTTTTGGCCTTAGGACTGCCAGCCGGCCGACCGGCTGCCTGCCGACCGGCTGGTAGTCTCTTGTGTAGTATTTGTTTGCGAAGAACATAGGAAAGAAAGGGAGCCCAGCCGGCTGGGAGTACGTGTGGGGATGGTTTACGTGTTTATGAAGGCTAGGGTATTGGGTTCCCAGCCGGCCGACCGGCTGCCTGCCGACCGGCTGGGAGTCCCTTGTGGTTCTTTGTTTTAAAAGAGAAAGTCTGAGAGGGTCACCAGCCGGCCGACCGGCTGCCTGCCGACCGGCTGGGGACTCCTGTAGGTTATTTTGAAATCGTAGTTCCTTTATAACTTTCAAACGGTTAATCGGTTTTGGTTGAAACTCGTTTTGTATTCCCGTGACATGTTTTTGAGGTCCCCGGAGGATGGGCAACATTTTATTGGGTTCGGGAATGGAGTAAGGATAGAGACCCCCCGGTCGGGTAACCGAAAGGGAAACCGGCTCTCCCTCAACTTAGTTCCCGGGGTCAATTAAGTGTTGATTAGAAGTTAAGAAAAGTAGAACTATAGATTAGTTCATAGACTTTGGTTTATATTGTATTGATGCGTATTAAGTTATGCCTTAAGCTGGCCTCTGAACTTAATACGTGAGTTGTTTGCCATATATGGGGATATGCCTTAAGCTGGCCTCTGAGCTCCATATGTGTATGTTGGTCGTGTCTGGGACATGCCTTAAGCTGGCCTCTGAGTCCAGACATGTATGATAGTGATCGCGTTGGAACATGCCTTAAGTTGGCCTCTAAGTCTGACGAGTAGAGCAGCTGCACAACGGGGTAGCTAAGGAACAGACACCTTGCCCGGAGTGCAGATGTTTGGTGCTAGAACATACCTTAAGCTGGCCTCTGAGTTTAGTACCTTGTGATGTGGTGAAGGGACATGCCTTAAGCTGGCCTCTGAGTCCTTTACTTTTGGATGCTAGTCTATGTCTTAAGTTGGCCGCTGAGTCTAGTGTCTTGCTGATTGGCAGGTCCATGCCTTAAGTTGGCCTCTAAGTCCTTGCTTGCTGAATGTTTTGGTGTTAAAGTTATGTCTTAAGTTGACCGCTGAACCTTTACACTTGCTGATTGATTGTATTAGGTTATGTCTTAAGTTGACCGCTGAACCTTTTACTTGCTGAATTTATCTGCTTGCCTTGAGTTGGTACGTGTCAGATATGGATATTGATAATGATGAGTAAATGAATGTTTGTTTGAGTTGTGGTTCGATCATCCAAGGCATTGGGTGACTCTTAGTTCGGTTTCATAAATAGTTGGATTGAAAGACCCCCCGACTGGGTAACCAGTAGGGAAACCGGCTCTCCTTCCTAACGATTTATGAAGCTGGTTGAGAGCCGCGCACTAGAGTTTGCATGATAGTATGAGAACAGTGGTTGAGATGTTTATGCTTCACATGTTGATATATGTTGGAGTATTCTGTATTGTTTATGTGTTACGTGTTGTCACAAAAGGTGGCTAGGAGAACTCTAGTCACTCCCCACTGATTGTGGCGTACATGTTTTCATGTATGTAGGTACATGCAGGTTGGAGCAGGGTTACGAGAGGGCTAGCGAGTGATGATCCTGTTGTCATCATATGACTTACCTTTATATCGGCTAGCTAGACTCTTAGACTTTTGATACAGTTGTTTTGGTGCCTGTAGGGATGTTCCATCCCAGGCTGATGTACATATTTGTTTTTGATACTTAGAACTGTTACTTATCTATTTTGGTTTAATTTCAGTTTCAGTTTCCGTTCCAGTTTAAGACTTCTCGCATGTTGTTTACTTTAAAAAGTTTTAATTCCGCTGCATTTTTAGTACTTTTGTATGTTTATATTTCCGCTTTCGCGAGGGGTTTTACAAGTAAGGTTAGGACTAAGGACCTGATTGTAGTACATATCAGAATATGTCTGAGTTGGGACCGCTAGAGTACGATATGTAGTGATGTCTGATGCTTGTCAAGGTATGATATGAGTTGCGATTGTAAAACCCCTCGCGAAAGCGGAAAGATAAAACATACAAAGTACTAAAAATGTAGCGGAATTAAAACTTTTTAAACATAAACAACATGCGAGGTGAATTAAAACTGAAACTGAAACTAATAACTGATATAAACAAAATAGATAAGTATAACAGTTCTAAGTACTGAAAACCAAATATGTACAAAGCCTTGGATGGAACATCCCTACAGGCACCAAAAGATAAACAGTATCAAACTAGAGTCTAGCTACTCGAAAGTGTAAGTCATAAGATGACAAGTGGATAATCACTCGCTAGCTCTCAATGAACCCCGTCCAACCTGCATGTACCTACATACAAGAAAACATGTACGCCAAAATTCAGTGGGGAGTGACTAGAGTTCTCCTAGCCACCTTTTGTAACGACACGTAACACAACAAGGCAACTAGAATACTCCAGCAGATATAAACATGTGAAGCATATCAATATCTCAATAACTGATCTCATACTATCATGCAATCACTAATGCACGGCTCTCAACCAACTTCGGAAACTATTTGGAAGGAGAGCCGGTTTCCCTACCGGTTACCCGGTCGGGGGGTCTTTCAGTCCAAACTATTTACGAAACTGACCAAAGAGTCATCCAATGCCTTGGATGAACAATATGAACGTCAAGGTGAAGTTGGGGTGATTGTAACATCCCGTATTTTCGTAAAATCTAATTTAAGCGTTTTAAATTATTTTAAGTAATAAAATAATATTTTAATAATTTATTGTGAAAGGTTTTAATTTAATTAGTAAGATCCGTCTTAAGAACCTTAAGTCCTTAAGACGAATACAAACTTGGTAAACTTAAACTCATATCTTAAATATCCGTTCAAGTGTCCGACCCATTTAATTGACTCGGAAAGGACAGCCCATAAAACCCCCATAAACCCCTTTAGTCGACATATTGTCCTCCATCCTCAAACATTTCACTGTAAAACAATTCTCACAAAAACCTCCATTGTTAACATCTTCTTTTGAGCTTTTCTTCATCATCCGTTAATCAAATCGAGGTAACAATAACATTTTCGGAATCCTCATTCAATTTCCAAGCCATCTATCACTTTCATTTTTCAAATCCTTAACTTCGAAAAATGGGCTGTTTTCCTTGAATTCCGTTTTAAGTCCTTAAACCCGTTTGTTTATGTTTGTAGGTGAGGGCTTAGACAATCCAGAGGTTGATAGCTACGTGGTAGAGGAGGATCTTTAGCCGGAATTGCTTGAAAGGTGACGATAATGAGAAACTCGGCCTTTATGTGTATATTAGCAAGTTTGTTGTGTTCTTATGTTAAGTTTCTGATTTTGTTAAAGTATAGTGTTTAAAGGACTTAGTAACATGATTAGGAATGTTTTATTGTGTTGAATTCATACTTGTTGATGTTCATATGCTCATATGTTGTTTTCAAAAAATGTACACATTTTGCGACGGATACTTGATATAATCATTTGAGGATTGTTATGGGATTTGTATGCTGTTAGGATAGTAGTATTGGATGTTTTTGATGTTGGGCAAATCATACTTGTAGCAATTATTGAAGATTATATGTCGATTTGTGAAGTTTTGAAAGGGCTGGAAAAACCCGAAATTCGTATCAGGCTCTCTGAGCCGGTCGACCGACCGGCCGCCGGTCGACCAGCTGGGAGTGCGTCTTGTGTGTTTTTGCGATTTCTGAGTTTTTGGCCTTAGGACTGCCAGCCGGCCTATCAACATCTATATCTGACACTGTACCAACTCTAGGGAAGCAGATAAATTCAACAAGTATAAGGTTCAGCGGTCAACTCAAGACATAACCTATATACCAATCATTCAGCAAGTAAAAAGGTTCAGAGGCGACATCTTAACGCATAACCTAGATACCAAGTTCACAATATCAAGCAAGGACTCAGAGGCGAAAACTCAACGCATGGACCGGCTATCAACAAGATACTAGACTCCGAGGCGAAAACTCAACGCATGGACTAGCACTCAATTCACAATCAAAAGTAAGGAACTCAGAGGCGAAAACTCAACGTATGTTCCCCTACTACATCACAAGATACTAGACTTAGAGGCGAAAACTCAACGCATGTTCTAGCACCAAACACCTGCACTCCGGTTAAGGTATGACAACCTGACTGCCCCGTCGTGCAGTTGCTCTACTCGTCAGACTCAGAGGCCAGCTTAAGGCATGTCCTGACGCGATCACTCAAACATGTCTGGACTCAGAGGCGAAAACTCAACGCATGTCCCAGACACGACAATCAAACATGTATGGAGCTCAGAGGCGACACCTTAACGCATACCTCCATACACGACAAACAAACACATATAGGGCTCAGAGGCGACACCTTAACGCATACCCCTATATATGACAAACATTCTACGTACTAAGTTCAGAGGCGACAACTTAACTCATAATTAACTTAATACGCATCACTATAACATTCAACTTAAAACTAAACTTTAGTTCTTATCTCTTATATATTTAACCAACACTTAATTGACCCCGGGAACTAAGTTGAGGGAGAGCCGGTTTCCCTTTCGGTTACCCGACCGGGGGGGGTCTCTATCCTCTCTCCATTCCCGAACCCAATAAAGTGTCGCCCATCCTCCGGGGACCTCAATCACACATAAGCAAGAGGTAACCAAGTTCCACAACAATTATGACTAACTCAAGACTTTCATTCCACAAGTCTAAGGGTCATTAGACACTTAACTAGGTCCACTAGGTCTCTTTACAAGCCTAGGATAAGTTTAACTTAAGAGAAGAACAACATTCTAAACTTGATCACCAACTACCCATTACTACTAAATGATAACTAACATTGGCTAGATAAACAACATCTCTAAATGTTGCTTGCTAACTACCCAATAACCATGACCTTAAACATCTTGACTATGATACTTAAGCACAAGGAACAACTTAGAGGAAAAACCTTACAACAAGCGATTAAAAGGATTAACATGAGGCAATTAGTTAACCATTTGGTCACACTTTACTTAGCCTAAACATACATCCTAAACCAAGTAAATATATTCATAAACATAGCCTAAACATCACTTAAACAACTGGGAAACAAACACCCAAAACAATCACGAAACAATAAAAACAACACGAAGTTACAGGCCGATTGCGTAGCCTGCGCATTGGGGTTGCGCAGCTGCGCCTCACTTGCGCAGCCTGCGCTCAGACCTGCGCAGCCTGCGCACCAGCACGAACAGGCTGATTCACGCGATTTTCCTGCACTTTCACAATTCATCCAAACTTTCGATAAATGCTTCTATACTATGATTTCAAGCTATAATTCATTCCTACGAGCACATATAATCCCATAACAATCCCAAGTATACATCAACACGATTATTGAACAATCAAAACACAAATTATGAACAATCTTTGTATTCGTCTTAAGAACATGAAATCTGAAAAATGAGTAAACAATCATATGAATACCAAACTAAACATGTGAATGTCACTTAAATCAAAACCTAACATGCTTCTAAGTCCTAAACAACAACAAACATCATCAAAATCAGAAACTTCCATCTTAAACACCAAGAACATGCTATTTTAACAATAAAGGCCGAGTTTCTCATTATCGTCACCTTAAAAGCAATTCCGATCAAAGCTCCTCTTCTATAACGTAGCTATCCACACTAGGATCGTCTAATCCTTCACCTACAACCAGAAAAACGAGTTTTAGAGCCTAAAAGACGGATTAAACAAAAACAGCCCAAATTTCGAATGAAAGGAAATGGAAATCGGAAGTGACGGATGACTTGCAAATTTCATGAGGATTCCGAAAATGTAATTATTACCTTGATTCGGAAAGCGGATGATGATTGAAATTGGGTTTTAAGGAGGAAATGAAGAACAAATGAAGAACAGTGTTTTGTTTTTGTGAAATGGAATTAGTCGACATTCACAAGGGTTTCAGGGGTTTATATGTGTCCTTTCCCGTTTAAAGAAAACGGGTTTGGAAATGAACGGGTTATTTGACACGGACTTAAGTTTTGCCAAGTTGTATTCGTCTTAAGGACTTAAGGTTCTTAAGACGGATCTTATGTTTTATTAAAAATACTTCTCAATAAATTATTAAAATATTATTTTACTACTTAAAATAATTAAAAACCTTAAAAATATATTTTATTAAAATACGGGATGTTACAGCGATCCTCTAGTTTGACACGTGAGTGTTTGTGGCGTGACGTCCTAGTCTGAGTTGCGACGTATGGACCCTCTCGTGTATGGATGATGCGGTAGGGGTATGTCTGAGTTGCGACCTCTGTCCTATCGTGAGTTTGTTTGACCGTAGTGGGTTGGGTCTGAGTTGGGATCCCGATTTTACTACGAAGAGTAATGGTTCTGATTGAGTTGTATTATGAAAGTCTTTCATTGCTAATATATATCAGCTAATAATGGATGGATACCAATTAGCTAATAATGGTTCATAATGCAACTCAGTCAGAACCATTACTCTTCGTAGTAAAATCGGGATCCCAACTCAGACCCAACCCACTACGGTCAAACACACTCACGATAGGACAGAGGTAGCAACTCAGACATACCCCTACCGCATCATCCATACACGAGACGGTCGATACGTCACAACTCAGACTAGGACGTCACGCCACAAACACTCACGTGTCAAACTAGAGGATCACAACTCATATCATACCTTGACACGCATCAGACATCAGTACATATCGTACTCTAGAGATCCCAACTCAGACATATTCCGATATGTACTACAATCAGGTCCTTAATCCAAACCTTACTGACCTCTAAACAACACTTAATTGACCCCGGGAACTAAGTTGAGGGAGAGCCTGTTTCCCTTTCGGTTACCCGACCGGGGGGGGGGGGTCTCTATCCTCTCTCCATTCCCGAACCCAATATAGTGCCGCCCGAACTCCGGGGACCTCAAACACACGTATAAAGCATGCGGAACAAGTCTCAAGCAAATCGGACAAACCGATCAAAAGTTAAAGCGATTTTAAGGGGAAAAGGGTCCTCAGCCGGTTGCAGACAGGCTTCCGGTCAGCCGGCTGACAACCCCTCACACAACAGCCTTTCGAAAAACAACCTAAACGAGGAAGGGTTCCCAGCCGGTCGACCGGCCGCCGGCCACCCGGCTGGGAGACCAACTCCCTACTTCCTCTTCTACGTAAAAAAAAAAGCACTCAACCAGGTGTCTCAGCCGGTCGATCGGCGGCCGGCCAACCGAATGAGCATCCTTTCAGCTAAATTTCCAAAAACACAAGAAATCTCAAGACGACCTCTCAGCCGGTCGACCGGCTGCCGGTCGGTTAACCGGCTCAGAGTTCCTGAGCAGTTTTTTCGCAAATTCGACATTGATTCTAAACTTCAATAAATCGATACAAATCTTAAAAATCGCAACAACACAAGTTTACCCAGCATATTTAACATACATGTGAACCAAAAGCAAGCATTGGTTCCAACAAGAAGCACATATTAAGATCATACTTTGTATTTGTCTTAACTTCTCAAAAACTGAAAATGAACATTCTAAGCATATGAAACATCATAAACCTTAATTGAATCATATGAACAACATGTAAAACGAATTCCTAACATATTCCTATAATCATACAACATCATAAACTCAAAAATCATAAGCAACATTCAAAACCAACATAAATTGTGCTACTTTAACAAAAAGGTCGAGTTACTCGTAATTGTCACCTTTTATGCGTCTTCCTCCAAGCTGTCGTCTACAATATAGGAGTCTTGACTCAAGTCCTCCAAATTCTCTCCTTAAAACACAAGAAAAACCAATATTAGGAGCTTAAACGTAAATTAGGGCAAAACAGCCCATTTTTCGAAATCATCAAAACGAAAATTGAAAGAGATAGAAAGATTGCAAATCTCGAGAGGATACCGAAAATATAAAAATTACCTCGATACGAGTTCGGGAAGGAGTCGAGATCGTCTTTAGAAGCTTGAAGAAAAATGAAAATGGTGTTTGAGTTTGTTACAGTGAAAATGAAATGAGAAGGAGCTCAATGTGTCGTATGAAGGGTTTAAGGTAAGGTTTTATATTGTCCTTTCACTTTTACTTGAGTCGGGTTATTTTCTTAACCGATACAGAAACTCAAGTCGGAAATGAAATGCCAAGTGAAAGAATGTCTTAAGATTAATAAGACAGAACTTAACGGAAAAACTTAAATTAAACTTACGATTTATTATTAGAATAATATTATATTCCGGAAAATACTTTTAAAATCATTAAAATATTATTTACAAAAATACGGGATGTTACATGTGTTGGGAAATGTGTCCTCAACAATAGTGCGATCACATAATTGAATCTCATGACGAGAATACCCATGAGATGATTCTTCATCATATAGTCAACTGATCAACAATAATCGGTAATGATTGGCTTGCTAGAGTTTGACATTACTGTCGTATGACGGTGGTGATCAGTTGATCCCTTTAGGTCACACCTATAGGACAACTCTCTTAATAGAAAAGGAATTGACTGTATAATGATACGAGTCAGTCCAATCCTAGTTTATGAAATGTATAAGGAGGACATTTATAATGAGATTATAAATAATAAAGTGTTAGTAATCGAAATGTCGTTACTAAAATTTAGATGTTTATGAAACAACATTAATCGAATGAATTTATTTTGAATTGCAATTGTTGTAGTGACATGGGAAATTATTAATTGGATGTTAGTAATTATGAATTGCTACTAATTTCTGTGAATAAATGTTTAATTAGTTAAACTTGAAATTTCATAAAATGAATAAAATGATCAATGTAATTGTTACATGACAAATTAATAAAAGTGAAATGAATGACCATTTAAGAATTGGACCGTGTGATATGTCACACAAACACACATTTTACACATTAACATTTTATGAGATAAAATGTTATAAAAACATGTAATTAATTTTATGTTAATACATGGGGAACATTTGTTGGTATTGAGGTGCCCATTCATTAGGCGCTCTACCCTAAACCGACCACCCCCATTAAGAAGACAAAAGAGAGTCTTTTCTCTCCTTATGCAATTCATTTTTAACACATTTTAGGGTTTTTGTATGAGAGAAATTGTTCATCTTCTCCTCTCCTAAAACTGTGCACTTCCTCCATACACTAGTGAAAATCTAATCTATATTTTACAAAGTGTGTAGTAGTAATATTAGATTAATAACTAGGTTATTTTGTAATTGATTTCTAGTAAAAAATAATTACAAGATTTAAGAGGGTGTGTCTTGGTGCATCTCTATTGGAGGTCTTTTCTTTGATGGCTCAAGGAGGATCATTCTCATATTACTAGCTCAAGAACAAGTGAAGAAGGAGTCTTCACTTGTGCCCTAAAAACCGAGTAATACATAGTAAGGGTGAAATCGTTTTCTTCCTTATCTCGTTTTATATGTTATGCATGCATAAGTTCTTTTGAGTTATAAGATAATTTATTATAGTATGACTAAAATTATGTTTCTAACCTAACAATTGGTATCAGAGCAAAGGTTGTTTGCATGCATAATCGGTTATTGTGTTTCCGAGTTTTTGAAACTTAAATAAAACTATAAATTTTGAGATCTATAAGATATATCACTCGAATTTGCATGTTATATAATCAAGTCCTAAAAGTATTTTAGGATATTTGGAATGATTTTTGGATATATATTGTTCATTTGTATAATTAATTCGGTTATTTGTCATTTTAAATCGGTTAAAATGAATTAAATTGGGAAAAATAGTTATTTATACTTTCTGGCCGAGATTTTTTAGTATGATTTCACATGTATTTCCTATGTTATGAATATGAATTTTCGTAAATATTGGAGTTAAAATGCATGGTTTGTGAATTCTAAATGTTAAAATGCCATAAAATGAGAATAAATAGGTTTTATATAGTTATATTGCGAATTTGACTATAAATTTTTTTGAGTATGTCACATGCAATGTTTAAAATGTATATCAAATTTTCCAGAAATTTTTACATATATTGCATGATTATTGATTTTTAGTGTAAAAATCGGATAATAAGTGACATAATTTCGACTTTAATAGTTTGAGTTGGAATTTGGCCATAAAAATTTTACACAATGTCATATATATTATTTCCAGCATGTATAAAAATTTCGAGATTTTTATTTCGTGTTTTGCTTGCGAAATGATTTTAATGGTTAAAATCGTATAATATATGACATAATTTGTTAAATATAGTAAAAGTTACTAAGATGGCCCGAAAATTTAACCCATGTAAGTCATATTTGATATGTTCATCACCATATTTTTCTTGGGAGCCAAAAGTTTCAGCATATTTAATTTTTAATTGTTAATTGTTAAAGTTAAAAATTGAATTATAAAAGGTCATAAATTGCTTTTCAGTCCTTGGGCAGTGCATTAGTTAAAATTTTCTGTCCATATCAGTTCCCTCAGTGTTATGGAATATGTGAAAATAATATTAGTATTTTATTGCATGCTTTTAAAGTAAATTTTGAATTTACGGCTTAAAAATGCGTGTTTTATGCTTTATTTATGAAATAAATTAATAACTTTTGTAATACTAATATTTTTAAAGTTCTGAAATCTTAAGAATATTCCAGAGTATTCAAAATTTGAATTTTGAATTTTTCGAAATTTTATGGCTCTTTTAGAATTTTATATTATTTTTCCCGCAAAACCGATTAATATACGAATAATATTTGAAAAGTTAGTCAAAATTTGTGTAAGACCAAATTTTGAAACCCAAATGAGTTAGGGTGGTTAAATTTAATGTGAATTTCGATTCACGTGATGCCAAATGATTTTAAAACGTTAAAATCACGCAATTCCATAAGACCGAGTTATACGATAACTATATTTTGATGATATTTAATAGGACGATTTGGCTTAGGGTTTGCATGTTAGTTCATATACATAAGCGTTGCATATTTTATTATGATTGTCATAATTTTATTTACGTAATTTTGGGAATTATGTAATTTACTTAGTATAGCCTTAGTTTTAATCGATAATTCCCGTAATCTAAGGGGTTATCGATTTGGATGTAATTAATGTGATCTCGTATCACTTTATTTATTGTTTTCTATTTTATAATGTATAAATTAGATAGAAAGGTTGTAATTTTTGTAAATTCCGGAGAGCCTTGAAGACGATGCCTTTCGGGAAGGAGTTCCAACCAAGACGGTGTTTGCCTTGGGATGCGTGCCTCGTGAAGTTCAAGGGACCAAGGAGTTGGTTTCCGAATTTGTATTTTATATTATTTTTCTATTTTAGGAAGGCCATACTAAGATTTTACTTATGCTTTAAGTTTTATGCTTTTATTTATGCTTTATATGTTTGCATGCATAACCAAATCGTCATATCATGTCATGCATTTTTATCGAGTTTATCGACCAAGTCAATTAAATTTATCGTTGATTCACCGACTTAGTTCACTTAAAGGAGATAGATAATAAAATTAACTAGATCTCTTACAATATAAATATTGAGACTTAGCGTTACCAAAGAGTAAAGACCCATGACTCCCTTCTTCATAAGAAAGTGGGTTCGGCTACACCGGGGTACTAAACTTGTTACGTTGGGTAAGTGGGGCATATGATTACACCTTAAAATTTGGTCGATCTCAACGAAGGTATTCGTAACCGTAGTTGCAATAAGTTCAGGCTAAAGACAATTTAAAGTAAATTGTCGACCGAGAGTTCTAAGGTAGAACCGATTAAAGGGTTAATCCACCGAATTATATTAATAAGGGATGAATCGGCTACACCGTGCCCGAATTAATATGGATTTGGGTCTCAGAATCATTTACTTAATTGGGTAAGAGATCATTAAGTAAATGCTAAACTTTTTTAATATATTTACGAGTTTTAAATATAAACGATGTTGTTTTTAATTCCTTCACTTTTATTTGTAGTTTAATTTTCAACATCATCAATGGTTACCAACGCTCCACCTCTCACTAATGTATCATGGCTTCGATCCTTCATGGATCGTTGCAAACTCGATAAGCATGGTTCCAATTTTAAGGATTGGGATGCGCAATTGGTTTTGGCCGCTCAAGGTGACAATAAGACTCGTTACCTTACCAAGGCCGCTCCGACCGCTCGCTCCGTGGCTCCAACTCATGAGACTTATGAAGCCTACATGAAAGAGTCTTCCGCTCTCAAGAACGTGCTTATCTTCTCCATGGAGCCGGATCTCCAAAGGAGTATGATTAAGCTAAGCACGTCATACGAGATTTACACCAAGCTTGCGACAACGTATTCGCAAACTCCGAGGGTAATTCAATATGAGGCGGTCTCCGCCTCCGCCAACATTTGTTTGAAGGAAGGGCAAAAGTTTAGCCCTCATGTACTCAAGTTAGTTGAGTTTGCTGAAACCCTTAAGGTGCAAGGAGTTGATGTTCCCGACTCCCTCATCATTGACCGAGTTCTTCACTCCCTTATTAATAAGGTGAAATTGTATGCTAAGTTCCGGGTGAACTTTAACATGCGAAATCAAGAAACCACGTTGGACGAATTGCATAAGATGCTCGTCCAAGCGGAAAGGGACATGGGACTTAATGACAGTTCCACAAAGATGTTTTGAACATCGAGAAGAAAGGAAAGGGGAAGTTTAAGAGGAGTGCCTTCAAAGGCAAGGGCAACAAGGCCTCCAAATCCAAGCCTTCAAAAAGGAAGACCTTTTCGAAAGGGGGCTTCCACCTCATCTTCAAAGGTTGGAGACAAGTGCCATTATTGCACGAGGTTAGGTCATTGGAAACGGAATTGCCCTAAATACTTAACCAACATCAAAGCTGGAAAGGTTCTTGCAGTAGGTTATAATTCTCGTTTAAATTCATGTTATTTTGTCAACTTTTGTATGTCGATACAAGTTGTTGACTTTCACCCCTTTTAATTGTTGTAAAGGGGCACCTTATAAAGATAAGTGCCAAGAAAAGGAAGCTTGGAATTCCTTACATGGATTGCTATGGTAGCATCCAGAGATTGAAGACATAAAGAGCTTGGCTCTAATTTTCATTAATGTCTTCTTTCATTTTATGCATTTTAATTTTAAGAACATTTTATTTTCTTGTATGACAAGGATTTAATTCACAAACAATGGTTTTTTTCCCGGGTATTGGTGACTTGGTTTCCAACCCAAGTCACTCCTTTTGTTCTTAATCAAATCGTTGATTCCTAAAATAAATTGCATACCTTGCAACATGAGTTAATGTGATTTTAATAAATCAATAAAGAAGTACCCTGAAATGTTCATTGTACAATAAGATTGATACGATCAAAGGAAAGAATCAAAGTGTTGATTAATTTAAACGGAGTACTACACCTCAAGAGAATTTCTCAATCAAAATGAGATATAATTAGTTCATTATAAGATGGTCACTTTAAGTGAAAATGAGAATTAATTTATCTCCCCTAAAATACCTTTTGTCATTCAGTACATTGGTTATGGAGAAATTGCTATCCTTATATAAATAAAGGTTATTTTAAAGGATAGAGTGGGAGAAAATATTTCACCCGCAAACCAATGATATAAATGTGGGATCTTAGAGTATAATCCTACATGGGATTCTTAAGAAGAACCCTAAATGAATGGATATAAGAAACTACGAGAGGACACAGAAGAAACTACGGGAGGACACGAAAGGAAATGTTCCTCATGTCATTGTTTCTTAGAGAGGATAAAAGAAACCCCGTATGAAATCGAAAGGAAAACGGTTCCTTAATAATGATGTTTCTCAAAATTATAAGATAATAGAGGAGAAATCATCTCTCTTCTCACAAGAAATGAAGGGTTCATTTATGAAGTGATATTAATTGATTGAAAGTAAATCACTATAAGGATAGTGATGCTGGTTCAAGACGAAGCAAAAGAATATCATGTCATGAAACGAAAGTTCATTTAGGAAATGATATTAATTGAGTAAAAATCGAACACTATAAAGAGAGTGATATTGGTTTTAGTGGGAGCAATATTCATTAGAGAATTGAACCTACCATTTAGAGAGAATGGTGATTCTTTAGAGTGTAAAGAATAAGAGGTTTACAATTCTAGATGAATAAAAATGTTGAACATCATAGGATGATGAAGCTTTACGGGAGAGTTTATTATATTGATAATAAAATGTCACCCATTAGAAATAAAAAAGGGTTGGATAAATTATTCATATTGATGAATAAAGAATCACGTGTTGATTCAGACAACCTAAAATTTTGATTAATAGCCTAGATAATTGAAAATGATGGGTTCTCGAGGAGAACTAAAATTGAAAACATGAATAACTACAAAGTAGATTTCAGTACAAAAGTGACTAGGTACTTTAGAGAGATAAGTTGATCCCTCTGATATACCAATACGTCACTAGTTATAAGATAACAGTGGGAGCTTCTTTCAGGGAAAGGAACTCAATATTTAGAATGAGTTCTAGACATGTACTCAAATAAGATCATATTATACGAGATAATATGAGTCTGAAGGAGACTAAAATTTGTAGATTTTGGAAGAATATGAATAAAAGGTTTATTCACAGATTCAAACCACTAATACAAATTGATGAATGTGCATCAAATCCTATGGAGCAGTAATATTGTATTAACTGTCCATACATGACAATATCGTTTGAGTTATAATTAACTCACAATTGAAAGATACTTTGTCAAATGTGAGGCGATTGATGGTAAGTTCAAATGTCATAGAGTCATATGTTATGACTAGTCGATCACATAGACAGACTGCAAGAGACACTCTGTCGGGCAAAGTGACCGCTTATAGAGTTCTGGAAATTTTATAATAGCCCGTTCGTGGCAAGAGCTGCTATAGTATTCTTATGAGTCAATTCTTAGACTAAAGACTACTCACCCAAGATGGTGCAGTTTTGGCATAACCTTGATCCATTCTCTACGACTTTTCGTAACTGGAGTCAAATGGGATTGTTTTGGGTTGTGTCTGGCTGTGGCTAGTTGAAGGGAGTAGTGCGATAGGAATCGTCCACCCCTTTGTCACGGTTGTTCAAATCTCGGGGCCACTCGAGGAGAAGTTAACTGGAAATGCGTGGCCACGCTCGGAAGGTATCTATGGTAGATAATTCCGTTCAAACAGTTAATCTCCATATCGAGGAAACCACTCACGATATGATCAAATGCAAGTACGACCTAAGAGACACCTTGCATTGAGTGGTAGATTGTACTAGGACAAGAGAATTGGTGACGCACACTTGTCGAGGACAAGTGGGATATTGTTGGGAAATGTGTCCTCAACAATAGTGCGATCACATAATTGAATCTCATGACGAGAATACCCATGGGATGATTCTTCATCATATAGTCAACTGATCAACATTAATCGGTAATGATTGGCTTGCTAGAGTTTGACATTACTGTCGTATGATGGTGGTGATCAGTTGATCCCTTTAGGTCACACCTATAGGACAACTCTCTTAATAGAAAGGAAGTGACTGTATAATGATACGAGTCAGTCCAATCCTAGTTTATGAAATGTGTAACAACCCAACCCACCACGGTGGTAGAACACCCCCAATAAGATGGGAGGTAAGCCTTTGGGTCCATTTTTTGTCCTCACTTAAGCCCAAAAGCACAAGGCCTTGTTACTAAGTGGTGGGTGGAAGTTATTATAAACATATCACAAGCCTCACATTCTACCGATGTGGGACAATTTTCCTTTCATACTCTTGGGGTGTTACAAACTCCCCCACTTAAAGAACACAACGTCCTCGTTGCGCCTCAAACTTGACCACAACCAGGGCCAGAATCCCCCGCTAGGTGTGTGATCCAGGTACTCATGACCACAGGCTCACCACACGGTCGCAGAGTCGCTCTGATACCATTTGTAACAACCCAACCCACCACGGTGGTAACACACCCCCAATAAGATGGGAGGTAAGCCTTTGGGCCCATTATTTGTCCTCACTTAAGCCCAAAAGCACAAGGCCTTGTTACTAAGTGGTGGGTGGAAGTTATTATAAACATATCACAAGCCTCACATTCTACCGATGTGGGACAATTTTCCTTTCATACTCTTGGGGTGTTACAAAATGTATAAGGAGGACATTTATAATGAGATTATAAATAATAAAGTTTTAGTAATCGAAATGTCGTTACTAAAATTTAGATGTTTATGAAAAAACATTAATCGAATGAATTTATTTTAAACTACAATTGTTGTAGTTACACGGGAAATTATTAATTGGATGTTAGTAATTATGAATTGCTACTAATTATTGTGAATAAATGTTTAATTAGTTAAACTTGAAATTTCATAAAATGAATAAAATGATCAATGTAATTGTTACATGAGAAATTAATAAAAGTGAAATGAATGTCCATTTAAGAATTGGACCGTGTGATATGTCACACAAACCCACATTTTACACATTAACATTTTATGAGATAAAATGTTATAAAAACATCTAATTAATTTTATGTTAATACATGGGGAACATTTGTTGGTATTGAGGTTCCCATTCACTGGGCACTCTATCCTAAACCGACCACCCCTATTAAGAAGACAAAAGAGAGTCTTTTCTCTTCTTATGTAATTCATTTTTAACACATTTTAGGGTTTTTGGATGAGAGAAATTGTTGATCCTCTCCTCTCCTAAAACCGTGTACTTCCTCCATACACTAGTGAAAAACACTCTCACAAACCCTAACCTCCTCCTTCTCTCCTCATTTTCAGATTTGAGAAACATAAGAAAATCACCTTTGTTATCATCAACCTTCAAATGCTCATGAAACCGTCGTATCTTATCCATTTTGGACGATTTTCGCGCTCATCTCTGTGGGGAATAAACGTGTATTCACCCTTTAAATTACAGGATTATCACGAATAGTTTACATGTGAATATGGTCATAAGATGAAAAACATAAAATGAAAGGTAAAGAGGACAACCTTAGGTCCTTGCGCGAATGGCCTAAGAACAGGAATTAACACAAATTCCCTCCTATAACTTGAACCCAAGACCCGTCTGAGATGATGCCGCGTGTGCAAGAAATGCTCTCCAATTGCCTTGCAATATGGGGAGAGCTTTTGTGAGTTTTAGATGTGAGATCTAGGTTTTTGGGAGAAAGCTGCTCTCAAAACCCTAAGTTTTAGAATAATGATTACCAGTAGTTGACAAAAGGAGAATTACTCTCCTTTTGTAACCCTACACGGCCGGACGTGATTAGTCTAGCGTGAGAGTGGGCTTTCCACTCTTACCTTATTCTAATGCGTGATTCGCCCTAATAGCTAAAATATAATCCGCGGGTTTTAATTATAAATCGTATACATGTTATCAGATACTAATGCAGTCGATACATTAATAATGGTCTGATAAGAAAATTACGACATTGTATAATTAGCTCAATTAATATAACTGTTTATATTAATACACGAATTCAATATATAATTAAATATAACTGTTTATATTTAATTTACGAATTAATCATGTAATCCGTATTAGCTAAAATTATTTAATCCGTATTAAATAATTATCTCAGCATCTCATTGACTAATTTTATAGTCAATACCTCTGACTAACTATTTAGTCGTATTCGGCATAAATGTGACTGTATTTTCATACCTTCACATCTCTCAAACATGTCCTATAGGTGTGACTTACTGGGACCAGTTGATCACCGCCATCCGTATGACAATAACGTCAAACTTATCTAGCAAGCCAACCGTTATTGAAAAACGTGGATCACCTGATAATAATACTGAAATATGCCCTTGTGATCCTTTAGGAGATTTAATAAGTCATTGTACTAATTGTCAAGAACACCAGCCCAACAATCTCCCACTTGTCCGTACAAGGGTATGTGCAATGACGTTATCACACTACATATGGAGGACACCAGCTCCAACAAACTCCCACTTTTCCGTACAAGTGTAGGTGCGATAACCGATTCTCATATCCTTTTAAAATTTCTCCCACTCAATGTAAAACAATTTGCAAATCCGTATTCGCAAAGGTCGTATTCTACAAGCGATCTGTATCAAGAGTGGTTTCCCCGACTAGAGAGTAACTTAACTGATAAACGAATTTGTATTCGAGCATAGCCATGCATTTCAGTTACTACTCCTCGAGTGGCCCTGAGAAATGATAAAATCCTGATAAGGGTTTGGATATTTCCCTCAACTCGAATCCTATAGATGTAAGCGCAACATGAAATAACCCAGTGAAAATGCTCTTGGCCCCTGTTATGGAAGACCGTGGGAAAGAAACCAAAGTTACCCAAAATCTGCCTTAATCTCAAGAGACAGTTGAAAGTCAAAAGAATCGACTCTAAGGAACACTATGGAGGTCCTATCCACGACCTGGCACCTAATGTTATAAAACATTTAGGACTCCATAAAGTTGTCACGATGTGTCCTACGAGATATTCGTATAACTCGCCTTTGTGATTGGTCAGTCAACTGTTTGACTTATGGCTCGTTGAACCCACCATCAACCAACGTCACAAAATGATTACCTGAGTTATCAGCTCAAGTGGGTAATCAAGGACCAAAAACGATGTAATGTTAATCAGTTCACTTTGTGGTGTTCAAAATTGTCGTACAATTCCACATGAAAAACAAAACATAAAATATCATAACGATGAGGTTATAATAGAGTACACAAGAAAATGAATCTAATTCATAAAAGAGTATTACAACTCAGGAACACGTTTAAGTCCCGGAATTAACGTGCCCTTCATGCTTATCACGTCGTAATGCTTTAGTGAGTGGATCGGCTATGTTGTCATCCGTAGCGATCTTTTCTATAAATATCTCCTGTTGCTCCACGTAATCTCTGATTAGATGAGCTTTCCGTTGTACATGTCTAGCTTTGTTACTAGACTTATGCTCCTTAGCTTGGAAGATGGCACCTTTATTGTCACAATAAACGGTGATTGGGTCATTCGAACTAGACACTACTGATAGTCCTTGTAAGGATTGACGCATCCATATTGCTTCCTTAGCTGCTTCCGAAGCGGCATAGTACTCAGACTTAGTTGTAGAATCTGCTGTAACACTTTGTTTAGAACTTTTCGAGCTGACAGCAGCGCCATTAAGAGTAAAACCGAATCCAGACTGAGATTTCGAGTCGTCTCGATCCGTTTGGAAGCTAGCATCTGCGTAACCAGCAGGGCAGAGCCTCGTGTCGCCTCCATAAGTCAATCCCCAATCTTTAGTCCTCCGTAGGTACTTAAGAATGTTTTTCACGGCCATCCAGTGTTGTTGACCTGGATGTGCTTGGAATCGACTTGTCATACTCAATGCATATGCAACGTTTGGACGTGTGCATATCATGGCATACATGATCGATCCTATAGCCGAAGCGTAAGGAATCCGACTCATGCGCTCTTTTCTTCCGATGTCTTAGCTTCTTGAGACTTGCTCAAGTGAAGCCTAGTGGCCATAGGAAGGAACCCTTTCTTGGAGTTCGTCATGCTGAATCTCTCTAGAATCTTATCTATATAAGACTCCTGACTAAGAGATATCATCCGTCGTGATCTATCTCTGTAGATACGGATGCCCAAAATTCTTTGTGCCTCTCCCAGATCTTTTGATCTGGAAATGGTTTTTCAACCATGCTTTAACCGAATGTAAGAGAGGTATGTCATTCTCAATCAGGAGTATGTCATCGACATACAATACTAGGAAGACAATCTTGCTCCCACTCAACTTGATATATAGACACGGTTCCTCGGCTGATCGAATAAAACCATTATCTTTTATCACTTGGTCGAAACGATGATTCCAACTCCGTGATGCTTGCTTAAGTCCATAAATGGAACGCTTAAGCTTGCAAACCTTCTTAGGATGTTCAGGATCAATAAAACCTTCGGGCTGTACCATGTACAACTCTTCCTCCAAATAACCGTTTAAGAAGGCGGTTTTAACATCCATCTGCCAGATTTCATAGTCATGAAATGCGGCAATCGCTAAGATAATCCGAATGGAACTTAGCATGACTACGGGTGCAAAGATTTCATCGTAGTGCAAGCCTGGCACTTGGGTGAAACCTTTAGCAACTAGTCGTGCCTTGTTAATATCTTGTTGTCCTTCCACGGCATGCTTTATCTTGTAAAGCCATTTACATTGAAGGGGGCGTACCTTTGCAGGTAGGTCCACAAGATCCCATACGTTGTTCTCAGACATGGAGTCCATCTCGGATTGCATGGCTTCTAGCCATAGCTTTGAGTCGGAACTAGTCAGGGCACCTTTTTAGGTTGTGGGTTCATTATCCTCTAGGAGTAAGATGTCATCTATGTCATGTTCCTCGACCATACCAATGTATCTGTCCGGAGGACTAGAGACTTTTCCCGACCTCCTAGGTTCCTCAGGAATATAACAGTTATACAATGATAACTCAAATCCACTAGGAAGCTGGATCACGTATGTTCCCCTCGAGACTGCAGCAACTCGTGCTCCATTCCCGACACGCAGGTCAACCTCACCCTTTATCAAGGGCTCGAGGTTTTGGAGCCCTGCACATGATTACACTGATGAGAACCACAACCAGTATCTAGTACCCAAGTTACGTAACTTGCATGGTTAATCTCAATCATGTGAATAAAAGAAGAAGAAGACATACCAACAGGAGTAACGCGGCCTGCCTTAATGTCCTCGCGATACACGGGGCACGTGCGCCTCCAATGCCTACTCTTGTGGCAATGGTGGCATTCCATGCTTGTATCCTTGCTCTTTGTCTTACCCTGTGAGTTGCTCGACTCACCGGGCCCACTCTTAGCAAATCCTGACTTCTTGAACTTTGTCTTACTTACCGCTAGGTCGCCTTGAGCTTTCGCTTTCCCTTTACCTTTACCTTTACTGGAGATCATGAGAACATCCTGCTTCACGCTCCCACTCAATTTCAGATCGTTCTAGGTCTGTACGAGAAGTGAGTGGAGCTCATGAGGAGTCTTCTTCATGTCGTTCATGTAATAGTTGGCCCTAAAGAGGGCGAACCCATCATGAAGCGAATGAAGCATTCGATCAACGGTTATGTCCTGTAACACCCCCATTTATTTAGAGGCCTGAACTAGGACTCCCCAAATAACCAAGGGCGTTACCATCTCGGATAACCGAGGTATTAGATAACAAAGGAAGAAACGCAGCATTTTATTAAGTAATTTAAAGGCGGAAACAACAGTATCTCAAAAACATTACAACCGTCTTACAAAATACAAGTCCTGATAAGGTGAAAAACTAAGTAAAGTGAGCTAGCACTAGACAGGTCCGGTCCATATCCTCTCCTCCCTTCCAGCTTGCATAAGTCTAAAACCTGTCATTCTGCTCCCCAATAAATTGGATCAACACAGACACATACAAAGCACACAGGGTCAACACGAGGTTGAGTAGGTAATATAGTTAAGATATGAAATAACACAATACGAATTTCCTCCATCTCCACATCATTCGCTTCTCCACATCATCACCAACACAGCACACCTCCCATGGCCATATCACAAGTCCCATATCACAAGACCCATATCACAAGACCCATCTCACAAGTCCCGTTCTCCATAATAATCGATAATAAACAATCAAACCACAATACATTCATAGATAGTTATATCAATCTTATAAATAACAACGTGCACACTTCATGTCTTAACACAAACACAGAACATATATCCCCTACCTCAACAGTTGGATGAACTCGTCACTTGTGCAACTGCTAAAAGTGTTCCACACGGAAAACGTTACCTGAACACATAATGCGTACAACTAATAAGACTCCCTATATCCCGTAACATAAGCGCGTATTCTATTTATAGCAACTTCCCAAAAGAGCAAGTTTCCTAAACAGACACTTCCCCAAATAACAACTGCCAAAAATGGTAACTTTCTTAAGTAGTTCAAAATATACTTTAATAATCACATTAAATACTAACCCAAAATAAATAATAATAATAATTAATTACAATAATAATAATTATTATTATTATTATTATTATTATAATTATTATTAACGAAACAGCCCCCCCTCCCCCTTCCCACGCTACAACCGCGACACAAAAACACCCCCCTCACAACCGCACAAACACCTTGCCCCTTGCCGGCAACCACCACACACAACCCCCACACATCCTAATCCACCACCGACACCTACCAGCCCCGTCGACTCCCTCTGGCGAGACGAACCAGGGTCCCAAAAACCCCTCGTTCCTCACGTAACATCCACATACATGCCTGAAACCACCCCTTACAGCCACCATCCGCAGTAGTGATACCACCCGAGACCACCACCACCAACACCCCTGACATCAGACTCATAAGTAACGGTGGTACCACTGTGTCGACCTCCCCCTAGTCAACAGTGGTACCACCCCCAAAACACCCACGACAAACCAACCAGCAACAGACCCTCTGACAGGCTTTTTGAAACCTCCTATTCCACCATAGCTAACCACCTCTAACCACCGTGACAACCATCACCTGAACCACCCAACCACCACCTGACTCCCTAACCCAAGACCAATAATAAATAAACACAAATCCCCAACTCAAACATATTATAATTATACATACTGAAACTCGTGTAAAATAAAACAATAACAGCAACCCCCTGACACCGTGTTAACCACCCTTCACAACGGCCTTTAACAGTCGACGACACCCAACTAAAGGTTTACATATGTTCATTACGTGACCTATTACGAAATTATGCAAAAACAACAAAGATTAGTCATGTATACTCGACTAAATATGTGATGAAAAACTATAAAAACAACAGGAACTAGCAGCGTTGTGGTGAACAAACCAGATCTACGGCCAATTCGAACCCACCCTAGACTAGCCTACAACCACCGTGCACAACTTCTTTTCCTTCTCTAATGTGACGGCTAGGGTCAACCACCGTGCACAGATCTACGGTCATCTATATATGGCGGCATGAATGCTTGTTATGTTTGTACTATGAATACAATTACGGGCTGTTTGCTCTTTCACACATCACGAGGCCCACACCTTGCTGCCACAGATCAGGAGTTCGAACCCCCTTAACAACACAAAGCTATTATTATGCTAGATAGCCTAGGTCCCCATTTCGAATCCCACCAAGACCTATTATGCCTATCATTAAAAGAGTATACACGTTGCTTACTTACGAACAACTACGATTACTTATCGTCGACCCGCATAAATAATTATATTTATAATAATAATAACACGGGTTAATATTGCAGTTTAAGGCCTCTAGTTTCTCGATATTCTCAATCATGAATATGTGGGCTAACAGCTTTGCCCTTCTGGAGTTTCGGTTTTAAGAAGCGACATGTATGCTCATATGAAACGGTTCTCGGAGCTTTCGAGAATTCGTTTGTGAGCGTGGTGAAAATCTTGTTTGCACCATGGGAAATGAAGCGTCTTTGCAAATTGGATTCCATTGCATAGATAAGTACGTTCTTTATCGCACCCACTTCCATGACGAAGTCGCTATGAACGCGAACTTCGGTAGCTCTAGCCCCAGTTCCTGGGTGTGCCGGAATAGGCTCAGTCAAGTACTTGAGCTCTCCATCAGCAATGGCAGCATTCCGTAATGCTGCCTCCCAGTCAGAGAAGTTTGACCCATCATTCTTCAGTCTAGTAGACTGATTCATGGAGTCCATAAAGGCTATAAGCCAGGATTCTCGTGCTAGCGTGGCACTTGGCAATGGGTCTTGACCAACCATTTGTTATTAGCAGTTTTATGTTGTACGTGTTCTACACTGAAAAGAAGATAAAACAAAACGATATAAGCAACTCTTCGTTGTGATTTAAGTCTATTTTAAATTGAATTTAAACTCGTAGACTCAACCATTCATATAATTGATCTCCCTCAAGAAATATATAAACGATCCCAAGACTCAATTTCCGTAAATTGATAAGCCAACCGTTTGGCTAGTTCTACCGTTAGAACTCTTGGTCGATAGATTTCCGTAAATCTCATCTTTTAGTCCATCTTAGTTGCTAGATAGTATCTAGTGACCATGATGTTGAGATAAAATAAATCATCTGTTCCCACTTACCCGACGTAGAAGGGGTCATAGTATGCCTACCGACGAAGAAGGGATTCATGAGAGTCTGATTTATAAGACTAATCTCAATTTTTGGTTATACGAGGAAGACCACATCAACTTGTATTTATTCATTTTAAGTGAACTAAAATCTAGCATTATCGCGAATGAATGAAATTAAGTGATGGCTTAACAAATGACAAGTGACATATGTATGTCGTCGAAAACTAACACGTAACCTCTACATGAGTCAGTTTTCAGGCATGTTTTAGGTGGTTTGGTTTTAGGCGGAATATGATGCAAACTATTACCGATGAAAGCATAAACGAAAGCAATAAACGTAAATAAAAGTCCTAGTGTAGCCTATCCTACCAAAATAAACATTAAAACAACTTGGAATCCACCGTTGGACCCGAGAAGCTTGTCTTGATGTTCCATCTTGGTCTTTGCAGCGGGAGTGAGCATCCGGTCTCCGTCTTTGGTCTTCACAAAATTACTAATTTAAATTACAAGTATAAACCTATTTACATTCTAATTTAAATACAAAAGTAATTAGAAGGGAAAAACAAAACGGAGATGCGAGATCTCAAAAATACAACCAAGACTATGTTCCATCATTACGAAAACACAATCCACTAAGGCCACACTAAGTTACAACCGTTTGAAAAATTAAAAACGTTATAAAATCATTCATAAGTATTCAACAGACGATAAATAAAATGCATCAACTAAAATAAATTCATATGTGACATAATTCTGTAATTATGTTTAATAAATTTTACCAAACCACCTTACGTGATTAAAATTATGTGATTAAACCGTTTTATCCACATCAATCTTAATAAATTTATAATCCATCGTTTTAAACTGCTTTAAAACAATATGTATCTGTCGAGTGTGAATTGTTTCACAAAAGTTAATACACTATTTCCGTATCTAGTATATTACCATGGGCCAAAAGAAAACAAAAAAAAAACATTTCGAAATTCTGCCAAAACAGGGTTGCTCGATCGAGTCACTAGGGTACTCGATCGAGTAACCTTGACAGACGAGTTTGCTCGATCGAGTAATACTGATACTCGATCGAACCAAAACAAATTCCAGAAAACCAAAATTTTCAGAAAAAGAAAATTACCCTGAAAACTGCTCGATCGAGTTAAAACAAGGTCGATCGAGGAACAGTGTCACTCGATCGAGTACAACAAGTCTCGATCGAGTGACGGGTTATCGAGGCAGACTACGAACGAGTAGTTATTCGCTCGTTCGTAGAATCCCAAATGCTCTATCGGACCAGAAAGTACTCGATCGAGTAACAGTGTTACTCGATCGAGTAACAACAAGGCTGGATCGAGCGGCGTGTTGCTGGAAAAAAAAAACTTGTATATATGCTTGATTTAAAACGTGTAAATTGTAACACCCCCATTTGTTCAAGAGCCTTTAGCAAGACATTCTCAAATAAATAGAGCTGTTACCATCTCGGGGTAACCGAGGTAGTGAATAACAAAGTAAAACAAACAACAGTACTTTATATAAAACTGATTAAATTAAAACTTTTGTTATTACAGATACTACTCAGCGGAAAAGAAAATACAACTGATGATTTTTCTGGAAGTGAAATAATTCTAAGTCGGTCTGAAGTCTGCATCTCACATTCCTGCCCCGGCTCCAAGCTCATCTGTCTCTTTCCTGTAGAGTCTACTCCCCATTCCGGATCATCGTAGGTGTACACGAATACACTGTCAACCTCGCGGTTGAGTAGGATAACACAACAATAAATAATGCAACAATGATGATATGCAAATGCCATGATATGCTCGAGCTCAATCACAATCTCAATCTCAAACCCGTAACACCCAGCCATACCCCGACAGACTATAATCGGCCGTCGCCGAACACCAGCTCAATAGCTGATAAGACACCAGACCTGGTCTGCAGAACCACCCTGGGCTTTACATCAGAACAATATCTGATCCACATATTTTCTCAGGACCCAATGCATATGCCATGATTATGAATGCAATACCAAATAAATAACCATACACTATCATGCTCAGAATTCATACTTGCATTCAACAGGCAATACACATCCACACGTAACTTAATAAAGTAAAGCACAAGTGTAACCTACCTGAAGTAGCAAGTCTGCAGATAGAAATCACCGTCTAGAAACATTCCACTTCAAATTCAGTTCCTATAAACATCGCTTAATATCAAGTTTTACTCTTACAACCAATAACACTACCAATTAATTACTCGTTCATGTTTGTATTTTATTTACTCATAACACTTCATATACATATATACATATACATCCATAAACATGCTCATATCAAAATAATTATCATTAACTAATTATGTCTAGCAATTATACTAACTAATTATAAAACATTATGACAATTTCACCATCCATAAATAATAATTACCATACTAACTATAGCATATAATATTGATAAACAATCTCTACTAATTTTAATAAAATAGCATACTTAAACATTAACATTAATATTAATACCAACAATTTCAACAGAACAATATAAATAATAAAGTCATAACATTTATTAATACTAATAATAACAATAGTATTATCATGCCACAATACCTATACTAATAATAATAATAATAAACTATCATAATTACAAAATAATAATAATAGTATTACACTAACCTAATAGCAAACAACACATAACACGCACGCACAAACATTCACGAGCAGCAGCTAATTACGCAACCCAGAAATTACGAATGGCAGTCCACCGTGACCAACCTCCCCTACGAACACCACTCCCAACACCAAAAGCAACCCCTGACTTCCCCTCTGGCACCACCAAGCTCGCCTTTGAGCCACGCTGGTTCCAGGGGAAGAGTCAGTGGCCGCCGAAAAACCACAACCACCACCTAACACCGACACTAAAACCCAGTAATACTGATACTCGATCGAACAAAAACAAATTCCAGAAAACCAAAATTTTCAGAAAAATAAAATTACCCTGAAAACTACTCGACCGAGTTAAAACAAGGTCGATCGAGGAATAGTGTCACTCGATCGAGTACAACAAGTCTCGATCGAGTGACGGGTTATTGAGGCAGACTACGAACGAGTAGTTATTCGCTCGTTCGTAGAATCCCAAATGCTCGATCGGACCAGAAAGTACTCGATCGAGTAACAGTGTTAATCGATCGAGTAACAACAAGGCTGGATCGAACGGCGTGTTGCTGGAAAAAAAACTTGTATATATGCTTGATTTAAAACGTGTAAATCATCTATAAACAACAACAAATGATTGACATATTGTTAAAAATATCGATTAAATAACAATATGCAAATCAAAATCGAAAAACAAGATCGATTTCACACAAAAGGGCACACGGCCGAGACAACAAACAGGATTAAAATTCCGATTTTAAAACATCTTATGAAAATCACAATTGTAAAATTTTCGTGGCCTTGGCTCTGATACCACTTGTGGGGAATAAACGTGTATTCACCCTTAAACTTACAGGATTATAACGAAAAGTTTACATTTGAATATGGTCATAAGATGAAAAACATAAAACGAAAGGTAAAGAGCACAACCTTAGGTCCTTGCGCGAATGGCCTAAGAACAGGAATTAACACAAATTCCCTCCTATAACTTTCACCCAAGACCCGTCTGAGATGATGCCGCGTGTGCTAGAAATGCTCTCCAATTGCCTTGCAATATGGGGAGAGCTTTTGTGAGTTTTAGATGTGAGATCTAGGTTTTTGGGAGAAAGGTGCTCTCAAAAGCCTAAGTTTTAGAATAATGATTACCAGTAGTTGACAAAAGGAGAATTACTCTCCTTTTGTAACCCTACACGGCCGGACGTGATTAGTCTAGGGTGAGAGTGGGCTTTCCACTCTTACCATATTCTAATGCGTGATTCGCCCTGATAGCTAAAATATAATCCGCGGGTTTTAATTATAAATTGTATACATGTTATCAGATACTAATGCAGTCGATACATTAATAATGGTCTGATAAGAAAATTACGACATTGTATAATTAGCTCAATTAATATAACTGTTTATATTAATACACGAATTCAATATTTAATTAAATATAACTGGTTATATTAATACACGAATTCAATATTTAATTAAATATAACTGTTTATATTTAATTTACGAATTAATCATGTAATCCGTATTAGCTGAAATTATTTAATCCGTATTAAATAATTATCTCAGCATCTCATTGACTAATTTTATAGTCAATACCTCTGACTAACTGTTTAGTCGTATTCGGCATAAATGTGACTGTATTTTCATACCTTCACATCTCTCAAACATGTCCTATAGGTGTGACTTATAGGGACCATTTGATCACCGCCATCCGTATGACAATAACGTCAAACTTATCTAGCAAGCCAACCGTTATTGATAAACGTGGATCAACTGATAATAATACTCAAGTATGCCCTTGTGATCCTTTAGGAGATTTAATAAGTCATTGTATTAACTGTCAAGGACACCAGCCCCAACAATCTCTTACTCTTCTTGCCCTCCATCTTTCTGGGTAAGTTTTCCCCATAATAATTCCGTCTTATATTCTGGCCGTGACCCTAAGGGCACGTTTTTTCGATGTTAAGTATGTTGTTTGTCTTTCTAGTTGCGGACTTGGGCAAGGGAGTAGGTTGGAGTCAGAACCTCGTGGATTTGAATAGTTATAAGGTGACCGTGATGAGGAAACTCGAGTTTGTCATTAAATTAACATGACATGAGTTTTTGTGGTTTGTTTATGGTGATTTATTGATGTTTATAACATGAAATAGTTATATGTAGCTTGTTTGTTGAAATTCACATGTTTATATTCAATGAACTTGAATATTCTGAAATTGGGTTTTTATGGTGATGAAATTATGTGGTGTTGTTTCTTAAGTGAAAAATTTGTGAAGTGAAGATGAGGTTTATGTTTTGTTTATGTTTACTTGGTAATTTCAGAATGTATACGGGTGGTTGTTGTTGACATTATGAAGCTTATAGATGAACATTGAGTATTCGTCACAATTTTTGAGTTTTGCCTCTTTGAATGTCTTATTGCTTGTGTAAATTCATAGTTTATGCTTAGTAATTGATAAGTGAGAATCACACTTGGGATTGTTGGGAATTGCGTGCTGCTAGTGTAGTAAACGTGCCCAAAATCATTATTTAGAAATGCTAGACGAACTATAGAAGGATTGGTTGAATTGCAGGAAAATCGCGTATGAGGAATTGTGCTCGCGAGGGAGCGTAGGCTGCGCCCAGAACTACACACTCTTCGCCACCTTGTGCAGGCTCCACCGTCACATGCGCAGGTTGCGCTCGTGGCCGCTTTAGGTGCTGATTGTTATTGATTCGTAGGCTGTTTTAGGTAGTTTTTACCCATTAGTTTTAGCATGTTTCAAGTGATATTCTATGATATAAATATTTAGTTTAAAATATATAATTTTGCTAGGTAAGAATTAGTAAAGTGATTAGTTACTTGTCTTAAGTTAATTAATTCTTCAGTATTTGATTATAAAGCTTGTCGGACTAAGTTAGTTAATTTATAGTCATCGTTAGGCTTATTAGAGATGAGTCTTAGGTGGATAATGAACTTAATGTAAATGGGTTACCTTCCATAGACTTGTGTTATGTAATGGGTCATGATTAGCATAGTAGGATAAGTAGAATTGAATGCAAATGGTGATGATGCGTATTAAAGTATGCCTTAAGTTGTCCTCTGAGTTTAATACGTGAACAAGTTGTCGCATATGGGGATATGCCTTAAACTGGTCTCTGAGCCCTATATGTGTATGTATGTAATGTCTGAGGTATGCCTTAAGCTGACCTCTGAGCTCTGACATGTGTTATGTGATCGTGTCAGGACATGCCTTAAGTTAGTGTAATACCTCGTATTTTATTAATAATTAATTTTTTGTTATTATCGATAATTGATAACATTTGAGCGTTTATCCGATAATTGATTTATCGAAAATGTGTTTTTCCCTATATTTTATATGTGATGAGTATTATGTCACGTGAGTATTAGTTATTACATTTTTGTAAGTGCATGGGTAGGCCTCCTCTTGCGTGCATAATCAGCCCATGTGAAATAACAAACACAAACACCAAGTCAGCCTACGTCAATGAACAAACACAAACACCTCAACTCTTTCTTTTATACCGCCTTATAAAACGTGAATTATAACCCTACTCTAAACCTATCGACACTCAAACAACCTCACACAAACTCTGCAGCTACATCTGGGAACGCAAGGGAGGGGTTTACTCGGTGTTTCAAGGGTCCTAGGGCTGCTCGAACACTCAAGGAAGGAGGTATGGCACACGGTGGTTTTGTTTTTCTGTTTCCTCTTTCATTTTTGAGTCGGTATTTATAAATCGTATGAGCGTGTATGATTCTGATTCTTTACGTTTTACCAAACTATGATGTTAGTAGTTGTCTTTTGGACCCTAGGGATGTCATCGTTGACCTCCTAGGACCACCAACAGTGGTGGTTTTGTAGTCTGCCAATACACAGTTTTGGGTTTTGTTAGAACAGCGTTTTGAGTGCGGGTTTTGGGGTGTGATTTCGAATCGTTTCTGGGTAAGATTGTTACGGGTGTTAAGGTTTTTGGTTTAATAGGTAAACAGAGGTTTGTATGGTGGTTTCCGTGGTGGGTTTAGGGGTACGTACGGTTATGGCAGTAGGTTTTCGTTTGGTTGGTTCAGAGCAGTAACATGACCTTGGTGGTGGAGGGTAGGTTTTGATGCGGTGGTTACTGGTTGCTGCTGCGGTGTCGACGACAACTACTGAACCCCCTGGAACCACCACGGCTCTGAGGCGAGCCTGGCGGTGTCACAGGCGGGGGCAGTGGTTATGGATGGTGTCGGCAGCGGTGGTTGATGAGGCTGTTATGGATGTTACGGGTTGGAAACTCGGGTTTGAATAGCTGTTACGTTTTGCGTGTGTTTGAACAGCTGTTACGTTTTTGGCGTGTGTTTTATTTAAGTCAAACATTGTCAATTGTTATTGTTGTTATATTAGTAATTATGATTATTGTATTTGTCTTATTTTAGTGCAAGTTTTGTTAATGATTATTGTCATAGTGGTTGCTAATTAACTAGTGTTATTGACATAAATAGTTAGTCAACAACAATTACATGTCTATAAATGGATATTATAATTATTACTAATTATCTTATTATAGTAGTATGGTTAATATTAATATTTATAGTGGTGCTCACTTACGTTATGGAATTTGTAATAGATGATTATTAGTTGTGGGCTATAATTAGTAAGTCTATATTTAGCAAAGTCTATAATTAGTAAGTTTATAATTGGTACATATAAGGGTATGACTATATATACATATATTTACAATGTGTTATGAGTAAGCCAATTATGAACATAATCAAGTAAGTAAGCTAGTAATGTTGATCGTGTGTATAGAAATTAATATTAAAGTAATATTTATATGAACGGAATTTGAGGAGGAACACTACTAGACGGTGATTGCTTATTGCGAATTTGCTACATCAGGTAGGTTACACTAGTGCTTTACTCTGTATTAAGTTATGTGTGGATGTGCATTATATGTTATGAATGCAAGTATGTGTTCTGAGCATGATAATTTATGGTTATTTATTTTGGTGTTGCATTCATAATCATGGCATATGCATTGGATACTAAGAAAGATATGGATAAGATATTGCACTAATGTAAACCCCAGGGTGGTTCTACAGACCAGGCCTGGTGTCTTATCAGTTATTGACCTGGTGTTCGGCGACGGCCGATTATAGTCTGCCGGGAGGTTCGGTATGGCTGGGTGTTAGGGTTTAAGAATGAGACTCAGATTGAGCTCGAGCATGTCATAAGCATTTGCATATCATTATTTGTTGCATTACTTATTATTGTGTATCCTACTCAAACACGAGGTTGACAGTGTATTCGTGTTCACCTACGATGATTCGGAATGGGGAGTAGATTTTTCAGGGCAAAGACAGATGGACTAGGGTCTGGGCATGGAGTGAGAGACTTGGATCAAACTTACTTAGCCTTAGATCACCTAGTCTCACTTGTAATAGTTCTTATGTTACTTTTTAGTTGTTTGGAGTTTTGGTTTGGACTACACATGTAACAGTTTTTCCAACTTTTGTTTAATAACTTCTAGTACTGTCTATCTTTCACTATGATTATATACTACCCTGGTCTATCCAGGATGGTAACAGTCTTATTTACCCTGGAAGTCCTAGTTCAGGCTTCTAGGTAAATGGGGGTGTTACAAAGTGGTATCAGAACGAACGATCCTCAGGCCTAAACCAAACGAATAATAATGAACATAGGGAGAGTCTAAATAAAATGAACCCCAAGCTAGTAACTGTTAGGAGCCCATAGGATTTGGAGGGGCCCCCTCAAACCAAGCCACTGGCCCTTTCAGTCTAACCTGGTTACCTTGAGAGATGAAGAGTGTGGGTAGTATTGGAATAAAGAAAGACCTAAGGTAGATATATATATATATATATATATATATATATATATATATATATATATATGTAGTACTAACATTTCAGCAGCAAAGGAATAAGGTAAATTATGATGTGAAGGACTGATGATGCTATATACTGTGAAATATGAGAATGATATTACATGATGAGTGATATGTATATACTGTTATTTCTAAGCATTGACAGCATCGGTGTTATATATGAATTTTGAATATGACACTGAATTATGTGATGATATGCATGCGGTTATGTGATCCCTAAGCTTCTAGGTAGACTTATAATATGATGTTAAGTGGGACTTGGCCATGTGAAAGAAGTTACATGCTAGGTTATGTGTGATAGTAAGACCTAAGATGGAATACAATTTGACCAAGGATGCTCATAAATTTTGTCACTTGTGTAGCAGTATGCCTCCCAGAAGATAGCCCAACGCCGCTAACATTTCACAAAAGGATTTAGACCGCTTACTGGCTATGAATGCTGCTCTATTAGCCAGGATAGGAAGCAATGCTCAATCCAATGTAGTTAAGATGAGTAACAACATTTCTAGGCATAATCCAACCAAATATGATGGAGAGGGGGCACCAAGCCTGCTGGCTGAGTGGTGCCGGGAATTTGAGAGTATCTTCGAACTGTTGACTGTCCCAGAGGCGATGAAGGTAGACCAGGCTGTGTTCTACCTAAAGGGTACAGCTCGGCTGTTGTGGAATAACTGTTGGGAAATGTGTCCTCAACAATAATGCGATCACATAATTAGATATCATGACAAGAATGCGCAAGGGATGATTCGAAATTATATGGTCAACTGACCAACGTTAATCGGTAATTATTGGCTAGCTAGAGTTTGACATTACTGTCGTATGACGGTGGTGGTCAGTTGATCCCTTTAGGTCACACTTATAGGACAATTCCCTTAATTGATATAATGATCAACTGTATATGATACGAGTTGATCAAATTCCTTAAAACTTATATATCGAGAATATTAGAGGTAAAATCTTAATGTAAGATTTGTATTTGAAATTGAAACGTGTCAATTGTCAAATATTAATCAATGTTTATGAAATATCGAAATTAGAATGAATCGGGTTGAATATTGTTACAAGAGTTGTAAATCGTATTGACGATTGTTGTAACAACCATTTTATAAGTAATTACGAATTACTAGTCATTTTGTTAAATAAGATTTAATTAATTTATAAATAATATTTATTTGATAAATATGTATTTTAAATTAATACAATTATATCTAGTGTCATGGTATGTCACATATCACATATAATTGTACAATATGACATTTATAATATGAAAGTCCATATTATCTATTTGGTGTTATGGGTGCCGTTTTGGGAGATGGTTTAGGGGCCTTGAATTAGTGAATTAATACCTTTAAACATCATAATTAAGGTAGACTTAACTCCAAAACATAGGCATGCATACCTATGTTATGGGTTAGAGAAAAAGCTACCTATTTCCCTTCCCAATGCTCCACTACCCGGCCACCCTCCTTCTTCTATTCCATTTGTGTAAAATTGTTTACATAAGAAGATGGTTGTTCATTCTAAAAACCACTTGAACATTTTTCATCCAACCTCATATATATTTTAGTGAGAGAAATATATTTATTCTCTAAAATTATTACTTATATAATTTAGATTATATTGGTATACTATAATTGTTATAGTATTAGATGTTTTAATTGGATTAAAATATACATTAAGGAAAACGTATTTTCATACCTAGCTCGTGTGACTCATGGTTTAAGGGGTTGTTTTGGGTGCATCTTGAAGGAGGTATCCTAAATTGGTTGCTTCATGGAGGATCATCCTAGCATAAGTTTGGACCGAATGTAAGGGTTCAGTCTTATTATTTCCGCATTTTATTTAGCATGCATAAGATCTTGGTACAAATTAAAGAGTTAATTTGTTTGTAAAATTAGTATGACTAATTTCTGTATAGGGTACGTAGGACATGAACCCTTCAATTGGTATCAGAGAAAAATGGTTGCTTGCATGCTTTTCTTGTTATTTTTACGAAGTTATTTTGATAACAAAAGAAAATCGAAATTTTAAAACCATATATGATATGGCCGAAAATTTTAATGCATGAATACCTACTGGTCCTAAAAGTGTTTCAGGTCATTTGGAATGATTTATGGATATGTATTATTCATTTGTATAATTAAATTGGTTATTTGTCATTTTAAATCGGTTAAAATGAATTAATTTGGGAAAAATAGTTATTTTTACTTTCTGGCCAAGATTTTTTTAATATGTTCTCACATGTATTATCTATGTTATGAATATTAATTTTCGTAATTATTGAAGTTATAATGCATGGTTTATGAATTTTAAATGTTAAAATGTCATAAAATGAGAATAAATGGGTTTATATAGTTATATTGTGAATTTAACTACGAAATATTTTGAGTATGTCATATGCAATATTTAAAATGTCCCTTAAATTGTGTTATGTTTGGTTCTAAGAGTATGAAATCCGTTCCAATAGAAGTTTTTCCTTTTCTTTTGAGTCTTAGTGCTTGCTTGAGGACAAGCAAGGTTTGGTTTAGGGAGTTTGATACGTGCCTATATTATGCATTTTATTTATACTTTTGGCACGTATTTCTATACATTTTTGTGACTTTTAGTTGCTATTGCTCCCGAAACGGTTTACTTTGGCATTTGTATGTTTTAAATGTAGGAATATGCGGAAGTGAGCAAAACCGAACTTTAATCGTCCTCCGAAAGCTATTTTGAGTATTCACGCGAAGCAAGGATCCGGATTCTTAGCCAAGTGGTGCATACGAGCCAATTTAAGGCTGGAACGTACAGGAATAGGTCGACCGACCTACTAAAGAGGTCGACCGACCAGCGCGCAGAATTAAGAAAGCCTGACAACAGCATAAGAGGTCGACCGACCCACAAAGTAGGTCGACCGACCTGGCGACAGATTCCGCAATTTTTATTTCGACTTTACTCTTTTAATCTTGTAATTAGGAGTCTATTTAAGGACGCCTAAACTTCATAATTAGGTTAAGCAGTCCATATTAGTCAAAACTCCATAGTTAGAGAGAAAATTTACCAAGCTTTCATCTTTGTTCTTAGATTTTCCAATTAAGTTGTAAGTTTGCTACAATTCAATCTTTCCTTTTCAATTAATCTTGTTGTTCATCTTGTTGTTGTTTCTCAATTCATGTTTCCTTCTTTATTACCATCTTTAATTATGTTAATTCTTTTGATGTTCTTAATTCTTGTTATTGTTAATTTTATGATTAAGATTATGCATAGCTAATTCTTGTGATTAGGAATTAGGGGAACCATGGTAATAAAGACTTGATTTTGATAGTTTTATGATTAAATTACCAATTCCCCATTGTTGTTGGTGAACTAATTCTTTAAGATTGAAAGATTGTTAGGATTAGTTTAACAACAACTTTGGGATTGCCCTATGAACGAAAGTTTAGTGCTTTTCTAGGAACCCTAAGACCGTAAGGATTGGGTAGAATTTTGACCTAAAGGTTTATTCTTTGTTCCTTGGGATTGTGTTGTTTGGTTATTTTACCCTTCGTTGACTTGTTTTAACCATGGGGAACCGAAGTTCCTAATCTCCTTTTTAGCTTGTTTTAATTCTCTTGTTTATTTTGGTATTAGTTGTTAGTCCCAATCATAAATCAAACCCCCCCTTTTTGGTTACTTTCAATAGACTTTAAATTCACAAACATAATTAACCTTGTCTCTCTGTGGTTCGACCCTTGACTTATCCTATCTAGTTTAAGCTGAGGTTTTTATAAATCTTATCTTTGACACCCCTCAACGATATGAAGGGTTGACAGCCCTCTTTGGAAGATTCCAGAACAATACCAACCATATGAAGGGTTGGAACACCATTGAAGACATGGCGGTGCATAGGGCCGAATTCGGGAGTTCACGTGGGAATTCGCGAAGGTTGAATGTGGAGACGGATAGAGTTTTAGCCCTTGAGACAACCGTTGAAGCCTGTTTTGAAAAGCTTGAGGCAACCCAGCTGAAGCTTGAAAGTGCGAACCTAGTTACTACGGTTGACAACACGGGTGAGACTGCGAAGTTGAGAGAACTTGTTCATACTCTAATGAAACAAGTTTTGGAAATGGAAAAGGCTCAAGTGGCTTCTATGAAGACCTTTGGAAGCCAATTACCAATCTTAGCTGCTAATCAGATTGCTAGCTCTCCGGTCGGTTGTGAGAGTTCCATGGAGACATTAAATGCTATAAATCTTAGGAGTGGTCGTGCTTCTGAGAGACCAACCCCAAAGGATGATTCTGCCGCAATTCAGGACGAAGAAATTGATCTTGTGCACAGGTCAGGAGGTCGACCGACCACAACATCAGGTCGACCGACCTCGACACCTGACGTGAGACCAGTTTCTGCAAAACAAAAAAATTCCGATAATACAGCGTCTGGTCGACCGACCGCTATACCAGGTCGACCGACCAGAGTTCCTGAGCAGATTGCGATTTCTAATCCTGATTCGTTGGATCCTTCCTTAATTCAAGACCTCACCAAGATTCTACAGCTGAAAAAGCCAAAGGTTGCTGATCCTACGGCTAGTGTTACCGTTTCGTATTCCGAACGATTGAAGAATTCCAAAGAGGATCGGAAATTCGGTAAGTTTATGGAGATGGTGAAGAATCTTGAGGTAACCATCCCTTTCACTGACCTAATTACCCAGGTACCTTCTTATGCTAAATTTATGAAAGATATTTTAAGTCGTAAGAGGAATGTTCAGGACGAAGGTGTTGTTGTTTTTGTGGAGGAATGTTATGTTCTTTCACAAAATAATATAGCACCCAAGTTGAAAGACCCAGGTAGTTTTTCTATCCCTTGTACTATAGGTAATCATGTTATAGGGAAAGCCCTTTGTGATCTAGGGGCTAATGTCAGTGTTATGCCTTATTCTGTTTGTGAAAGACTTAACTTAGGTAGACTTAAAGTCACCAACATTACCCTACAGATGGCTGATAGATCAACCCAAAGACCATTAGGGGTCTTAGAGGATGTCCCAGTTAGAGTGGGAAAGTTCTTTATTCCTGTTGATTTCGTTGTTTTAGACATTGCTGAGGATAGTCAAATCCCTATTATTTTAGGTAGGCCATTTTTACACAAAGCTGGGGCTGTAATAGATGTCAAACGCGAGATCATTACCTTAGAGGTTGGAGATGACACTATCAAGTTTAGTCTTGCCCATAAGGAAACTACTCTTACTGATGATACTTGTTGCTCAATTGATATTATAGACAGGAATGTTATCCATAACTGGAAGGAATCTTTGACCAAGGATCCCTTAGATGATTTGACAGTTTTGGATAAGTGTGCAGGTAATCCGGCTGAGGATGCTGAAGAGCTGGATATGATGGAAGCAGAGATAGAGGAATATGAGCTTACTGAGGAAGAAGATGAGAAGCTCATAAGCTTGGCTAATGCTAATCTGGTAAACATGTGCTATTCCATTAGAACTGATTCTGTTCAGGCCGTTGAGGTAAAGGTACCAAAGCATGGTTATTCAGGTTTTTTCCAGATTCCCATCCATCCTGATGATCAGAGTAAGACTACTTTTACATGCCCACAAGGTGTTTTTGCATACCGCAGAATGCCTTTTGGGTTATGTAATGCTCCTGCTCCCTTTCAAAGGTGTATGATGGGTATCTTTTCTGACTTTATAGAAAACATCATGGAGGTATTTATGGATGATTTTTCTGTTTATGGTAATGCGTTTGATCAGTGCTTAGCTAATCTTGATAAAGTCTTGCAGCGATGTATTGATGTAAACCTTGTCTTAAACTGGGAAAAGTGTCAGTTAACGGTTACTGAGGGGGTAGTGTTAGGGCATCTAATATCTGATAAAGGTATACATGTAGATAAAGCAAAAGTGCAGGTGATTGAGCAATTACCCCCTCCTGTTAATGTTAAGGGGGTGAGAAGTTTCTTAGGACATGCAGGTTTTTACCGGCGTTTCATTAAGGACTTTTCTAAAATTGCTAAACCACTTACACAATTGCTCCTTAAGGATGCTGTCTTTGATTTTACTGATGAGTGCCTTTCAGCTTTTAACAGGTTGAAGGAAGCTTTGGTCTCAGCACCAATCATCCAGCCACCAGATTGGGATCTCCCATTTGAGATCATGTGCGATGCTAGTGATTATGCTCTAGGTGTTGTGCTTGGCCAAAGGAAGAACAAGGCTCTTAATGCTATATACTATGCGAGCCGCACCCTAGATGAGACTCAAGTCAACTATTTCACCACTGAGAAGGAGATGCTAGCTGTGATCTTTTCCTTAGAGAAATTCCGGTCCTATTTGGTAGGTAATAAGGTAATTGTTTACACTGACCATGCAGCTTTGAAGGGTCTCTTCCAGAAGAAAGATTCAAAGCCAAGGCTTTTAAGGTGGATACTCCTTCTCCAAGAGTTTGACATTGAGATTAAGGACAAGAAAGGCGCGGAGAATGTGGTAGCTGACCACCTATCTCGTCTTCAGTTGACTGATGGGGAAGACTCTTTACCTATTGATGATTCATTTCCTGATGAGAGTTTATTTGTCATTAATAGTTCAGGTTCTTATTCCCCTCCTTGGTATGCTGATTTTGCTAATTTTGCTGTCAGAGGTAAAATCCCTCCTGAGTTGTCATGGCAACAAAAGAAGAGATTTATGTTTGATGCAAAACAATATTTTTGGGATGACCCCTATGTTTTCAAAGAATGTGGAGATGGACTTATCCGGAGATGCGTCCCCCAGTGGGAGGTGAAGGACATTCTGGAAGCATGTCACTCTTCTGCGTATGGTGGTCACCACGGTCCATCTAGGACCGTGGCCAAGGTATTACAGTCTGGTTTTTATTGGCCTACTTTGCATGCTGACTGTAGGAATTTTGTAGGTAGCTGTGATGTCTGTCAAAGAACTGGGAATGTCTCAAAAAGACATGAGATGCCGCAGGTTGGTATTTTAAAGGTAGAGATTTTTGATGTTTGGGGCATTGATTATCAAGGACCTTTTCCCAGTAGTCAAGGTAACAGGTATATTCTTGTAGCTTTTGATTATGTTTCAAAGTGGGTTGAAGCTATTGCTACTCCCCATTGTGATGCAAAAGCTGTTATTAAATTGTTTAAGAAGATCATATTTCCTCGTTTTGGTGTCCCTAGGGTTGTCATTAGTGATGGAGGGATGCATTTTAAAGAGAAACGATTAGGTGACTTGCTAAATAAATTCGGTGTCCAACATCGTAGGGGTCTAGCATATCACCCTCAGACTAGTGGTCAAGTTGAGATCTCTAATAGAGAACTCAAGGAGACCCTAGCCAAAGTTTTTTCTAAATCTAGGAAAGATTGGAGTCTAAAACTTGATGATGTTTTATGGGCTTATAGAACTGCGTTCAAAACCCCAATCGGAATGTCACACTAGTAGAGAAAGGCTCATTGACATCGCTTATTTTGGCTCATTTACATCGCTTTTTGGCGATGTATCTGGGGGCGACATTTAGAGTACTTTTCCCTTTACATCGTTTCTAAAAGCGATGTTAATAGTATACCATTAGCATCGGTTATAAGTGAAAAGCGATGTTAATAGTATACCATTATCATCGGTTATAAGTGAAAAGCGGTGTTAATTGTATACCATTAGCATCGGTTATAAGTGGAAAGCGATGTTAATAGTATACCATTATCATCGGTTATAAGTGAAAAGCGATGTTAATTGTATACCATTAGCATCGTTATAAGTGAAAAGTGATGTTAATAGTATACCATTAGCTTCGGTTATAAGTGAAAAGCGATGTTAATTGTATACCATTAGCATCGTTATAAGTGAAAAGTGATGTTAATAGTATACCATTAGCTCCGGTTATAAGTGAAAAGCGATGTTAATTGTATACCATTAGCATCGTTATAAGTGAAAAGTGATGTTAATAGTATACCATTAGCTTCGGTTATAAGTGAAAAGCGATGTTAATAGTATACCATTATCATCGGTTATAAGTGAAAAGCGATGTTAATAGTATACCATTAGCATCGATTATAAGTGAAAAGCGATGTTGATAGTGTCTGAATTACATCGTTTTTAGTTGCAAACCGATGTTAATAATGTGTGATTACATCGTTTTTAGTTGCAAACCTATTTGTGATGTTTACATTCATACACTATAAAAAGACCTGCAAACTGAATCAATATACAAATAATAACCGTGCATCTCATGCCTTCCAAGAATTCAAACCCAACTATATATTATACCAAAAAAATATCATAGCGTATTACAATTTCGTCCATTCAAAGTAGTTTAAAACGTATACTACTACAATATTTGACTAAGCATCCATGCATAAAAGTAGTCTAACACACTATATAATAATTTCTAGAAATTAAACCATACATAAACTAAACGTTTTTTGCACAATAAAGCGACCAAAGCTCTCGAACCTCGTTCATTTGTGCAATTGTCATTTGCGAACCTGAAATACACTACGTAAAAGAACACAGATTATTAGGAAGGGAGCTTAGGCAATTAAAGATTACGAACAATATTTATAAATATACATAAAAATTCAAACAATTCGAGACAAGAGATCAATAATATATCTTTTCTAAGTCGTCCTCCAATGTTGAGTACCTTATAGTAATATCATACATCCACTTCTTAACATAATAGCCACACTCATAACTCTTTGGCTGTTGAGGACATTACATTTATACAAAATTAGGAGTTAAGTAGCAAACATTGCATCTACACAATATGTCAACTTGACATACAAAGAAGAAGAAAAAGCCCCAACTACAGTTAAGCCTGCCATACTCTATCATATTATATATAGGATGGAGCTTGGCTTTCAATATTATTGCAATCTCCCAACGGAAAATATTATTTTGACTAACCATAACTTTAAGCTTAAGCTTAACCATATTAATGCAAATGTCAATAATTCACTGTGACAACCATAACCAATCTCTAAAATCTCACTCAACAACTACAGAGAAGCTTCTAGCCTTCTACAACCATAAACTCAATCATATTATTGCAAATACAATAATACATACTCTGTATAATTTTAGCTGAAGGGAAATAAGACAAGAAAAAATAACTAAGGTAATATTACTTGCTACTATCCTACCAACATGACTGGACAGAAAAACTGTCACGGCAAAACTTGGAAACTTACCAACTTTATCCTGTTATAAGGCTGTTATAAGGAAATGAGCAGTCTCAATTAATTTCATAATATTCAAATAAATAACTTAGGTCGGAAATGCCTACAAAAAGTAGAAATAAACGTCAAGATAGTTTCTCAATATTATTCATTGCCACAATATCAGAATCAAGGTATAGGCATGCCATTCCAAGCATGTGAAAGAAACTCTCGGAAACCAATCTCAAGGAGCCTACACAAGATTGGGATCAGATCACAATCAAAGTTGTCAATATACTTATTTCTGCATGATGAAATGAGACCCAATTTGCAGAATGAATCAGATCAGATCAGTATTAATACAAGTTAATTTGAGGCAAGCAAAGAGGATTAAGTCTTGTTGATGATTTGATCAGACAACATAGTCTGGTTTTAGCTAATTCATGGTCTGGTTTTTGACCATGGATGATTAAAGAGGACACAAATTAATTTATCAGATGTACTAGAGTAGGGATATTCTTAAGGGTTGGTTTGGTTAGTACAAGAATGAATCAGATCAGTTCTAGCTTAGCTCTACATGTTCAGAAGATTAAAAAGGCATAAAACACCTATCTATCTTGATATAATTAAAAAAAACTATAATTACCCTATTGTGTCATCCTGAAAGACGAAGGGGTGCTCTTAGGTATTCAAGGGACGGTGTCGTGACTATAGTGGTCTTAGGCATCATGGATCGAGTTCGTCACTTGGTGGCTGCTGGTGGGATGAACAACGATTGTGTCCGTCGCCTGGTGGTTCATGCTTGATGGTAGAAAAAAGGTTAACTTGTGGGGTGAGGTTTCAGCGCAGATGGTGATTACCGAATACACCAGTTATCAGTTAGCCGAGAAGAAGTACGAGCTATCATTACCGAATTCACAGGTAAGAACCATAGCCATTGACTTCCAATTCTACAGCAGCATTCCATCTACTCAACCCTGCTCAGTGAAACCATAGCCACGGTGTACATCCATATGAGACTGATGACAATTAATTGTAAAATTCCCTCTACTTTTCCAATGCAAATGACAATTAATCAAAGGGTAGGGAAAAACAGGTAGAACCTCGAAGTTTCCTATGGTACGGACAGTGCTTAAAGTCATATATAACAGAGCATTCTTGATAGAAAGGCAAGAGATAGTACCTACCATAAGAAAGCTAGAAGAATGTAAACTTCTTAATACCTGAACTATGCCAGTATTACACAAATTCTTCAGTGCCATCAGATATTTAGTCTCCCCAAGACGATCTAGGTAATCCCAAAAGAAAGCTAACGTCTCCGTATTGATAGTAATCAAAAGTTGTTTCACTCTTGGTGACTGCAACGGTACAAGTCCAACATCAAAGTTTTTCATGTAATGGCTGCACACTAGATCCTCTTTGACATATCCTTTACCTGCATTAGTATAGAAACAAACATTTGAGAAGGCAAATTGGTAATTGTTGCACCCCAAACTTTATGCTAAATCTGAATCACATGTCATAAAATTTGGACTAATGTGCTTTGTCTTGGAGAAAGGGAGGCCCACAAGAGTGACATTACCAAACAATCAATACAAACAAGAAAAGAAAAAGTTGCTGACCAGAGAGATAATTCAAGCAGAAAAAATACTGAAACACTAATGATACGTGTCTATTTTATGATGTTTTACATCTATTTTTACACGTATTTGGTCGCTCATTTACTATGTTTTAGCCCTTTTTTCCCAACAATCGTGTACATTCGTATTTTTATGCACTTTTGCAGATTTATGCGGAAAAGAGACGATTTAGCACCAAATTCGTATCCTCAAGTCTTTAGCTTAATTAAGGAATAAATGGAGAGTCAACTGGAGTCAAAATCAAGTACCAAGAGTCAAAACAGAAGAGATCCGAAGTCTTCCGTGCAGAAGCGGTCGACCGACCAACTAAACGGGTCGGCCGACCAGACCCAATTTTCATGAGGCCCAGATTTCAAGAAAACCGCAAAATAAGAGAAGCCCAGCAGGAAGTGGTCGACCGACCAACTAAACGGGTCGGCCGACCAGAGCGAAGCCCGTACGATTCGTTTTCGGAAATAAAGTAGAATTAGAATCCTAAGGAAACTCTTAGTTTTTACCCTATATAAACTAATCTTGTGATTAGGGTTTGGTATCTTTTAACTATCTTTTATCATCCAGTTTTACATACAATAAGTTTCAGAGAGATTCAATTATTCAGTATTATTCAAGTTTTAGTTTTGCAATCTTTCAATAGTTCCCAAGTATTCAATAAAGTTCATTCAGTTCTGCCTTAAAACCAATTGTGGTAATTCTTCTTTGATCTAGTTTCATTATTGTTCCTACTGCTTTTATTACAATTGTTAAGTTAGAATCCCAAGCTTTATTTGAATCTTGCATACTTAGATTATTTACTATGTTTTCCATGTTTATTCCCAATTTTATATTCGTCTTAACAGTTATGAGTAGCTAATTTTCATATGTTGGGATGTAGGGGATAATATGCATAGGTAGATAAAAATCCGAAAAACCGACCTGTAGCAGGACCACGGTCGGCCGACTGGAATAGTCGGTCGGTCGACCGAGGCCGTGGTCGGCCGACTGGAGTAGCCGGTCGGTCGACCACTCGCGTCTGTTTTCTTATTTCGTCTTTTCTTATAAATTATAATATCCTGCAATGAGACCAATAGGAGACTTGTAGGATGTTAGTAATGACCTACCCAAGATTGAGAGATACGGGAAGGGCATTGGTTTACACTTTAAGACGGATAGGTTACTCAAGGCTGAAAGGTATGTAACCTGGAATTTAGGAATCACCCTTGTTGTTGACACCCAATAATTGTGAGACCTAGGAACTAATAGCATAGGCCGAAAGGAGCTATTAGGTAGCATAGACCTAAAAAGTTATGTTACACCCCCTTACGCGACTGCAATACATGTTGACCTTAGGATTTATTTTACCTTAGCTATTTATTACCCGAACATCCTAGCATCCCTTTTATTATATTTTATTCCCATCTTTTAATTCTTGTTTTATTTTAATCTTTGCCTTAGTTATAATAATCAACCAATCAACCCCCAAATTTGTTACCTTTAAACATTAACATTAAGACAATAAACATTCCCCACCTCTTTGTGGTTCGACCCTGACTTTCACTATCTATTGTTAAGGTTAGGAATTATAAATTTATCTTTGGTACCCTCAACGACGGGCATCAAATTTTGGCGCCGTTGCCGGGGAGGTGACGCCAGTGTTTATTGTTTTTTGTTTTTGTTTCTCTTTGTTTAAGGAACTTTTTGTTCCTTAAACCTTCTCACCTTTTTCTTGTAGTTTCCTCTTATGCGCAGGTCAGTTCAAGGAGAACTCCTACCACTTGATCTGGAAATTGAGAGGACTTTAAGAGAAAGAAGAAAGCAACTTCTAGCAAATCAAGAGGGAGGGTCACCATCCTCTTTATTTCAAGAAGATCTTTTCGAGTTATCACCATCTTCACCAAAAACACCACCTTCACAACCAAATTCACCCATCAATCCACTTTCACCGAAAACACCACCTTTTACCCACTTTCCAGTTTATCCTAAAGAAGAAGATAACATGACAGAAGAAGCTACTATTGCCAGTCACTCTATGCCTCAGGCAAAGGACCTATACAAAGGGTTCACTTTACCTGCAGGTACTGGGAAGCCATTCGAGGCCAAGCCTGCCTATATTACTATGGTTGAAAGAAACCAATTCGGAGGCTCGGCCAATGAGGATGCAGCTAAGCATATTGAAATCTTCACAGATTACATATGCTCTATAGCACCCCCAGAAGGAGTAACGCAGGACCAGATTAAACAGACCATGTTTATCTTCTCCCTTAGGGACTCTGCGAGAGAATGGTACAGGGACCTTGACCGCACTGCTGCGGGAGTTACAGATTGGAACACCTTAGCCCTAGCTTTCTACAGGAAATACTATTCTGCATCAAAGACCAATGCCTTAAGAGCGCAGATTACTAATTTCAAGCAAGGACCCAATGAAGACTTTAGCGAGGCGTGGGACAGGTTCAAGAGGCTTGTTCGATCCATACCACATCACGGATTCGAACAATGGTTTCTTTGCAACCAGTTCTACAATGGCCTCTATGATGACAACAGGGCCTACTTAGATGCTGCAGCTAATGGAAGATTCCAGGATAATTCAGGAGAGACTAAAGGTCTCAAGTTAATAGAAGATGTTGCCGTGCACCGCGCTGAGCATGGTACTTCCAGAGGAAATCAGAGAAAATCAGAGTACAACCTGGCAGCAATTGAGGCCTTAACGGCCAAGCTAGAAAAATTTGAGGCTGCAGGAAAGCTCGATCTAGGGAGTGGAAGCAAGGGAGGAATTTACCAGGTGAACGCCGTTCAGGACGGACCCTTTGCTTGTGAGAGGTGCGGTGGAGAAGGGCATGTGTCAAAGTTCTGTACTTCATCTAATGAAACATGTGCCGCTTTTCAGCATTACCGTGGGAATAATTTCTATGATCCAAATAATAACAATGTCCATCCCAACTTAAGGTGGACAAGCCAGAATGTTCAAAACCCACAACATATGCAACCTCAGCAAAATTCCACATATGTACCCCCACATAAACAGAATTTCCAAAGACCACCTTTCAACCCTCAACCACCTTCTAATCCACCACCCAACACAGATGCTCTTATCCAAAATCTTATTGGACTGGTTCAGAAGGAGTCACAGGCTAGAGAGGCGGGGATGAAGATGTTGGAGACCCAGATTGCTCAGATCGCGAGCAAGAATGATACTAGGACTCCGGGTCAACTCCCGACAAAACCAGACCAGAAGAAGGAGACTCTAAACATCGTAACCCTGCGAAGTGGTACTAAAGTGGGGGCTGAAACAGAAAAAACAGCGAGTAGCAGCAAAGTCGGTCGACCGACCGAAAATTCTGGTCGACCGACCACAGTGCAGGATACGAAAATTTCGCCTGAACAGGAAACTGGTCGACCGACCGAGGATACTGGTCGACCGACCACAGAAGCAGAGTCTGAAATTCCCTTTCGTCCAGAATTGCCAAACAACTTACGGGATTTTCTTTTCCGGGGTGATAAGACCCCCAGGTTTTTAAAAAGGGCTGCAAATACGGAATCCTCAGCTGCTCCCTTCCCAGAGAGACTCGTGCCTTCGAAGGATCAGGTATCTTTTGACAAATTTAAAGATGTAATTCGTTCATTAAATGTTCAAGTTCCATTTTTAGAATTAGTTCAACAAGTTCCTTCTTATCTTAAATTCATGAGACAGCTTTTGTCAAGAAAGAGGTCTCTAGAAAAGGTTGAGTCTGTGGCTCTCACTGAAGAGTCATCTAGCTTTTTAACTCATGTCATTGCCCCCCATAAATTAGAAGACCCTGGAAGTTTTTCTGTCCCCTGTAATATAGGAACCTTCCCAGTCAAAAAGGCTTTATGCGATTTAGGTGCTAGTATAAGTGTCATGCCCCTAAGCGTTGCCTTAAAACTAGGAATGACCGAATTTGCAGTGACCAGTATGACGGTCCAGATGGCTGATCGCACATCTATGGAACCTATAGGGGTGTTAGAAAACGTCCCTGTGCGTATTGACAGGTTTTTCTTCCCAGTAGACTTTGTTGTTTTGGACATCCCAGAGGATGCCCATATACCCATCATTCTAGGAAGACCCTTTCTTCACACTGCAGGTGCCATTATAGATGTAGGCACTGGAACTCTAACCTTCAAAGTAGGCAAACATTCTATTATCTATGGCCTATCCTATAGGAAGAAGGATGCTATGACCCCCATTACATGTAATGCTATAACTTCTGAAAAGAAGCATGAGGTCATCACTACTTCTCCACCTTTATTACCTGTTCCTGTATCTGTTTTTACACCTCCGCCCCAGATTGGGAGCAATAGGGAGGACACTTCTATCGTGACTATTGCAGGAACTGGTTTGGGGAAACCCAAGGAGAAGGAAGTTATCATCCAGAGAGGAGGAATGGGATGCCTGAGCTATGGAGAGGATGAGGATCCAGACGTCGTGGATCGAGAAGAGAAAAAGAAGAGGAGGCAGGCTCAAGAAGAGAGACCGTCGCATATGCTTTGCGACGAAGGAAAGAAGATGTGTTTTGCTACTGAAGCAAAAACAGTGGAGACTACGGCGTGCCGTCAGAAGCCGTGGTCGGATATCCTCCGCATCTTCAGCGGATAGTTGTTTTTAAGTTGCAGTTTTAAGACAATTTATTTTATGTTGTGTGAAACTTTTTAGTTTGATTTGCTAGTAGTTAAGACTTTTAGAATCGTTCCGGGCATCTCGCGCATTGTTGGGCGCGCATATTTTCTTGCTTTTTCAGGATTTCCAATTTCCGAGAAGAAATAGAGACCTCCAGGACTCAGCTGGTCGACCGACAAAAAACATCAGTCGGTCGACCAGACGCGCTGTATCGCCGATTTTTTCGCTGTTCACAGGAGGTCGATCGACCAGAAACACCAGTCGGTCGACCTACTGTCCATCGCAGTCTTTCGTTTCTCTTCCTCGGGAATCGTGCAACCGTCTTGGGTACTTGAGTGGCACTGCTGGCCACCAAAAACCTCCCAGCTTACGCTGGTTTGGGGAGGTTTTTCTCATGCATCTTTTACCCCAGTGAGTTCTTTCCAGTTTTTTTTTTCCTTTATTTTACTTGCATTTGTCTTTTAATTTTCTGAAACCTTTACTTAGGCTAATGCACAATGGGGACATTGTGCGGGTTGGTTTGGGGAATGGCTTCGTGTTACATGCATTGCATTTTGTCACACGTTTATTGCATTTCTGTCTTGCATCGTTCTTTTCTTTATTTTCCTTACATATACAAAAAATCAAAAAAAAATCCAAAAAAATTAAAAAATTCAAAAATTCCAAAAAAAAATGCACGTTTATTTTAGCATATAGGTCGAGTCGGAACGAAAGTATTTCAAGGATGATTTAGCTATCTTATATGTTTATGCCTTTACCTTGCCTTGTCAACTTGTTTTAGTATGAGAGTCTTTCGCATATCTACGAGTTTTTGTCAACTTGCATATCTTGAGACTTGACTTATACGTTGGCGACCTACTTATACATTCTAAGTTTTAGAGCCTTATTCCTGGTTTCTTTCTTAAACCAGTTGTCTAGGATGTGAGTAGTACTCCCCTTGGAACATGTTACATCAATATGCATAAACATGAACTTGAATTGCTATATACTTGTTTTACTTTCTCGTTTTGTGAGTCTTGATACATGCATTCGGGATCCCTTTTTCTCTCATTTACCCATAAGCTTCACATAGCCAAATTTGCCTTTTTATTCCCCCAAAACTACATCCCATATTTAGCCTACCCTTCCAAGCTAGTATTTGTAGTCATTGGATTTTTTTTTGAGGCATCTTGGTTTGTGTGCTATCAAAAGAAAAAGAGAAAAGAAAGAAAGAAAGCAAGAAAAGAAAAAGAACAGAAAAATTCAGAAAAGAAAGAAAAAAAAGAAAAAAAAATTTCGGGAATTACAGAACCAGTCGACCGACCACCATCACAGGTCGGCCGACCAACTGGCAGAATCAGATTCAAAATTTCCGTTCCAAAATCCCTTTCTTTTATATGTTATAACTCCCGTACCTCATTCGAAAATTTTTGGGAGTCCTTTCTTATAATGTGAGAGTTGTGCTACAAAAGAGCACTTTCTTAATATCAAAAAAAAAAGTTGTGAAATATGTTGTTGGAAATCGGTTTTACTAGCTTGGCTACTAACCCCACAAATCCAAAAACATCTTAACCACTTTTTACCTTTTACCTCACATATCTTTCATTACCTCAATTGCATGTATCTGGGTCACTTAATGAGTTTTGTTTATACATAGTTGTAGAATTCTTGTTCATGTTAGATTGCAGGCATGTTTTCATGGGTTGCAGTTAGGTGAGTGTCATGACAAATATACTTCTTTCTATCTTTTACATATACTCACCCTTTGCTTCATGAGTGTCTCGAGCGTACCGCGAGAGTCCATGGTATAAGTCTCTATAGTCTTTATGTTTTCAAGTTTGACAACGCTATAACTCGTTTGCATGATTTAAATACTTTCTCATTTTGTACTTAGTATTGGTTCAGGCTTACATGTAAATTTCGCTCTGAGATTGAAATCGTTCCATTAGTTAAGATCGAGTCTTTTTCTTGCTTGAGGGCAAGCAAGGGTTTGGTTTGGGGAATTTGATACGTGTCTATTTTATGATGTTTTACATCTATTTTTACACGTATTTGGTCGCTCATTTACTATGTTTTAGCCCTTTTTTCCCAACAATCGTGTACTTTCGTATTTTTATGCACTTTTGCAGATTTATGCGGAAAAGAGACGATTTAGCACCAAATTCGTATCCTCAAGTCTTTAGCTTAATTAAGGAATAAATGGAGAGTCAACTGGAGTCAAAATCAAGTACCAAGAGTCAAAACAGAAGAGATCCGAAGTCTTCCGTGCAGAAGCGGTCGACCGACCAACTAAACGGGTCGGCCGACCAGACCCAATTTTCATGAGGCCCAGATTTCAAGAAAACCGCAAAATAAGAGAAGCCCAGCAGGAAGTGGTCGACCGACCAACTAAACGGGTCGGCCGACCAGAGCGAAGCCCGTACGATTCGTTTTCGGAAATAAAGTAGAATTAGAATCCTAAGGAAACTCTTAGTTTTTACCCTATATAAACTAATCTTGTGATTAGGGTTTGGTATCTTTTAACTATCTTTTATCATCCAGTTTTACATACAATAAGTTTCAGAGAGATTCAATTATTCAGTATTATTCAAGTTTTAGTTTTGCAATCTTTCAATAGTTCCCAAGTATTCAATAAAGTTCATTCAGTTCTGCCTTAAAACCAATTGTGGTAATTCTTCTTTGATCTAGTTTCATTATTGTTCCTACTGCTTTTATTACAATTGTTAAGTTAGAATCCCAAGCTTTATTTGAATCTTGCATACTTAGATTATTTACTATGTTTTCCATGTTTATTCCCAATTTTATATTCGTCTTAACAGTTATGAGTAGCTAATTTTCATATGTTGGGATGTAGGGGATAATATGCATAGGTAGATAAAAATCCGAAAAACCGACCTGTAGCAGGACCACGGTCGGCCGACTGGAATAGTCGGTCGGTCGACCGAGGCCGTGGTCGGCCGACTGGAGTAGCCGGTCGGTCGACCACTCGCGTCTGTTTTCTTATTTCGTCTTTTCTTATAAATTATAATATCCTGCAATGAGACCAATAGGAGACTTGTAGGATGTTAGTAATGACCTACCCAAGATTGAGAGATACGGGAAGGGCATTGGTTTACACTTTAAGACGGATAGGTTACTCAAAGCTGAAAGGTATGTAACCTGGAATTTAGGAATCACCCTTGTTGTTGACACCCAATAATTGTGAGACCTAGGAACTAATAGCATAGGCCGAAAGGAGCTATTAGGTAGCATAGACCTAAAAAGTTATGTTACACCCCCTTACGCGACTGCAATACATGTTGACCTTAGGATTTATTTTACCTTAGCTATTTATTACCCGAACATCCTAGCATCCCTTTTATTATATTTTATTCCCATCTTTTAATTCTTGTTTTATTTTAATCTTTGCCTTAGTTATAATAATCAACCAATCAACCCCCAAATTTGTTACCTTTAAACATTAACATTAAGACAATAAACATTCCCCACCTCTTTGTGGTTCGACCCTGACTTTCACTATCTATTGTTAAGGTTAGGAATTATAAATTTATCTTTGGTACCCTCAACGACGGGCATCAACTAATACAGTGTCAGGAACTGCTATATTCTCTTCTTGTCCGATACAAAAAAGTGAGAGAATAAATTATAATGATATGGTAAGATAACAAAAACAATGTGTCAGTTGACTCCTGTAAAGTATATGCAAGAATGACACAGAAGAAATCAACATCTGCATCGAACAGTAATGTACATCCTTCGACACTCAGTCTCAAGTATGTTTGAAGTCAATTATACCCTGATTAAAATTAGGGTATGCATTTTCCTATCATTCCAATTTTGGAAGAGAAGACCCGAAGATGGCACATAGAAATTGCAAGACTATCAAACTATGGTGCTAAACTTACCAACTTCCAGTTCTGACAAAGCACTGTCAAGCCATATATTCTTGCCACAATATGCTGGGTGCCTGAAAAGCAGAAAGAAAGACGCTTTAAAAGATGATGAACAAACCGTCAAGAGGCTAAAGAGAGCTAAGGTAAAATAATAAGATGAGTAGGCTCACAGTAACGGAGATAATAAGATAATACAGACTTACATACGGCAGAAGAACGAATAATATGGTGATGCAAGTCCACGAAAGGGACAGAGTAGCCAAAACTTATGCTCAAGATATTGACTACGAAATAGATAACTAGAGGAAATACTATTAGAAGAGACTGGAGAGAAGCGAAACAGAAACTTACATCGTCAAATAAGACCCTATAGGCATTCAGATCATGGTAAAGATCACGCCCCTTACTAGTGCAGTACTCCAAGGCCTGGGCAAGATATAACGCCACCCTTAACCGCATTGCCCATTTCATAGGCTGTGTTTCCCCTGTCATATGGCATTTTGGAATCAGTTACTTTGATACCATTGTCAAACACACTACAACCCAAAAAATTAAGAGTTATAACTTGGAATGACAGGAGAATATCCACTGTCGAAACCTTGCAGCTCGTAGTCTATTAAAAAAATTGTTCGCCTATCCGCAAGAACAGTTATGCCATTCGACATTAAGACGGGCATTCAAAATACTCACAATGAAAAAGATGCTTTGCAAGCGTCTCATTTGGCATAAATTCCGCAACAAGTAGTCTCTCATCCCCTTCACAGCAACAACCAAGAAGGTTGGCTAATCTCTGGCTCCACAACTGACCAACCGTTTTTGCTTCCTCCTAAAGTATGAGCGAATATAAACGAAAGATTTTAAAAGCAATATCTATACTAATATCAATTTCCACCTCGCCATCATATGTGTTAGTGTGATAGACATATATAGTGCCTGCTCTACAGATACTAGCTAGGCCACATTGGCAGAAAAACCACGAGTAAACGAACAGCCAGGATTGTTCCAGCAATTACTACTAGTTAGGGCATGTTTGGAATTTGGATACAAAAAAAGGGAGAGAAGGGAAGGGGAAGGAGAGGAGGAAGGGATGTAAGAGAAAGGGCAAGTGATTGGAGCAAGTGAGTTTTCACTCTTAACATTTCTGAAGTTGGAGGAATTTTAATTTGTCCTTTCCTCCAATCCCTCCGACTCCATTTTGCTAATCAGACAACAAATTCCCCCATCCAAACAACGGGTAACGAAATATTAACAAAAAAGAGCTATTGCCATTATGCCATATAAATGTTGAATGAGGGATTGCAGTTCATACCAAAAACTGCCGCGCATCAGGCCAAGCCGACCTGTTGAACCGTTTTACAGCAATCCGCCTTTGGTTATCTAACTTCCCTTTGTAAAAAATATTGGGCGCTTTCTCTCCATGTTCTGAAACTATATTCTCAACTGCAAACCCAGAAGTAGCCATCCTAAGTTGTTCGATACTGTATTCACGGAAAGCTTGAATAGAATCGGTCTCACCCTTTCTTCATCTTCTGATAATGACAAAAGCAACCACAAACACTGAGTTTAGGGCTCATATAGACATGCAACCATAATTATCTCACATATTATCACTAAATACTAACAATTAGAGTACTTAGCTACCTTTTTTAAGTTCAACAACTGATTTTTTTCTATGATCCCAGCAACAAGCTGTTAGTTTCGAGCAGTACCCGCCCATTACGACGCAACAAGATCAAAATGCAAACTTTGACAGTCTTCTCTATATTTCAATCAAATCAAATGGCACAATCATTCAAGACTAATCATGTATATCAGTCACCACAGTTTCATGACAATCACTCACACCTTCTGGAATTCAACAACATCAACCAATATTCTGTAGAATACGAACAACATAAAAACAAATTAAACTCCACAAAAAGCCACTAAAAACATAAAAACTGGCACCAACAAGGACAGCAACATTGCCCTAGTGCGAATGACCTGAAAGGTGCGCTTTGTCCCAATAATACAAAGATGCTTTTACCGATTTAAAAGAGGATAAACTTAATAATTAACAGAAAAACTGCAAACCCATCATCACACTTAGCAAATAAAATCAATTAAAGATATAAAGATATGAACTTTGATTAATTACCTGAGCTTAGAGTAGCAGTAGTTAATTACCTGCCAAGAAGGTTAGAACACAGCTCCTGTCAAGAAGATATAAAGACCAAAATCTAAGATCAGGAAATCAAGCAGAAGGGTTAATTACCTGTCAAGAAGGTTAGAGCACAGCTCCTGAAACTTTGCTCTCGTCAAGGTGGTCTCAATGTGCTTAGGGCCATCAACAGTTGCCATAATGAAAGGCAAACTAGAGAGACACGTGATTTAATAAGCCAGGTTGATGCAAATATTGTACAACACTAGCTTAAAAGCAACTATAGTGACAGATAACAAACCTTATGTTTGCCTACGTTAGAGATAACAGCTCCATCTTGGCTCTCTCAGTAGTCTGTAGTCTCTGTAAGACGCTGAAGGGCTTGCTTGTCCTTCAGAAGGTCAATGCCTTCATTACTTTTAAAATTAGCAGCAAGCCAATCACCAATTCTCTGTCAATGCACATTAAATACTTCTTAATTACTCCGAGACAGAAATATTCAAACAGAAAACCATGAATGCATGGTCTGACAGTGCAAGAGAAAAGGTAGAAGGGAGCAAAAGGATGTTTGCGTTGACGAAAATGAATGTTTGTGTTGATACAGGCACGTTTACGCATTATTTGTTATAGTGCTTCTTCCCATGTATGCATCTTTTTTCACACACTATTGAAGATAAGAATTTTTAATTTCAAAGCAGCTGTATGATAATTGTATTATTCATCTTATGCATTAGGCACTAGAAAGGTTTCCAGTTTATGAAAGACTCGTTTATATAGCTGCTGCTAGTACAGAGTGTATAAGGTTTTCTTTTCCAAGTCGAATCTTAACTTAACTAGAAGCACTCGCCTATCTAGTCGAGCGGGTTGTAATTAATCTTTATCAGTGTCCAAAATTACACAGATTAATCAAAATTTTACATCCTAATTATACAAACAACAAATTAATCAAATTCCAGAAAATAAACTCAATAATTAACAGAAAGACTGCAAACCCATCATCAAACTTAGCAAATAAAATCAATTAAACATATAAAGATATGAACTTTGATTAATTACCTGAACTTAGAGTAGCAGTAGTTTCAGGAGTAAGCTGCACATTACGAACATGGCAATTGAACTCTAAATATGGAGGAGCAGTCTTAAGGTTCACGATTGATTCAGCTGAATCAATATCCCTAAATTGAAATAATCTCGTAATTAATTGAAATTAAAGTGAAATCCCTAACCCTAAATATTAATTGAACCCTAACATGACAATAACTATTTAATCCCTAAAAGCAAACTGATACGAACACCAAAATTGAAGAATTATTTAATTAAGTAAAAAACACAAACCTTAGCCTGAGGAAACTGAAACAATGGTTTGAAGAGGAGGGCGCCTGGTGAAAGTTAACGGCGGTGAAGTTTCAATGGCGGCGACGGCGGAGAAGGCGGCGAACGATGAGCGGCGAAGGGTGAACGGCGTGACGAAATCTTATTGGGGTTCTCCGTTTTCTAATTGAGAGTTTCCTGTTGTTAGGGAAACTGGAGTCTGCGTTATTGTTTTCCTTTTTTTCTTTGTTTTTTTTTTTAGGAATTCGGTTGCATCGCTTTAATAGTCGGGAACGAAACGATGTATTGTATATATCATCTAAATAGCTTAAAATCGGTTTTATTAAAACCGATGCAACTTAAAAATTAACGTCGGTTTTATAACAACCGAGGTTAAGAACCGATGTAAATAATAAATAATTAAATAATTAACATCGTTTTTAATATAAACGATGTAATTAGCAAAAGTTAGATCAATTACATCGTTTTTAGTACAAAATGATGTTACACCTGCGATGTCAATAACACTTTTTTCTACTAGTGTAACATCGGTTTTGATTTCGAAGCGATGTAAATAACAAAAATAACTTAATTGCTAAACATCGGTTTACTTAAACCGATGCAATTAATTCTCATTAACATCGGTTTTATAACAAATCGATGTAAAAATAATATAATTAACATCGGTTTTATAACAAATCGATGTAAAAATAGTATAATAAACATCGGTTTTGATTTCAAAGCGATGTAAAAAACAAAAACTATCTTAATTGCTAAACATCAGTTTACTTAAAATGATGCAATTAATTATCATTAACATCGGTTTTATAACAAATCAATGTAAAATCATATAGTTAACATCGATTTTGATTTTGAAGCGATGTAAAATTATATAATTAACATCGCTTTTGATTTCAAAGCGATGTATTCCACAAAAAATAGATCAATTACATCAGTTTTAGTAAAAACCGATGTTATAGTGGCGATGTCAATAGCACTTTTTGTACTAGTGTCACCATTCCGGTTGATTTATGGTAAGACTTGTCATTTACCAGTAGAGTTAGCACGTAAGTCTTGGTGGGCCATTTGTGATTTTAATTTAGACCCTAACCTTTCCCACGAGAAAAGTTTGTTGCAGCTCAACGAGTTAGAGGAATTCAGGTTGTTAGCCTATGACAATGCCATGATTTACAAAGAGAAAACCAAGCGCTGGTATGACAAGAGAATTATTAGGCGCGATTTTCAGGTAGGTGATAAGGTATTGCTTTTTAATGCTCGTATTTGCCTTTTTCCTGGTAAGCTGAAATCCAGGTGGAGCGGACCTTACACTATCACAGTTGTCTCAGAATTTGGGTCAATAGAGTTAGAAACCTCATCCGGTGAGAGGTTTAAAGTTAATGGCCAGTATGTGAAGCACTTCCGTGGAGAGAATGAATTTATTGATAAGGTTGAAGTCTCCTACTTTGACCCTTTTTTGGATGCTTCAGGATAGGTAAAAAGGTCGTGCGGGACCTCTTAAACTAGCGCTAAACGGGAGGCAACCCGTGTTTTAGCTTAATTTTATGTTTCTGTATTTTTTGGTACTTTTTTGTCGTATTTTTAGGTTTTCTGATGGAATTCTGAGCTTCTGCAGGAAAAATAGGAGGAATCGTCAGTTAAGTAGGTCGACCGACCCACTAGTAAGGTCGACCGACCTTCTGACAGTAATAAATAATTTCTGACAGAGTAGGTACGCAGGACAGAGGTCGACTGACCTCAATATTAGGTCGACCGACCTCGATGCAGCATTCCGGGTTTTTGAGTAAGGTTTCTTAAGTCTAATTTTGTTTGAAAAACACATTTTTCCTCACACTTTCAGAACAGCCCTCTCTCTCTCTTAAAAAACCCTAACTACCTCCCTCCTTCCTCTTTCACTCAATTTTTCTTGCTTTCTCTCTTCTTCCCATCAAAGGTATGTGCTCTTTAGCTTTTTCTTCTTCTTTTTCGTTCTATAGCATCTTATTTTCGTTTTAGGTAGTTTTTGTTTGTTCTTTTTTTAGTTTGTTTTGGTTCCTAGAATTTGTTTTTTTATACATATTTGTGTTTTCCCTTTGATTTTCCTTCTTCTTTTAGGTTCTATAGTTTCTGATCTGTAATTGTGTGTGGTTTTGTGCTGTTAGGGTTAGTATGAATTTCCCTTGCAATTTCTATGCTTAATTTCTGTCGAATTCCAAAACCGCGCCTTCATACTGAAACTATCGTCGGTCGACCGACTTAAAACGAGGGTCGGCTGACCAAACTGCAATTTTCCAGATGCTCGATTTTCGTTTGGTTGGTCGATCGACCGGGGTATTAGGTCGGTCGACCTCATTGTCGTTACAGGAATTCTGATTTTGCTGATAGTTGGTCGACCGACCTCGAGGTGAGGTCGGCCGACCCCGTTACTGTTACAGGAACTTCTGTTTCGCAACATTGTTCTTCTATTTTGCTAAGTAAATGTTTTAATGTTACACAAAGCTTAAATGTTGAGAACAATTATTGAACTTTTGCAGATTTGCTATGGCTAGCCGCGGACATGGAGGGAAACGATCTCGCACTTCCGGAGCAAGTACATCAAGAGGCCGTGCTAGTGGGCCAGGAGGGTTGACGGTGCTTAATACGGATAGTCTACCAAACTATCCGCAAATCATCTTCCATACTCCGGCGCAGAAAGCCCGGTTCCTTCACCTCTCTACCTATTGCTACGTGGTGGTCACCCGGTTCCTTTGTGTGTCGGCCTTGCTAGCCTTGGGTTGTGATGATGATGTGGTGTCCTTGCTCAACGGGACGAGTTTTACCGGGACTTGTCATAATGGATGAGTTCACCTACACCCTTCTCACTCTTGAATTCTTTTCCTCCTTTATTTTTAATGTTCAAGCATATGATCCCGGCTATGATAATAAGTGCATTTCTTTTCGGTTGTTCAATGAAACATTTTCTTTAACTTTAAATGAATTTGCCCATTTTTTAGGCTTATCTTCTACGGGTCATACGGGTGACTCTTCTGAGTCATACACTGTCATGTGGTCCTGTCTTTCTGATTCCAGTGATAGGAAGAAGAAAAACAGTACGATTCACTTACCCGCCCCCCGTTATTATTTGCGTCTTTTGGCCAACACTGTTTTTGGCCGTAAAGAGTCTCAAAATGTTAAAAACATTGAGCTCTCCATTTTGTCTGGCTATTTTAATGTCAGACGTAAGGGTCAGCGGTTTTTTAACACTGCTTTTTTGGTCGCCTCTCACTTTGTGACGGTGGGCGAGGGAACTTCTTTGACTACTATTGTTTGTGGTGGGCTAGTCACTCGATTGGCGCGCTCACTTGTTCCTCAGTTCCCTCGCTTTGAGGATGCGCTTGACCCTCTCTCCCGATACATGGACATGACTTATGTCAAGTCCGTGCATTGGGTGGATATGAAGGATTATTGGAAGGTAGATACCTACCTCAGTGATCGCATCCCCATCACCATGGCTCCTCCCATGTTACCCCTTGATGATTTTCAGGGGGAGCCTAGACCACTCCTCCTATCTTACCGCCTTTCACTTAGAGGAGGCACCTTTAGAGGTCGTCGGGTCCCTGCTCTTGGTGCCCACTTTGATGCACCTGGAATGGGGTACCCAATTGATTTTAATGCTCCTTCTAATGTTCTTATTCCTCCTTTCGTTGATAACAGATCTCTCCCACTCATGGTGGCGGACCTTTGCAGGCAGTTTAACCAAAAACAGTTGAACGATTGTCTCTACCAGTATCCGGGCTACTCGGAGTATGCTACTCAGGGTAGGCTCCCCACCGGGCCTTGGACTCATCCCACCTGATACACACCTCAGGCGGGCGGTCAAGGGTATGGAGGAGCTTCAGGATCCGCCTCGTCAGCAGGCTTAGGGTCTGATGACGAAGAGGAGGAGGAAGAGGCGGCAGGAGAAGACTTTGGGTCGGAGTTTGACCCAGAGGACTAGAGACGTGCCCAAACCTCCCCTCTTCGATGCTCGGTTTGGGGAGGTTCCTCCATCTTGTAAGTAGCTTTTTCTTTTATTTTCTTTAGATTTCCAGTTTTCCCGTCCTTCCTCCTTAGCCTCTTTTTGCAGGCTTTAGTCTTTTTCCTTTTCCATTTTTTTTTTATTTTGTTTTTGCCTAATCCCCATCCCTATGCTGTGGATTTATGCTGATGAGCACAATGAGGGCATTGTGCGTTTTGGTTTGGGGAGGGTATATGCATACTTCTGTTGAGTCTGCATTTGTTTTTGTATCTTGTGTCTTTTTCCTTCTGTTGTGTTTGCATTTTATTTCATCTTTTTCTGTCGCACGTTTATTGCATTTCAGTTACTTTTTCTCCTTTTAGTTTGCATACATACAAAAAAAAAAATTCAAAAAAAAAATGCACGTTTACTTTAGCATATAGGTCGAGTCGGAACGGACGGATACGATTTATGCCTCACATGTCACTTTTTGCCTTGCCTTGCGTTTTCAAAAAAAATTTCAAGCTAGCCTTTTGCATTATCTACGAGTTGTTGTTGATTTTATGCTAAATTATTAGACTTAACTCTCTTCTTGGCAAGCTACTACATATTCTAAGGTTTAGAGCTTTATAAATCGGTGACATTCATGACCGATTTTATGTAGGATTGAGAGTAGTTTCTCCTCTTGAGGCATGTCACATCAATGTGCATAAGCATGAATTTTGTCTACTTAATACCTATATGCATTCGGGTTTGTGGTTTGTTGACACATGTGGTAGAGGTTCCCTTTCCTTGTTTTACCCATAACCCTCACATAGCCAAATTGACTCTTTTATCCCATATGCTACATCCTAAAGAAATTGCCTACCCTAGCCGAGCTAGTAACGTAGTATGATGAGTTTGTCTTGGCCATCTTTTGTTTTTTGTGCTTCATTGATAAATCTTGATATTGTGAGAATGGTGTAAAAGAGAAAAAGAAAAGAAATGAAAAGAAGGAAGAATGAAAAAAAATCAACTGAAAAAAAAAAGAAATTCGAATCTGCCTGTTTTTAGGGGTGGTCGGCCGACTGACTTGCAAGGTCGGTCGACCACGACCACTGAACAGGCTGTGTTTTTGAGAAAAAAAAGAAAGGAGAAAAAGGGAGAAAAAGGAGGAATTGTGATTTTGCTCTCAAATTTTGAGCATTGGCATGTTTGGAAAAATAATGGAAGTAATCTTATAGTGTGGATGGATGGTTGTTAGCTCGGTTTAACCCCTCTTCCCATAACTTATTTTAACCCTTTCTTACCTTTAACCTCACAATCCCAAATTGCCTCGGCATGTGTCATGGTCATTTAGTGTGGGAATGCATATGTACGGTTGTAGAGATTTTATTCATGTTAGATTGCAGGCATGTTCTTATGGGTCGTAGATAGGTGAGAGTCTTTACTTTTATTTATCTTCTTATCTTTCACATATATTTTTGACCCTTTGCTTCATGAGTGTCTCGAGCGTACCGCGAGAGTCCATTTAGAATGAGTCTTGCAAGGTTGAAAGTTTAGCATTTTATTCCAACAGGTTCAACTCGTTTTGCTCTTGGCATTGTGCTTGATTTTCTTTGAAAGTTGCATTAATTTGGTTAGGCATGGTGTTATGTTTGGTTCTAAGAGTATGAAATCCGTTCCAATAGAAGTTTTTCCTTTTCTTTTGAGTCTTAGTGCTTGCTTGAGGACAAGCAAGGTTTGGTTTAGGGAGTTTGATACGTGCCTATATTATGCATTTTATTTATACTTTTGGCACGTATTTCTATACATTTTTGTGACTTTTAGTTGCTATTGCTCCCGAAACGGTTTACTTTGGCATTTGTATGTTTTAAATGTAGGAATATGCGGAAGTGAGCAAAACCGAACTTTAATCGTCCTCCGAAAGCTATTTTGAGTATTCACGCGAAGCAAGGATCCGGATTCTTAGCCAAGTGGTGCATACGAGCCAATTTAAGGCTGGAACGTACAGGAATAGGTCGACCGACCTACTAAAGAGGTCGACCGACCAGCGCGCAGAATTAAGAAAGCCTGACAACAACATAAGAGGTCGACCGACCCACAAAGTAGGTCGACCGACCTGGCGACAGATTCCGCAATTTTTATTTCGACTTTACTCTTTTAATCTTGTAATTAGGAGTCTATTTAAGGACGCCTAAACTTCATAATTAGGTTAAGCAGTCCATATTAGTCAAAACTCCATAGTTAGAGAGAAAATTTACCAAGCTTTCATCTTTGTTCTTAGATTTTCCAATTAAGTTGTAAGTTTGCTACAATTCAATCTTTCCTTTTCAATTAATCTTGTTGTTCATCTTGTTGTTGTTTCTCAATTCATGTTTCCTTCTTTATTACCATCTTTAATTATGTTAATTCCTTTGATGTTCTTAATTCTTGTTATTGTTAATTTTATGATTAAGATTATGCATAGCTAATTCTTGTGATTAGGAATTAGGGGAACCATGGTAATGACTTGATTTTGATAGTTTTATGATTAAATTACAAATCCCCCATTGTTATTGGTGAACTAATTCTTTAAGATTGAAAGATTGTTAGGATTAGTTTAACAACAACTTTGGGATTGCCCTATGAACGAAAGTTTAGTGCTTTTCTAGGAACCCTAAGACCGTAAGGATTGGGTAGAATTTTGACCTAAAGGTTTATTCTTTGTTCCTTGGGATTGTGTTGTTTGGTTATTTTACCCTTCCCTGACTTGTTTTAACCATGGGGAACCGAAGTTCCTAATCTCCTTTTTAGCTTGTTTTAATTCTCTTGTTTATTTTGGTATTAGTTGTTAGTCCCAATCATAAATCAAACCCCCCCTTTTTGGTTACTTTCAATAGACTTTAAATTCACAAACATAATTAACCTTGTCTCTCTGTGGTTCGACCCTTGACTTATCCTATCTAGTTTAAGCTGAGGTTTTTATAAATCTTATCTTTGACACCCCTCAACGATATGAAGGGTTGACAGCCCTCTTTGGAAGATTCCAGAACAATACCAACCATATGAAGGATTGGAACACCATTGAAGACATGGCGGTGCATAGGGCCGAATTCGGGAGTTCACGTGGGAATTCGCGAAGGTTGAATGTGGAGACGGATAGAGTTTTAGCCCTTGAGACAACCGTTGAAGCCCGTTTTGAAAAGCTTGAGGCAACCCAGCTGAAGCTTGAAAGTGCGAACCTAGTTACTACGGTTGACAACACGGGTGAGACTGCGAAGTTGAGAGAACTTGTTCATACTCTAATGAAACAAGTTTTGGAAATGGAAAAGGCTCAAGTGGCTTCTATGAAGACCTTTGGAAGCCAATTAGCAATCTTAGCTGCTAATCAGATTGCTAGCTCTCCGGTCGGTTGTGAGAGTTCCATGGAGACATTAAATGCTATAAATCTTAGGAGTGGTCGTGCTTATGAGGGACCAACCCCAAAGGATAATTCTGCCGCAGTTCAGGACGAAGAAATTGATCCTGTGCACAGGTTAGGAGGTCGATCAACAAAAACATTAGGTCGATCGACCTCGACACCTGACGTGAGACCAGTTTCTGCAAAACAAAAAAATTCTGATAATACAGCGTCTGGTCGACCGACCGCTATACCAGGTCGACCGACCAGAGTTCCTGAGCAGATTGCGATTTCTAATCCTGATTCGTTGGATCCTTCCTTAATTCAAGACCTCACCGAGATTCTACAGCTGAAAAAGCCAAAGGTTGCTGATCCTACGGCTAGTGTTACCGTTCCGTATCCCGAACGATTGAAGAATTCCAAAGAGGATCGGAAATTCGGTAAGTTTTTGGAGATGGTGAAGAATCTCGAGGTAACCATCCCTTTCACTGACCTAATTACCCAGGTACCTTCTTATGCTAAATTTATGAAAGATATTTATATTTTTATATTATTTTTCCCGTAAAACCGATTAAATTCCGAACAATATTTGAAAATAAGTTAGGTCATGTTCAAAATTTGAGTAAGACTAAGTTTTGAAACCTAAATGAGTTAGGATGTTTAACTTAAGTGTGAATATCGATTCACGCGATGCTAAGTGATTTTAAACGTTAAAATCACGCAATTCCATAAAACCGAGTTATACGAAAACTATATTTAAATGATATTTAATAGGACGATTTGGCTTAGGGTTTGCATGTTAGGTCATACACATAAGCATTGCATATTTTATTATGATTGTCATAATTTTATTTACGTAATTTGGGAATTATGTAATTTTGCTTAGTATGACCTTAGTTTTAATCGATAATTCCCTTAATGTAAGGGGTTATTGATTCAGATGTAATTAATGTGATCTCGTATCACTTTATTTATTGTTTTTCTATTTTATAATGTATAAAGTAGATAGAAAAGTTCTAATTTTTGTAAATTCCGGAAAACCTTGTAGACTGTGTCTTTCGGAAAGGAGTTCCGACCAAGACGGTGTTTGCATTGGGATGCGTGCCTCGTGAGAAGTTCAAGGGACCAAGGTGTTCGTTTCCGAATTTGTACTTTATTACTTTTCTATTTTAGGATGGCCATACTAGGATTTTACTTATGCTTTAAGTTTTATGCTTTTATTTTGCTTTATGTGTTTGCATGCATAGCCAAATCGTCATATCATGTCATGCATTTTTATCGAGTTTATCGACCAAGTCAATTAAATTTATCGTTATTTCACCGACTTAGTTCACTTAAAGGAGATAGATAATAAAATTGACTAGATCTCTTTCAAATATAAATATTGAGACTTAGCCTTACCAAAGAGTAAAGACCCATGACTCCCTTCTTCATCAGAAAGTAGGCTCGGCTACACCAGGGTGCTAAAATTGTTACGTTGGGTAAGTGGGGGTAATATGATTACACCTTGAAATTTGGTTGATCTCAACGAAGGTATTCGTAACCGTAGTTGCAATAAGTTCGGGTTAAAGACAATTTAAAGTAAATTGTCGACCGAGAGTTCTAATGTAGAACCGATTAAACGGTTAATCCACCGAATTATATTAATAAGGGATGAATCGGCTACACCGTGCCCGAATTAATATGGATTTAGGTCTCGGAATCGTTCACTTAATTGGGTAAGAGATCATTAAGTAAATGTTAAACTTGTTTTAAAATGTTTACGAGTTTTAAATATAAAGGATGATTTTTTTTTAATTCCTTCGCTTTATTTGTAGTTTAATTTTCAAACATCATCAATGGCTGCAAACGCTTCACCTCTCACTAACGTGTCATGGCTTCGATCCTTCATGGATCATTGCAAACTTGATAAGCATGGTTCCAATTTTAAAGATTGGGATGCGCAATTGCTTTTGGCCGCTCAAGGTGACGATAAGACTCGTTACCTTTCCGAGGCCGCTCCTCCCGCTCGCTCCGCGGTTGCAACTCGTGAGGCCTATGAGGCCTACATGAAAGAGTCTTCCTCTCTCAAGAACGTGCTTATCTTCTCCATGGAGCCGGATTTTCAAAGGAGTATGATTAAGCTAAGCACGTTGTACGAGATTTACACCAGGCTTGCGACGATGTTTTCGCAAACTCCAAGGGTGATTCAATATGGGGCAGCCTCCGCCTTCTTCGATATTTGTTTGAAGGAAGGGCAAAAGGTTAGCCCTCATGTACTCAAGTTGGTTGAGTTAGCTGAAATCCTTAAGGTGCAAGGAGTTGATGTTTCCGACTCCCTCATCATAGACCGAGTTCTTCACTCCCTTAATAAGGTGAAATCGTATGCTCAGTTCCGGGTGAACTTTAACATGCGAAATAAAGAGACCACCTTGGACGAATTGCATAAGATGCTCGTCCAAGTAGAAAGGGACATGGGACTTAATGATAGTTCCACAAAGGACGTTTTGAACATCGAGAAGAAAGGAAAAGGGAAATTCAAGAGGAGTGCCTTCAAAGGCAAGGGCAAGAAAACCTCCAAATCCAAACCTTCTAAAGAGAAGACCTTTTCGAAAGGTGCTTCCACCTCATCTTCAAAGGTTGAAGACAAGTGCCATTATTGCACGAGGTTAGGTCATTGGAAACGGAATTGCCCTATATACTTAACCGATCTCAAAAATGGAAAGGCTCTTGCCGTAGGTAATAATTCTCGTTTAAAATTCATGTTATTTTGTCAACTTTTGTATGTCGATACAAGTTGTTGACTATCACCCTTTTCAATTGTTTTAAAGGGGCACCTTTTGATAATAAGGGCAAGGAAAAGGAAGCTTGAAGTTCCTTACATGGATGGCTATGGTAGCATCCAGTGATTGAAGACATGAAGAGCTTGGCTCTAATTTTCATTATCGTCTTCTTTCATTTATGAATTTTAATTTTAAAGAACAATGTCTTTTCTTGTATGACAAGGATACAAAATCCTAAACAATGGTTGTATTTTGGATATTGGTGACTTGGTTTTTAACCCAAGTCACTCCTTTTGTTCTTAATCAAATCGTTGATTCCTAAAATAAATTGCATACCTTGTAACATGAGTTAATGTGATATTAATAAATCACTAAAGAAGTACCCTTAAATGTTCATTGTACAATAAGATTGATACGATCAAATATCAAAAGTTAGAATCAAAGTGTTGAGTTATTTAAACGGAGAACTACACCTCAGGAGAAAACACTCAATCAAAATGAGATATAATTAGTTCATTATAAGATGATCATTTTAAGTGAAAATGAGAATCAATATCTCACCCCTAATAATATTCATCATTCAAAACATTGGTTAAGGGGAAATTGCTATCCTTATATAAATAAGGGTTATTTTAAAGGATAGAGTGGGAGAACATATTTTGCCTGCAAACCAATGAGATAAATGTGGGATCTTAAGAATAACCCTAAATGAATGGATAGAAGAAACTACGGGAGGATACGAAAGAAAATGTTCTTAATATTATTGTTTCTTAGAGAGGATAAAAGAAACCCCGTGTGAAATTAGAAGGAAAAAGTTTCCTTGATAATGATGTTACTCGAATTATAAGATAATAGAGGAGAAATCATCTCTGTTCTCTCGATGGTAGTGTCTTTGAATTCAAAAGAATTATAAGGGTATATCATGTCATAATTCGTTTCGAGGAAACGAAGACGAGAAATGAAAAGTTCATTTAAGAAGTGATATTGATTGAGTGGAAGTAGATCACTATAGAGATAGTGATACTGGTTTTAGTGGGAGCAAAGGAATATCATGTCATGTTTCGTTTCGAGGAAACGAGGACGAGAAATGAAAAGTTCATTTAAGAAATGATATTTATTGAGTGAAAGTTGATCACTATAGAGAGAGTGATATTGGTTTTAGTGGGAGCAATATTCATTAGAGAATTGAACCTACCATTAAGTGAGAATGGTGATTCTTTAAAGTGTAAAGAATAAGAGGTTTTCAATTCTAGATGAATAAAAATGTTGAACATCATAGGATGATGGAGCTTCTCGGGAGAGTTTATTATATTGATAATGAAATGTCACCCATTGGAAATCAAAAGAGTTGGATAAATTATTCATACCGATGAATATAGAATCACCTAGATATGGACGTGGTGATTCATACAAAAATGTTTGATTAATATGCAAGATATTTGAAAGTGATGAGTTCTCGAGGAGAAATGAAATCGAGATAACTACAAAATAAATTTTAGTACAAAAGGTGACCAGGTACTATAAGAGCGATAAGTTGATCCCTCTAAAATACCAATACGTCACTAGTTATAAGATAAGAGTGGGAGTTTCTTTCAGGGAAAGAAACTCAAGATCTAGAATGAGTTCTAGACATGTACTCAAATAAGATCATGTTATACGAGATAATATGAGTCGGAAGGAGACTGAAATTTGTAGGTATTGGAAGAATATGAATAAAAGGTTTATTCACAAATTCAAACCACTAATACAAATTGATGAATGTGCATCAAATGCTATGGAGTAGTAATATTGTATTGACTGTCCATACATAACAATATCGTTTGAGTTATTATTAACTCACAATTAAAAAGATACTTTGTCAAATACAAATGGGTTGTAAGAGATAACTTTGAACGCCATAAAGTGAACTGAATTGACTTAATATAGCCCCTAACCGCTTGTATGAGATGACATATCGAAGCGACTAGAGTGTGAGGCGATTGATGGCAAGTTCAAATGCCATAGAGTCATATGGGATGACTAGTCTATCATATAGACAGACTGTGGGAGACACTCTGTTGGGTAGAGTGACCGCTTATAGAGTTCTGGAAATTTTATAATAGCCCGGTCGTGGCAAGAGCTGTTATAGTATTCTTATGAGTCAATTCTTCGACTAAAGACTACTCGCCCAAGATGGCACAGTTTTTGCATAACTTTGATTCATTCTCTACGACTTTTCGTAACTGGAGTCAAATGGGATTATATTGGGTTATGTTAGGCTGTGGCTAGTCGAATGGAGTAGTGCGATAGGAATTGTCCACCCATTTGTCAGGGTTGTTCAAATCTCGAGGCCACTCGAGGAGAAGTTAACTGGAAATGCATGGCCACGCTCAGAATGTATCTATGGTATATAATTCCGGTCAAGCAGTTAATCTCCAGATCGAGGAAACCACTCACGATATGATCAAATGCAAGTACGACCTGAGAGACATCTTGCATTGAGTGGGAGATTGTAATAGGACAGGAGAATTGGTGACGCACACTTGTCGAGGACAAGTGGGAGATTGTTGGGAAATGTGTCCTTAATAATAATGCGATCACATAATTAAATCTCATGACAAGAATGCGCAAGGGATGATTCGAAATTATATAGTCAACTGACCAACGTTAATCGGTAATTATTGGCTAGCTAGAGTTTGACATTACTGTCGTATGACGGTGGTGGTCAGTTGATCCCTCTAGGTCACACTTATAGGACAATTCCCTTAATTGATATAATGATCAACTGTATATGATACGAGTTGATCAAATTCCTTAAAACTTATATATCGAGAATATTAGAGGTAAATTCTTAATGTAAGATTTTTATTTGAAATTGAAAAAAGTCAATTGTCAAATATTAATCGATGTTTATGAAATATCGAAATTGGATTAAAACATACATTAAGAAAACCGTATTTTCATACCTAGCTCGTGTGACTCACGGTTTAAGGGGTTGTTTTGGGTGCATCTTGAAGGAGGTATCCTACATTGGTTGCTTCATGGAGGATCATCCTAGCATAAGTTTGGACCGAATGTAAAGGTTCAATCTTATTATTTCCGCATTTTATTTAGCATGCATAAGATCTTGGTACAAATGAAAGAGTTAATTTATTTGTAAAATTAGTATGATTAATTTCCGTATAGGGTATGTAGGACATGAACCCTTCAATAACAACAAAGAGAAGATCAAGGCTGCTGCGCATGAGATTGGGTCAGAGTTTGTGAGCTGGGAAGGGTTCAAAGGGATTTTATCCTCTAAGTTTCTGCCAGAGCATGTAAAGGGCAAGTTGAGAGCTGAGTTTGATTCCTTCAAAATGACTGAGGGAATGACCATGGAAGCATATCACAGTAAGTTCGTGCAACTGGCAGAGAACGTAGCTGGTTTGGGATATACATCGGAGATGCTAGCTGCGAGGTTCGAGAAGTGACTCACTACTGACATTAAGAAGAGGTTGTTGGCTGCCAAGCCCACAACTGTTGAACATGTCTATGAGAGGGCTGGGCAGGCTGAGAGAATCTCTGACATGATCAAAGAGGAAAAGAAGGAAAAGGGTGACAAGAGAAAGGCAGAGTCCAGGGCTGAAGGCTCAGGGAATAAGAAACAAAACAACCAATATCGTGCATTCACCTCTAATAGTGCACTAGGAGGCAGTGCCAATCGAGGTGGAAACCGATCTACATCTGGGGCAACTAGTGCGACCCTTACCTGCTTCAAGTGTGGAGAGGTTAGGCATAAGCAAATCAATTGCTGGTCGGGTACGTAGAGTGCTGGGAACAGTTATCATAAGGGAAATCAAAGTGGTGGCTTCAGAACACCAAATGCGAGCTACTCGGGCAATAAAATATCTGGAGGTAACAGCTACCAGCGAAATTACAACAACTGTAATAACCAGAACCGCTATCAGGGAAACCAAGGTGGTGGGAATGGTAATTTTCAGAAGCGTCTTGCCGAGGCCAGCAATCAAAGTGGAGCTGCATCTGTCAACCAGACTGCAACCAAGATGAGTGGGACCCTATTCATGTTGGGTAAGGAGACTGCTGAACAAGATGCACATGTCGTCACTGGTACATTTCTTGTACATTCCACTCCTACTTTTATTTTATTTGATTCTGGTGCATCGCATTCGTTTATCTCTGCGGAGCATGCTAGGACTATAGGTTTTAATGTATATGATATTATAGCCGATTCTATAAATATACCATCTGGAGCGTCCATATCTTGTAATAGAGTCTAGTAGGAGCTGTGTGTTTTGAGTCAAACTTGATAGAGTTTCCTTTGGGTGGCTTTGAGGTGATTTTGGGGATGGATTGGTTGAAAAAGTATAAGGCCTACATTGATTATTAACAAGGGAAAATTACTCTGAGAGGACCAAAGGGGGTGAGAGTGTCTTACAAGGGTTACTCTGTGAAACCTAAGTTGAAGCTGATAACTATCAATGCCTTGAAGACTTGCCTAAAGAGGGGTGATGAGATGTTGTTGTGCCATGTGCGGGATTTGATTGCGGAGAAACCCCAAGCCAGTGATATTGATATTGTAAGAGACTTTGAAGATGTGTTTCCAGAAGAAATTCTTGGGTTACCGCCAAAGAGGGACTTAGATTTTGGTATTGATCTGAAACCCGGGGCTGAGCCGATTTCTAAAGCACCTTATTGCATGGGACCTAAGGAATTGGAAGAACTAAGAAATCAGTTGGATGAGTTAGCAAGCAAGGGGTACGTGAGACCGAGTGTGTCACCTTGGGGAGCACCAGTGCTGTTTGTGAAGAAGAAGGATGGAACTATGAGGCTGTGTGTGGACTACAGGGAGCTCAGTAATGTGACGATCAAGAATATGTATTCTTTAGCTCGGATTGATGATCTTTTTCACCAGTTGAGTGGGGCTGGTGTGTTTTCCAAGATTGATTTGAGGTCAGGGTATCATCAATTGAGAATCAAAGATGCAGACATCCACAAGACTGCGTTCAGATCGAGGTATGGGTATTATGAATTCGTGGTGATGCCTTTTGGTTTGACTAATGCACCTGCTATTTTCATGGATCTGATGAACAGAGTGTTTAGTCCCTATCTGGACCAGTTTGTGGAAGTGTTTATCGATGACATTTTGGTGTACTCAAAGAATAGAGAAGAGCATGTGAAACATTTGAGCTTAGTGCTGCAGACATTGAGGGATCATCAACTATACGCTAAGTTAAGTAAGTGCGAATTTTGGCTCGAGAAAGTTACTTTTCTGGGCCATCTGGTGTCTAAGGAGAGTGTTTCTGTTGATCCTAGCAAGATTGAAGTCGTTTCGAAGTGGGAGCGACCAAAGAATGTGGCTGACATTCGGAGTTTCTTGGGTTTGGCCGGTTACTACAGAAGGTTTGTGAAAGACTTTTCAAAGATAGACAAGCCAATGACCTCATTGATGCGAAAAGAAAATAGATTCGTCTGGGATGAGAGCTGTGAGAAGGCATTTCTAGACCTGAAGGAGCGTCTTGCTACAGCTCCTATCCTTGCATTGCCAGAGGGAAGTGAAAATTTTGAAGTCTATACAGATGCTTCGAAGAAGGGATTGGGATGTGTACTGATGCAGAATGGGAGAGTGATCGCATATGCTTCTAGGCAGCTGAAGCCATATGAGGAGAATTATCAGACGCATGATCTGGAGCTGGGAGCGGTAGTTTTTGCACTTAAGTTGTGGCGACATTTGTTGGAACTCGAGGTAGTCTTACTAGCTAGTTCAAAATATTAGTCTTACTAATTTTACTAATTAAACTCATATTAATTTAGTCGGTCTTATGCATGCAAAATAAAAGCGGAAATAATGAGAATCGTATTCTTACAACCGGTCCGAAATATGCTAAGGACGATCCTCCAAGAGCAACCAAGTAAGCTTGCCTCCAATGAGTGCGCACCAAGACCTTACCTTAAACGGACCAAATAACCGAACCCGATACTAGAGGACGGAATTAGGCTAAAACCGTGCACTAATAATAATATTAGTATACTAGAAAATATTATCTAGTAATAGTTTTAGAGGTTATTGTATTTTGTTTCTCACACTAGAAAAATACAATTAAGTTGGAATGAATAAGGTGAACAAATTCACCTCTTATAATGGTGATGTGTGTGTCGTGTGATTGTGTGTTAAGCAAGACCAAATAGGTTGCTTGACTTACTTATGCAACTAGGTTTGCATGCCTACTAATAGACATCAACCTATTCTAATCATTATGCTTTTTCTATGCACTCATTTAAACAAATTAGTTCTTATAACACACACCATCACACGCCACATTTTGTCACATTTTGTGTAAAATGTACTTTCATTTTACAAATTGTAATTTGTACAATTGTGTAATATGTAACATCCTATGTGACATAATTCAATTGTATTAATTTAAAATATATTTATCATATAAATAATATTTCTAAATTAATCAAATCATATTTAACAAATTATTTAGTAATTCATAATCACCGTCTCAAAATATGGTTATTATAATAATCGTCAATACGACATACAACATTTGTTATAACCACGAACCCATCTCATTCTAATTTCGACATTTCATAAATATCGATTAATATTTGACAATTGACACATTTCAATTTCAAATATAAATCTTACTTTAAGATTCAACCTCTGATCTCTTAATATACGGTTTTAAGAATATCGATCAATCTGTATCCTATACAATTAATCAATATACGTTTAAGGGGTTAGTCCTATAGGTGTGACCTAAAGGGATCAACTGACCACCACCGTCATACGACAGTAATGTTAAACTCTAGTCAGCCAATCATTACCGATTAATGTTGGTCAGTTGACTAAATCAAATATTGGATCGTCCCTTGCATATTCTTTTCATAAGATTTATGACAATGATTTTATCACTGTCGTGATCGCACTATTGTTGAGGACACATATTCCCCAACAACATTATCTTCACGGAGCTGATGAGCTATAATTTAGTCATGATTTACATTGCCTTTTCTTCATTTTTGGTCCCGTTTCGACCTCGTTTTGCGTGCCTTTGCTCGATTTTATGCCCATTGCCTCGACTATTCCTATTTGGTTCCCATTTGTAGGTATTGTGGCGAGAGCGAAGAAACGAGGTGATTTTGGAGCAAAATGTGAAGATTTGTAGAGGTTTTTGGCCCCAGGCCCTCTCAGCCCGTCCCAGACCGGCAGCCGGTGGGCCGGCTGGGAGGCTTGACTTGACTTTCGAGAAAAATTGGCACAATTTTACAGGAATTCTACATCTGACTCTTAGCCGGTCACCGACCAGCAACAGGCCGGTCGGCTGGGGATCATACATCCTTCAAATTATATCAAAGTTTCAGACCCTTAAGAAAAGACTCCCAGCCGGTGGCCAACCGGCAGCCGGCCCACCGGCTGGCTGTACCTGTACATTGAAGAAAAGGAAGCAAAAGTCAGAAGTTCAAGAAAAGACACCCAGCCGGTACCCGACCGACAGCCGACCGGTCGGCTAAGAAGCAAGCTCAAGGAACAAAGATGTCAATTGTTTACATTTGACTGTTAGCCGGTCACATGACCGGCAGAGAGTCAAATCTCATATTTTCGCACACTATATATACCCGCACTTAATCTATTTCCAATTACACACTTTAGACGCAACTTTAAAATATTTTCACGCATTCCTTGGGTTTCGTTACTATTTCATTGCTTACATTTACACATTCAAATCTTAACTCAAATCCTTAATCTTTGTTTAGTTTTCATAATTCTTTTTAGATAATCTTTCCTTAATCCTAGTTAGTGTTCCTACTAGTAATCTTTGGTTTAGATTTGGAATTTTGGGTGTATTTTGAAGACATTTGAGAGAATTCTTCATTTGTATCCAAGTTCCTCACTTTAATGCAAGTATTGGTATAATCTTCCATTCTCTTGTTTAGTATTTCCATTGGTTTACATTTACTTCAAGTTATCTGTAATCCATTGCTTGTCTTTATCATTTTTCATCATGTTTATCATCTATACTTCATTTGTTTATATGTGCTCTCTAGTTATGTGTGAGTAGTCTATTTCTAGGGTTAGGGGTTTGCTTGGGTAGTTGGTAACCATGAAACATATGTCTAGGGTTAGTCTTGTGTTGTCTTTTTGGTTGGGTTTACGCATTGTGCATGTTATGTGTTTGATGGATTGCCTCAACGACGGTTGGGCATTAGTCTTCACTTTGTTTGTTTTGGACGATGGTCTATGACTTTCATGATCATGTTTGTGTGTTAGGTTAGCCTTGTTTGTAGCGAAAGCTAGAATAGGACTCGGCCTTAGGTTAGTCAACTCGAGAGAAGAGACGACCCTAGACCTACCATAGAGGTGACCCGAGACCGCTCTCTTGTGTTTGGTTACCGACTTACCTAGGTGACCCCGACGCCCTAGTTCCTTTTACATATCAACTTAATCTTAGTATATTCGCTTTATTTCTCTTTAGTTGCTAGTCAATCACAAAACCTTATTACCCTGACTTTGTCTTAAACTAGAACTTAGCTAGACAATTATCCCCACCATCTTCGTGTTCGACCCCGATCTTAATACCACTTATCTTCGGGTTTTATAAATTTGTTTGATACCGGTAGCGACGGCAAAAATCGGTCATCAAAATGGCGCCGTTGTCGGGGATGGTGCTAGAGATTGTTTAGTTTAGTTTTAGTTTTTAGCCTTAGTTAGTTGTGCTTTCTTTGTCTTGTTCAAGCTTTGTTAGTTTAAGTGTAGAGTGGTTGTTATTTTACTCTCCCTAGTGCCTAAAAAACACTAGGACGACTAATTGTGTTGCTAAGTTTTTATGCCAAGGGGTGATTCGAATTCTCTACTTTCAACTTCCGAACCGGAAAGGCTTTTTCGAGCCTTAAGGAGGAGGACTATAGCAAGAGTGAGAATTGCTTCCCACGTTTCAACTAGCCACAATAACCCACCTTCTCCACCCGAACCACAAAGCCCAAACCAAGACATTCCAAGCCCAACATCCGAGAATTTCGACAACCCATTCGACTAATCACAACCACCCACACCTCCGATCCAAAATCAACCACAAATCCATATAATGGCCGCCTTAAGAGATCATAACTGCCCCAACCATAACGACACCACAAACCCCATCAACTTTGGCAAACTTGTGCCACAAAACTTTGAAATTCACCCATCACAAATGAGTTCCATTGAGAAACATGCCTTTGGTGGGGCCTCTCATGAGGATGCCCACGGGCACTTGAGGAAGTTCAAAGGCAAGGTTGCCATGATAAAGAAGACGGGAGTTCCGGAGGAGACTTTGAGATTGATGCTCTTTCCTTATTTATAGACGGACAAGGCGGACCGTTGGTTAAACATTCATCCCCCAAACACTTTCACTACTTGGGATGATCTAGCCAAGGCCTTCCTTGCAAAGTATTATCCATCCTCAAAGACCGCCATGATCCGCAACGAGATCACCCAATTCCAACAGGATGAGGGAGAAAGCTTAGGAGAAGCATGGGATAGGTATCAAGACCTCCTTGCTAGGTGTCCTTATCATGGGATACCTACATGGTATACAAACCAAACATTTTTCCAAACACTTCTCCCCCGCACAAAGGAAATGGTAAATGCGTCGGCGGGAGGGAGTTTCGACCATCTCCCGGATGAGGAAGGGACGGAGCTTATCAAGAAGATCGTTGATTCCGAGGAGAATTATGGGACAAGGGGAAATGCATTAAGGAGAAGTAGCAAATATCCCAATGAAAGCCTCTCCAATTCTAAGGCTAATGAAGAAACCAATGCCAAGATACATTTGTTGACTAAAAAATTGGAGGAGTTGACAAAGGGAGCTACAAGCAAAGAAACCAAGAGTAACACCCCCGGGATGTACCAAGTGCACAATATTGTGTCATGTGATTTATGTGGAGGTAGTGGGCACACATTTGATGTGTGTGCCAACAACACCTATGAGGGAAGTGGAAGTGAGGAGTTGTATGCCTTTCAAGCCTTCAACAACTCGAAGAATCAAAACACTTTCAACCCAAATTCAAACTACTACCACCCGGGAATTCGAGGGAGCCCCTATATGAGCTACAAAAGCACAAATGTTTTGAACCCACATCAAATTCAACAACCTCAAACTCAAAACCCACCCGGATTCCAACCAAGGGGTGGGAACTTTAATCCAAGGAACAACTACCACAACCAAAATTTTTACCAAGGGAATCAATCCAACCAAGCCAACCAAGGGTTTTCACAAAACTTCAATGATCCGAACTTCAATCCCAATTTACACAACAACCACAACCAACAAAATTTCAACCACCCAAATCAAAACAATTTCAACAACCAACCCCCATTTCAAAACAATTTCAACAACCCAAACCCACAACAAAACTTCCCCAACAACAATTTCAACAATCAAAATTTCAACGACAAAAATTTCAACCAACAATTTCCTAACCACAACCAAAACCCAAACTTCAAAAATCAAGGGCCCAAGGGAAATCCACAAGGTGGGGGGGCAAGGAATGACTACGGGTTCCCCTTGCCCCTTACCAACACACCTCACCAAGATCCCTCAAGTGACTCTCAAGTTGGAGAGTTGCTTAAACTTGTGAAAGGCATGCAAGCGACGCATAACCAAGAAATGATGAATTTGAAGAACGCTAATCAAAAGGAGATCCGGGAAATGGAGGCTAGAGGTGCCTCACAAGCCTTAGCCAACCCACAAAGGCCACCGGGCGGTTTTCTTGCCCAAGGTCAAAGCTCCAGGGATGCTTCAAACCCACATGGCGTCAATGCTATCATGACAAGCAAGCAAGAGCAACCTATGCTAGAGAGGAGGGGTGGTGAAGGAGGGTCCAAGCGAGAGCAAGTTATGATGGTGTTTGGAAGTGGAAGTGAGGAATGTCTTGAGGAGGAAGTGATGGTGATGGTGCCCACCACTTCTCCGAACGATTGTAATGAGGTTGATATTGATGACATAGACTTTGTCATGCAACAAGTCTTGGAAATTCAAAAGAAGATTTGTGATGAGAACATGAGTACCAAAGGGAAAGAGGTACATGTGATAGAAGAAGAGAACCGTGGATATGTGGAGAGCCTCATGAATAAGAGAATGTGCGAATTCTTTCGTAAAATCACCAAGGGGGATCCTCGTTGCAATGAATTGATTAAAATTGTTGAGGAGGTGGAGGCCACAATCCCCTCCACCGAAGAAAAGAGGGAAGTAAATGCCATCTCATTGGCGGCGAAAAGGATTCCGAATGATTTGCCAATCAAGTTAGGAGATCCGGGGAGCTTTTCGATTCAATGCTCCGTAGGAGGAAGAAACATTGAGTATGCTTTATGTGACCTTGGAGCTAGTGTGAGTGTCATCCCGCTTGCCATGGCTAAGAGATTAAGCATCAAACACTTATCACATCCTACAACGGACATCACCCTTGCCGACGGGGCGGTTAGACCTACTATTAGGGTCTTGAAGATGCGGTGGTTAAGGTGGGATCCCTTTCCATCCCCACTGACTTTATGGTCGTTGATATTCCGGTCGGTGAAAGCTCTTTTGTAATTCTTGGGAGGCCCTTCTTGGCCACCGGGGGAGCAATCATTGACGTGAAGAGAGGTCGATTATCCTTCCATGTTGGAGATGAGATGTGTGAATTCGTGCTTCCGGATGCTCCGGACAAGTACTTTCAGGATGCTAAGAAAAGTGTGAGCTTGATTGCCACAATTGGGAGAGGTGAGCCCTCGGTGAATTTGGATGAAAAAGGTCCCAAGGAAGATGTTAAGCTTGACTATTGTGAGCCACTTGGTGAGAAAGTGAGAGATCCCAATGACAAGGAAGAAGCGAGGTGTTCGAGTAGTTTCTTCAATTTCCTCAAAAGTGGAGGGGGGTGTTGAAGGAGTTACTTTTGGAAAAAGGTGTAAAGTTTCGAGAACCGCGGTTGAGTAGAATGGAAACTCAAAGTGCAAGCAAGGTTGAGTCCCCGTCCGAAGCTTTTGACCTTTTCTTAAGGTCTCTAGCTAGCATGGACGAGGTTTCCGTCTACAAAAATTGAAGATTGATCATGTAAGGTTTGGTAGAGTCACTTAATAACCACCGTTTGTAAGTATTCGCTTCTTGTCGTTCATGTAGTTTGCATTTTAGTTTGATTGTTAGTTTGCAGTTTTACTTTGCATATGAGATTTGGAATTGTTGGTTACTTGTTTTTGATTGATTCATGAGTATAGTCGGAGGACGATAGGCAAAATCATTGTTGGCAAACTCCATTTTTGATGCTCAAGTAATTCATTTTTCGAAATTGTGCACATGTACTCTTAGCCGGGTGACCGGCTGACGGTACCCAACCGGCTAAGAAGACCTGGACACATTTTTGTTTTTGATAATTTATTTGACAGATTTCAGATTTAGGGCTCTTAGCCGGTACCCGACCGACGGCCGGACAACTGGCCAAGAGTCATGCCAAAATTCAAAAAAGACGAAAACTCAAGGAAAACTGATTCTGTGTCGGTAGGCCGGTAGTCCGGCAGCCGTCTCACCGGCTTAGAATCGTGAGACGAGTCTAGCTATGAAGAAAAAAGAAGAGTGGAAGACCTTCCCAGCCGGTCTGCCGGCAGCCGGGCTGCCGGCTGGGAGTTTTTGTAAGGAAGTGAAGAAGAGAAGAGAAGCGGAGGAATGGAGACCGACTCTGAGCCGGTCTGCCGGCTCAGAATCATATTCCACATTAAAATATCGAAAAAATTCAAAAAATTAACCCTAACTCTAAGCCGGTCCACCGGCTGCCGGTGCCCAGACCGGCTCAGAAGCTTCTGTCGCGATTTTAAATAGGCGTTATTCCTCATTTCTTCCTCATTTCTTCTTATTTCTTTCTTATTTCCTCCTTCTCTCTTAAAATCCCATCCTACAAAAACACCCCAAATCAACCCCCATCATCCTTCCCACCCAAAACCATGTCCGGAAACCGAGAGGAGGGAGATCTAAATCAAGACATGATCCGGCCGTTGAGCAAGAGGTGCGAAATGTGAGGGATAGCAGCGATATTAGTCCCGATCCAGACTTTCCCGGACTCCAATTTGCCACGGTTACTCAAAAAGGTAATTTCACTTACTTCAAGCATCGCCCCCTTCACCCGACCCGGTTCATTGATAGGGTTTCCATGAGGGAGTTAGGGATTGATAAGATTACGGAGAATTTGTTTAATAGGATGGGAATGAAATATCTTTACCAAACTAGACCGGCTCTTACCTCTCCCCGCTTGACTTGGGAGTTTTTGAGCTCACTTGTGGTTACTAAAAACCGGAGTCTAGGGACGGTAGTTTTGTTGGAGTTCCGTCTTATGAATAGGCAACACCGGTTGACACTAGAGGATTTTGCCTTGATTTTTGGTCTAAATGGGAAATTGCCCATTCATCCTCCGGATGGCTTTGACACGGAGGTTATTTGGACGGCCATAACCGGCTTGGTTAGTGACCGTACAAAGAAGAAGCCGGCAAATCGGGTGCATTTGGCGCCAATTAGGGTTTGGCATCGCTTTATGGGGTGGACCGTCCTATCTCGGGATGAGCCACACAATTTTATAATTGAGGAGCTTGAGATTTTGGGTTCTTATTTGATCAATGGGCCAAAGCTTAATATTGCCCATCACATGGCTCTCCATTTGAGCCGGTTGGCTACCCAACCCCAGCTTACCACACTGATTTGTGTCGGGGGGATGGTTACTTTGATAGACGAGAACCTCTGTCAAAGGCATTTTAATGTGGATTATATCCAAGGAGAGAACATCCTATCTCGCCGGTACATGCAAGAGGCCTTGGGGTGGATAAAATGGAACCCCAATGATCGTCTAGAATATTGGCAGATTCGTGTTAACAAAAAGTTTAGAAATTCCATTCCTTTGCCCAACACCGAAAGAATGAGGGTATTGCCCGAGAGTGCCTCCTACCTCCTTGACATTGAGGTTGATCTAGATGAGCTGCCAGCTGATCAGTGACCTCCCAGAGTCTATGCCCGTGATAGGGTTGGTACCGCCACATCAGACCTCCAGTTTCAACAGCCCTCCGTCACTATACTTCCTTTTGAGGGCGGTCCTACTTTTTTCCAGGGCTCCACCTCCAGTTCCGTTCCTCCTCCTCAGCCTTCCCCATTGCATCAGGACCTGATTGATTTTATGGCCCGGATTGATTTGAACCAGAAGAGGGCAGCAAAGCTTGCTGATGAGCGCCAGGCGTTGGCGGATGAGCGCCATAGGGATGTGTGTTATAGGCTTGACTACTTGTACTACGATCAGGCCTATGGGACCTTCCCCAGCTATGACCAGTCTGTTCGTCAGGGCTACCGTCATGCAGCCAGTGGTCATCCTTCTTACTACTTGCCTCCTGAGGGTGGATATGTGCCCCATGAGGGACGTTTCTATGGGCAGATTCATGTTGCTCCGGGCTACTTCCCTAGCTCGATTTTTGCCCCAAATGTGCGTAGAAATGCGGACTCAGGCCCTCCTCGGCATCCATCTTCTCGTGGTATGGTTGGTGATTCCGGAGCTAGTGGCTCGCATGCATCGCATTTCCGTGATGTCCTGAACAACCGGATGATTATATGCAAGTGGATGCAAGTGGTGATGTGAGCGGCACTGGAGATGGAGATGGTGATGAGGATGATGATTGACCACCCATAGAGGTGGTAAGTGATGTCTTTGCTCCCGAATCAAAAATCCAAAGCAAGTACTCCCTTAATCCAAATTTCTCTTTAGTTTTGCATTTTTCATTTTCGCATGCATTTAGAGTAGCTAGTTAGTTTAGATAGCTTGTTAAAGTTTCATTTCTATTATTTCATATCATTAGTATAGTAGCATTTAGTTGCATCCATCTATATGCATTAGATTTCCTTTTTGTAACATATTGTCACATGTAGTTTGCATCCATATAGTATAGTGCATATAGGTTTGCATCTTAGTTTAGTTTTTTTTGTTTTTTGTTTTTTGTTTTTCATTTCTTTTGTTTATTTTTACTTTTATTACTTTCAAAAAATCAAAAATCCAACAAAAATTGAAAAACCAAAAAACCTCAAAAACAAGTTCTTTACTTTCCGGTTTTCCTCCTCACATTATGCACATAGATAAGTGTGGGGAGGAAGAACCGTTTATTTCAAAAACACAAAAACAAGTTTTTCCTTTTCTTAAAAATTTCAAAAAAGCCAAAAACATGTTTGTTTTCGTTCTTTGTTCCATTGAGGACAATGTAAATATTAAGTGTGTGAGGGAAAATATCCACCTTGTGAATATTTTTTGTTTTCGTAAATATGAAAAAACTTCAAAAATGCCTAAAAATCGAAAAATTTCAAAAATTTCAAAAAACATGTTTTTCCTTTCCTTTGTTTTTGTCCTTTGATTGCATTATATATATATATATGTTTGTTGGACTAACAAGTGGCAGATGCAACAATGATCCGAGGCATTAGGAGAATGAAGATGCTTGGTATACTCTTTCCTACTTCTTTCTCCCCCTCCCTATTTCTTTTTATGTTGATAGCATGAAGGAGAATGAGATTTTTGTGCCTTAGATGTTCCTTTCGGGAACTTGTGGTTGTTGTTGATGGTGTGCTACTAGATTAGTCATTTTGTTGTTGCATGCTTGTTATGCTTGTTGTTAGTTTAGTGTAGTTTCACAAGCTTTACTTTTTTTCATAGTTTTGTGTATATGTGTTAGTCGGTTTTTCTCTTTTGCATTTGTTTGTAAATATGCATAGGAGGTTGAATAGTGGAGGATATATGCCGTCAATGATGATATTTGTCTTGCCTGTGTCTTACCCCTCCTAATAGCTTGCACCGCTTGATGTCACCTTGTTAGGGTTCTTGCTTGCAAGGACCCGGAAGTCTAGGCTTAATGACCAAGTTTCGACCACCTTGTGAGACCGTGTTATACCTTGACTCGACCTAGGACTGACATTAGCTACTCAAATGTGAGGATAGAGCCTCCTTTATGGTCGGCCCATCAAACCGACTCAGTTTCGGATTGTGAATAGTCCTCCTTACGTGGTATGTTATGTCAAGACGCATAAGTATGACGCTCGTTACTTAATTCCGTGTTTATGTTCATGTGCATGTGAGACAACTCTTGTTCAAAATAAATCAATTTCACTTTGCCAAATTAGCCTTGTTTTGACCCTTGCATCTTATCCCCTCTTTTTGTTTAACCACTTTGAGCCTTAGCTTTTTCATTTGGGCTTAACCACTAAATGAGCTACATCCAAAACACCCTTCCTTGATCAAGAATGGTTGCATTTTGGTACTTCGTTTGTGGTAGAGTCGGGGTTTTAGATGCCGGTTGGTGGCTTCTTCCGTTGTGGTCTTGATGTTGCTTTCTTGGTAAAATGGAAGTTTGAGAAAAAGAAAAAAAAAGAAATGAAAAAAGAAAGAAAATAGAAAATCAAAGAAAAATATTGAAAAAGTTTTGAAAAATCAAAAAAGAGAAAGGTATATATGTGTTTTGAAAAAGAAAAAGGCTAGCAACAACTCCCTTCCATCAAGGGGAGATAGAAAAAGCCGTTGCTAGAATAATGTGGTCTTTTGATGTTTTTCCATTCGGGCCGGGTTTACACAATTTTTGCATTTGATTTGGATTTCAAGTCTTTTGTTAGGGTGTAGACGTTATTCGGTGAGTTTTAATAATGACCACTTTGTTTAAGGTTGTGATGGGTTTGTTTTTCCAAAGTAAGTTGGGGTTTATGCAATTTTTTCTTGGTTTTGTCAAAACCAAAGTTAGGGCATAGACGTTGCTTAGTTGTTGCAATAAGGAGTTGCGTTGATTATGGCAATCATTCTTGTTTTTGAGCCTCAAATACTAGAACGGTGCTTGCACCAAACCATTTTCACCCAACCCAAGCCCCATTACATCCTTGTTGTTCTCATTATGTGCATTTACATTTTCTTATGGATTTTCGGATGGAGTACCAATCTAGATTGCGGGCATGCTTCGCAAGTTGAGGTAGTTGAGTGATTTTGGTTACTTTTTGTCACAAAAATCACCCCCTTTCTTTTCTTGTGCATTGAGTGTCACCCATTGGGTCTAGCATTGAGTCGAATCATGTGTGGGTCGTGTCATTCTTGGAAGTATAGCTTAGTGCTTCCGTTTACCCGCCTTGAATTAGTTTCTTGGTCTTTGGTGATATGTATGTCGGTTTCTTGAGCTTGACTTAGGGGGTTGATACCATGGTTAGACTTTGAGTCGGCATCCTCCGCTATAGACCTCCCTTGTTTAGTTTTTCAAAACACCGCTTGGATGAGGCAAGCAGTTGCCCTTTTTCCGATGCGTGTTCTTTGTTTATATGTGTTTGGTTTTGACTTGTTTGCATCAAAAATTTTGTAGCAAGACCAAACTTGCCTTGCAATAGGGCGTTCTTCCTGATGAATGTCAAATTGTGAGTTGAAAGGGCTACGGGCGTAGCTAAACCCGATTCGGCTTCTAGTTAGCTTGGTTAGTTTGTTTCTTGTTTTCGAATAAGGGTTATATAACTTCTTGATCTCTTACTCGAGGACGAGTAAGGTTTAAGTGTGGGGAATTCTGATGAGCTATATTTTAGTCATGATTTACATTGTCTTTTCTTCATTTTTGGTCCCGTTTCAACCTCGTTTTGCGTGCCTTTGCTCGATTTTACGTCCATTTCCTCGATTATTCCTATTTGGTTCCCATTTTGTAGGTATTGTGGCAGGAGCGAAGAAACGGGAGCAAACGAGGTGATTTTCGAGCAAAATGTGAAGATTTGGTGAGGTTTTTGGCCCCAGGCCCTCTCAGCCGGTCCCAGACCGGCAACCGGTGGGCCGGCTGTGAGGCTTGACTTGACTTTCGAGAAAAATTGGCAAAATGATACAGGAATTCTACATCTGACTCTTAGCCGGTCACCGACCGGCAGCCGGCCGGCCGGCTGGGGATCATACATCCTTCAAATTATGTCAAAGTCTCAGACCCTTAAGAAAAGACTCCCAGCCGGTGGCCAACCGGCAGCCGGCCCACCGGTTGGCTGTACCTGTACATTGAAGAAAAGGAAGCAAAAGTCAGAAGTTCAAGAAAAGACACCCAGCCGGTACCCGACCGGCAGCCGATCGGTCGGCTAAGAAGCAAGCTCAAGGAACAAAGATGTCAATTGTTTACATTTGACTCTTAGCCGGTCACATGACCGGCAGCCGGTTCACCGGCTGAGAGTCAAATCTCAGATTTTCGTACACTATATATACCCGCACTTAGTCTATTTTCATTAACACACTTTAGACACAACTTTAAGATATTTTTGTTGGGAAATGTGTCCTCAACAATAGTGCGATCACGTAATTAAATCTCATAACGAGAATGCGCAAGGGATGATACGATTTATATTAGTCAGCTGACCAACATTAATCGGTAATGATTGGCTAGCTAGAGTTTGACATTACTGTCGTATGACGGTGGTGGTCAGTTGATCCCTTTAGGTCACACCTTTAGGACAATTCCCTTAATTGTTAAAGTGATCAAATGTATAATGATACGATTTGATCATATTCCTTAAACTCGTATATCGAGAAATTAGAGGTTAAATCTTAATGTAAGATTTATGTTTAAAATTGACACGTGTCAATTGTTAAACATTAAACGATATTTTATAATATCATAATTAGAATGAATTGGGTTATAATTATTACAAAAGTTGTAAATCGTGTTGACGATTATTATAAGTGACCATTTTACATTTAGTAATTTCGAATTACTTGTCACCTTGATAAATGAGATTTATTAATTTATGAATAATATTTATTTGATAAATATGTATGATTAAATTAAAACAATTGTTATATTTTGTCATATTGTATGTCACATAACTTGAAATTGTAAGGTTGATAAAATTGTAAAATAAGGTCCATTTTACATGTGTATGTGCCGGTTTTATAAGGCTCAATTATGGGGTGTTTTATGTGGGTATTATTATGTTAATTACCCAACAAACATAATCATTAAGGTGACCTTGGAACTAATACCTATGGCCACCCTAATGACTTAGAAAAGGGTGAATGTCCCCCTTGTTCTTCCCCATGAACCCGGCCACCCACAAAACCCTAGCCACACCTAAATAAATATTGTGGCATGCTCACAAATTCATTCTATTCCTAATGCTTGTATATTTTCTAAGAGTAAGAAAAATAACAAAATCCCCTAAATTATTATTGTGAGATAATAATAATACTAATAATAAAAGTTATAATATTAGTATTTATATTCTAATTAGAGAGATTAGAATAAGTTTAAGGAGAAACCGGTTTTGTGCTAGCTTGTTCAAGATCTCGGTTGGTTAAGGGTTGTCTTGGTGCATCCAAAGGAGGTATTCTTATTTGGGTACTAGGAGGATCCTCCTTGCCATACTTTCGGACCGTGTGTAAGGGTTCGAGAACTCTCTTATTTCCGCATTTTAGCATGCATAAGATCACTAACTATATGTTGTTTAAAGGGTTAATTAAAAGATTGTGTTAGTATGACTAAAAGATTAGTTTATGAGTAACTAATAAAACCCTACAATTTTCACGCATGCCTAGGGTTTTGTTACTATTTCATTGCTTACATTTACACATTAAAATCTCAACTCAAATTCTTAATATTTCTTTAGTTTTCATAATCCTTTTTAGATAATCTTTCCTTAATCCTAGTTAGTGGTCCTACTAGTAATCTTTGGTTTACATTTGGAGTTTTGGGTGTATTTTGAAGACATTTGAGAGAATTCTTCATTTGTATCCAAGTTCCTCACTTTAATGCAAGTATTGGTTTAATCTTCCTTTCTCTTGTTTAGTATTTCCATTGGTTTACATTTACTTCAAGTTATCTGTAATCAATTGCTTGCCTTTATCATTTTTCATCATGTTTATCATCTATACTTCATTTGTTTACTTGTGCTCTCTAGTTATGTGTGAGTAGTCTATTTCTAGGGTTAGGGGTTTGCTTGGGTAGTTGGTAACCATGAAACATGTTTAGGGTTAGTCTTGTGTTGTCTTTTTGGTTGGGTTTACGCATTGTGCATGGTATGTGTTTGATGAATTGCCTCAACGACGGTTGGACATTAGTCTTCACTTTGTTTGTTTTGGACGATGGTCTATGACTTTCATGAGCATGTTTGTGTGTTAGGTTAGCCTTGTTTATAGCGAAAGCTAGAATAGGACTCGACCTTAGGTTAGCCAACTCGAGAGAAGAGACGACCCTAGACCTACCATAGAGGTGACCCAAGACCGCTCTCTTGTGTTTGGTTACCGACTTACCTAGGTGACCCCAACGCCCTAGTTCCTTTTACATATCAACTTAATCTTAGTATATTCGCTTTAATTTCTCTTTAGTTGCTAGTCAATCACAAAACCTTATTACCCCCGACTTTGTCTTAAACTAGAACTTAGCTAGACAATTATCCCCACCATCTTCGTGTTCGACCCCGATCTTAATACTACTTATCTTCGGGTTTATAAATTTGTTTGATATCGGTATTGACAGCAAAAACCGGTCATCAGGAGCTACATTTAAAGTGTATTCCGATCACAAGAGTCAGAAATATATTTACACCTAGAGAGAACTCAATATGCATCATAGGAGGTGGATCGAACTGATAGGAGAGTATGACATGGAGATCCTGTACAAGGAGGGAAAGGCTAATGTTGTGGCTGATGCATTGAGTAGGAAATCTGTTCACGCTCTATGCACAACTAGATCGAGAATGAGAGTGTGTCGTGAGTTGGGACAGATGGGAATTGCTCTGGTCAGGAAGGGCGAGACCATGGGTGATCTTACAACGAACCAGAGCTCTATTCCGAGATTCGAGAAAGAAAAAAGAGTGATCCTAGAATTCAGAAGTGGCGTGAGGCTGTGAGTAAAGCTAGTGATACAGAGCCATATTCTAAGTTCAAAGTTCACAGTGATGATAGCTTGAGGTTTGATGAGAGATGGTGTGCCTGATGATGAGGAACCGAAGAGAAAGATTCTGGTCGAAGCTCATTCTGCACCTTATTCCGTTCATCCTGGAGGGGATAAGTTGTACAAAGACCTGAAGAAAGCATTTTGATTGCCAAAGATGAAGCAGGAGGTGGCTGAGTTTGTTTCTCGATGCTTGGTATATTAGAGAGTGAAAGGAGAACATAAGAGGCCGCAAGGGAGGTTGCAACCATTGGATGTACCTGAGTGGAAGTGGGAAAGCATATCAATGGATTTCATTGTGCGCTTGCCTAGGACTTCGAGAGGGAATGACATGATTTGGGTGATAGTGGATAGGTTGACTAAGTCAGCCCATTTCATACCGATGAAGGAGACTTGGAGTAAGGCTGAATTGGCCAAGGCTTACATTAAGCATGTGGTAAAGCTTCATGGTGTTCCTAAGGACCATTTTTCTGATCGTGATTCCAGGTTCATCTATAGGTTTTGGCAAGAGTTACAGACGTTGATGGGAACTACTTTGAAGATGAGTACAACATTTCATCCAGTGACAGATGGTCAGACTGAGAGGACTATTCAGACACCGGAGGATATGCTGAGAGCTTGTCTACTCGAGTTTAGAGGATCTTGGAAGGACGACAAACTTGACTTGATAGAGTTTTCGTACAACAACAACTATCATTCTAGCATTTGGATGGCTCCTTTTGAGGCGTTGTATGGAAGGAAGCGTAGGAGTCCAGTTTGTTAGGATGATAGAGCTGATGTGGTAACTTTGGGACCTGAGATGATCCAGGAGATGATAGCTCAAGTCCAAGTGATTCGTCAGAAGATGAGAGCTGCCTAGGATAGACATAAGAGTTATGCTGATCTGAAGAGGAGTGACATTACCTTTGATGCGGGAGAGATGGTTTTGTTGAAGGTGTCACCTATGCGAGGGGTGATGAGATTTGGCAAGAGGGGCAAGTTAAGCCAGAAGTTCATTGGGCCATTTGAGATCTTGGAGAGAGTTGGTGAGGTAGCTTATCGATTAGCCCTACCTCCAGCGTTATCCAGAGTGCATAACGTGTTCCATGTTTCGCAACTGAGGAGATATATCAGTGATCCTTTGCACATCTTGGATCATGAGGTCATTGAGGTCGATGAGCAGTTGACGTATGAGGAGAGACCAAAGAGATCCTTGATAGGAAGGTGAGGAAAACCAGAAATTGGGAGACCGCACTTGTCAAGGTATTATGGACCAATCATAATGTTGAGGAGGCTACTTGGGAGACTGAGGTTTCAATGCGGGACAAGTATCCGGTTCTGTTTAATTAAGGTATGTTACAAGGACGTAACATTCTGTTTAGGAGGGTGAATGCGACATTTTGTGTTTTCGAGTACTTTATTAGATTCTGATGTTATGCGGTGTCACATTTGATGCTCGTTATGTGTTTAAGTGACCTTTTTGTTGACCTTGGTATGGTGAACTTCGGGACGAAGTTCATTTTCAGGAGGGAGGACTGTAATACCTCGTATTTTATTAATAATTAATTTATTGTTATTATCGATAATTGATAACATTTGAGCGTTTTATCCGATAATTGATTTATCGAAAACGTGCTTTTATATTTTATATTTGATTAGTATTATGTCACATGAGTATTAGTTATTACATTGTTGTAAGTGCATGGGTAGGCCTCGTTTTGCGTGCATAATCAGCCCATGTGAAATAACAAACACAAACACCAAGTCAGCCCACGTCAATGAACAAACACAAACACCTCAACCCTTTCTTTTATACCGCCTTATAAAACGTAAATTATAACCCTACTCGAAACCTATCGACATTCAAACAACCTCACACAAACACTGCCGCCACATCTGGGAACGCAAGGGAGGGGTTTTCTCGGTGTTTCAAGGGTCCTAGGGCTGCTCGAACCCTCATGGAAAGAGGTATGTCACACGGTGATTTCGTTTTTCTGTTTCCTCTTTCGTTTTTGAGTCGGTATTTATAAATCGTATGAGCGTGTATGATTCTGATTCTTTACGTTTTACCAAACTATGATGTTAGTAGTTGTCGTTTGGACGCTAGGGATGTCGTCGTTGACCTCCTAGGACCACCAACAGTGGTGGTTTTGTCGTCTGCCAATACATAGTTCTTGGTTTTATTAGAACAGCGTTTTGAGCGCGGGTTTTGGGGTGTGATTTCGAATCCTTTCTGGGTAAGATTGTTATGGGTGTTAAGGTTTTTGGTTTAATAGGTAAACAGAGGTTTGTATGGTGGTTTCCGTGGTGGGTTAGGGGTACGTACGGTTATGGCAATAGGTTTTCGTTTGGTTGGTTCACAGCAGTAACACGACCTTGGTGGTGGAGGGTAGGTTTTGATGCGGTGATTAATGGTTGCTGCTGCGGTGTCGACGGCAGCTACTGAACCCCCCGGAACCACCACGGCTCAGAGGCGAGCCTGGTGGTGTCACAGGCGGGGGTAGTGGCTGTGGTTGGTGTCGACAGCGGTGGTAGATGAGGCTGTTAGGGATGTTACGGGCTGGAAACTCGGGTTTGAATAGCTGTTACAGTATTACCCCGAATATTTAAAATATTTTATTTGCGATATTTACTTTTATAATTGCCGTGTCGATAGCATTTAAACATTTTTAGCATTTGATAAGTATATTATCGAATAGGTTATTATGTTGCTAGTGGGGGGGATCGAACTTGGGACCTTTGGAGTTGGGATTGGGCCTCGTTTATCATGCACAACACAACAGCCCACAATTGTGTTAAACCCTCAAAAACGTTCTCATACTCACCCAGCCACCATGCCGCCATATAAGAGCCTACCCATCTTGTTTTACCGTACTTCACACACAACCATCACCATAGATTTGCAGCCGCCACTACAGAGAAGGGAGAGGAGATTCGAACAGCGGGTTAGGCTAGTCTAGGGCCCTTCGTTTTGACCGTGAACCAGGTATGTCACACCTATGTTTATCGTTGTTGTGTGTGTCTGCGTGTGGTGTTATGGGGATTCGAAGGGTAGAGTGTCGTCACCATCAGGCGTGGCTAACACTTTTTTCTGGTGGTAGTCAGGGTGGTATCGTGGGGGTTGTCGCGGTGGGTTCAGGTGGCTGTGTCAGTGTTGAAGGGAGGGTGTTTGTTGCCTGTTTATCTCGGGTAGTCGGTGTATGCGTGTTCAGGGGGTTGTTTGGGAGTGGTATCACCGTTGACTCGGGGGAGGTCGACATGGTGGTACCACCGTGGTCTATGGGTATCATGTGGAAGGCTATTTTGGTGGTGGTCTCGGGTGGTGCTAGGGGCTATGGTGGTGTCGGCAGGGGGGTTCTCTTCAGGTGAGTTGTAACGGTTGGGTGAGGGACCAGTTCTGGTGTGGGTTCTGGTTCGCCTCACCGGCGGTCGACGAGGGGGTTGTGGGTGTCGTGGTGGTAGCAGGCTGTCGGGAGTACTGGGGATGGTGGTTGCTGGTGGTCGTGGGGGCTGTTACACGGTGGTGCTGGGGTTGGTTTCACGGGTGTAGGCGTCGGGGTGTGGGGGCTGTTGGCTTATATTGGTTGTTATTATTATTATTATTATTATTATAACTATTACTAATATTAGTATTAGTATTTATATAGTAAATATTAATAATAGTGGTACTACAATTTATTCTATTGTTAATGGTAATGAATAAGGATGTTAATTTATTTAAGGGTGGTAGTTGGAAGTGTTTACGAGTCGGGAAGTTTCCATTTAAAGAAAGTTACCATTTTGGGAAACTTTCAACTTATGGAAGGTTTCTATTTATAGAAGGTGTACGTTGAGTTATGGGGGTTCGGAAAGTTTATTATTTCGTTACATAATATATGTTTAGGTGACGGTTTTCGCGTGGAACACTTCTAGAAGCTTTTCGGTTGACTTGTCCTCCTGCAATTTGAGGTGGGGGAAATACTGTACATTTGTTTATGATGAGAAACCTGATTACTAACTGATGTTAGCTGTGTATGTCTTATTTTGTAAATAATGCTATAATGTGATTAATTACCTGTGTGTGCTCGTGATACGGAGGCGTGATAATGGGTCTTGTGATATGGTGTGGTGATTATTGGGTCTTGTGATATGGTGTGGTGATTATTGGGTCTTGTGATATGGAGTGGAGTTTAATGGGTCTTGTGATATGGAGTGGAGTTAATGGGTGTTGTGATACGGAGTGGAGTTATTGGGTCTTGTGATATGGAGTGGAGGATGACGCCTTTCTATTAATAGTAATGTTTTGATTGTTGATTTCCTCTACTCAACCTCGTGGTTGTTCTTGTGTATTCGTTATCACCTGTGATGAACCAATTTATTGGGGAGCAGATTGACAGGTACCTGAGACTATGGGAGCTGTACGGGAAGGGAGAGCTTGGATGTGGACCAGATTAGAGTCTAGATCACCATAGTTTCTTTTATGAGTTGCTAAACATTTGGCTTAAGTTTTGAAACAGTTGTAAGAACGTTAGTTGACTTTTGTTATATATATAATAAAGTACTGTGTTCTTTCCTTTGTTATCTACTGCCTCGGTATTCCGAGATGGTAATACTCTTATTTATCCAGGGAGCCCTGGTCCAGGCCCCTGAATAAGTGGGGGTGTTACAAAGTGGTATCATAGCGAACGATCCTCAAGCCTAACCTAATAAATCAAATGAACGTAGGAGGAGTCTAAATAAAAATGAACCCCGGGATAGAACTGTTAGAAGCACACAAAAGGTAAGGAATGAGTCTGGGGCCCCCTCACACCAAACCATTGGCCCTCTAAGTTTTACCTGGGAACCTTGAGTGCATACGAGAGTAAAAGGGTAAAATAGGAAGAGATGGAAGTTACTGGTGAAAAATGGTAAAGGTGTCCTATAAGATTCTTTTGATTGTGGAATTTATGAACAAGAAAGTTAAGGGCATGTGGATGACGGAATTACGTGCTTGAGATTTCATATAACTGTATACGGATATAGATGCATGAGATGATCTGTATTGTATTAGAATTTACATCATGTCTAGCGTTATGCGGTTATGTGAACCCTGAGCCATGACTACATATAAATGATAGTAAGAGATGGTTGGTAGTATTAAAGTAAACATCCGAATTCTAATGCTTAGAGAATATAACCCTAATCCAAGTGAGTGCCCTACTTAAGCCGGGACTCATTTTTCTTTCTTTCATGTTATAGAGATGCCTCCGAGAAGGAATAACATTTCTAACATCACGCAAGAGGAGTTAGATCGATTGATAGCTGAGAATGAGGCCCTAAAGGCCAAATGCATGGATTCTGCGAAGATGAGTACTATCATTGCGAGGCATAACCCTACCCAATTCACTGGGGAGGGGGAACCTCACTTGCTGGGAGAATGGTGCCGGGAATTTAGTAACTTGTATGAACTAGTGGACTACCCTGAAGAGTTGAGGGTTGACCAAGCAGCCCACTATCTTAGGGGTATGGTCGGAGACTGGTGGACCGGAAGCAAAGGGAAAATCCGTGAAGCAGATAGAGAGGATAAGACCAATCATGTTGCCTGGATCGCGTTCAAGAGGATTTTATATGAAGTGTTCCTACCCGAATTTCAGAAAAGTAAGTTGAGGGAGGAGTTCGATACTTTCACGATGACGGAGGATATGACAGTGGAGGTCTATTATCAGAAGTTCATCCAGTTGCTGAGTCATGTGGGGGAAATGGGTTTTGATGATGCAATGCTGGCAATGAAATTTGAAAGGGGACTGACCATAAATATTAAGAAGAGGCTCACTGCGGCTCCGCCCACCATAGTCCGGGACATCTACCTAAGGGCTGGGGCTGCGGAGAGGCTTTCGGAAATGATCAGGGAAGACAAGAAGACCAAGTCTGAGAAGAGAAAAGCCGAGGTTGCGAATGAAAATTCAGGGTCGAAGAAGCAGAGTTCCACTAGGTACAGTGGATACTTCACCAACAGTGCCTCAGGGAGTGTGAAGAACCAGAGTGGGGGTAGCTACAGGAGTGGAGGCTCGGGTAATGGTTCTGTGGGAATAGTTTGCTTTGGCTGTGGAAAGACGGGACACAAGCAGGCAGTGTGTCGATCGTCAGGGGGAAACCAGTCTGGGGGTTACCGCACGCCAAGATCAGGATATAGTGGATCACGCACTCAATCATATGGTAGTGGTGGGTACCGTACTCCCGTGTCAGGCTATGGTGGGGGTGCGCAGTCTGGAGGTAGCAACAATTATCAGAAGAATTACAAAAATTATCAGAACCTTTCGTATCAAAATCAGTACAGTGGAGGTGGAAGTAACCATAAGACCGGAGCGGAAGAAAATCAGCAGGCTGGGACATCTATTACCAGTCAGAGTGGGGTTAAATCTAGTGGCAAACTTTATGCCATTGGGAAGCAGGCAACCAAAGATGATGCCCATGTTGTGACCGATACTTTTCTCGTGAACTCTAAACCTACTTTTGTACTTTTCGATTCCGGGGCTACCCATTCTTTTGTATCTAGAGAGCATGCTAGGGTTTTGGAACTTGAGAGTTATGATTTGGTCGCGAAGTCAGTGACTATACTTTCTGGAAAGTGTGTGTCATGTAATAGGGTATATAGGAGTGTGCCTATCAAGATTGGGGAAGTGACTTTCCATTGTGACCTCATAGAGTTTCCTTTGAGGAGTTTTGAAGTGATTCTGGGGATGGATTGGTTGGGGACGTATCGGGCTTTTATCGACTGTCATCAGGAGAAGATTTCCTTGAGGGGACCTAAGGTAGTGAGGGTGTCTTACAAGGGATACCTGGTCAAACCTAAGGTCAAATTCATTTCCGTCAATACCCTTAAGTCTAGCTTGAGAAAAGGAGATAGTTTGATCTTGTGTCAAATGTGGGACTGTGAGACGGAGACCCCTAAGACTAGTGAGATACCTTTGGTGCGAGAGTTTGAGGGAGTATTCCGAGATGACGTTCCAGGGTTGCCACCAATGAGGAAAGTGGAATTTTCCATTGACCTAAAGCCAGGAGCAGGACCGATATCTGAATCACCGTACCGTATGGGACCGAGAGAGATGGAGGAATTGAAGAAGCAGTTGGATGAATTGGCTGAGAAAGGGTTCATCCGACCTAGCGTGTTACCCTGGGGCGCACCCGTTTTATTTGTGAAAAAGAAAGATGGGAGTCTGAGGCTTTGTGTTGACTATCGAGAGCTGAACAATGTGACCATCAAGAACCGATATCCTTTGCCCAGAATTGACGACCTGTTTGATCAGTTAAGTGGAGCTGGGGTTTTTTCTAAAATTGATTTGAGATCAGGGTATCACTAATTGAGAATCAAAGACGAAGATATTACTAAGACCACTTTCAGAACGAGGTATGGCCACTACGAGTTTGTGGTTATGCCATTTGGGTTGACTAACGCTCCAGCAGTTTTTATGGGTTTGATGAATCGAGTATTTAGCCCATATTTGGATAAGTTCGTGGTTGTATTTATCGATGATATCCTGGTATATTCCAAGAATGAAGAAGAGCACGAGGATCATTTGAGGAAAGTACTCAAGACTTTGGAGGAGCATGAACTAAATGCAAAGTTGAGCAAATGTGAATTTTGGCTGAAGAAGGTTGCATTTCTGGGGCATGTGATTTCCAAGGAGGGGGTGTCCGTAGACCCAAGTAAGATTGAGGCAGTGATTAAGTGGCAAAGTCCGAAGAATGTGAGTGAGATTCAGAGCTTCTTGGGACTGGCCGGTTATTATAGGAGATTTGTCAAGGATTTTTCGAAGATAGCAAGGCCTTTGACATCATTGATGAGGAAGGAGAACCGTTTTGTCTGGGATGAGAGCTGTGAGAAGGCATTCTTAACTCTTAAGTTACGCCTGACAACAGCTCCTATCCTCACATTGCCTGATGGGAGTGACAATTTCGAAGTTTATACAGACGCTTCCAAGCATGGTCTGGGTTGTGTGCTAATGCAGAATGGGAGAGTGATCGCGTATGCTTCTCGCCAATTGAAGACATATGAGGAAAATTATCCGACTCATGACTTAGAGTTGGGAGCAGTGGTCTTTGCACTTAAATTGTGGCGCCATTACCTTTTTGGAGCCACTTTTAAGGTTTTTTCTGATCACAAGAGTTTGAAGTACATTTACACTCAGAGAGAGTTGAACATGAGACAGAGGATGTGGATAGAGTTGATTGGGGACTACGATATGCAGATTGTCTACCACGAAGGCAAGGCGAATGTCGTAGCAGATGCCCTAAGTAGGAATTCCATTCATGCTTTGTGTAATGCCAGGTCAAGAGTGAGGTTGCATAGCGAGCTAAGGGAGATGGGGATTTTCATGATTCGTAAGGGGGATACTCTTAGTGCTTTGACCGTAGAACCGGAGTTATATGGGGAGATTCGGGAGTTGCAAAAAGATGATTCGAGGATCCAGAAGTGTCGCGAGATGATCGAGAGTGATGGTGGAGAATCTGCATCCAAATTCAGTATTCATGCCGATGGTAGTTTGAGGTTTAGTGGGCGATGGTGTTTTCCGGATAAGGAAGAGCTAAAGAAGAAAATCCTGACTGAAGCTCACGCTACGCCATATTCCGTTCACCCAGGGGGTGATAAGTTGTAAAAGGACCTTAAGAAGACATTCTGGTGGCCAAATATGAAGAAGGAAGTCGTTGATTTTGTATCGAGATGTTTGACATGCCAAAGGGTGAAAGAGTAGCATAAGAGACCTTAAGGGAAAATCCATCCTCTAGATATACCTGAGTGGAAATGGGAGAATATCTCGATGGATGTTCTTGTGGTTTGCCTCGGACTCAGAGGGGCAACAACATGATCTGGGTGATTGTTGACAGGTTGACTAAGTCCGCTCACTTTGTTCCAATGAAGGACACGTGGAGTAAAGCCGAGTTGGCTACGTCCTATATGAAAAATGTGGTCAAATTGCATGGTATACCCAAAGACATTGTTTCAGATCGAGACTCGAGGTTGATATCCAGATTTTGGTAGGATTTCCTGGCCGCTTTGGGTACCCAATTGAAGATGAGTACAGCTTTCCATCCGGCGACAGACGGTCAGACGGAGAGGACTATTCAGACCTTGGAGGATATGTTGAGAGCGTGTGTACGTGAGTTCGGAGGATGTTGGGAGGATCGACTAGGGTTGATAGAATTCTCGTATAATAACAGCTATCATGCCAGTATTAGGATGGCCCCTTTTGAGGCTTTGTACGGGAGGAAGTGTCGGAACCCTGTGTGTTGGGATGATCGAGCCGATGCGGTGGTTTTAGGGCCAGATATGATCCAGGAGATGGTGGAGCAGGTGCAGATTATTCGACAAAAGATGAGGGTTGCCCAGGATAGACAGAAGAGCAATGCAGACCTAAGGAGGAGTGATATTTCGTTCGATGTGGGAGAGAAGGTACTGCTGAAGGTATCTTCAATGAAGGGGGTGATGAGGTACGGAAAACGTGGGAAGTTGAGTCGAAAGTTTATTGGACCATTTGAGAGATTGAACAGAGTTGGTGTAATACCTCGTATGTTAGCCTCAGCCGACGGCAGTCAAACCATGTTTTATACACGTATTTCAAACGGAATGTTTATAAAGTATTTTACGTTAACTATTATTATTTTATAAATCATATTTCTACGGTTATTTCGTATTTCATAATCATTTTATATTTAATGATTATTTTATAAAATGACATTTCATTCGTATTTCTTTAATAATACATTTATAAATTAATATATTTCTTATTTTATCTCGTAATATAAAATATTAATATAATTGTTTGAACTAAAAATAATATTATATATGTATACTTGTGATATTTACACCCCGTTTTAGTTTTATTCGTATTACTCTCCTTCTTCGTATTATTAATATTACTCTTTTCCGTATTATTCTTATTATTACTGTTATTATTAATATTACCATTAACGTCTTGCTACTTTTATTATTATTATTACTAGTATTTTTATCGTTTTGTCGTACTGATTTTGCTATTAATAATATGGTTATTACTATTAATTTTATTATTGTATTAAATATTGCGATATTTAATTTAATATTACGGAAACTATGATAATCAATTATTTTAAACGCGGTTTTACGATTACTTAATGAAAGCGTTATATAATAATATTTTGAGACGGTGTTGGAATTAGGAGTACGGTCATTAGATAGAAGTCTAGGCCGAGTATTTACGAGACATAAAGTTAATTAATAAATATTAAATGTTCATATGATTCAACGTACAAACCCTAATAATTCAGCGTATTGGGTATTAACGTATTGAGTATGAGATATAAACGTATACACCTAACGCCGTTCTTCCTTCTTTTTTTCTCCTTCCTATTGCGTTTCTCATCCTTCTTCCTCATTTCCTCCTTATTATTCTGCTGCCTAGCTTTCTCCTACCCCATCCTCTTAGAGTACTTGCTCATGTATTTTAATTGTTAATTATCAAGGTACGTTATTTATCATTTATCGCTTATCGTTCCTACCGTTTACGAATTCGAAAACAACTCAGATATATGTACTGGCCGTAGGGCTTCTTTACCAACCTGGCTGGTGAGAGGTGGTTGTTGGGGGATAAGCAACCACCTTAGTAGTCGATGGTGTGGGGAATAAAGCATGTATTCGCCCTAAACTTGCAGGATTATAATGAAAATTACAGTTGTGATTATAGTCATAAGATAAATAAAAACATGAAAAAGAATACAACCTTGGGTCCTTGCATTGCTTGAATAGGCCTAAGAACAGGAATTAAAGTAAATTCCCTCCTATAACTTGCACCCAAGACTTTGTTTGAGACGATGCCGCGTGTGCTAGAAAGGCTCTCCAATTGCCTTGCAATTTGGGGAGAGTTATTGAGGTTTTAGATGTGAGATCTGAGTTTTGGGAGAAGAATGCTCTCAAAACCCTAATTGTGAGAATTATGATTCAACAGTTACTGACATAAGGAGAAGGACTCTCCTTATGTAGCAATCGGGTGGGTCGGCCGAATTAGGTGGGGTGAGAGTGGGCTTTCTCCACTCTTACCTTATTCCTTTGCGTGATTCGACCCAATTAGCTAAATATTATTCGCGGGATTTTTATTATATATCGCATACGTGTTATCAGATATTAATGCAGTCGATGTATTAATAATGGTCTGATAAAATTACGATATTGTATAATTTCCCAAATTAATATAACTGTTTATATTAATACGCGAAATTAATATTTAATTAAATATAACTTCTTATATTTAATTTACGAATTAAACATGTAATCCGTATTAGCTAAAATTATTTAATCCGTATTAAATAATAATCTCAACATCTTATTGACTAATTTAATAGTCAATACCTCTGACTAACTGTTTAGTCGTATCCGGCATAAATGTGATTCGAGCATGGCCATGCATTTCAGTTACTACTCCTCGAGTGGCCCCGATAAATGATAAAATCCTGATAAGGGTTTGGATATTTCCCTCAACTCGAATCCTGCCGATATCGCGCAGCATGAAATAACCCAGAAAAAATCCTTTTGGCCCCTGTTACGATGACCGTGGGAAAGAAACCAAAGTTACCCAAAATCTGCCTTAATCTCAAGAGACAGTTGAAAGTCAAAAGACTAGACTCTAAGCAACACTATGGAGGTCCTATCCACGACCTGGCACCCAATGTTATAAAACATTTAGGACTCCATAACGTTGTCACGGGGTGTCCTACGAGATATCCGTATAACTCGCCTTTGTGATTGGTCAGTCATCCGCGTGACTTATGGCTCGTTGAACCCACCATCAACCAACGTCACAAAATCATTACCTGAGTTAGCAGCTCAAGTGGGTAATCAAGGACTAAAACGATGTAATGTTATTCAGTTCACTTTGTGGTGTTCAAAATTGGCGTACAATTCCACATGAAAAACAAAACATTATATATCATAACAATGAGGTTGAATAGAGTACACGAGAAAATGAATATATTACATGAATTCATAAAAGAGTACTACAACTTAGGAACACATCTAATGCCCATGGAATGAATGTGCCCTTCATGCTTATCACGTGGTAATGCTTTAGTGAGAAGATCAGCTATGTTGTCATCCGTAGCGATCTTATCAATGAAAATCTCCTTTTGCTCCACGTAATCTCTGATTAGATGAGCTTTCCGTTGTACATGCCTAGCCTTATTGCTAGACTTATGCTCCTTAGCTTGGAAGATGGCACCTTTATTATCACAATAAACGGTGATTGGGTCATTCGAACTAGGCACTACTGATAGTCCTTGTAAGAATTGACGCATCCATATTGCTTCCTTAGCTGCTTCTGAGGCGGCATAGTACTCGGACTCAGTCGTAGAATCTGCTGTAACACTCTGTGTAGAACTTTTCCAGCTGACAGCAGCGCCATTAAGAGTAAAAACGAATCCAGACTGAGATTTCGAGTCATCTCGATCCGTTTAGAAGCTAGCATCTGCGAAACCCGTGGCGCAGAGCGTTGAGTCGCCTCCATAAGTCAATCCCCAATCTTTAGTCCTCCGTAGGTACTTAAGAATGTTTTTCACGGCCATCCAGTGTTGATCACCTGGATGAGCTTGGAATCGACAGGTCATACTCAATGCATATGCAACGTCTGGACGTGTGCATATCATGGCATACATGATCGATCCTATTGCCGAAGCATAAGGAATCCGACTCATGCGCTCTTTCTCTTCCAATGTCTTAGCTTCTTGAGACTTGCTCAAGTGAAGCCCAGTAGTCATAGGAAGGAACCCATTCTTGGAGTTCGTCATGCTGAATCTCTCTAGAATCTTATCTATGTAAGACTCCTGACTGAGAGACAACATCAGTCGTGATCTATCCCTGTCGATACGGATGCCCAAAATTCTTTGTGCCTCTCCCAGATCTTTCATCTGGAAATAGTTTTTCAACCATGCTTTAACCGAAGAAAGGAGAGGTATGTCATTCCCAATCAAGAGTATGTCATCGACATACAGTACTAGGAAGACAATCTTGCTCCCACTCGACTTGATGTAGAGACATGGTTCCTCGACTGATCGAACTAATCCATTCTCTTTTATCACTTGGTCGAAGCGATGATTCCAACTCCGCGATGCTTGCTTAAGTCCTTAGATGGAACGCTTAAGTTTGCAAACTTGCTTAGGATGTTCTGGATCAATAAAACCCTCGGGTTGTACCATGTACAACTCTTCCTCCAAATAACCGTTTAAGAAGGCAGTTTTAACGTCCATTTGCCATATTTCATAGTCATGAAATGCGGCTATCGCTAAGATAATCTGAATGGAACGTAGCATGACTACGGGTGCAAAGATCTCATCGTAGTGCAAGCCTGGCACTTGGGTGAAACCATTAGCAACTAGTCTTGCCTTGTGGATATCTTGTTTACCTTCCACGGCATGCTTTATTTTGTAAACCCATTTGCATTGAAGGGGGCGTACCTTTGCAGGTAGGTCCACAAGATCCCACACGTTGTTCTCATACATGGAGTCCATCTCGGATTGCATGTCTTCTAGCCATAGCTTTGAGTCAGAACTGATCATGGCACCTTTATAGGTTGTGGGTTCATTATCCTCTAAAAGTAAAACGTCATCTATATCATGTTCCTCGACCATACCAATGTATCTGTCCGGAGGAATAGAGACTCTTCCCGACCTCCTAGGTTCCTCAGGAATATCTACCGCAGCCTCGGTTGAAGGAACTGTTTCCTCCAATGGTTGCTCGGTAGTTGGTTCTTGAACCTCCGATAAATCGAAGGTTCTATTACTCGACTTGTTCTCGAGAAATTCTATCTCTAAGAACGTCGCACTAGCCGCAACAAAAACACGTTGTTCGGTTGGCGAGTAGAAGTAATGACCAAAAGTTCCCTTTGGATAGCCTATAAAGTATGTCTTGACCGATCGCGGGCCGAGCTTATCCTCGTGTCTCCACTTGACATAAGCCTCGCAGCCCCAAACCCGAATAAAGGACAAGTTAGGGACCGTTCCCTTCCATAATTCGAATGGAGTCTTGTCAACAGCTTTAGACGGACTTCGGTTAAGAATTAGAGCGGCCGACAAAAGAGCATAGCCCCACAATGAATTAGGCACAACGGTGTGACTCATCATGGATCGAATCATATCAAGTAAAGTTCGATTTCTCCGTTCGGACACACCATTTAATTGTGGTGTTCCAGGTGGAGTCAACTGTAGCACGATGCCACAGTCTTTAAGGTGTTGATCAAACTCATGTGAAAGATACTCACCACCACAATCAGAACGTAGTGCTTTAATCTTTCTTCCCAGCTGGTTTTATACCCGATTCTGGTATTCTTTGAACTTGTCAAAGGATTCACTTTTGTGCTTCATTAAGTAGACATAGCCATATCTACTCAAATCATCCGTGAAAGTGATGAAATACCTATGGCCTTCTCGTGCGTTGATCGACATAGGGCCACATACGTCCGTATGTATGAGTCCTAATAGGTCGGCAGCGCGCATTCCAACACCTTTGAAGGAAATACGAGTCATCTTGCCGATGAGACATGATTCACACGTGCCATATGATTCGAAATCAAAGGGCGAGATGGCTCCATTCTGTATGAGCTGTTTCACGCATTTCTCATTTATGTGTCCCATACGACAATGCCATAGGTAAGTTTGATCTTTGTCACCTACCTTTAATCTTTTGTTATTCACATGTAATATCTCGGTGGTTTGATCTAAAACATAAATTCCATTCATGGAAACTGCCTTGCCATAAATCATATTGTGTAAGGAGAAAATACAGCTATTATTCTCTATTACAAATGAAAAACCGAGTTTGTCAAGCGCAGAAACTGAAATAATGTTTTTGGACAAACAAGGAACATAATAACAGTTATATAAAGATAACTCGAATCCACTTGGAAGCTGGATCGCGTATGTTCCCCTCGAGATTGCAGCAACACGTGCTCCATTCCCGACACGCAGGTCAACCTCACCCTTGATTAGGGGTTCTTGGTTTCGGAGGCCCTGCACATGATTACATAGATGAGAACCACAACCAGTATCTAGTACCCAAGTTCCGTAACTTGCATGGTTAATCTCAATCATGTGAATAAAAGAGGAAGACATACCAACAGGAGTAACGCGGCCTGCCTTAATGTCCTCACGATACACGGGGCATGAGCGCCTCCAATGCCCAGTCTTGTGGCAATGGTGGCATTCCATGCTAGTATCCTTGCTCTTTGTTTTGCCCTGTGAGTTGCTCGACTCACCTGGTCCACTCTTAGTAAATCCTGACTTCTTAAACTTGGGCTTGCCTCCTGTTAGGTCGCCCTGAGCTTTAGCTTTACCCTTACCCTTACCCTTACTGGAAATCATGAGAACATCTTGTTTCACGCTCCCACTTAATTTCAGATCCTTCTCGGTCTGTACGAGAAGGGAGTGGAGCTCATGAGGAGTCTTCTTCATGTCGTTCATGTAATAGTTGGCCCTGAAGAGGGCGAACCCATCATGAAGCGAATGAAGCATTCGATCAACGATTATGTTCTCACTGATCTTGCAGTTTAGGGCCTCCAGTTTCTCGATATTCTCAATCATGTGAAGAATATGTGGGCTAACTGCTTGGCCCTTCTGGAGTTTCGCCTCAAAGAAGAGACAGGTATGCTCATAAGAAACAATCCTCGGAGCCTTTGAGAATTCGTTAGTGAGCGTGGTGAAAATCTTGTTTGCACCATGGGTTATGAAGCGTCTTTGCAAATTGGATTCCATTGCATAGATGAGTACGTTCTTTATCGCACCCGCTTCCATGACGAAGTCTCTATGAGCACGAACTTCGTTAGCTCTAGCTCCAGTTCCTGGGTGTGCCGGAATGGGCTCAGTTAAGTACTTAAGCTTTCCGTCAACAATGGCAGCATTCCGTAGTGCTGCCTCCCAGTCAGAGAAGTTTGACCCATCATTCCTCAGTCTAGTAGACTGATTCATGGAGTCCATGAAGGCTTTTAGCCAGGATTCACGTGCTAGCTTAGCACTTGGCATTAGGTCTTCACCAGCCATTAGTTATACAGCAGTTTAAATGAACGTGTTCTACACTGAAAAGAAGATAAAACAGAACCATATAAGCAACTCATTGTTGTGATTTAAGTCTATATTAAACTGAATTTAAACTCGTAGACTCATGCATTTATATAATTGATCTCCCTCAAGAATTATATAAACGATCCCAAGACTCAATTTCCGTATATTGATAAGCCCACAGCTTGGCTAATTCCACCGTTGGAACTCTTGGTCGATAGATTTCCGTAAATCCTATCTATTAGTCCATCTCAGTCGCTAGATATTATCGAGTGACCATGATGTTGAGATAAAATAAATCATCTGTTCCCACTTACCCGACGTAGAAGGGGTCATATTATGCCTACCGACGAAGAAGGGATTCATGGGAGTCTGATTTATAAAGACTAGTCTCAATTTTTGGTTATACGAGGAAGACCCCATCAACTTTTATTTATCCATTTTAAATGAACTAATATCTAGCATATGCGTGAATGAATGAAATAAAGTGATGGCTTTGCAATTGACATGTGACATCTGTATTGTCACAGAAAACTAACGCGTAACCTCTACATGAGTCAGTTTTCAGGCATGTTATAGGTGGTTTGGTTTTAGGCGGAATATGATGCAAGCTATTATCGATGAAAGCATAAAATGAATGAAATAAACGTAAATAAAAAGTCCTAGTGTGGCCTATCCTACCAAAATAAACATAAAAACAACTTTGGAATCCACCGTTGGACCCTAGAAGCTTGTCTTGATGTTCCATCTTGGTCCTTGCAGCGGGAGTGAGCATCCGGTCTCCGTGTTTGGTCTTCACAAAATTACTAATTTAAATTACAAATATATCCCTATTTACATTCTAATTTAAATACAAAAGTAATTACATGGCAAAAACCCAAAACGGAGATTCAAGATCTCAAAATTACAAGCAAGACTGTGTCCCATTATTACGGTGACACGATCTTCTAAGGCCACACTAAGTTACAACCGTTTGCAAAAATAAAAACGTTATTGAAAGCATTCACAAGGCATTCAACAAGACGATAAATAAAATGCATCAACTAAATAAAATTCATACATGACATAATACTGTTATTATGATTAACAAATTTTACCAAACCACCTTTATGGGATTAAAATTATGTAATTATACCGTTTTAACCACTTTAATTTTAATAAGTTTATAATCCATTATCTTAAACCGTTTTAAAATAATATGTATCAAACGAAGGTGAACCGTTTCACAAAATTAATAATATACTATTTCCGTATATAGTATATTACTAAAGGCCATGGGAAAATAAAACAGGTTATTTTCGAAAAAAAAAAAAAAAAAAAACGAGTCTGTTACAAGGGGGAGGTCGACCGACCACAACAAGGGGTCGACCGACCTCCAGACGAGAAACTGGAATTTTCTGCAACAGCATAAGCGGTCGACCGACCACCAGATAGTAAAAACGAGTTTCAGAAAACGCAAAACGCTGCACCTTTTGAAATCAAAACAAGTTTTTACCTTTTAAACTTTGATTAAAACAAGTAAATCAAAATTAAAATCAACAAGGGTTCACATATTGTCAAGAATATCAATTAATTAAGAATATGTAAATAGGAATCGAAAAACAAGATCGATTGCACAAAAGAGAAACTGCCGAAAAAAAACAGAAACTTTACACAGGGGCGGTCGACCGACCGCTACAAGGGGTCGATCGATCGACTTAGCGGCAGAACACGATTTTTCAGTATTTAAAACTTTATGAAAAACACAAAAGTAAAATTTCATGGCCTGGCTCTGATACCACTTGTGGGGAATAAAGCATGTATTCGCCCTAAACTTGCAGGATTATAATGAAAATTACAGTTGTGATTATAGTCATAAGATAAATAAAAACATGAAAAAGAATACAACCTTGGGTCCTTGCTTGAATAGGCCTAAGAACAGAAATTAAAGTAAATTCTCTCCTATAACTTGCACCCAAGACTTTGTTTGAGACGATGCCGCGTGTGCTAGAAAGGCTCTCCAATTGCCTTGCAATATGGGGAGAGTTATTGAGGTTTTAGATGTGAGATCTGAGTTTTGGGAGAAGAATGCTCTCAAAACCCTAATTGTGAGAATTATGATTCAACAGTTACTGACATAAGGAGAAGGACTCTCCTTATGTAGCAATCGGGTGGGTCGGCCGAATTAGGTGGGGTGAGAGTGGGCTTTCTCCACTCTTACCTTATTCCTTTGCGTGATTCGACCCGATTAGCTAAATATTATTCGCGGGATTTTTATTATAAATCGCATACGTGTTATCAGATATTAATGCAGTCGATGTATTAATAATGGTCTGATAAAATTACGATATTGTATAATTACCCAAATTAATATAACTGTTTATATTAATACGCGAAATTAATATTTAATTAAATATAACTGCTTATATTTAATTTACGAATTAAACATGTAATCCGTATTAGCTAAAATTATTTAATCCGTATTAAATAATAATCTCAACATCTTATTGACTAATTTAATAGTCAATACCTCTGACTAACTGTTTAGTCGTATCCGGCATAAATGTGATTGTATTTTCATACCTTCACATCTCTCAAACGTGTCCTATAGGTGTGACGTATAGGGACCAGTTGATCACCGCCATCCGTATGACAATAACGTCAAACTTATCTAGCAAGCCAACCGTTATTGATAAACGTGGATCAACTGGTAATAATACTGAAGTATGCCCTTGTGATCCTTAAAGAGATTTAATAAGTTATTGTACTTAATTGTCAAGGACACCAGCCCCAACAGATGGTGGCAGTAGGGGCGACCGTGGTGGTAGAGACCGTGGTGGTTTCAAAAACAGAACCTGGGACGAGATTGTAGGGACTGCTGTGCCTCGCTTTTTTTGGGTTTTGTTAACGGGTAGTTTACTCCGGATTAGGGAAGATATTTAGGGTGCAGGACTGGTGGTCGTTAGTTGTCGCAGGTGCAGAGGATGGCCGAAGAAACGCTAAAACAAAGGAAATCCGAGATAGCCTTTAAACCCGTAATTCAACCCGTTTGGTGGTATGACTGGACCATAATGAAATGGGTTATGATAGAGTTGAACGAGTCAACTAAGCCGAGAGTTTCTGATGGTGGTTTATGGTTGTAGTGGGTGATGGGTGGTAGCCGGAGTGCTTGAAAACAAGGGGAGACGTCTGGTGTGCAGAGGAGTTTTGGCTCGTCTTGTGGACTGGCTAAGGGGTTAGTGAGGTAGAATGGGGGTGGTGACGACAGCGGTTGCAGGGCAGTGATAGGTGTTGGATGGGGTGCTGATCGGAGGTTGTTTTGGGTTGTTCAGGTGGGTGTATGTCGAAGGGATGTGTTTGTGTTTAGTCTTTGAGTTGGCTTGGTGGTAAGGGTTTTGGGTAGTTTGTATAGGTGTAGTCGGGTTGTTGGCTTAGGGCTGTTGCATTTGGTCCGTGTCAGTGGGCTAAGGGAGGATGAGAGTTGGGTTGTGTGTAGTTTGGACGGGAATATCATATATAGTTGGGTTGGGTTAGTTAGTCTTAGTTGTTGGTTGATTAAGCTTAGTTCGGTAATTCATATTTGTTAACTCGTAAATTTTTTTGTATTTTTATGATTCGTTATTTATTTCCTAATAAATAATTGGTGATTAAACTGGGCTTTTAATACCGACTCACGTAACTTAGCGTGTAATCTTATATTAAAGAATAATAATTATGTGAAACCGAAGTATGATATGTAGTAATTGGAAAACTTACTATTTGCTAGGTGGCGGTTTTGGAGTGATATAATTCTGATCACTTACTGACCTTCTATTGGATTATATTGCTATCCAGGTAGGATACACTGACCCTATACTCTATGATGTGTATGAATGAATGTTGGATTGTGTGTTATGGATGCTGAGCATGACTTTTATGAGAATGGTATTGGTTGGATTGAGTGTTGTTTATTATTATTGTTACGCTCATTGCATTATTTAATAGCATGATGGATTAAGAGTATTGTTGCATTCATGAGCATGGCATGTGCATTGGTTACGGGTACGAGATGATGATGATATTATTGGGCCCAGGCTAATTCTGCAGGACTAGACCTGGTGACCTCAACTATTATGCTGGTGTTCGCGACGGCCGATTATAGTCTGCCGGGAGGTTCGGTATGGCTTGGTGCAAGGGTATGAGTTTGAGAATGAGATTGAGATTGAACTCGAGCATATCATGGCATTTACATATCATTTAACTGTTGCATTATAATAATTGTGTTATCCTACTCAACCGCGAGGTTGACAGTGTATTCGTGTACACCTACGATGATCCGGAATGGGGAGTAGATCCTACAGGTCAGAGACAGATGGATTAGGAGCTTGGGCATGGAGAGAGACATTGCTTGGACCTACTAGAATTAGATCACATACTTAGATGTTATCATCAGTTGTACTTTTATTCTTTGTGTAGTAGTTGTAATACCAGAAGTTTAAATTTAATCAGTATTTATATTAAGTACATTGGTTTGTTTTACTTTGTTATTCACTACCTCGGACATTCCGAGATGTTAACAGCTCTATTTATTGAGAATGTCTTGCTAAAGGCTCTTAAATAAATGGGGGTGTTACAAAGTGGTATCAGAGCAAACGATCCTCAGGCCTAATAACAAATGAATAAAATTAATGAACATAGGAAGCGTCAAATAAAATGAACCCCAGGCTAGTAACTGTTTGGAGCCCCAGGATTGGGATGAGTTAGGGGCCCCCTCAAACCAAGCCACTGGCCCTATCAGTCTAACCTGGAAACCCTCGAGTGATGCAGAGAGTGGGTAGTGATGAAATAAAGGAACGGACCTAATTATTTTGTACTAACATTTTGCAGGGGAAGAATGAGGTAAGTCATAATGTGAGTTATGGTTAATGGTGTGTATTGGAAGAAGGTGGATTGATACTGAAATGCTGATTGATCTGAATGATTTAATGTGGAATTTTCAGAGAATGGATGTATATTTATTGGACAATAATTTGGGTGATAAGAGCATATGATTTTGGTGTTTCGAAATGTCCATATGATATCTGGTTATTAAATGACTATCGTAACTAAGTAATATATTGGTTTGTATTTGGATATGAATGATCAGATTCACATGTTATAGTAATCCATGTCTAGTGATATGCGGAATATGTTACCCCCAAGCCATGAATGTTATATAGTTATGTGTTGCATAATCGTACTTAAAGTTTACATGACAATTTCTATTTACACACAATTGGATTAGTTATAAAGTCAGTATTCAATACGTGGCACCTTGGTGATTCTAGAATATATATTTACGTAGTTTTATGTTGTCATTGTTACGATGGTAGGAACTAATGCATTGTTCATACATGTATAACTATTGAATTATTTCGTTGGCGCTACTATTCAATTTCGCAATCTTTACCGTTTTGTAGATGACAATTTCGGTTTGAAATAAAGAATACCTATTAATTTGGTGCAATGTGATTTCAATGCTTCAAATGATATGTTAACATATTTTGGAAGAAGAATGATTGTATTTCAATGTGATAATGTGAAGTGATTTTTAAGGAACAAATTTTTTTTATAAATTTCCAGAATGTTACCTTGTTTGTACGGGCTACCATTTAAAATGTGTTCTCTATATGAATCTGAAAATTTTATGGGTGATAACCTCCTGAGTTAGCATTCCAATGCTTTTGGTTTCATGTTAATATGAATTATAGTTTGAGAGAAATAAATATTTTAGTCGACAGTGGTCAGTTTGTTACTGCACAGTTCTGTTTTGACTCATGTTTTTACAAAAGAAACCATTTAAAACGTATTTATTGTTTATGCTTAACTCCAACTCTACTATTTAGACTATTCATCCACGTTTTCAAAATGACAAGCCACGTAAACTCTTAACGAGTCCTTCTTTAATAGTGATTTTTGCAAGTTGTCCAAATTTATGTCTAAGTGCTGTAAAGTTTTAGTTCAGATCAATTGAATTGTAAAATTTGTTATAAATAATTTACTTAAGATTTGCAATTGATTCTTTTTCCTATGACTAGTTAATTCCTTATATTTTCTAAAAACTATATAGCTCGCAAAATAGCTAAACGGTTATTTAATTGTGATTTTAGAAGATACTGTGTGATGTGTGATTGTTGAAATGTGAAAGTTTTAAATATGAAAGTTTAATCAGATATGAGTTCAGTAATGTAAATCATGTAATATTCTGGTATAGCGTTAGTAGTATGTACGATAGACATATGATATGAATATGAACGTTATTATATGATAACATAACCATGTTATTTCGTTGAGTTTTATATAAAATAGTTTCAACTATACAGACGTTATTGCTTTCTATTGCTATGACCTCAAATAATTATGTGGTGTTCATATGTAATGTTAAAATAATGTTCATCGGGGAAGAGTCTGGACACGAGGTAAAATGAACTAATTGGTAAATTTATTAGCATGATATCACAATCTAATTGTTATAATTAATTGTGATTATATGAACAATGTGAATTCTGTTGGTGATATTTTATATATATCAATGGTATATCTTTGTCTATTCCCTTGCGACAATAGCCCCTATAACTTCTCCATGTATATTGTTATGCCACAAAGTGATTTGCATAATGCTCTGTTTAAAATTTGATCGCAATCTATTGAATTAATAATTGGTTTAACTTCTTTATACCTAGAATGCTAAGTTGTTTTGCTAGTCTAAGATTGGTGTATACCTCGGGAAATATGTCAATGCTCCATGTTAATTATATTAGTTAAGCTTTGCCTTATGTCTTTTCTAAGATATGATTTTGCTTCTATAATATGATTATGATCATGAAATGTTTTAATTTGTCAATTATGCACTATGAGTTAGCAGATTGTCTACATTGATGTAAAGGTGTTAATTTTCTGTCAGAATCCCCAAAAGTAAATAAGTTTTAGTTACTTTGATTCTATTGCGTAGCATGGAATTGACGAGTATGTGTTGTTGTTTTAAAAGTCGGATGCTAGTTGCCAGTATAGAGTAATTACCTTATCCGATGATTTGTGATTGTTGGTTGAGTGATCTTCTTGAACTTTGGATGTCGAAATTTATAAAGAGGTTACGAGGACGTAACCATGTCTTACGGAGGATAAGATTGTAAAATCTTGATGAATTGTGATCTGGTTAATTGATATATTATGATTGGTTTATTGAGATTTACCATACGTGGAGTCTCCTGTTTGATTGCTATGTTTTGATCAATGTCATGGTCCTTTAAGTGTCAGGTATTTTCTGTAGTATGTTAAACTTTGGGGACAAAGTTTTCTTAACGAGGGTAGAATGTAACATTTCGTGTTTTAAAGCCTATATAAGTGCTACTTGTGATTGTCTTATGCTTATTGGGTGTTTCGTTATCATTACGGGGTGACGAACTTCGGGACGAAGTTCATTTTAAGGAGGGAAGACTGTAATACCCCGTATGTTAGCCTCAGCCGACGGCAGTCAAACCATGTTTTATACACGTATTTCAAACGGAATGTTTATAAAGTATTTTACGTTAACTATTATTATTTTATAAATCATATTTCTACGATTATTTCGTATTTCATAATCATTTTATATTTAATGATTATTTTATAAAATAACATTTCATTCGTATTTCTTTAATAATACATTTATAAATTAATATATTTCTTATTTTATCTCGTAATATAAAATATTAATATAATTGTTTGAACTAAAAATAATATTATATACGTATACTTGTGATATTTACACCCCGTTTTAGTTTTATTCGTATTACTCTCCTTCTTCGTATGATTAATATTACTTTTTTCCGTATTATTCTTATTATCACTATTATTATTAATATTACCATTAACGTCTTGCTACTTTTATTATTATTATTACTAGTATTTTTATCGTTTTGTCGTACGGATTTTGCTATTAATAATATGGTTATTACTATTAATTTTATTATTGTATTAAATATTGCGATATTTAATTTAATATCAAACTCTGATAATCAATTATTTTAAACGCGGTTTTACGATTACTTAATGAAAGCGTTATATAATAATATTTTGAGACGGTGTTGGAATTAGGAGTACGGTCATTAAATAGAAGTCTAGGCCGAGTATTTACGAGACATAAAGTTAATTAATAAATATTAAATGTTCATATGATTCAACGTACAAACCCTAATAATTCAGCGTTTTGGGTATTAACGTATTGAGTATGAGATATAAACGTATACACCTGACTCCATTCTTCCTTCTTTTTTTCTCCTTCCTATTGCGTTTCTCATCCTTCTTCCTCATTTCCTCCTTATTATTCTGCTGCCTAGCTTGTGGGGAATAAAGCATGTATTCGCCCTAAACTTGCAGGATTATAATGAAAATTACAGTTGTGATTATTGTCATAAGATAAATAAAAACATGAAAAAGATTACAACCTTGGGTCCTTGCTTGAATAGGCCTAAGAACAGGAATTAAAGTAAATTCCCTCCTATAACTTGCACCCAAGACTTTGTTTGAGATGATGCCGCGTGTGCTAGAAATACTCTCCAATTGCCTTGCAATATGGGGAGAGCTATTGAGGTTTTAGATGTGAGATCTGAGTTTTTGGGAAAAGAATGCTCTCAAAAACCCTAATTGTGAGAATTATGATTCAACAGTTACTGACATAAGGAGAAGGACTCTCCTTATGTAGTGATTAATGGGTCGGCCGAATTGGATGGGTGAGAGTGGGCTTTCTCCACTCTTACCTTATTCCTTTGCGTGATTCGATCCGATTTGCTAAATATTATTTGCGGGATTTTAATTATAAATCGCATACATGTATCAGATATTAATGCAGTCGATGTATTAATAATGGTCTGATAAAATTACGATATTGTATAATTACCCAAATTAATATAACTGTTTATATTAATACGCGAATACAATATTTAATTAAATATAACCGTTTATATTTAATTTACGAATTAATCATGTAATCCGTGTTAGCTAAAATTATTTAATCCGTATTAAATAATAATCTCAACATCTTATTGACTATTTCATAGTCAATACCTCTGACTAAATGTTTAGTCATATCCGGCATAAATGTGACTGTATTTTCATACCTTCACATCTCTCAAACGTGTCCTATAGGTGTGACGTATAGGGACCAGTTGATCACCGCCATCCGTATGACAATAACGTCAAACTTATCTAGCAAGCCAACCGTTATTGATAAACGTGGATCAACTGATAATAATACTGAAGTATGCCCTTGTGATCCTTAAAGAGATTTAATAAGTCATTGTACTTAATTGTCAAGGACACAAGCCCCAATAATCTCCCACTTGTCCGTACAAGGGTATGTGCAGTGACGTTATCACACTACATGTGGAGGACACAAGCTCCAACAAACTCCCACTTGTCCGTACAAGTGTAGGTGCGATAACCGATTCTCATATCCTTTTAAAATTTCTCCCACTCAATGTAAGACAATTTGCAAATCCGCATTCAGAAAGGTCGTATCTCACAAGCGATCTGTATCAAGAGTGGTTTCCCCGACTAGAGAGTAACTTAACTGATAAAACGAATCTGTATTCGAGCATGGCCATGCATTTCAGTTACTACTCCTCGAGTGGCCCTGAGAAATGATAAAATCCTGATAAGGGTTTGGATATTTCCCTCAACTCGAATCCTGCCGATATCGCGCAACATGAAATAACCCAAAAAAAATCCTCTTGGCCCCTGTTACGATGACCGTGGGAAAGAAACCAAAGTTACCCAAAATCTGCCTTAATCTCAAGAGACAGTTGAAAGTCAAAAGACTCGACTCTAAGAAACACTATGGAGGTCCTATCCACGACCTGGCACCCAATGTTATAAAACATTTAGGACTCCATAACGTTGTCACGGGGTGTCCTACGAGATATCAGTATAACTCGCCTTTGTGATTGGTCAGTCAGCCGTGTGACTTATGGCTCGTTGAACCCACCATCAACCAACGTCACAAAATGATTACCTGAGTTATCAGCTCAAGTGGGTAATCAAGGACTAAAACGATGTAATGTTATTCAGTTCACTTTGTGGTGTTCAAAATTGGCGTACAATTCCACATGAAAAACAAAACATTATATATCATAACAATGAGGTTGAATAGAGTACACGAGAAAATGAATTATTACATGAATTCATAAAAGAGTACTACAACTTAGGAACACATCTAATTCCCATGGAATGAATGTGCCCTTCATGCTTATCACGTGGTAATGCTTTAGTGAGAGGATCAGCTATGTTGTCATCCGTAGCGATCTTATCAATGAAAATCTCCTTTTGCTCCACGTAATCTCTGATTAGATGAGCTTTCCGTTGTACATGCCTAGCCTTGTTGCTAGACTTATGCTCCTTAGCTCGGAAGATGGCACCTTTATTGTCACAATAAACGGTGATTGGGTCATTCGAACTAGGCACTACTGAGAGTCCTTGTAAGAATTGACGCATCCATATTGCTTCCTTAGCTGCTTCTGAGGCGGCATAGTACTCGGACTCAGTCGTAGAATCTGCTGTAACACTCTGTTTAGAACTTTTCCAGCTGACAGCAGCGCCATTAAGAGTAAAAACGAATCCAAACTGAGATTTCGAGTCATCTCGATCCGTTTGGAAGCTAGCATCTGCGTAACCCGTGGCGCAGAGCGTTGAGTCGCCTCCATAAGTCAATCCCCAATCTTTAGTCCTCCGTAGGTACTTAAGAATGTTTTTCACGGCCATCCAGTGTTGTTCACCTGGATGAGCTTGGAATCGACTGGTCATACTCAATGCATATGCAACGTCTGGACGTGTGCATATCATGGCATACATGATCAATCCTATTGCCGAAGCATAAGGAATCCGACTCATGCGCTCTTTCTCTTCCAATGTCTTAACTTCTTGAGACTTGCTCAAGTGAAGCCTAGTAGTCATAGGAAGGAACCCTTTCTTGGAGTTCGTCATGCTGAGTCTCTCTAGAATCTTATCTATGTAAGACTCCTGATTGAGAGACAACATCCGTCGTGATCTATCCCTGTAGATACGGATGCCCAAAATTCTTTGTGCCTCTCCCAGATCTTTCATCCGGAAATGGTTTTTCAACCATGATTTAACCGAAGAAAGGAGAGGTATGTCATTCCCAGTCAAGAGTATGTCGTCGACATACAGTACTAGGAATACAATCTTGCTCCCACTCGACTTGATATAGAGACATGGTTCTTCGACTGATCGAATGAAACCATTCTCTTTTATCACTTGGTCGAAGCGATGATTCCAACTCCGCGATGCTTGCTTAAGTCTATAGATGGAACGCTTAAGCTTGCAAACCTTCTTAGGATGTTCTGGATAAATAAAACCCTCGGGTTGTACCATGTACAACTCTTCCTCCAAATAACCGTTTAAGAAGGCGGTTTTGACGTCCATTTGCCATCTTTCATAGTCATGAAATGCGGCTATCGCTAAGATAATCCGAATGGAACGTAGCATGACTACGGGTGCAAAGATCTCATCGTAGTGCAAGCCTAGCACTTGGGTGAAACCTTTAGCAACTAGTCTTGCCTTATGGATATCTTGTTTTCCTTCCACGGCATGCTTTATTTTTGAAAGCCATTTGCATTGAAGGGGGCGTACCTTTGCAGGTAGGTCCACAAGATCCCACATGTTGTTCTCATACATGGAGTCCATCTCGGATTGCATGGCTTCTTGCCATAGCTTTGAGTCAGAACTGGTCATGGCACCTTTATAGGTTGAGGGTTCATTACCCTCTAGGAGTAAGACGTCATCCATATCATGTTCCTCGACCATACCAATGTATCTCTCCGGAGGAATGGAGACTCTTCCCGACCTCCTAGGTTCCTCAGGAATATCTACGCAGCCTCGGTTGAAGGAACTGTTTCCTCCAATGGTTGCTCGGTAGTTGGTTCTTGAACCTCCGATAAATCGAAGGTTCTATTACTCGACTTGTTCTCGAGAAATTCTTTCTCTAAGAACGTCGCACTAGCCGCAACAAAAACACGTTGTTCGGTTGGCGAGTAGAAGTAATGACTAAAAGTTCCCTTTGGATAGCCTATAAAGTATGTCTTGACCAATCGCGGGCCGAGCTTATCCTCGTGTCTCCACTTGACATAAGCCTCGCAGCCCCAACCCGAATAAAGGACAAGTTGGGGACCGTTCCCTTCCATAATTCATATGCAGACTTGTCAACAGCTTTAGACGGACTTCGGTTATGTATTAGAGCAGCCGACAAAAGAGCATAGCCCCACAATGAATCAGGCACAACGGTGTGACTCATCATGGATCGAACCATGTCAAGTAAAGTTCGATTTCTCCGTTCGGACACACCATTTAATTGTGGTGTTCCAGGTGGAGTCAACTGTAGCACGATGCCACAGTCTTTTAGGTGTTGATCAAACTCGTGTGAAAGATACTCACCACCACGATCAGAACGTAGTGCTTTAATCTTTCTTCCCAGCTGGTTCTGTACCCGATTCTGGTATTCTTTGAACTTGTCAAAGGATTCACTTTTATGTTTCATTAAGTAGACATAGCCATATCTACTCAAATCATCCGTGGAAGTGATGAAATACCTATAGCCTTCTCGTGCGTTGATCGACATAGGCCCACACACATCTGTATGTATGAGTCCTAATAGGTCGGCAGCACGCATTCCAACACCTTTGAAGGAAATACGAGTCATCTTGCCGATGAGAAATGATTCACACGTGACATATAATTCGAAATCAAAGGCCGAGATAGCTCCATTCTGTATGAGCTGTTTTACGCGTTTCTCATTTATGTGTCCCATACGACAATGCCATAGGTAAGTTTGATCTTTGTCACCTACCTTTAATCTCTTATTATTCACATGTAATATTTCAGTGGTTTGATCTAAAACATAACTTTCATTCATGGAAACTGCCTTGCCATAAATCATATTGTGTAATGAGAAAATACAACTATTATTTTCTATTACAAATGAAAAACCAAGTTTGTCAAGCGCAGAAACTGAAATAATGTTTTTGGACAAACAAGGAACATAATAACAGTTATATAAAGATAACTCGAATCCACTTGGAAGCTGGATCACGTATGTTCCCCTCGAGACTGCAGCAACACGTGCTCCGTTCCCGACACGCAGGTCAACCTCACCCTTGATGAGGGGTTCTTGGTTTCGGAGGCCCTGCACATGATTACATAGATGAGAACCACAACCAGTATCTAGTACCCAAGTTCCGTAACTTGCATGGTTAATCTCAATCATGTGAATAAAAGAAGAAGACATACCAACATGAGTAACACGGCCTGCCTTAATGTCCTCACGATACACGGGGCATGAGCGCCTCCAATGCCCAGTCTTGTGGCAATGGTGACATTCCATGCTTGTATCCTTGCTCTTTGTTTTGCCCTGTGAGTTGCTCGACTCACCTGGCCCACTCTTAGTAAATCTTGACTTCTTAAACTTGGGCTTGCCTACTGTTAGGTCGCCCTGAGCTTTAGCTTTACCCTTACCCTTACCCTTACTGGAGATCATGAGAACATCTTGCTTCACGCTCCCACTTAATTTCAGATCCTTCTCGGTCTGTACGAGAAGGGAGTGGAGCTCATGAGGAGTCTTCTTCATGTCGTTCATGTAATAGTTGGCCCTAAAGAGGGCGAACCCATCATGAAGCGAATGAAGCATTCGATCAACGATTATGTTCTCACTGATCTTGCAGTTTAGGGCCTCCAGTTTCTCGATGTTCTCAATCATGTTGAGAATAAGTGGGCTAACCGCTTGGCCCTTCTGGAGTTTCGCCTCAAAGAAGCGACATGTATGCTCATAAGAAACGATTCTCGAAGCCTTTGAGAATTCGTTAGTGAGCGTGGTGAACATCTTGTTTGCACCTTGGGTTATGAAGCGTCTTTGCAAATTGGATTCCATTGCATAGATGAGTACGTTCTTTATCGCACCCGCTTCCATGACGAAGTCGCTATGAGCGCGAACTTCGTTAGCTCTAGCTCCAGTTCCTGGGTGTGCCGGAATTGGCTCAGTTAAGTACTTAAGCTTTCCGTCAGCAATGGCAGCATTCCGTAGTGCTGCCTCCCAGTTAGAGAAGTTTGACCCATCATTCCTCAGTCTAGTAGACTGATTCATGGAGTCCATGAAGGCTTTTAGCCAGGATTCACGTGCTAGTTTGGCACTTGGCATTGGGTCTTCACCAGCCATTTAGTTATACAGCAGTTTAATTTGAACGTGTTCTACACTGAAAATAAGATAAAACAGAACCATATAAGCAACTCATTGTTGTGATTTAAGTCTATATTAAATTGAAATTTCAACTCGTAGACTCATGCATTTATATAATTGATCTCCCTCAAGAATTATATAAACGATCCCAAGACTCAATTTCCGTATATTGATAAGCCCACAGTTTGGCTAATTCCACCGTTGGAACTCTTGGTCGATAGATTTCCGTAAATCCTATCTATTAGTCCATCTCAGTCGCTAGATAGTATCGAGTGACCATGATGTTGAGATAAAATAAATCATTTGTTCCCACTTACCCGACGTAGAAGGGGTCATATTATGCCTACCGACGAAGAAGGGATTCATGGGAGTCTGATTTATAAAGACTAGTCTCAATTTTTGGTTATACGAGGAAGACCTCATCAACTTATTTTTATCCATTTTAAGTGAACTAATATCTAGCATATGCGTGAATGAATGAAATAAAGTGATGGCTTTGCAATTGACATGTGACATCTGTATTGTCACAGAAAACTAACGCGTAACCTCTACATGAGTCAGTTTTCAGGCATGTTATAGGTGGTTTGGTTTTAGGCGGAATATGATGCAAGCTATTATCGATGAAAGCATAAAATAAATGCAATAAACGTAAATAAAAGGTCCTAGTTTGGCCTACCCTACCAAAATTAACATAAAACAACTGGGAATCCACCGTTGGACCCTAGAAGCTTGTCTTGATGTTCCATCTTGGTCCTTGCAGTGGGAGTGAGCATCCGGTCTCCGTCTTTGGTCTTCACAAAATAACTAATTTAAATTACAAATATAACCCTATTTACATTCTAATTTAAATACAAAAGAAATTACATGGCAAAAACCCAAAAACGGAGATTCAAGATCTCAAAATTACAAGCAAGACTGTGTCCCATCATTACAGTGACACAATCTTCTAAGGCCACACTAAGTTACAACCGTTTGCAAAAATAAATACGTTAGTGAAAGCATTCACAAGGCATTCAACAAGACGATAAATAAAATGCATCAACTAAATAAAATTCATACATGACATAATACTGTTATTATGATTAACAAATTTTTACCAAACCACCTTACGGGATTAAAATTATGTGATTATACCGTTTTAATCACCCAATTTTAATAAATTTATAATCCTATTATCTTAAACCGTTTTAAAATAATATGTATCATACGAGGGTGAACCGTTTCACAAAATTAATAATATACTATTTCCGTATACAGTATATTACTAAAAGGCCATGGGAAAATAAAACAGGTTATTTTCGAAAAAAAAAAAAAAAAAACGAGTCTGTTACAGGGGGGGGAGGTCGACCGACCACAACATGGGGTCGACCGACCTCCAGACGAGAAAGAGAAAAATTTTCCGTAACAGCACAAAGGGTCGACCGACCCAAAAACCAGGTCGACCGACCGCAATCAGCAAAAACGAGTTTCTGAAAAACGCAAAACGCTGCACTTTTAAAATCAAAACAAGTTTTTATCTTTTTATCTTTGATTAAAACAAGTAAATCAAAATTAACATCAACAAGAGTTCACATATTGTCAAGAATATCGATTAATTAACAATATGTAAACAGGAATCGAAAACAAGATCGATTACTCACAAAAGAAAAACTGTCGAAACAGAAAAATACGCAGGAGGCGGTCGATCGACCGACTTAGCGGCAGAACACGATTTTTCAGATTTTAAAACTTATGAAAAACACAAAAGTAAAAATTTCATGGCCTTGCTCTGATACCACTTGTGGGGAATAAAGCATGTATTCGCCCTAAACTTGCAAGATTATAATGAAAATTACAGTTGTGATTATTGTCATAAGATAAATAAAAACATGAAAAAGATTACAACCTTGGGTCCTTGCTTGAATAGGCCTAAGAACAGGAATTAAAGTAAATTCCCTGGCCTCCTATAACTTGCACCCAAGACTTTGTTTGAGATGATGCCGCGTGTGCTAGAAAATACTCTCCAATTGCCTTACAATATGGGGAGAGCTATTGAGGTTTTAGACGTGAGATCTGAGTTTTTGGGAGAAGAATGCTCTCAAAAACCCTAATTGTGAGAATTATGATTCAACAGTTACTGACATAAGGAGAAGGACTCTCCTTATGTAGTGATTAATGGGTCGGCCGAATTGGATGGGTGAGAGTGGGCTTTCTCCACTCTTACCTTATTCCTTTGCGTGATTCGACCCGATTTGCTAAATATTATTTGCGGGATTTTAATTATAAATAGCATACATGTATCAGATATTAATGCACTCGATGTATTAATAATGGTCTGATAAAATTACGATATTGTATAATTACCCAAATTAATATAACTGTTTATATTAATACGCGAATACAATATTTAATTAAATATAACCGTTTATATTTAATTTACGAATTAATCATGTAATCCGTGTTAGCTAAAATTATTTAATCCGTATTAAATAATAATCTCAACATCTTATTAACTATTTAATAGTCAATACCTCTGACTAACTGTTTAGTCATATCCGGCATAAATGTGACTGTATTTTCATACCTTCACATCTCTCAAACGTGTCCTATAGGTGTGATGTATAGGGACCAGTTGATCACCGCCATCCGTATGACAATAACGTCAAACTTATCTAGCAAGCCAACCGTTATTGATAAACGTGGATCAACTGATAATAATACTGAAGTATGCCCTTGTGATCCTTAAAGAGATTTAATAAGTCATTGTACTTAATTGTCAAGGACACCAACCCCAACAATCTCCCACTTGTCCGTACAAGGGTATGTGCAATGACGTTATCACACTACATGTGGAGGACACAAGCTCCAACATAGCTTTCTCCTACCCCATCCTCTTAGAGTACTTGCTCGTGTATTTTAATTGTTAATTATCAAGGTACGTTATTTATCATTTATCGCTTATCGTTCCTACCGTTTACGAATTCGAAAACAACTCAGATATATGTACTAACCGTAGGGCTTCTTTACCAACCTGGCTGGTGAGAGGTGGTTGTTGGGGGATAAGCAACCACCTTAGTGGTCGATGGTGACAGTAGGGGCGACCGTGGTGGTAGAGACCGTGGAGGTTTCAAAAACAAAACATGGGACGGGATTGTAGGGACTGCTGTGCCTCGCCTTTTTTGGGGTTTTGTTAATGGGTAGTTTACTCCGGGTTAGGGACGATATTTAGGGTGCAGGACTGGTGGTCGTTAGTTGTCGTAGGTGCAGAGGGTGGCCGGAGAAACGCTAAAACAGAGGAAATGCGAGATAGCCTTTAAACCCGTAATTCAACCCGTTTGGAGGTATGACTGGACCATAATGAAATGGGTTGTGATAGAGTTGAACGAGTCAACTAAGCCGAGAGTTTCTGATGGTGGATATGGTTGTAGTGGGTGATGGGTGCTGGCCGGAGTGGTAGAAAACAAGGGGAGATGTCGGGTGTAGAGAGGAGTTTTGGCTCGTCATGTGGACTGGCTAAGGGGTTAGTGAGGTAGAATGGGGGTGGTGACGACGGCGGTTGCAGGGCAGTGATAGGTGTTGGATGGGGTGGTGATCGGAGGTTGTTTGGGGTTGTTGAGGTGGGTGTATGTCGAAGGGATGTGTTTGTGTTTAGTCTTTGAGTTGGCTTGGTGGTAAGGGTTTTGGGTGTTGGGGCTGGTGTCCTTGACAATTAAGTACAATGACTTATTAAATCTCTTGAAGGATCACAAGGGCATACTTCTGTATTATTACCAGTTGATCCACGTTTATCAATAACGGTTGGCTTGCTAGATAAGTTTGACGTTATTGTCATACGGATGGCGGTGGTCAACTGGTCCCTATACGTCACACCTATAGGACACGTTTGAGAGATGTGAAGGTATGAAAATACAGTCACATTTTGCCGGATATGACTAAACGGTTAGTCAGAGGTATTGACTATTAAATTAGTCAATAAGATGTTGAGAATTATTATTTAATACGGATTAAATAATTTTAGCTAATACGGATTACAAGATTAATTCGTAAATTAAATATAAACAGTTATATTTAATTAAATATTATATTCGCAAATTAATGTAAACAGTTATATTAATTTAGGTAATTATACAATATCGTATTTTATCAGACCATTATTAATATATCGACTGTATTAATAACTGATAACATGTTACGATTTATAAATTAAACCCGCGAATAAATAATAGCTAAATTGGGTCGAATCACGCATTAGGATAAGGTAAGAGTGGAAAGCCCACTCCTACCTAAAGCCTATTTCGGCCGGCCTCAGTTACAAAAGGAGGAGACTTCTCCTTTTGTCAACTACTCTTGTTGCACTGTAACATAATTCTCAAGTAAAATTAGGGTTTGAGAGCATTCTTCTCCCAAAACCTCAGATCTCACATCTAAAACCTCAAGGGCTCTCCCTATATTGCAAGGCAATTGGAGAGGATTTCTAGCACACGCGGCCTCGTCTCAAACTAAGTCTTGGGTGCAAGTTATAGGAGGGAATTTGCATTAATTCCTGTTCTTAGGCCTTTTGCGCGAGGACTAAAGGTTGTACCTCTTTTCTCATGTTTTTAATCTTATGACGATATTCACAATTGCATATTTCATTATAATCCTGCAAATTTAGGGTGAATACGCGTTTTATTCCCCACAAGTGGTATCAGAGCCTTAGGCCATGAAAATTTTACAATTGTGTCTTTCATAAGCTTTAAAATTTTGAAAACCGTACCTTCTGTCGAAGGCACTCGATCGAGTCACTGTGACACTCGATCGAGTGCCATCGTACCAGGCTGCCGTGCGTGAGTTTTTAGTGTGAAATCGATCTTGTTTTCGATTATAATTTGCATATTGTTAATTAATCGATATTTTTAACAATATGTGAATCTTTTGTTGTTGTTTATATATGATTTACAAGTTTTAAATCCAAGTTATAAACTCGTTTTAATGTAAAAGTGCAGCGATTTGCAAATTTTAAGAGCCACTCGATCGAGCCCTGCTGCACTCGATCGAGTGCCCCTGTTACTCGATCGAGTGCTTTCGTTTCGGGGTTTTTATTTTCGAAAATAACTTGTTTTCTTATTTTCACATGGCTTAAAATAATATACTGTATACGGAAATAGTATATTATTTAGTGAAACGGTTCACCCTCGTTTGATACATATTGTTTTTAAAACAGTTTAAAACAATGGATTATATGTTTATTAAAATTGGTGATTAAAACGGTATAGTCACTTAATTTTAATCTTAAAAGGTGGTTTGGTATAAATTTATTAATCATAATAACGGTATTATGTCATGTATAAATTGTTTTTAGTTGATGCATTTTATTTATCGTCTTGTGAATGCCTTGAATGCTTTCAATAACGTATTTAATTTTTGCAAACGGTTGTAACTTAGTGTGGCCTTAGAAGATTGTGTTACCGTAATGATGGGACACGATCTTGCTTGTAATTTTGAGATCTTGAATCTCCGTTTTGGGTTTTTGCCATGTAATTACTTTTGTATTTAAATTAGAATGTATCTAGGACTACTTTTGTAATTTAAATTAGTAATTTTGTGAAGACCAAAGACAAGACGGAGGCCGGATGCTCACTCCCGCTGCAAGGACCAAGATGGAACATCAAGACAAGCTTCTAGGGTCCAACAGTGGATTCCAAGTTGTTTTATGTTTATTTTGGTAGGATAGGCCACACTAGGATTTTTTTTATTTACGTTTATTGCATTTATCTTTACGCTTTCATCGATAATAGCTTGCATCATATTCCGCCTAAAAACCAAACCACCTATATCATGCCTGAAAACTGACTCATGTAGAGGTCTCGCGTTAGTTTTCTGTGACAATACAGATGTCACATGTCAATTTAAAAGCCATCACTTTATTTAATTCATTCACGCATATGCTAGATATTAGTTCACTTAATATGAATAAATAAAAGTTGATGGGGTCTTCCTCGTATAACCAAAAATTGAGATTAGTCTTTATAAATCAGCCTCCCATGAATCCCTTCTTCGTCGGTAGGCATAATATGACCCCTTCTACGTCGGGTAAGTGGGAACAGATGATTTATTTTATCTCAACATCATGGTCACTCGATAATATTCCAGTGACTGAGATGGACTAATAGATAGGATTTACGGAAATCTACCGACCAAGAGTTCCAACGATTGGAATTAGCCAAACTGTGGGCTTATCAATATACGGAAATTGAGTCTTGGGATCATTTATATAATTCTTGAGGGAGATCAATTATATAAATGCATGAGTCTACGAGTTTAAATTCTATTTAATATAGACTTAAATCACAACAATAAGTTGCTTATATGGTTTTGTTTTATCTTCTTTTCAGTGTAGAACACGTTTATTAAAACTGCTGTAAAACTAAAATGGCTGGTGAAGACCCAATGCCAAGTGCCAAGCTAGCACGTGAATCCTGGCTAAAAGCCTTCATGGACTCCATGAATCAGTCCACTAGACTGAGGAATGATGGGTCAAACTTCTCGGACTGGGACGCAGCACTATGGAATGCTGCCATTGCTGACGGAAAGCTCAAGTTCTTAACTGAGCCCATTCCGCCACACCCAGGAACTGGAGCTAGAGCCAACGAAATTCGCGCTCATAGCGATTTCGTTATGGAAGCGGGTGCGATAAAGAACGTACTCATCTATGCAATGGAATCCAATTTGCAAAGACGCTTCATAACCCATGGTGCAAACAAGATTTTCACCACGCTCACAAACGAATTCTCCAAGGCTCCGAGAATCGTTTCTTATGAGCATACCTGTCGCTTCTTTGAGGCGAAACTCCAGAAGGGCCAAGCTGTTAGCCCACATATTCTCAACATGATTGAGAATATCGAGAAACTGGAGTCCCTAAACTGCAAGATCAGTGAGAACATCATCGTTGATCGCATGCTTCATTCGCTTCATGATGGGTTCGCCCTCTTTAGGGCCAACTACTACATGAACGACATGAAGAAGACTCCCCATGAGCTCCACTCCCTTCTCGTACAGACTGAGAAGGATCTTAAGTTGAGTGGGAGTCTTAAGCAGGATGTTCTCATGATCTCCAGTAAGGGGAAAGGTAAAGGGAAGGCTAAAGCTCAGGGCGACCTAGCAGTAGGTAAGCCCAGGTTCAAGAAACCAGGATTTGCTAAGAGTGGGCCAGGTGAGTCGAGTAACTCACAGGGCAAGACAAAGAGCAAGGATACAAGCATGGAATGTCACCATTGCCACAAGACTGGGCATTGGAGGCGCTCCTGCCCCGTGTATCGCGAGGACATTAAAGCAGGCCGTGTTACTCCTGTTGGTATGTCTTCTTCTTCTTTTATTCACATGATTGAGATTAACCACGCAAGTTGCGGAACTTGGGTACTTGATACTGGTTGTGGTTCTCATCTATGTAATCATGTGCAGGGCCTCCGAAACCAAGAACCCCTAATCAAGGGTGAGGTGGACCTGCGTGTCGGGAATGGAGCACGTGTGGCTGCAGTCTCGAAGGGAACATACGTAATCCAGCTTCCAAGTGGATTCGAGTTATTTTTGTATAACTGTTATTATGTTCCTAGTTTATCCAAAAACATTATTTCAGTTTCTGCACTTGACAAACTCGGATTTTCATTTGTAATAGAGAATAATAGCTGTATTTTCTCTTTGCACAATATGATTTATGGCAAGGCAGTTTCCATGAATGGAATTTATGTTTTAGATCAAACTACCGAAATATTACATGTGAATAATAAAAGAATAAAGGTAGGTGACAAAGATCAAACTTACTTATGGCATTGTCGTATGGGACACATAAATGAGAAACGCGTTAAACAGCTCATACAGAATGGAGCTATTTCACCTTTTGATTTCGAATCATATGGCACGTGTGAATCATGTCTCATCGGCAAAATGACTCGTATTTCCTTCAAAGGTGTTGGAATGCGCGCTGCCGACCTATTAGGACTCATACATACGGACGTATGTGGCCCTATGTCGATCAACGCACGAGAAGGCTATAGGTATTTCATCACTTTCATGGATGATTTGAGTAGATATGGCCATGTCTACTTGATGAAACATAAAAGTGAATCCTTTGACAAGTTCAAAGAATACCAGAATCGGGTACAGAACCAGCTGGGTAGAAAGATTAAAGCACTACGTTCGGATCGTGGTGGTGAGTATCTTTCACACGAGTTTGATCAACACCTAAAAGACTGTGGGATCGTACTACAGTTGACTCCACCTGGAACACCACAATTAAATGGTGTGTCCGAACGGAGAAATCGAACTCTACTTGATATGGTTCGATCCATGATGAGTCACACCGTTGTGCCTGATTCATTGTGGGGCTATGCTCTTTTGTCAGCCGCTCTAATACTAAACCGAAGTCCGTCTAAAGCTGTTGACAAGACTCCATTCGAGTTATGGAAGGGAACGGTCCCTAACTTGTCCTTTATTCGGGTTTGGGGCTGCGAGGCTTATGTCAAGTGGAGACACGAGGATAAGCTCGGCCCGCGATCGGTCAAGACATACTTTATAGGCTATCCAAAGGGAACTTTTGGTCATTACTTCTACTCGCCTACCGAACAACGTGTTTTTGTTGCGGCTAGTGCGACGTTCTTGAGAAAGAATTTCTCGAGAACAAGTCGAGTAATAGAACCTTCGAGTTATCGGAGGTTCAAGAACCAACTACCGAGCAACCATTGGAGGAAACAGTTCCTTCACCTGAGGCTGCGGTAGATATCCCTGAGGAACCTAGGAGGTCGGGAAGAGTCTCTATTCCACCGGACAGATACATTGGTATGGTCGAGGAACATGATACAGATGACGTCTTACTCCTAGAGGGTGATGAACCCAAAACCTATAAAGGTGCCATGACCAGTTCCGACTCAAAGCTATGGCTAGAAGCCATGCAATCCGAGATGGACTCCATGTATGAGAACAACGTGTGGGATCTTGTGGACCTACCTGCAAAGGTACGTCCCCTTCAATGCAAATGGCTTTACAAGATAAAGCATGCCGTGGAAGGACAACAAGATATCCATAAGGCTAGACTAGTTGCTAAAGGTTTCACTCAAGTACCAGGCTTCCACTATGATGAGATCTTTGCACCCGTAGTCATGCTACGTTCCATTCGGATTATCTTAGCGATCGCCGCATTTCATGACTATGAAAAATGGCAAATGGACGTTAAAACCGCCTTCTTAAACGGTTATTTGGAGGAAGAGTTGTACATGGTACAACCCGAGGGTTTTATCGATTCAGCACATCCTAAGAAAGTTTGCAAGCTTAAGCGTTCCATCTATGGACTTAAGCAAGCATCGCGGAGTTGGAATCATCGTTTCGACCAAGTGATAAAAGAGAATGGGTTCATTCGATCAGTCGAGGAACCATGTCTCTATATCAAGTCGAGTGGGAGTAAAATTGTATTCCTAGTACTGTATGTCGACGACATACTCTTGATTGGGAATGACATACCTCTCTGATAAGGGTAAAGTCGTCACCCTAAATCAAAGTAATCCTTAGAATACTACTAACTAATAGCTAGCGGTAAGAAAGGTATCGAATCCACAGGGAGGCGGTAATAAATTGTTTGCTAAAGTAAATAAGTCTTATGGTAACAATTGGGTTGTTTAGTTGTTTTTGTTTTCTAATGAACTAATTGCGAAATAAGTAAATAAAGATGTAAACAAGTATTAGGAAAGATCTAGGGATCAAGTTCACATAGGCAATTATCCAGGGGAATGGGATTTAACTAATTTAATTGGGCAAAATTATTATTTAAGATCATATGTCCGGTCGGTATTCATATAATCTTTAGATCTAAACCTAACATGCGGTCGCTATAATTAGGCCAGTCTATTCAATTGTTGTGGCCTATCTTAGTCTTAGTCTACGGTCGGATGTAAGACTAATTTGCGAGACTAATTAACTAATCCTGGCCAGTAATTAATTAACCAGGTTTAAAACAACAATAAAACAATAATAATAAGCAGTTTAACAATTAAACATCATTAAAGTTTGATTCCCCCTTCTAATTACCTAGATCCCTTTTCACCCTAGACAAATAAATTAGCTACGCATGGCTTGGGATCTAACTACAACGATATTGATTGAAAACATAACTAATAAAGCAATAAACTAAGAACAAGAATAATTGAAGAACAATAAAGTAGAGATTATGTTTAAATACCGTAAATAGGAGAACAAGATCCGAAGGCAATTGCTAAATAATAATCTAGAGAGCTACTAGTAATAATTAGGGTTTTTAGAGTAATAAAAGTGTGTCTAACAATAGGCTACGAAGCCTTTATTTATAGTAAACTACTTAAACAATTTATGGAAACTCGGGGTAAATTAAAGCACTCGATCGAGCTCTCAAGGCACTCGATCGAGCACTCAAGGCACTCGATCGAGTGTTGGTGGCACTCGATCGAGTGCTCTCAGCGCGTAATTTCTGCTTCGCGCACTGAACTTCAAACGGTCGCCATTTCTTCGTTACTTGTCCAAATCAAGTGATTTTCGTGGCGTTGGAAAGCTAAGAGGATGGGCTTTCACCTCCAGTTAGAATCATCTGATTATCATGTGTAGAACTCGAGATATGGCTCTCCAAAGTAGGTACTAGTTATATGGAGCTCTTCTTTGTGCTTGCCTTCGATAATCTCCTTAGCTCTTCCTTCCTAGATCCTCGTGCCATGATACGTGTGTTCCTTCATGTCGGGTCCGCGGTGCTCCAATCCATCTTTTGCTCCATAAATGCATCAATCCTGCATTAAACACCGAAAGGCGGAAGTATCGACATTCTAATATAAATAGCATATAAATGACACAATTTAGCACAAGAATCATCTCAAAACAACTAAAGGGGAGGCATAAAAGTGTATAGGAATATGACTCATCAAACTCCCCCAAACCAACCCTTTGCTTGTCCTCAAGCAAAGCATCACACACAGTACAAAAGGCAATCATACAAATGGTGAATAAATAACTCAGAGCTAATGTTAGTGCACATACAAATCCCAAGTTGTCCACATCTATAACAAAGTAATGACCAAATGTACCAATAAAACAGATTCAAAGGTACGGGTGATAGAAAACGCAGCTCAAGTCACAAGGTTGATATGACGATGTAATATAGACAAAAACCAAATACCTTTCGACCTTGCAAGACAAATTTTAGTCGGATTCTCGCGGATTCACTCATGCTCATAAGTATATGTAAGGGTGAGTTATATGTGAAGATAGAAAGAAATAAGAACACTCACTCAACTTAATGAAACATGCATGCAATCTAGTGTGATAGAGATTTCCCCAACAATTATGCATGTATAGATGGACAAAGTACATGTATCAAGACGGCAAGGAGGCGAGCGGGTAAGGGTAAAGAAATGGTTTGTGCCAAAGCACGTTATGGATATGTGGAGCTAAGACGGTAGTCGCAGCGCTAAAACCAAAACCACTTTTGTAATGAAAGATAAACCAACCCAAAAATAGAGAAATTATCTTAACTTGATAGAACATGAGAGTTTATAACATTACTCTCCAAATAAACATTAGACTCTAGATAGTCTCCTTAAATCTCTTAACAAAAGCCAATGAAGCATTCTCTCTCTTTTTTTTTTTCGAATCACAAATATTCTTCTTTTTTTGAAGTTTTTCTTTTTCTTTCCCTTTTCTTTCTTCTTCTTTCTTGCTTCATATTTTTCTTTTTTTTTTTCAACATAAGAGATTGCTCCCAAATTTTCACTACACCCACTTGGACAAAATTAGTCCCTTCCCAACCATAGTAATGAAATATCGTGATAAACCAAGCAACTGCGACTGTCCCGAAAAGGTAGGCAAATTCTAGGATTGTGGCTTATAAATATTCAAACACAAAACATGCCACAACGCTTCAAACGGGTTTCATAGGGAATTTGGTTTCAAAGGTAGAAAGGCGAATTTTGGCTATGTGAAACTTATTTGAAGGGTAAGGACCGCCTATCCTCATGTACTTGTCATACATTCACATAAAAGCATCAAGCAATCAATTTCACACTTATGCCGTTTGATATTACATATTCCACAAGGAGAAACCACACTCAGGCCTAAATAACAATGAGACCAGTTTATTAATGTTCCTGGCCTAGGAAGCTCTATAGACCTCAGAATTTAAGTAGTATACCAACTTAATTTGTCAAGTCTAATCAATAAAGGGTATGTCAATTACGGTCAAGACTTGATCATTGAGCTTTGTTTTCATAGGCTAACGAGTCAAAACAATGTACATGGATAACTATTTGGGATTCAAATGCAGAAACAATGCAAATTATCATCATTGTTATTTAATTCACCAAGACTCGACCTAAAAATAAAAGAAAAATGAAAGAAAAAACATATTTTTGGATTTTTTTTTTTAACACACAACATAAAATAAAGACTCTCCCCCAAACCTAAATGTCACAGTGTCCTCATTGTGACCCAAACAACATGAAAGGCACAATAAAAAATATAACCAGCATCCTAAAGGACACTACTAACAATCGGAAAGAGGGGGAAAAAAATAGTACAATAAAAAAAAGTACAAGGAAGGAAAGTACCAAGTGATAGCGAAATCCCCCCAAACCATCAGCAAAAAAGGGAAAGAAGACCATCCAGGCGATCTCGGCAGCAAGCAACAGTCGAACTCGATCGAGTTAAGGTGGCACTCGATCGAGTTCGCATCTGGCGAACAGAACCTGCATTTAAAACAAATGCCGAATAAAGGCATAATTAATACACGATAAAGCACGTAATAGTAAATCAAAAAGTAAAGCATGTGCTACACAAACGGACAAGTAGCACCAATAAATAACGTGGGCTAAGAAAATGAATAAAGAAGAATAGCCCGGTATAGCAAAATCAAAATCAAGCTTAAAAGAAGAGCGGGGGTGTTCTTCGCTCTCGAAACCATCTTTAAAAGGTGGAATATATCCGATGTCATCCACCACGTGAGCTTGTTCCGCTATGATGGCCTCATCCTTGAAGATCTCTAAAGCATCTAACTCAGCCTCCAAGTCAACACTTCCGTCACAGTTATAATCCAAAATAGGAGGTGGCTCTTCTTCGTAGATCAACTTCTCGAACTCATCCACCTCTAGCTCCCATGGATGCGACGCAGTAGTAGAAGCGTCAAATGAATTCCTGTCAATACACAAAGCATGGCAAGAATCAAAAGAAGGATCGAGAATGGTAATTACATGACATGTAGCTTCCAAATCGGGAGGACGGGGTGCTTGGTTGTGTAGAAAAGTGATGGTGTCATCCCCGATGCGGAAAATGAGACTACCCTCCCTAAGGTCAATAAGAGCCCCAGCGGTACTATGGAAGGGTCGTCCGAGGATAATAGGTATTTCAGCGTCCTCTGCCATGTCCATCACTACAAAATCACAAGGCACATAATATTTTCCTATCCTAACCGGTACATCCTCTAAGACACCCATAGGGCGCTGAATGGACCTGTCAGCCATTTGGAGGGTCATATTGGTACATTTAAGTGTGGTCATGTTAAGTTGTTTACAAGTAGTATACGGCATGACACTGACACTCGCCCCAGAATCACATAACGCATTAGAAAAATCAAGAGAACCAACAGTGCAAGGAATAGAAAAACTCCCTGGATCCTTAAGCTTGGGTGGAGAATTGGTTTGCAGCGCGGCATGACACTCCTTAGTGAATGCAATTGTCTCCACTTCGTTGAAAGTTCTCTTCTTTGTTAATATCTCCTTCATAAAATTTGCATAAGCTGGTACCTGAGTAATCAATTCAGTAAAAGGAACGCTTACTTGAAGATTCTTCACAACTTCCATGAATCTCCCGAACTGTTGATCAAATTTTGATTTCTGTTGTCGGGTTGGGAATGGAAGAATAATCTTTACTGGTTCAGCTTCATTTGCATCCTTAGAGACCTTTGGAGAACTCTGGCTTGGAATAGTAGTATCGGGTACCTGTGCATTAAGCGAAATAGAAGAATTATAAGTACGCGGATGAGGCACTCGATCGAGTGGGGCTGACACTCGATCGAGTGGGGCTGACACTTGATCGAGTGCATCACAAGCTCGATCGAGTGCTTCGGCTTTAGCTCGTATTGCTTCTTTTTGTTTTTCTTTTTCGTTTTTTTCATGTATACAATCTTTCTCTAATTCCTTTTCTTCTTCTTCATCATCACTGAAAGAGAGATGCCCTAAACCTTTAGGAAAAACATAAGGCACTTTACTATCATCTTTGGGCATCTCCAGCTCTTTATAAGAAGTACCACTCCTCAAATGAATAGCATGAACTTGCTCATGAGCTTGTTGTCCTTGGGGAGGAAGGTTTCCGGGTTGCCTATTTGTATTTTGGCCTGCTAGTTGGGCAACTTGAGTGTCCAATATCTTATTGTGAGCCAGTATCTGAGTAATCTGTGTCTTTTGCTCCATCTGAGCTTTAAGGCTCTGCTGCAACATAGATTTGATCTCTGACATATCATTATTTGAAGCTGGTGGTGGAGGAGGTGGCACCAAAGGTTGAAACTGTTGTTGGCGCTGATTGTTAAACTGAGGACCTCCTTGAATCTGTCTATAATTTCCTTGCTGACCGCGGTTTTGAGGGATCACATAATTTGAATTTGGTTGTTGCTGAGGTGGGTTAGGGTTTTGAACATTCTGGCTTGACCATTGAAGAAAGGGATGTTCCATTGTCCTCTCATTGTAAGTGTTAGAAAAAGGACTAGCTCGCTTGTAGGATTGGAAAGCAAGTACCTGTTCCATAGGACTTATACACTCATCAGCAATATGACCCTCTATACCACATCTTCCGCAGAGAGTTATTTCCCCTTGTTGAACCATATTAACTGCTTGGTGTTGGCCACCCAAAGCTTGTGTTGTTTGCATCTGTGCAATCTTAGCATTCAAAGCTTCTAACTGGGCTGCGACGGCATTATCTGTACCACTTCCCCTCGCACAGGCTCTTGGATTTCCATATTCGGCAGTATGAGTAGCCATATCATCAATCAATTTATAAGCTGTATCATCAGTGGTGTTATTCTGAAATCTTCCGTTAGCAGAAGAATCCAAAAGAGCTCTATGATCATCGAATAACCCGTTGTAAAACTGGTTACAAAGAAACCACTTTTGAAACCCATGATGAGGAACTGCCCGAACCAATCTTTTGAAACGTACCCATGCCTCATTAAAATCTTCATTACCTCCTTGCTTGAAGTTAGTAATCTGATTCCTGAGATTGTTTGTCTTTTGTGGGGGAAAGTATCTCTTGTAGAATGCAAGAGCTAGGGAATTCCAATCAGTAATGGCATGAGCAGTCAAATCCAACTCGCGTAACCATTCGCTAGCATCATCTTGTAGAGAAAAAGGGAAAAGTCGGTACTTGACCTGATCATAAGTCACTCTTGTTGGCAAAGGAATGGAGCTGCAATAAGTGACAAACTTATCCATATGTTTCGCAGGATCTTCCCCGGATCTACCTCCAAACATATTCCGCTCTACCAACGCAAGATAAGAAGGCTTGATATCAAAAGGCTTCTCCTCAGCATCAGTAGGAGGAGGTATAAATCCTGTTGGAATAGAAGCCAAAGTAGGCTCGTTGTAGCTTGCCAAGGTAGTTGTATTGGGTGCAGCCATCTTTGGTGTAGCGACAATGGTCTCAGAAACGATATCGTCCTCGTCAGAAGATGAATTTTATGAGGTAATTAAAGGCTCAATCCTGTCAAGTATACTCAAGTCTTCTACTTGACCCACTTATCTATCAAAATTCCTTCTGTAGCGAAATGTCCTCTCTGGTTCAGGATCAAAATCAATGATCTCGGACCGATTTGACCTGGGCATACAAGGAACTAACAAGAAAAGTGTAAAAACGGTAGTCTCAAGGAACTGGAGTTCCCTGAGACAAAAGACAAATTAAACAAGTAACAAACAAATAAATTGTTGCCTCCCCGGCAACGGCGCCAAATTTGATAAGGGTAAAGTCGTCACCCTAAATCAAAGTAATCCTTAGAATACTACTAACTAATAGCTAGCGGTAAGAAAGGTATCGAATCCACAGGGAGGCGGTAATAAATTGTTTGCTAAAGTAAATAAGTCTTATGGTAACAATTGGGTTGTTTAGTTGTTTTTGTTTTCTAATGAACTAATTGCGAAATAAGTAAATAAAGATGTAAACAAGTATTAGGAAAGATCTAGGGATCAAGTTCACATAGGCAATTATCCAGGGGAATGGGATTTAACTAATTTAATTGGGCAAAATTATTATTTAAGATCATATGTCCGGTCGGTATTCATATAATCTTTAGATCTAAACCTAACATGCGGTCGCTATAATTAGGCCAGTCTATTCAATTGTTGTGGCCTATCTTAGTCTTAGTCTACGGTCGGATGTAAGACTAATTTGCGAGACTAATTAACTAATCCTGGCCAGTAATTAATTAACCAGGTTTAAAACAACAATAAAACAATAATAATAAGCAGTTTAACAATTAAACATCATTAAAGTTTGATTCCCCCTTCTAATTACCTAGATCCCTTTTCACCCTAGACAAATAAATTAGCTACGCATGGCTTGGGATCTAACTACAACGATATTGATTGAAAACATAACTAATAAAGCAATAAACTAAGAACAAGAATAATTGAAGAACAATAAAGTAGAGATTATGTTTAAATACCGTAAATAGGAGAACAAGATCCGAAGGCAATTGCTAAATAATAATCTAGAGAGCTACTAGTAATAATTAGGGTTTTTAGAGTAATAAAAGTGTGTCTAACAATAGGCTACGAAGCCTTTATTTATAGTAAACTACTTAAACAATTTATGGAAACTCGGGGTAAATTAAAGCACTCGATCGAGCTCTCAAGGCACTCGATCGAGCACTCAAGGCACTCGATCGAGTGTTGGTGGCACTCGATCGAGTGCTCTCAGCGCGTAATTTCTGCTTCGCGCACTGAACTTCAAACGGTCGCCATTTCTTCGTTACTTGTCCAAATCAAGTGATTTTCGTGGCGTTGGAAAGCTAAGAGGATGGGCTTTCACCTCCAGTTAGAATCATCTGATTATCATGTGTAGAACTCGAGATATGGCTCTCCAAAGTAGGTACTAGTTATATGGAGCTCTTCTTTGTGCTTGCCTTCGATAATCTCCTTAGCTCTTCCTTCCTAGATCCTCGTGCCATGATACGTGTGTTCCTTCATGTCGGGTCCGCGGTGCTCCAATCCATCTTTTGCTCCATAAATGCATCAATCCTGCATTAAACACCGAAAGGCGGAAGTATCGACATTCTAATATAAATAGCATATAAATGACACAATTTAGCACAAGAATCATCTCAAAACAACTAAAGGGGAGGCATAAAAGTGTATAGGAATATGACTCATCACTCTCTTATCTTCGGTTAAAGCATGGTTGAAAAACCATTTCCAGATGAAAGATCTGGGAGAGGCACAAAGAATTTTGGGCATCCGTATCTACAGGGATAGATCACGACGGATGTTGTCTCTCAGTCAGGAATCTTATATAGAGAAGATTCTGGAGAGATTCAGCATGACGAACTCCAAGAAGGGGTTCCTTCCTATGACTCCTGGGCTTCACTTGAGCAAGACTCAAGAAGCTAAGTTAGTGGAAGAGAAAGAGCGCATGAGTCGGATTCCTTATGCCTCGGCAATAGGATCGATCATGTATGCCATGATATGCACACGTCCAGACGTTGCATATGCATTGAGTATGACCAGTCGATTCCAAGCTCATCCAGGTGAACAACACTGGATGGCCGTGAAAAACATTCTTAAGTACCTACGGAGGACTCAAGATTGGGGATTGACTTATGGAGGCGACTCAACGCTCTGCGCCACGGGTTACGCAGATGCTAGCTTCCAAACAGATCGAGATGACTCGAAATCTCAGTCTGGATTTGTCTTTACTCTTAATGGCGCTGCTGTCAGCTGGAAAAGTTCTAAACAGAGTGTTACAGCAGATTCTACAACTGAGTCTGAGTACTATGCCGCCTCAGAAGCAGCTAAGGAAGCTATATGGATGCGTCAATTCTTACAAGGACTCTCGGTAGTGCCTAGTTCGAATGACCCAATCACCGTCTATTGTGACAATAGCGGTGCCATCTTCCAAGCTAAGGAGCATAAGTCTAGCAGCAAGGCTAGGCATGTACAACGGAAAGCTCATCTAATCAGAGATTACGTGGAGCAAAAGGAGATTTTTATTGAAAAGATCGCTACGGATGACAACATAGCTGATCCTCTCACAAAAGCATTACCACGTGATAAGCATGAAGGGCACATTCATTCCATGGGAATTGGATGTGTTCCTAAGTTGTAGTACTCTTTTATGAATTCATGTAATAATTCATTTTCTCGTGTACTCTATTCAACCTTATTGTTATGATATAAAATGTTTTGTTTCTCATGTGGAATTGTACGCCAATTTTGAACACCACAAAGTGAACTGATTAACATTACATCGTTTTGGTCCTTGATTACCCACTTGAGCTGATAACTCAGGTAATCATTTTGTGACGTTGGTTGATGGTGGGTTCAACGAGCCATAAGTCACGTGGATGACTGACCAATCACAAAGGCGAGTTATACGGATATCTCGTAGGACACCCCGTGACATCGTTATGGAGTCCTAAATGTTTTAAAACATTGGGTGCCAGGTCGGGGATAGGACCTCCATAGTGTTCCTTAGAGTCGAGTCTTTTGACTTTCAACTGTTTCTTGAGATTAAGACAGATTTTGGGTAACTTTGGTTTCTTTCCCACGGTCACCGTAACAGGGGCTAAGAGGATTTTTTCTGGGTTATTTCATGCTGGGCGATATCGGCAGGATTCGAGTTGAGGGAAATATCCAAACCCTTATCAGGATTTTATCATTTCTCAGGGCCACTCGAGGAGTAGTAACTGAAATGCATGGCCATGCTCGAATACAGATTCGTTTTATCAGTTAAGTTACTCTCTAGTCGGGGAAACCACTCTTGATACAGATCGCTTGTGAGATACGACCTTTGCGAATGCGGATTTGCAAATTGTCTTACATTGAGTGGGAGAAATTTTAAAAGGATATGAGATTCGGTTATCGCACCTACACTTGTACGGACAAGTGGGAGTTTGTTGGAGATTGTGTCCTCCACATGTAGTGTGATAACGTCATTGAACATACCTGACAATTAAGTACAATGACTTATTAAATCTCTTGAAGGATCACAAGGGCATACTTCTGTATTATTACCAGTTGATCCACGTTTATCAATAACGGTTGGCTTGCTAGATAAGTTTGACGTTATTGTCATACGGATGGCGGTGGTCAACTGGTCCCTATACGTCACACCTATAGGACACGTTTGAGAGATGTGAAGGTATGAAAATACAGTCACATTTTGCCGGATATGACTAAACGGTTAGTCATAGGTATTGACTATTAAATTAGTCAATAAGATGTTGAGAATTATTATTTAATACGGATTAAATAATTTTAGCTAATACGGATTACAAGATTAATTCGTAAATTAAATATAAACAGTTATATTTAATTAAATATTATATTCGCAAATTAATGTAAACAGTTATATTAATTTAGGTAATTATACAATATCGTATTTTATCAGACCATTATTAATATATCGACTGTATTAATAACTGATAACATGTTACGATTAATAAATTAAACCCGCGAATAAATAATAGCTAAATTGGGTCGAATCACGCATTAGGATAAGGTAAGAGTGGAAAGCCCACTCCTACCTAAACCCTATTTCGGCCGGCCTCAGTTACAAAAGGAGGAGACTTCTCCTTTTGTCAACTACTCTTGTTGCACTGTAACATAATTCTCAAGTAAAATTAGGGTTTGAGAGCAGTCTTCTCCCAAAACCTCAGATCTCACATCTAAAACCTCAAGGGCTCTCCCTATATTGCAAGGCAATTGGAGAGGATTTCTAGCACACGCGGCCTCGTCTCAAACTAAGTCTTGGGTGCAAGTTATAGGAGGGAATTTGCATTAATTCCTGTTCTTAGGCCTTTTGCGCGAGGACTAAAGGTTGTACCTCTTTTCTCATGTTTTTAATCTTATGACGATATTCACAATTGCATATTTCATTATAATCCTGCAAATTTAGGGTGAATACGCGTTTTATTCCCCACATTGGGTAGTTTGTATAGGTGTAGTCGGGTTGTTGGCTTAGGGATGTTGCATTTGGGCCGTGTCAGTGGGCTAAGGGAGGATGAGAGTTGGGTTGTTTGTAGTTTGGACGGGAATATCATATATAGTTGGGTTGGGTTAGTTAGTCTTGGTTGCTGGTTGATTAAGCTTAGTTCGGTAATTCATATTTGTTAACTCGTAAATTTTTTTATATTTTTATGATTCGTTATTTATTTCCTAATAAATAATTGGTGATTAAACTGGGCTTTTAATACCGACTCACGTAAGTTAGCGTGTAATCTTATATCAAAGAATAATAATTATGTGAAACCGAAGTATGATATTTAGTAATTTGATAACTTACTATTTGCTAGGTGGCGGTTTTGGAGTGACATAATTCTGATTACTTACTGGCTTTCTATTGGATTATATTGCTATCCTGGTAGGATACACTGACCCTATACTCTATGATGTGTATGAATGAATGTTGGATTGTGTGTTATGGATGCTGAGCATGACTTATATGAGAATGTATTGGTTGGATTGAGTGTTGTTTATTATTATTGGTACGCTCATTGCATTATTTAATAGCATGATGGATTAAGAGTATTGTTGCATTCATGAGCATGGCATGTGCATTGGTTACGGATACGAGATGATGATGATATTATTGGGCCCAGGCTAGTTCTACAGGACTAGACCTGGTGACCTCAGTTGTTATGCTGGTGTTCGGCGACGGCCGATTATAGTCTGCCGGGAGGTTCGGTATGGCTTGGTGCAAGGGTATGAGTTTGAGAATGAGATTGAGATTGAACTCGAGCATATCATGGCATTTACATATCATTTAACTGTTGCATTATAATAATTGTGTTATCCTACTCAACCGCGAGGTTGACAGTATATTCGTGTACACCTACGATGATCCGGAATGGGGAGTAGATCCTACAGGTCAGAGACAGATGGATTAGGAGCTTGGGCATGGAGAGAGACATGGCTTGGACCTACTAGAATTAGATCACATACTTAGATGTTATCATCAGTTGTACTTTTATTCTTTGCGTAGTAGTTGTAATACCAGAAGTTTAAATTTAATCATTATTTATATAAAGTACTTTGGTTTGTTTTACTTTGTTATTCACTACCTCGTACATTCCGAGATGTTAACAGCTCTATTTATTGAGAATGTCTTGCTAAAGGCTCTTAAATAAATGGGGGTGTTACAGTTGGGGAGGTGGCATACCGATTAGCCTTACCTCTAGCCCTATCCAAGGTCCATAATGAATTCCATGTTTCTCAATTAAGGAAGTATGTGAGTGATCCATCGCATGTGTTGAGCCATGAAGTGATTGAGGTGGATGAGCAATTGTCCTATGTGGAGACTCCAAAGGAGATTCTGGACAGGAAGGTGCGGAAGACTTGAAATGGGGAGACATCATTTCTGAAAGTCCTGTGGACCAATTATAGTCTGGAAAAAGCTACATGGGAGGCCGAGGCATCCATGAGAGAGCGTTACCCGCATCTGTTTGTTTGAGGTAAGTTACGGGGACGTAACTCTTCTTTAAGGGGGGTGGAATGTAACATTCTGTGATTTAATTGATGTTATTGTGTTCCAAGTTTGCTTGAGCTGGTTTGGTGGTTTGGTCGTCACGTGAGTATAGTTGAACTTCGGGACGAAGTTCATTTTAAGGGGGGAAGACTGTAATACCCCGAATATTTTAAATATTTTATTTGCGATATTTACTTTTATAATTGCCGTGTCGATAGTATTTAAACGTTTTTAGCATTCGATAAGTATATAAGAGCCTACCCATCTCTTTTTACCCTACTTCACACACAGCCATCACCATAGATTTGCAGCCGCCACTACAAAGTATGGAGAAGAGGTTCGAACAGCGGGTTAGACCAGTCTAGGGCTCTTCGTTTTGACCGTGAACCAGGTATGTCACACCTCTGTTTATCGCTGTTTTGTTTGTCTACGTGTGGTGTTGTGGGGATTAGAAGGGTAGAGTGTCGTCACCATCAGGTGTGGCTAACACCATTTTTCTGGTGGTAGTCAGGGTGGTATCGTGGGGGTTGTCACGGAGGGTTCAGGTGGCTGTGTCAGTGTCGAAGGGAGGGTGTTTGTTGCTTGTTTATCTCGGGTAGTCGGTGTATGCGTGTTCAGGGGGTTGTTTGGGGGTGGTATCATCGTTGACTCGGGGGAGGTCGACACGGTGGTACCACAGTGGTCTATGAGTCCGATGTCGGAGGCTATTTTGGTGGTGGTCACGGATGGTGCTAGGGGCTGTGGTGGTGTCGGCAGGGGGGTTCTGTTCAGGTGAGTTTTAATGGTTGGGTGAGGGACCAGTTCTGGTGTGGGTTCTGGTTCGCCTCACCGGCGGTCGACGAGGGGGTTGTGGGCGTCGTGGTGGTAGCAGGCTGTCGGGAGTACTGGGGATGGTGGTTGCGGGTGGTCGTGGGGGCTATTACACGGTGGTGCTGGGGTTGGTTTCACGGGTGTATGCGTCGGGGTGTGGGGGCTGTTGGCTCATATTGGTTATTATTATTATTATTATAACTATTACTAATATTATTATTAGTATTTATTTAGTAAATATTAATAATAGTGTTACTACAATTTATTCTATTGTTAATGGCAATGAATAAGGATGTTCATTTATTTAAGGGTGGTAGTTGGAAGTGTTTACGAGTCGGGAAGTTTCCATTTTAAGAAAGTTACTATTTCGTCAAAGTTTCCATTTTGGGAAACTTTTCACTTATGGAAGGTTTCTATTTATAGAAGGTATACGTTGAGTTATGGGGGTTCGGGAAGGTTATTTATTCGTTACATAATATATGTTTAGGTGACGGTTTTCGCGTGGAACACTTCTAGAAGCTTTTCGGTTGACTTGTCCTCCTGCAATTTGAGGTAGGGGAAATACTGTACACTTGTTTATGATGAGAACCCTGATTACTAACTGATGTTAGCTGTGTATGTCTTATTGTGTAAATAATGATATAATGTGATTAATTACCTGTGTGTTCTCGTGATACGGAGGCGTGATAATGGGTCTTGTGATATGGTGTGGTGATTATTGGGTCTTGTGATATGGTGTGGTGATTATTGGGTCTTGTGATATGGAGTGGAGTTCATGGGTCTTGTGATATGGTGTGGAGTTAATGGGTCTTGTGATACGGAGTGAAGTTATTGGGTCTTGCGATACGGAGTGGAGGACGACGCCTTTCTATTAATAGTAATGTTTTCATTGTTGATTTCCTCTACTCAACCTCGTGGTTGACCCTGTGTATTCGTGATCACCTGTGATGAACCAATTTATTGGGGAGCAGATTGACAAGTACCTGAGACTATGGGAGCTGTATGGGAAGGGAGAGCTTAGATGTGGACCAGATTAGAGTCTAGATCACCATAGTTTCTTTTATGAGTTACTAAACATCTTTATATATATATATATATATATATATATATATATATATTAAAGTATTGTGTTATTTCCTTTGCTATCTACTGCCTCGGTATTTCGAGATGGTAACACTCTTATTTATCCGGGGAGTCCTAGTCCAGGCCCCTGAATAAGTGGCGGTGTTACAGTTACGTTTTGCGTGTGTTTGAACAACTGTTACGTTTTTGGCGTGTGTTTTATTTAAGTCAAACATTGTTAATTGTTACTATTGTTATATTAGTAATTATGATTATTGTATTTGTCTTATTTTAGTGTAAGTTTTGTTAATGGTAATTGTCATGGTGGTTGTTAATTAACTAGTGTTATTGACATAAATAGTTAGTCAACAACAATTACATGTCTATAAATGGATATTATAATTATTACTAATTTTCTTATTATAGTAGTATGGTTAATATTAATATTTATAGTGGTGCTCACTTACGTTATGGAATTTGTAATAGATGATTATTAGTTGTGGGTGTTGGGAAATGTGTCCTCAACAATAGTGCGATCACGTAATTAAATCTCATAACGAGAATGCGCAAGGGATGATACGAATTATTAGTCAACTGACCAACATTAATCGGTAATGATTGGCTAGCTAGAGTTTGACATTACTGTCGTATGACGGTGGTGGTCAGTTGATCCCTTTAGGTCACACCTTTAGGACAATTCCCTTAATTGATAAAGTGATCAAATGTATATTGATACGATTTGATCATATTCCTTAAACTCGTGTATCGAGAAATTAGAGGTTAAATCTTAATGTAAGATTTATGTTTAAAATTGAAACGTGTCAATTGTTAAACATTAAACGATATTTTATTATATCGTTATTAGAATGAATTGGGTTGAAATTGATACAAAAGTTGTAAATCGTATTGACGATAAATGATCATTTTACATTAGTAATTTCGAATTACTTATTAATTGAATAAATATGATTTATTTAATTATGTATAATATTTATGGGATAAATATTTATATGTTTTAAATGTACTAAAGTATTTTATATCTTAATGACATATAAGATGTCACACTTTATACAATTGTACATTTGACAAATTGTAAAATGAAGTCCATATTATGGACTATATGGCACGGCTAAGTAGAGGTGGTGGTGTGGTTAATTAGTGTGTTAATTACTCTTTAATCATATGTTAGACATGTGCCTTGAGAACACTAACCTAGTAACCACCCTAGAGCCTTGAGAAAGGAAAATGTTCCCTTGTTGCTCTTCCCTATGGCCGGCCTCCCCTTCCCAAGTATGAGCATGCTTAAGCCATTTACTCATCTTAAGCAACAACATGCTTCATATATATATGTGATATAAGATTCATTCCAATGCTCTTCTTGCCCTAGCCGAAATTTTGCCTAAGTAAGAAGATTATATTTAACCTCTAATACTTATTATAAGATAATAAAATTTATACTATAAGTAGTATTCAAATTACATTCTAATAAGAGTGATTAGAATATTAAGGAAGAAATCGATTCCTAGTCTAGCACAACAAAGGTGTCGGTTCATTGAGGGATAGTCTTGGTGCATCTTTAAAGGAGGTATTCTAATTTGGGTACTTGGAGGATCATCCTTGCTAAGCTTGGACCGTGTGTAAGGGTTCGATTTCTCCCTATTCCGCATATATTAGCATGCATAAGATCTTATAAACGAGTTTATTAATATGTTAATTAAAAGTTAATTAAAGGTTTTGTTAGTATGACTAAAATTAGTTTATGAGCAACTAGTTAAACCTAACAATTGGTATCAGAGCAAATAGGTTGTTTGCATGCTTTCCGTTTACGTTTTTACGGAGTTATAGTGATAACAAAATAAAATTGGAATTTTCGTTTGATATATGATATGCACGAAATTAATTTAGCATGAATACCTACTGTTTTCTAAAATGTTTTAGAATGTTTGGAATATATTTTGCATGAATATTGATTATTGGTATATTAAATCTCGGTTTTAATATGTTTTAATGGTTTAAAATGTTTATTTTTGGGAAAAATAGTTAAAATTAGCTTCTGGCCGAGATTTTTCAGTATGATATCACATGTATTTTCTATAATATGAATATGAATTTTCGTAAATTATGGACCTTTAAATCGTGTGATATGAATTTTAATGGTTAAAATGCAATAAGATGAATAAAAATGGGTTAAAATAGTTATGTTATGAATTTGACTATAAAAATTTATGAGGATGTCACATGCAATATTTAAAATTTATGTTGAATTTTCCAGAAATTTATCTCAAATATTGCAATATTATAGATTTTTAATGTAAAAATCGGGTAATTAGTGACATAATTTCGACTTTAATAGTTTAAGTTGGAATTTGGCCACAAATATTTAACACGATGTCATATATATTATTTCCAGCATGTATAAAATTTTCGATAATTTTATCTTATTTTATGCTTGAGAAATAATTTTAAGGGTTAAAATCGTACGATATATGACGTAAATCGTTAAAATTTGCAAAAGTTGTTAAAATGGCCGAAAAATGTAACCCATATTAGTCATATGTGATATGTTCATCTTGAAATTTATCTTGGGAGCCAAAAGTTTCAGATTTGATTTGATTTGTTTTAATTTTAATTTGTTAAAAGTAGCATTTAAAATTAAATAAAAAGAGTCATGCATTTAAAATTTCGGCTATGGGGCAATGTGCCATTTAATTTTCTGTCCATCTTGTGTTCTTAAAATGTTTTGGAAGGTATAAAATAATTATTAGTATTTAATTTGCATTTATGAAGTTAATTATTGAATTTTCCGACTTAAAATGCTCGTTTTACGTGTTATTTACGAAATAATGTTAAAACCGTGTAAAATACTAATATTTTAACATTCTGAAAATTTTAAGAACATTCTGGATTTTTCAAAATTTGAATTTTGAATTTTCGAAATTTTTATGACTCTTTTGGATTTTTATATTATTTTTCCCGTAAAACCGAGTAATACCGATCAATATTGAAATATATTAAGTTAAGTCATGTTCAAAGTTTGAGTAAGACTAAATTTTGAATACTATAAGAGTTAGGATGATTAACTTAAGGATGAAAACCGTTTCATAAAATGCATAGTGTTGTTAAACGTTAAAACACGCGATTCCATAAACCGAGGTTTACGATAACTATTTAAATAAGTGTTTTAAATAGGACGATTTGGCTTAGGGTGTGCATGTTAATTCATATTTATATAAGCATTGCATATTTATATTATGAATGTCATGATTTATTTTTACGTAATTTTGGGAATTATGTAATTTACTTAGTATGGCCTTAGTTTTTAAATCGGTATTTCCCGTAATGTAAGGGGTTACCGATTCGGTTGTAATTTTGTGATCTCGTATCACCCAATTGTAATTTATTTCTATTTTATAATGTATAAAGTAGACTAGAAAAGTTGTAATATTTGTAAAATTCGGAGTTCCTTGAAGACGGTGCCATTCGGAAAGGAGTTCCGATCAAGACGGTGTTTACCTCGAAGTGCGTGCCGCGTGAAGTTCAAGGGACCAAAGGAGTTGGTTTCCGAATTTGTACTTTTATTATTTCTTTTCTAGGAAAGGCCATACTAGGGTTTATTTATGCTTTTATTTTGCTTTTATATGTTTGCATGCATAGCCAAATCGTCATACATCGTATCATGCATGTTTCGACCTAGTCGACCTAGTCTTTTATTTTATCGATAATTCACCGACTTAGTTCACTTAAACGGAGATAGATAATAATTTGACTAGATCTCTTACATATAAATATTGAGACTTAGCCTTACCAAAAAGTATGGACCCATGAATCCCTTCTTCACAAAAACGTAGGCTCGGCTACACCGGGGTACTAAAATTGTCACGTTGGGTAAGTGGGGTAATAAGATTACACCTTGAAATTTGGTTGATCTCAACGAAAGTATTCGTAACCGTAGTTGCAATAAGTTCGGGCTAAAGATAATTTTATGAAAATTGTAGACCGAGAGTTCTAAGAGTAGAACCGATTAAAGGGTTAATCCACCAAATTATACCGATACGGGTTGAATCGGCTACACCGTGCCCGGATTAGTATGGGTTTGGGTCTCGGATTGTTTACTTAATTGGGTAAGAGATCATTAAGTAAATATACTTAACATGTTTAAGTTTCTTAAAAGGGTTATTTCATGGGAATAATCCAACCTATGTCTCATCTTCTCATATTAATCCATACTAATGATTAACTAAGAAAAATCCAAGCTATTACCTCATTTATCTTTCATTGAACTTTGACTATTTTTAAACTCTTATTATCGGTAGGTTAGCACGTCACCTTCACTTAATTTTTGTCCTGGAAGAAGGAAAAACAAAAAGTAAGTCAATGTGATGTGCTTGCTTACCGAAAATAAGAGTTTAAAAATAGACAAAGTTCAATAAAAGATAATTGAGGTTATATGTTGGATTTTTCTCAGTTAATCGTTAGTAGGGATTAATATGAGAATATGAGGTATAGGTTGGATTATTCCTATGAAATAACCCTTCTTAAAATTCAAATTATGAATTTAAAATGATGTTGTTTTCCTTTTAATTATTGTAGTTTAATTTTCAACAAACATCAAATGGCAACCAACGCTCCACCTCTCACTAACGTATCATGGCTTCGATCCTTTATGGATCGTTGCAAACTCGATAAGCATGGTTCCAATTTTAAGGATTGGGATGCGCAATTGCTTTTGGCCGCTCAAGGTGACGATAAGAGTCGTTACCTATCCGAAGCCGCTCCTCCCGCTCCAACCGCTCGTTCCGCGGTCGGAACTCGTGAGGCCTATGAAGCCTACATGAAAGAGTCCTCCGCTCTAAAAAATGTGCTCATCTTCTCCATGGAGCCGGATCTCCAAAGGAGTATGATAAAGTTGACCACATCATATGAGATATACACCAAGCTTGCGACCATGTTTTCGCAAACTCCTAGGGTGATTCAATATGAGGCGGCTTCCACCTTCTTTGACATTACATTCAAGGAAGGGCAAAAGGTAAGCCCTCATGTGCTCAAACTCGTTGAGCTCGCGGAGACTCTAAAAGCTCAAGATGTTGATATTCCCGACTCTCTCATTATTGACCGAGTTCTTCACTCACTCAATAAGGTTAAGGCGTATGCTCAATTCCGGGTGAATTTCAATATGCGAAACCAAGACACCACGTTGGAAGAGTTGCATAAGATGCTCGTCCAAGCCGAAAGGGACATGGGACTTCATGAAAGTTCCACCAAAGATGTTTTAAACATCGAAAAGAAAGGGAAAACGAGCTTCAAGAGGAATGCCTCGAAAGGCAAGGGCAAGAAAACGTTCAAGCCCAAGGCGACCAAAGAAAAGACCTTTTCGAAAGGCGCTTCCACCTCGTCTTCTAAAGAACAAGACAAGTGTCATTATTGCACGAGGATCGGTCATTGGAAGCGAAATTGCCCCAAATACTTAAGTGATCTCAAAAATGAGAAGGCAACCGCCGTAGGTAATAATATTTCTCGTTTAAATTCATGTCATTTATCAACTTATGTATAATGATACAAATGTGTTGATATTTACCCTTTTTAAATGTTTTAAAGGGGCGCCTCCTAATAATGATAAGGGCAAGGAGAAGGAAGCATGAGGTTCCTTACTTGGATGGCTCCGGTAGCATCCAATTGATCGAAGACTTGAAGAGCTAGGCTCTAATTTTCATATCGTCTTCTTTCATATTTTGCATTTTATTTGCTAAGAACAATTAATTTTCTTGTAAGACAAGGATTAAAATCCTAAAACAATGGTTGTAGTTTTGGATATTGGTGACTTGGTTTTCAACCCGAGTCACTACTTTTGTTCTTAATCAATGTTTTGATTTCTCAAATAAATTGCATACCTTGTTTAAACATGAATAATAGTGATTTTATCACGCAACAAACTATTGATACGATCAATATAATATAATCAAAGAGTTGATTAAAACGGAGAACTACACCCCATGAGATAAATTCAATCAAAATGAGACTATATCAGTTCATTATAAGATTTTCATTTTAAGTGAAAATGAGAATGTATTCATCACACCTATCAAACTTCAAACATTCAGATACATTGGTTAATCGAAATAGCTATCCTTAAACGAATAAAGGTTATTGTTAGAAGGATAGAGTGGGAGAAAATATTTCGCTCGCAAACCAATGATGAAAATAAAGGAAGGATCTTAGAGAAGATTCTTACTTGGGAGTCTTAAGAAGAGCCCTAAATGATTTGAAGAAACTACGAAAGGACACTGAAGAAACTACGGGAGGACACTCGAAGAAAGGTTCTTTATGTTCATTGTTTCATAGAGAGGAAACTCGAAACCCCGTATGAAATCGGTAGGAAAACGGTTCCTTAATAAATGATTTTTCTAAGTTTATAAGATAAAAGAGAAGAAATCATCTCAAGCCTCTCAATGTAGTTATAAAGAAATTATCATGTCATTTTCGTCTCGAGGAAACGAAGACATGATAAGAAGGTAATGATTGATTGAATGGAAACAGATCACTATAGGGATAGTGATAGTGATAATGATTCAAGTAATAGTTTAACATGCGAGAAATGAAAGGTTCATTTAAGATATCGAGAGATATTGATTTTAGTGGGAGCGATTTTCATTAAAAGAATTAAGCCTACCATTTAGAGAGAATGGGTGATTCTTTAAGGTGTAAAGAATAAGAGGTTTTCAATCCTAGATGATCAAATACCTTATATCATATGATGATAGGAGCTTTAAGGGAAGGTTTATTATATGGATAATAAAAGGTCGCCCACTAGAAGTTAGAATGGTTGAATACATTATTCATAACGATGAATGAAACCATTATCAAATAGCCAAGATGAGTGAAAATTATTAGAATGATGAAATCATAAATAGACTACAATAAAGTTTTCAGTACATAAGTGACTGTATATCGATACGTCACAAGTTATAAGATAACAGTGGGAGCTTTCCTTCGGAAAGGAAACTCAAAATCTAGAAAGAGTTCTAGATATGTACTCAAATAGAATCATATTATACGGGATAATATGAGAATAAAGGAGACCAAAAGTTGTAAGTTTTGCTATCATGAATAAAGGTTATTCGCATGAATAAAAGGTTTATTCGCAAAACACTAATACAAATAGATGATTGTGCATCAAATGCAATGTAATAGTATTGACTATTGTTGCATGACAACATCATTTGAGTTATGATTAACTCAAAATGAAAGATACTTTGTCAGAATCCAAATGGGTTGTATGAGACAATATTGAACCCCATAAGTGAACTGGATTGACTTAGTATAGCCCCTAGCCGCTTACATGAGGTGACATCTCGAAGCGACTAGAGAGTGAGGCGATTGATGGCAAGTTCAAATGCCATAGAGTCATATGTGATGACTAGTCGATCACATAGGCAGACTGTAAGAGACACTCTGTCGGGCAATGTGACCGCTTATAGAGTTCTGGAAATTTTATAGCCGGGTCGTGGCGAGAGCTGCTATAGTATTCTTGTGAGTCAATTCTTTGACTAAAGACTACTCTCCCAAGATGGTACAGTTTAGGCATAACTTTGATCCATTCTCTACGACTTTTCGTAACTGGAGTCAAATGGGATTGTTTTGGGTTGTGACTAACTGTGACTAGTTGAAGGAAGTAGTGCGATAGAAATTGTCCACCCCTTGTCAGGGTTGTTCAAATCTCAGGGCCACTCGAGGAGAAGTTAACTGGAAATGCGTGGCCACGCTCGGAAGGTATCTATGGTAGATAATTCCGGTCAGACAGTTATTCTCCAGATCGAGGAAACCACTCATGATATGATCAAATGCAAGTACGACCTTAGAGAGACATCTTGCATTGAGTGGGAGATTGTAATAAGACAAGAGAATTGGTGACGCACACTTGTCGAGGACAAGTGGGAGATTGTTGGGAAATGTGTCCTCAACAATAGTGTGATCACGTAATTAAATCTCATAACGAGAATGCGCAAGGGATGATACGAATTATTAGTCAACTGACCAACATTAATCGGTAATGATTGGCTAGCTAGAGTTTGACATTACTGTCGTATGACGGTGGTGGTCAGTTGATCCCTTTAGGTCACACCTTTAGGACAATTCCCTTAATTGATAAAGTGATCAAATGTATATTGATACGATTTGATCATATTCCTTAAACTCGTGTATCGAGAAATTAGAGGTTAAATCTTAATGTAAGATTTATGTTTAAAATTGAAACGTGTCAATTGTTAAACATTAAACGATATTTTATTATATCGTTATTAGAATGAATTGGGTTGAAATTGATACAAAAGTTGTAAATCGTATTGACGATAAATGATCATTTTACATTATTAATTTCGAATTACTTATTAATTGAATAAATATGATTTATTTAATTATGTATAATATTTATGGGATAAATATTTATATGTTTTAAATGTACTAAAGTATTTTATATCTTAATGACATATAAGATGTCACACTTTATACAATTGTACATTTGACAAATTGTAAAATGAAGTCCATATTATGGACTATATGGCACGGCTAAGTAGAGGTGGTGGTGTGGTTAATTAGTGTGTTAATTACTCTTTAATCATATGTTAGACATGTGCCTTGAGAACACTAACCTAGTAACCACCCTAGAGACTTGAGAAAGGAAAATGTTCCCTTGTTGCTCTTCCCTATGGCCGGCCTCCCCTTCCCAAGTATGAGCATGCTTAAGCCATTTACTCATCTTAAGCAACAACATGCTTCATATATATATGTGATATAAGATTCATTCCAATGCTCTTCTTGCCCTAGCCGAAATTTTGCCTAAGTAAGAAGATTATATTTAACCTCTAATACTTATTATAAGATAATAAAATTTATACTATAAGTAGTATTCAAATTACATTCTAATAATAAGAGTGATTAGAATATTAAGGAAGAAATCGATTCCTAGTCTAGCACAACAAAGGTGTCGGTTCATTGAGGGATAGTCTTGGTGCATCTTTAAAGGAGGTATTCTAATTTGGGTACTTGGAGGATCATCCTTGCTAAGCTTGGACCGTGTGTAAGGGTTCGATTTCTCCCTATTCCGCATATATTAGCATGCATAAGATCTTATAAACGAGTTTATTAATATGTTAATTAAAAGTTAATTAAAGGTTTTGTTAGTATGACTAAAATTAGTTTATGAGCAACTAGTTAAACCTAACAGTGGGCTATAATTAGTAAGTCTATATTTAGCAAAGTTTATAATTAGTAAGGTTATAATTGGTACATATAAGGGCATGACTATCTATACATATATTTACAATGTGTTATGAGTAAGCCAACTATGAACATAATCAAGTAAGTAAGCTAGTAATGTTGATCGTGTGTATAGAAATTAATATTAAAGTAATATTTATAGGAACGGAATTTGAGGAGGAACACTACTAGACGGTGATTGCTTATTGTGAATTTGCTACATCAGGTAGGTTACACTGGTGCTTTACTGTGTATTAAGTTACGTGTGGATGTGCATTGTATGTTATGAATGCAAGTATGAGTTCTGAGCATGATAGTTTATGGTTATTTATTTTGGTGTTGCATTCATAATCATGGCACATGCATTGGATACTGAAAAAGATATGGATCAGATATTGTTCTAATGTAAAGCCCAGGGTGTAAGACCCCTTGCGGCAGCGGAAATATAAACACACCAAAAGCATGAAAAATGCATGGATTTAAAACTTTTGATGAGATAAATAAAAACATGCGAGGTGCTTTAACGAATCTAAACATGCGGAAGATAAAACATAAATAAGTATAAGTAACACAATACAAAAGCAGCCCGGGATAGCATATCCCTACAGGCACAAAATATAGAAATCATAAAGCTAAGGTCTAGCTAACGAATGGGTAAAATCATGACGATGAAGGATCATCGCTCGCTAGCCTCAACGTAACTCCCTGCAAACAGCATCAAGTACCTACACACATACAACATGTGCGCCATAGTCAGTGGGGAGTGACTAGAGCTCTCATTGCCACCTAATGTCATACAACACAGAACATATAAACACAAGCATTATACTCCAACATAAACAATCATGTGAAGTACTCCACCCTTAAATCTTCTTAACATACTCATGTAAATAGATATGAAACCACGACTCAGGTATATCTAAACACATTCAAACACGTAACAGTAGTATATAACACTCTACCCTAACTCAGGCAAGTATATACAAATCAGCAGTATATAACACTGTACCCCAACTCAGGCAAGTATATACAGCAATCAGCAATATCAATTTATGAACCCAACTCAGGTATGGAAGGATACAAACAACACTACATGGGAGGATTCATATGACGACTCCATTATACAACAACAACATGTCTACTTAGCCTCAGCAAATACAATCCCCTGGTAGAACGATCGAAACGATATACGGTCCTAGTCTAAATCTGGCTAGACTCTCGAGGTATAATTGTCCCTCGATTTGACAAGTATCCCCAACTCAGGATACCCCCAAGACTCGAACTAGCTAGGGACGAGATACGCCCAACTCAGAGCGGACTATCTGAAACCTGACCGTCAACGCGCAGGAGACGGTCATACCAAGACACAATACAATCTTGGTGAGACAAGAGTCATATAACAGCTCATAGTATACATCCACATGCATAAACAACACATCACCCAAAGACATACTAAAACTGTGACCTAATCCAAATCAACAGTTATACTACTCTATCTCTAAGACTTACTCAACCCCTAACTAACTTCGGAAACTATTTGAGGTGAGAGCCGGTCTCCCTTCCGGTTGCCCAGCCGGGGGGTCTTTCCCCTCAAACACCTTTCCGAACCTAGTGTAAGAGCCGTCCAATTGCTTGGACTACAAACAAACTCAATTACAAAAAAACATACATGTGATGAATATCCAAACCGACACTTAATTGACCCCAGGAATTAAGCCGAGGGAGAGTCGGTTGCCCGAACGGGGGGTCTCTATCCTCACTCTATTCCCGAACCCAACATAGTGCCGCCCGAACCCGGGGACTCCAAACATGCATACAAAGCATACGGAAAAGAATCAACAGAAACCGACTTGAAAAACATAAGTTACGAAGCAATTACGACTGACCAGGACTCTCAGCCGGTCGGCCATAGGCGGCCGGTCGGCCGGCTGATAGTCCCAATCCCTTGTACCCTATTTACAACTTTCAGCCAAAAGAGAAGGGGCTCCCAGCCGGCCGACCGGCTGCCGGTCCACCGGCTGGGGACCCTTCCTCCAAATTTCCCATTTCGCAACAACATTCAAGACGGGTCCTGAGCCGGCTGGCCGGCCGCCGGTCGGTCGACCGGCCCAGAGGCCCTGCTCGCGTTTACAGCCTGTTTCGACATATACCAGCATTCCCTTTCCGATACCCATCCATACTATACATGATTTTACGCAACAACATAATAATTCCAGCAGTTATACGACATCAAATGAACATAAAAACATGTATGCAACCACCAAATTCATGGGATAACAATGAAATCCCAAATTAAACCGGTCTTAACATGTATACTCCTTAATCGACTTTAAAACCAAATTCACCATAAATTCTTCGCAAGAAACAGTTTATATAACCTCATAAGAACATTAAGCAACATAGACCATACTAACATTCACCAAAGCACAACAATTTCATATAATATGCTAATTTAAAAAAAAAAGGCCGAGTTACTCGTAATCGTCACCTTTACTCCACGAATTCACCGGGTTCTTCTTCAATAATCACTAGTTCTTCCTCCGGGTTCTCACAAGTACCACCTAGAAGCACAAAAACACGGATTAAGAGGGTAATTTCGTGATTAGGGCAAAACAGTCCCGAAATGAAGATTCACGAAACTAAAAACGGAAGTGATAGAAAGGTCACAAATTTCGAGAGGATTCCGAATATATAAAATTTACCTCGATACGAGTTCGGGAAGGCCTTGAGATGTCGATTCTAAGCTTGAGAAACAGATGAAAATGGGGTTTTGTTGTTTAACAGTGAAATGAAATAAGGAGAAGAAGATGTCGATGGATGGGGTCTTATAAGGGTTTTAGGCTGTCCTTTTAAAAGCTTGAGTCGGGTTTGCTCTATTGAAGTGGATATTATTAAATAAACAAGGCGTCTTAAGATTAAATGATTTTAAGACGAAACTTAACGGAGATCTTAAAAATATAAATTACGAACTATTATTAAAATATTATTAAATTCCGGAAATTACTTTAAATTATTAAAATATTCCTTTACGAAAATGCGGGATGTTACAATCACCCCATCTTTCAAAAAGTTTCGTCCTCGAAACTTTGAAGTCAAGCGGAAATGTAAGACGGGATATTATTAAATAAACAAGGCGTCTAAAGATTAAATGATTTTAAGACGAAACTTAACGGAAATCTTAAAATTATAAATTACGAACTATTATTAAAATATTATTAAATTCCGGAAATTACTTTAAATTATTAAAATATTCCTTTACGAAAATGCGGGATGTTACAATTAATCACCCAATCTTTCAAAAAGTTTCGTCCTCGAAACTTGAAAGCAGTTACAAGGACAATGTTAACAACCAAATTTCACTGAACATGATATTTAAAGACTTAAGTTTCTTTCACATATTTCGAAAACAATTTCCAAGGCACAAGTCTTCGTCAATGGACGTTGGGATTCTCGTTGTACATTCAAGAGCCCGACATTCCAAATCTGAGACCAGTCCCAAAATTAAATCGATTAAAATCCAAAATTTAGATCGATCCGGTGTCGGTAAGCATTGTTCAGGTTATCAGACGTCTCCAATAACGAGTTCAAATGACGAAACAACGCTGAGATCAATCAAATTGCAAGTCATGAAAATCTTTTAAACAAGGTTTTCTCGAAAAAAATTATCACTGAACCTATCAAAGCTGGAAGATTACCCTTTTTCTTTAAACAAAATTTTTCAAAAATCAACTTTTATTTCCAAATTCTCAGAAAGAGTAAAGTTATAAAAATCCAACAAGTTGCAATTGAGCGAAAGGAAGGTAGCTTAGCGAATTTACAGGTGCACAAAAGAGAATCGGTGCACGGGAGAGATTATGATTTTGAACAAATGATTCCACAGGCTCGGGTTCTCTCGAAGTTTTCACAAGGTTCTCATCTCTCTCTTTCCAAACCAAGCACTCTGATTACAGTTTTGGTAGATCTTTTCCTCAAACAACTCAAAACTGCTCTAACCCAAATGGAGCCTTTATCACATCGCTTCTCACATAATTTTTCATAAGCGGTCCTGAACCTCTAAACTTGATTTCTAGGGATAAGCTGACATTCTCAAGTTCAGATTAATCACAATAACATGAACATTCGCAATAAGGCTTTTACAAAACTCACAATTCCTAAATCCTCAAGTAGCACTTGAATGGTAAATCCTCTGTTATTATACCCTCACGGTGTCATACTATACCCGAATTCCTCAAAATACGCATGTTCCATCCTTCTAGTTCGAATTATTCCCAAGGTTTGGATATGCAAATTCTAGGATTCCTCAAATGTCAACTGTACATTACTTCCCAATTTATTATTAATTCAACGAGCTTCCATTTTCCATCAATTTATTCCAAATTGTCCACCTAACAGTGGTGCATCAACCAGTTTAATCAAGTACTTCTCTAAGTAAACGTTGAGATCTTCTAAATAACTCAGGTTCAAGCACTCAGTCAACTCCACAAGTCAAATTATAAATGTCTCAACACTCTCGCTCTGTCACTAATAGCTCTCGTTCCTCAAATATATGGGTCTCTCTGTATTCCAGTACTTCCTCAAGTTTAAGCATCACTAACTTACCCCATTCATGTATTTGGCATCAACACTATCTAAAGAATGTTCCTCTAAATTCACCTAAGACTCCAAGTATCTCCTTTAAATTCTCAAATGGTACTTCCAAATCTACCCATGCTCATGACTCATTAGAGTTCTCATATCTAAGTTCCACATAATGTCATGTATAAGGCTCCACTCAACTCAAGCATTCCCTCATTCACTTCCACTCTCTCAATTAGTAATATACGGACACTAGGATCACCAAATCATGTCTCACAATATCTCATAGGTTTTCCTTAACAACAAAATGTCCCAAAACACTGATTGTGGTTATCCCAAGGGAATTTCTCAAAGTCCATTAAAAGCAAGTTACCTTACACGAGCCATAAGAGGGTAAGTTCCAGAAGTGGGGTTGAACCAGGAAGTTATGCAAGTCATTTCCAAGGTACGATGGAAGAGAATTCAAGAATGGAGGTATACAAGACGAACAAAGATAAGAACTTGGGGGCTTAGAAGAAGATGGAAGGGAAAAGTCAATGGTGAAGACATACCAGTGATCAACTGATGGCAAGTGGCAGTCCTCCCAACATCAGTCTTCCTCTCTGGGCACTCGAAGAAGCGATGTCTAGGCCTCTTGCAGGTGTAGCATGGATAAGCATCACCGTTGCAGTTAATACCAGGATGAATGGCTTTGCGACACTTGAAACACTTCAGGGAAGGGTCGGGTGTAGGTCTAGGATCATTGGCTTTGGAGGAACCAAATTTCTTGAACTTTCCATGCTGAACTTCTGGAGAAACAGATGAAGGATCGAAGGGTCTCTTCCCATGGGAGCGAGCCTGAGGGGAACTGGGAGCAGAAGAAGCTCTAGCCTCAGCATCTATGGCCTTAATCGAATTCTCGGCCCAAATAGCATCGTCGTACAATTCTACGAAAGAAGTAGAATCTCTGCGAACCATACTCTGGATGCGGGGACCTAACTTCCCTTTGTAGAAGTAGACTCTCTCGGATTCATCCCTTACGAACTGAGAAGCAAAGTGAGCCAACTGATTATACTTGTCCGTGAACTCATATACTGTCATGTCTCCTTGCTTGAGGTCCATGAACTCCTTCAATCTCTGTGAACGAAGCTCTTTTGGGTAGAAGCGGGTCTCTAACTTGTCTTTGAACGCATCCCAATCAAACAACGGGTCAAGGAGGAAACTTGAACCAGTAAGTGATGCGTGTCTATTTTATGATGTTTTACATCTATTTTTACACGCATTTTGTCACTTATTTACTATGTTTTAGCCTTTATTTCCCAACAATTGGCTACTTTCGTATTTTTATGCTCTTTTGCAGAATTATGCGGAAAAGGGACGATTTTATACCAAATTTATGCCCTCGGGATTTTTCATGACCAAGGAACGAGGACAAGTCAACTCGAAGCGCGAACCAAGTACTAAGAAGTCAAACCTAGAAGAAATTAAGGCTGGTACACAGGAAAGTGGGTCGACCGACCCACTACTCTGGTCGGTCGACCAGGGGACCTATTATGAAAAGATCAGAAATCCACAAAGCCCGACAAGAGGTCGACCGACCTCATCACATGGTCGGTCGACCACAGCGTAGTTTCAGAAGACTTTCGGAAAGCCCACGCACGCCTTAGGTCAAAGGGGAATCACTTCTAATTCTCCTATTTAAGCTTAAGACGTGTTTAGGGTTAATCATGGAGTTTTAATCAAGTCCTAGTTTATAAAATAATTCACTCAGTTTGTATCTTTTACTTAGGAGTTTTTTTTCATCAAGTTCTTAATTTAGTTTTACTACTCAAACACTTTTCTTTAGTCTTATTCCTTGTTCATTAATATTTCCACGGATTCAATAAAGCTTTCGTTCTTTCTGCCCTAATTCCTACTGCGGTAATTCTTCTCTTAATTCCAGTTTTAATATTGTTCTTATCTTAGAATTGCTAGTAACCGGTTTAAGTTAGAATCCCAAGCCTTTGTTGTTATTGCATGCTTAGATTAATGTTCATTATGAATAATGTCTTCATTAATGTTATTATTGTTATTTCAGTACCCATGAGTAGCTAATCACATATGTTAGGATGTAGGGAGTAAATATGCGTTGATAGTATAATTCCCAAAAATCAACTGTTGCAGGCCCTAGGTCGGTCGACCGGCTTAACCGGTCGGTCGACTGAAGTGTTGGTCGGCCGACTGGACTAGCTGGTCGATCGACCGACTCGCGTATGTTTTCAGTTCCGTTTTATTTCGTCGACCATAGTAACCTACAATGAGACTGAAAGGAGACTTGTAAGATATTAGTAATGACTTACCCAAGGTTGAAAGATACGGGAAGGGCATTGGTTTACGCCTTAAGACGGTTAGGTTACTTAAGACTGAAAGGTATGTGACCTAGAAATTAGGAATCACCCTTATTGTTGACACCCAATAATTGTGAGACCTAGGAACTAATAGCATAGGCCGAAAGGAGCTATTAGGTATCATAGACCAAAAGGATATGTTACACCCCTTACGCGACTGCAATACATGTTGACTTAGAATTTATACTATCATAGCTTTTTATTACCCGAACCTCTTAGCATCTCTTTTACCATAGTTTATGTCATTCTTAATTCTTCTTTTATTTCATCTCTATTTCTAGACTTAGTGACAATCAATATAAACCCCCACTTTTGTTACCTTAAAACATTGACCTCAAACAATAAACATTCCCCACCTCTCTGTGGTTTGACCCTTGACTTTCACTATCTATAGTTTAAGTTTAGGAATAATAAATTTTATCTTTGATACCCACAACGACGGGCATCAAATTTTGGCGTCGTTGCCGGGGAGGTGACGCCAGTGTTTATTGTTTATTGTTTTTGTTTCTTTTGTTTAAGGAACTTTGTTCCTTAAACCTTCTCACCTTTTTCTTGTAGTTTCCATATTATGCACAGATCGGTTCAAGGAGAACTCCTACCACTTGATCTTGAGCTTGAGAGGACCCTTAGAGCAAAAAGAAAGCAATTTCTAGAGACTAGGGAAGGAGGTTTACCATCTTCACTATTTCAAGAAGACATTTTTGAACAACCATCATCACCATCATCACCACAAAACAAACCACCTACACCAAATCAACCACAATCACAACCAAATTCACCTCATAATCCACCTACACAAAAAACACCAACAAATACCTTTTTCCAAGCTTTTGAAGAAGAGGAAGAAAAGATGGCTGAAGAAGCTAGCATTGCAAGTCACTCTATGCCGCAGGCAAAGGACCTCTATAAGGGGTTCACTTTACCAACAGGCACGGGGAAGCCAATCGAGGCCAAGCCATCCTACATCTCCATGGTGGAGAGAAATCAGTTTGGGGGCGCGGCTAATGAAGATGCAGCTAGGCATATAGAAATCTTCACGGATTATATATGATCTATCGCACCTCCAAATGGAGTGACCCAGGACCAGATAAAGGAAACTATGTTCATCTTTTCCCTCTGAGACTCGGCGAGGGAATGGTACAGAGATTTATGCCGCACTGCTGCGGGAGTGACAGATTGGAACACATTGGCCTTAGCCTTCTATCGGAAATACTATTCCGCGGCTAAGACCAATGCCTTGAGAGCACAGATAACAAGTTTCAAGCAAGGACCTACTGAAGATTTTAGTGAGGCTTGGGACAGGTTCAAGATCGAGACTTGTTCGATCCATACCCCATCATGGATTCAAACAATGGTTTCTTTGCAACCAGTTCTATAATGGCCTCTATGATGACAACAGAGCCTACTTGGATGCTGCAGCTAATGAAAGGTTCCAAGATAATTCTGGGGAGACCAAGGGTCTAAAAATCATTGAAGATGTTGCTGTGCACAGAGCCGAACACGGGACTTCCCGTGGAAATCAAAGAAAGGCCGAATCTAATGTTGCGGCAATAGAGGCCTTGATGGCTAAATTGGATAAGTTGGAGAGTGGAGGAAAATTCGAGATGGGAAGTGGAATTAAGGGTGGCATGTACCAAGTGAATGCCGTTCATGACGGACCATTCGTTTGTGAGAGATGTGGTGGAGAAGGGCATGTGTCAAAGTTTTGTACTTCATCTAATGAAACTTGCGCGGCCTTTCAACATTACCGCGGGAACAACTTCTATGACCCTAATAATAACAATGTCCATCCCAACATGAGGTGGACAAGCCTGAATGTCCTTAAACCACAACACCAACAACCCCAACAAAACTCCACTTATATCCTTCCGCATAAGCAAAATTTCCAAAAACCCCCCTTTAACCCTCAACCACCTGCAAAACCACCACCCAATACGGATGCTCTCATCCAAAACCTCATTGGGTTAGTTCAGAAGGAATCTCAGGCACGGGAGGCGGGGATGAAGATGTTAGAGTCCCAAATTTTTCAAATTGCGAGCAAGAACGATACTAACTTCCGACCAAAACGGAAAAAAAGAAGGAGACTCTCAACATCATATCGCTGCGGAGTGGGGCGGAAATTGGTGGTGGTAAAACTGGTGGAGCAGAAAAGGAGAAACGGCAGAAGGCGAGTAACAGCGAAAAGGTCGACCGACCCAGGAGCAAGGTCGACCGACCACGAGGCAGATTCCAGTAGGTTCTGGAGTACAGGAAACAGGTCGACCGACGGAGGAGAAAGGTCGACCGACCTCCGATGCTGAATAGAAGGATTCTTTTAGGCCAGAAATGCCAGACAACCTAAGACACTTCCTATTCCGGGGTGATAAGACCCCCAAATTCTTGAGGAGGACTGAAAAGGCTGAAAGTTCCACACCTCCCTATCCGGAGCGACTCTTACCGACTAAGGAATAGGTATCTTTTGATAAGTTTAAAGATGTTATTCGTTCTTTAAATGTGCAAGTACCATTCTTAGAGTTAGTGCAACAGGTTCCATCTTATTTAAAATTTATGAGGCAGCTGTTGGAATCTAAGTTCCTGATTTTATACTCAAAACTAATGTGAGTTTTGTTTCTTTAAGTTTAGGTTATAAAACTTAATAAGATCTTATGCATGCATGATGATATCATAAGATGTGATTGTCTTTACATTGGTTTTAGAAGGTTTATACTCAATAATCACCTATTATTTGAGTCTTCAATAATCGAAATACCCTTATAACAATCTAACAAAAATCGTCTCCAAAATATATGTATCAAGGACCCGATCTCAAACTAAGACTATTTTTGTTACTAGAAAAATAGAGTTAGTATACTAGAAATATTAACAATATTACTCTTAATATTATTAATATAGAAAATAATTATTTTCTTAGGAAAAACTATTTTAGCTAAGGAATTATGGAGAATGATGTAGTATGAATGTGTTAGTAAAATGATGAAGTACCCACTAACCACAACAACAAGTAACTTGTGAGTGAATGGAGTGTTGCATATAGAGCAAAAATTGGGTTGCTTGCTCTATCACTTAGTCGGCCATCATGAGCTACCTTAGGCCAATGCATGCCTTACTATCTCTTACACAAAGCATGTAAGATTCCTTACATTCCTTTTGTGTAAGATGCACACAAACATCTTATTCATTCAAACACACAACCTACATACATACTATACATTACACGGCTGAAATGAGGTCCAAAATGGACCCATTTTATCTTTGTTAATTGTGTTAATTTGTAACATGTCACACATGTCCCATAACACATGACCCAATTTGTTAATTGTGCAATTTTAACTATTAAAATTCATAATTCACAATTTTATGACATTTAAATAATTATACTAATAATTCGAAATTATTATTGTATAAAATGTAATATTATAATTTTAATTACAACTCTTTGTAATTTTATGATCAACCGTGTTCATTCACAATTTAATCGTTTCCTAAACGAATAAATAAAAACCGAGTAATAAAACGATTTTATTACTTTGACTATTATTATTATAATCCTATTATAAAATATTTGTCACGTAAAAATTATTTCCAAATTTCCAGTTTATTAATTAATTTGTATCCAATACGATATTAATTAATTATTCCATTGAGACGGAATTCCTTAAAGATATGACCTTAAGGGATCAATTGATCACCACAATCATATGACGATAATGTCAAACTCTAGACAGCCAATCATTAGCGGTAAATGTTGATCAGTCGACTTTAAAAGAGTAACACTCCCAATTGCGTTTCATTAAAATGAGTTTTAATTACGTCAACACATTATTGTCGAGGACACTTCCTCCAACAATATCCCACTTGTCCGAGACAAGTGTGTGTTACCAATTCTCTTGCCCTATTACTATCTCCCACTCAATGCATGGCGTCCTCTCAGGTCGTGCCCGCAATTGATTTAAATCTAGAGTGGTTTATCTCGATCTGGAGTTATAACTACTGACCGTAATTATCTACCATAGATACGTTCCGAGCATGGCCACGCATTTCTAGTTTTTATTCTCCTCGAGTGGCCTAGAGATATTGTTCAACCCTGACAAGGGGTGGACAATTCCTAATCGACTTATTCCTTCCGGCTGGCCACAGCCCATCATAACCCAAAATATGTCCTTATAAACCCCAGTTATGAAGGTGTTAGGACATAAATCAAAGTTAATCTGAAAACTATGCCACCTCAGAGAACAGTCATTAGTCCAAGAACTGACTCATGTGAAACACGACAGATGCTCCCGCCACGACCAGGCAGCCTTTTAATAAGAGTACGCCAGAGCTCTATCAGCGATCATTAGCCCGGCAAATGTATCTTAACATGTCTATGCCTAGGTGATCGATTAGTCATCCCGTATGACTCTATCGCAATTGAACTCGCCATCAATCGCATCACACATCTGGTTGCATTGAGACGTCACCTCACTTAAGCAACTAGGGGCGAGGTCATGATAATTCAATTCACTTTAATGGGGTTCAATATGGTCTTACCATCCCATTTGAATTTTACTTGACCTTTCGTGAGTTATAAATAACTCTAACGATTAGTGGATTGCACCATCCAAGTGGTCAACCTTTGAACACCATTTAATTTACAATAAGCTTAAGGGTCTCTCATTCATATCCCTTAAAATTATGATTATCTTCATTTTGAGTAAACCAGGTTTACCATGTGCGAGCGAGCGTTCACTTTGCAGATCAAATCCACATATGCTCTTTCATCTGAAAGAGATAAGTCATTTTATGACTAACAAATATTATGTGCATTGTATAACTCCCAGTTGCAGCAATGTTATTACATAATTTGTGAACTTATGCATTTTGTAGAATCTTGTGATGACCATGTAGTTAAAATACAAGTCATTGAGATGCATAGTCAATGAACGTAAGCCAAAGATTATCATAAATCTTTGCTTGATATCTTGGAACTTGAGTCGCTGTAAACCTTTTACCATACGACCAAGTTATCTTCCAAAATCTTGAATTTGTCTATCATCTCCATTGGAGAATACTTTGACAATTGATCAAGGTTTAATTATTGGTTCAATACCTGCTCAACAGGTTGTCCTGCAAGCGGCGCGCATCCACTTTACACGATTATACTAATGGCGGAAACATTAGCGATTTTAAACGTGTAATCAATAGTACTTAAGGTTCGATAAATTTCCATGATCTCATAATGGTTATCCTATCTTCATCTCTATGAACAACGTTAATACTTTATAAACAAGATGTCTTTTACAATCTCAACTAAACATCCCATGTTTTAATTAGATTTAAAATCATATCAATCTGTCATCTAGAATTTAGAACTCATATACTATTCATAAGTATCAATGCTTCATTCCAACCGAGCAATGAGTTATTTTAGATAACGTTTACTCCCACTAAACTCTTGTTCTTGCCTGATTCTGAAAATCCCGAAATCATTTTCATGACTCAATAGATTCAAATCCTCGAGCGAGAACTCCCACTGAACTTTATATTTAACGGTAAATCATAAAGCTCCCACTCAATTCAATGTTCCCTAACATTTAATGAATTGAAATGGTTGGGACTTAACCATATGTGCTAACAGTCACATCCTTTTCAAATACTCTTTCGAAAAGCGGTTATTGAGTTTACTGAATTCATTCTCAATGAATTATTTCACTACTTTCAACAAAGTTACCTTTAACTTTGCAGACTGCTGGCATCCACATGTCAACATCTGCTTCTCTCAATAAATCTCATTTATTAGCATGTATATCTTATAAGTTTCATGGTCTGAGAATTTGCATTGGCACATTTAGATCACCATCTAAATCCAAGAACCCTTTCTTGAGCCTTTGCAAAATCTTTTGAATAATTTTCTTCGAGTGTCCTCCCGTAGTTTCTATAAGAGTCTTTTCTTATGGTATATAATTTTTGTGTGTGGGAACTTTCAGTTCCCCACATTTATCTTATCTTATACTGTACGAGGACTCTATCATGGATCTTATCCATGTATAGAATTTTTCCTTACAAACTTTAGGAATTTATTCTTAAAGTATCCTCCAGGGCCGGGGCCGTTGGGATCATAAGGCGTAGATTTTTACCAAATCGTAGATCTTATCCACAACTTAATCTACCTTTTAAAATCGTAAGGCGTAGATTTTCTCAAGTCGTAGATCCCATCCACAACTCTACCTTCTAAATCTCTTACACAACCAAAACACAATAAATCCTACTATTCACCAATAGATCATATCTATTGTGCTAATCAAAATCATATGTTATATGTGGCTTTTCAAATTTCTCCCACTCTATCTTTGTAATAATAATCTCATTTCATTTTCAAATATAGCCACTAAGGCCACAAGCAATGACTTTGATGTTGATTTGTGTACCCTTATGATTTATTACAGAAAAATATTCGATTAAAGCTTAGATAGTTTTGGATGGTTGATAACTTTTCCTCTTAATTGAGTTCTAAACTTAATTTGATTTTGATTTGATTTGAATTAAGTATCCTATACCTATTCGGTTTTAATGGTTATACATCAAAATGTAACAATCAATTATATTTTATGTTTAAGATTTGCAAGTGTTTAAACTAATTAAGAACATGATTATAAAACCGATAGTGGCTTGGGTTGAAAACCAAGTCACTACATCATCCAAAATACAACAAATTGTTCAAGGATTACCCTTTCCTCGTCCAACAAGGAAATAAAACATAGGTTCTAAATTGTTCTTACAACACTTGAAATACTAGCAAAATAAGCGAAAAACAAAGCTCCTTGATCATCCCGAGTGGAGCTACTCTTAGTTCCCTTGATCCATCATGCTTGTTTTTCCTTTCCCTTATCTTTGCTTTCATGCCCTAATTCAAGTAAGAAGAGCATTCACATCACAACTTGTATCATAATACATTAGTTGAGATTAACATAAAATTGGGATAGTTATCATACCAACTGGAAGAATCTTCCCAACTTTGAGATCGCTGAGATACTTGGAACAGTTCATCTTCCAATGTCCTTTGCCATTGAATAAAAGCACTTAGCCCCTTGATGAGGGCTCTTCTTGGAATTTGAGGTGCTTGCCTCAGAAGACACTTTCTTTGAACCTTTGGAAGGTTGCTTCCCTTTTGCCTTACCCTTCCTTTTGAACTTTCCTTTGCTCTTAACATCAATGTTGAGCACATCCTTAGGGGCACTAACATTTAGGCCCATATCGCTTTCAGCTTGCACGATCATATTGTGTAATTCATCGAGAGAGATGTCTTGGTTTCTCATGTTGAAATTCACCCGGAATTGTACATAAGTTTTCACTTTAGATAAGGAGTGGAGGATTCTGTCAATCACAAGTTCCTTAGGAATGTCCACTTGATTCATCCTTAGGGTTTCTACATGCTCAATTAACTTGAGCACATGTGGGCTAACCTTTTGCCCCTCCCTAAGGTTGAGATCAAAGAAGGTCGATGCCGCCTCGTATTGGACAATTCTCGAAGCCTTCGAGAACATTGTCACAATCCTGGAGTAGATCTCATAGGCCGTGCCAATATTTATGGCAGTCCTTTGGAGTTCTGGCTCCATCGAGAAGGTCAAAACATTTTTTATTGCCGCAGACTCCTTTTGATAAGTATCATAGGGTCGCCTTGCTGCGGCGGTGGCATTTTCTGCAGGTTCAGGAGGTGATTCTTCGACGAGGAATTCGGTCTTACCGTCACCTTCTGCTGCCAACAATAGTTGGGCATCCCAATCGGCAAAGTTTGCCCCATTCTTTTCTAGCTTACAACGATCCATGAAGGAACGTAACCATGAAGTCTTTGAAGTAGTGGAAGCGGTCATGATTGATTTGAAGACTTAACTACAAAATTTTTAAACATATGAAGAAATTAAATGCTAATCGTTTTTATGTTCATTTTAACTTGTAAACATATTTATCAAGCTAATGCATCTATAAAATGACCTTTATCCAATTTTATAAATGATCCCAAGACCAAACCCATACTACCGAAATCGTGAACCACTGGAACTCCGACCCAATGATATGGTTTGGTGGGTTAAAATAAACCGGTTCTACCATAGAACTCTTGGTTGATGACAAATCATAATTTATTCATCTTTAACCCGGAACACATTGACCGCTGGTCCTCTACACTTCCGTTGAGTACAAACCAAATTTCAATTGCATCGAGATGCGATCCGCCCACTGGACTGAATCCACCTCATCGCCCCATTTATCCTACGTAATGAGGTTCGTACTGCCCACTGGACTAGCACCACCCCACGAAATAGAAGCTCATGGGTTCTACTATTTGGTAAGGCTAATTCTCAATTGTTTTGTTTAATATAGAGGTCTTGTCAATTTATTATCTATCTCCTTTAAGTGAATTAAATTGGTGAACTCGATAATTATAATTGACACGGTCGTTTTTAACGATTTAAACTAATATGCATGTTTATGGCGATTCGGCTATGCATGCAAACATATTAAAAATGCAAAAATAAAAGCAATAAAGCAATAAAATCCTAGTATGGCCTTCCTAGTAATAGTAAAAAATAATTAACTATTACAAATTCGGAAACCAACTCCATGGTCCCTTGAACTTCATTGGCACGCCATCCAAGAAAACACCGTCTTGTCGGAACTCCTTTCCGTATGGTACCGTCTTTTGGAACTCCGGAATTACAATAAAATAATACAACTATTCTATTTGTAAAACTGAAAATTAAATTACAAACCCGTGATACGAGATCACATAAATTACAACCGAATCAATATTCCCTTTCATTACGGGTAATATTGATTAAAACTAAGGTCATACTAAGAAAAATTACATAATTCCAAATTATATAAAAACATTCAAATATGACATTCATAAAATTGCAATAGTAAAATATGTATGCACATGCTCAATTTTTAATGCCAAATCGCCTTATGGGAGCAAATATCTCATATTTGTTTACGGTTGTTACGGATATGCGCGACTTTAACTATTAAAATCATCAAAATTACATAAATCTCATTTATGTCCAAGCTAATCATCCTAACATACTTTAGGAATCAATGTTTAGTCTCTACTAATGTTTGATCATGATTTAACTTGATTTTGCATTATTGTTCATAAATTACTTGTATTTTCGGGAGAAATAAATAAAATATGGCCAAATGAGTCAATAAAAATTCGAAATTTAAAATTCATAAATTTTAAACTTCCTGGAAATTTTCTAAAAATTCAGAAATTAATAAAATGGTCTTATGCAAAAATTTATAGTTTATTTCTTAATTAAATCGTATAAAAGGTGCTTTTATGGTTGAAAATCCGATTTAAATTATAAAAACTTGCAATAAATTGCTATAAATTTTTAGTCATCCTAAAATATATATTGGAATCTGAAAATGACCAAAAATTACAGACCATACTCGAAATTTTATTTTTAAGACTCATAAATTACGATTATTAGCTATTTAACTCAAAAACTTAATAATCATAAAAACAGAAACTTTTTGATATCCAACTTTTAGATCTGATGTTCCTATTATATAAGACATCTATGGGTAAAATTTAATGCCATAATATTAAGATTAACTATTTTTAACACAGTAAGTCATTTTATAGCCGATTTTAACTATTAAAATCACAAAACATGCATCACTTGAGAATAAATTCCCAAAAATTATATACATTCTGTAAATATTGCATGTGACATTGTGTAAAGTTTTTATGGCAAAATTCCAACTATAAATATTAAAGTCGAATTTGAGTCACTATTAATGCGATTTTTACTATAAAAAACATTAATCATGCAAAATAAGTCCAATAATTTCGAAAATTCATACAGGTACTTTATATATTGCATGTGACTTCTCATAAAAATTTTAAGGTCAAATTCGAAATAGAACCTCCTATACCCATTTTTAACTCATATTATGACTATTTATCTCATAAAATTCATAATCCATGCATAATAACTCCATTTGTTACGAAAATTCATATACAATATATAAAATATGCATGTGAGAACATATCAAACAATCTCGGCTTGAAACCATGTTTAGCTATTTTTCCCATTAATTTTTGTTTAAAACCGATTTAAACTACAAAATATACAAATAAATATAAAAATGAACAATAAAAATCCATAAATTTTTTTTTATGTCCTAAAACCATTTTAGAATCAGAAACTTTAACATGCAAAATTATTTTGTGATTTATCATAATAAATACAAAAATTTCGAGATATGTATGTTTGTCCGTTTAACATAAAACATGAATCCGATCATGCCCGCAACAACCGTAATGCTCTGATACCACTTGTTGGAAACTAAGTTCCTGATTTTATACTGAAAACTAATGTGAGTTTTGTTTCTTTAAGTTTAGGTTATAAAACTTAATAAGATCTTATGCATGCATGATGATATCATAAGATGTGATTGTCCTTACATTGGTTTTAGAAAGTTTATACTCAATAATAACCTATTATTTGAGTCTTCAATAATCGAAATACCCTTATAACGATCAAAAAAAATCGTCTCCAAAAGATATGTATCAAGGACCCGATCTCAAACTAAGACTATTTTTGTTACTAGAAAAATAGAGTTAGTATACTAGAAATATTAACAATATTACTCTTAATATTATTAATATAGGAAATAATTATTTTCTTAGAAAAAACTATTTTAGCTAAGGAATTATGGAGAATGAGGTTTGTAGTATGAATGTGTTAGTAAAATGATGAAGTACCCACTAACCACAACAACAAGTAACTTGTGAGTGAATGGAGTGTTGCATATATAAAGCAAAAATTGGGTTGCTTGCTCTATCACTTGGTCGGCCATCATGAGCCACCTTAGGCCAATGCATGCCTTACTATCTCTTACACAAAGCATGTAAGATTCCTTACATTCCTTTTGTGTAAGATGCACACAAACATCTTATTCATTCAAACACACAACCTACATACATACTATACATTACACGACTGAAATAAGGTCCAAAATGGACCCATTTTATCTTTGTCAATTGTGTTAATTTGTAACATGTCACACATGTCTCATAACACATGACCCAATTTGTTAATTGTGCAATTTTAACTATTAAAATTCATAATTCACAATTTTATGACATTTAAATAATTATACTAATAATTCGAAATTATTATTGTATAAAATGTAATATCATAATTTTAATTACAACTCTTTGTAATTTTATGATCAACCGTGTTCATTCTCAATTTAATCGTTTCCTAAACGAATAAATAAAAACCGAGTAATAAAACGATTTTATTACTTTGACTATTATTATTATAATCCTATTATAAAATATTTGTCATATAAATATTATTTCCAAATTTCCAGTTTATTAATTAATTTGTATCCAATACGATATTAATTAATTATTCCATTGAGACGGAATTCCCTAAAGATATGACCTTAAGGGATCAACTGATCACCACCATCATATGACGATAATGCCAAACTCTAGACAGCCAATCATTACCGATAAATGTTGATCAGTCGACTTTAAAAGAGTAACACTCCCAATTGAATTTCATTCAAATGAGTTTTAATTACGTCAACACACTATTGTCGAGGACACTTCCTCCAACAGCAGCTTCTAACCCGGAAGCGGTCTCTAGACAAAATAGAAACTGTTGCACTAACTGAGGAGTCCTCAAGTTTTTTGTCCCCCGTCATAGCACCACATAAACTAGAAGACCCAGGGAGCTTTTCTGTACCTTGTCACATAGGAACCTTCCCAGTCAAGAAGGCCCTATTTGAATTGGGGGCGAGCATTAGTGTTATGCCCCTAAGTGTGGCCTTGAAACTAGGGATGACTTCTTTTGCAATGACTAGCATGACGGTCCAAATGGTCGATCGTACCTCTATGGAACCCATAGTGATGTTGGATAACATCCCTGTGCGCATTGATAGGTTTTTCTTTCCAGTAGACTTCGTAGTTTTGGACATCCCTGAGGATGCCCACATACCTATTATCTTAGGGAGACCTTTCCTACATACTGCGGGGGCCATAATCGACGTAGGTAGTGGGACCTTAACTTTTAAAGTAGGGAAGCATGATATCATCTTTGGTCTATCTTATAAGAAGAAATATGCTATGACCCCTATTACTTGTAATGCTATTACTTCTGAAAAGAAGTATAAGGTCATCACCACTTCTCCTGTTTTGATACCTACACCTATACTTGTTGTTACACCTCCGCCCCAGGTTGGGAGCAATATGGAGGATGCTTCTGTTTTACCTAATGCAGGAACGGGTTTGGGGAAGCCCTTGGTGGAGAAAGTCATGGTGCAGAGGGGTGGACTTGGAATCCTAAGCTACAAACAGGATGATGATCCATATATAGTGGATGAGGAGGACAAGAAGAAAAGAAGAGAAGAGGAAGAGAAGAGTCCGGCGCATATGCTTTACGACGGAAAAGAGACGTGTATAGCCATTCAAACGAACACGGTGGAGACCACGGCGTATAGCCAAAAGCCGTAGTCCGAGATTTTCCGCATCTTTCGCGGATGAGTTGTTCGAATTTTCAAGTTTCTTAAGAAAATTTTTTGTTTTGTTAAGACTTTCTAGTTTGCTTGCTTTAAGTTTTTTAAGACAATTTTGCTTTTGTTGCGTAGTTAAGACAGTTAGACCTGGATTCTGGTTTTTCGCGCATGTTTTGGGCGCATATATACTGTATTTTAGGTTTGGGGAAGATTAACTTGGTTGATACAAGTTACTTCCGAAGAAAAGAAAGCTACTGTACATGAAACTGGGTCGGCCGACCTCAACACTCAGTCGGTCGACCAGACCCCTGTGTTCCAGTAGCATTATGGGACTGACAGATGGTCGGTCGACCAGGGGGAAGGGTCTACCGACCTGCTCTCCTGTACAGACGCCTCAACATGCTTCGGGAAGTGTGCAAACGTGATAGGGAAGTCCTTTTCCCTATTCTATCTTTTTTATGTTTCACCTTTCTTCCTTTATTTCAAACCTTCAATACATTATATATCACCCAAAACACATTTAACCCCCGAAAAAGGTTTTCTTTTGTTTGACTTTTTCAGGTACTTGGAGTGGCACAGCTAGCCACCGAAACCCCCCAGCTTACGCTGGTTTGGGGAGGTTTCCCTTGCGCTCAAAAATCCGGTGATTATTTTCCTTTTTCCTTGGTTCTTACGTTTTTGCATTCATTTTTGTTTTTTCATAAAACCTTTACTTAGGCTAATGCACAATGGGGACATTTTGCGGGTTGGTTTGGGGAATGGTTTAGTCACATGCATTGTTCCATTCCATTTTCTCACACGTTTATTGCATTTCTGTCCTGCATAGTCTTTTCTTTATTTTCCTTACCTATACAAAAAGAAAAAAATACAAAAATCCAAAAAAATAGAAAAATTTCAAAAATTCCAAAAAAATGCACGTTTATTTTAGCATATAGGTCGAGTCGGAACGAGAGTATTTCAAGGATGATCTTTGCTATCTTACATGTTTATGCTTTTGCCTTGCCTTGTCAACTTGTTTTAGTATGAGAATCTTTTGCATATCTACGAGTTTTTGTCAACTTGTTTTCTTGAGACTTGACTTATACCTTGGCAACCTACTATACATTCTGAGTTTTAGAACTTATTTCCTGGTTTCATTTTTAAACCAGTTGTCTAGGATGTGAGTAGTACTCCCCTTGGAACATGTTACATCAATATGCATAAACATGAACTTGAATTGCTATATACTTGTTTACTTTCTCGTTTTGTGAGTCTTGGTACGTGCATTTGGGATCCCTTTTCTCCTATTTACCCATAAGCCTTACATAGCCAAAATTGCCTTTTTATTCCCCAAAAACTACATCCCATACTTAGCATACCCTTCCAAGCTAGTATTTGTGGTCTTTGGTTTATTTTTTGAGGCATCTTGGTTTGTATGCTATCTTGAGCAAAAAGAGAAAAGAAAGAAAGAAAGCAAGAAAAGAAAAGAAAAAGAACAGAAAAAGAAAGAAAAAGAAAGAAAGAAAAGAAAAACGAAAAAAAGAATCAAACGTACAGTAAAGTCAGTCGACCGACCGCACCCTCAGGTCAGCCGACCAACTGACAGGGTCAGAATTCAAAATTCGTTCTGGAATCCCTTTCTTTTATATGTTATCACTCCCGCACTTCATTCAAAATATTTGGGAGTCCTTTCTTTTATAATGTGAGAGTTGTGCTACAAAAGAGCACTTTCTTAATGTCAAAAGTCGTGAAATATGTTGTTGGGAACCGGTTTTACTAGCTTGGCTACTAACCCCACAAGTCAAAAACATCTTAACCACTTTTACCCTTCACCTCACATATCTTTTATTACCCCAATTGCATGTATCCAAGTCATTTAATGAGTATGTCTAAACATAGTTGTAGAATTCTTGTTCATGTTAGATTGCAGGCATGTTTTCATGGGTCGTAGTTAGGTGAGTGTCTTTACAAATATACTTCCTCCTATCTTTTACAGATACTCACCCTTTGCTTCATGAGTGTCTCGAGCGTACCGCGAGAGTCCTTGGTACAAAGTCTCTATAGTCTTTATTTTTGCAAGTTTGACGATCCTATAACTTGTTTGCATGCTTTGAATACTATCTCATTTTATACTCGGCATTGGTTTAGGCATACATGTAAATTTCGCTCTGAGATTAAAATCGTTCCATTAGTTTAAGATCGAGTCTATTTCTTGCTTGAGGACAAGCAACGTTTGGTTTGGGGAATTTGATGCGTGTCTATTTTATGATGTTTTACATCTATTTTTACACGCATTTTGTCACTCATTTACTATGTTTTAGCCTTTATTTCCCAACAATTGTCTACTTTCGTATTTTTATGCTCTTTTGCAGAATTATGCGGAAAAGGGACGATTTTATACCAAATTTCTGCCCTCGGGATTTTTCATGACCAAGGAATGAGGACAAGTCAACTCGAAGCGCGAACCAAGTACTAAGAAGTCAAACCGAGAAGAAATTAAGGCTGGTACACAGGAAAGTGGGTCGACCGACCTTCTACTCTGGTCGGTCGACCAGGGGACTTGTTATGAAAAGATCAGAAATCCACAAAGCCTGACAAGAGGTCGACCGACCTCATCACATGATCGGTCGACCACAGCGCAGTTTCAGAAGATTTTCGGAAAGCCCACGCACGCCTTAGGTCAAAGGGGAATCACTTCTAATTCTCCTATTTAAGCTTAAGACGTGTTTAGGGTTAATCATGGAGTTTTAATCAAGTTCTAGTTTATAAAATAATTCACTCAGTTTGTATCTTTTACTTAGGAGTTTTTTTTCATCAAGTTCTTAATTTGGTTTTACTACTCAAACACTTTTCTTTAGTCTTGTTCCTTGTTCATTAATCTTTCCACAGATTCAATAAAGCTTTTGTTCTTTCTGCCCTAATTCCTACTTCGGTAATTCTTCTCTTAATTTCAGTTTTAATATTGTTCTTATCTTAGAATTGCTAGTAACCGGTTTAAGTTAGAATCCCAAGCCTTTGTTGTTATTGCATGCTCAGATTAATGTTCATTATGAATTCTGTCTTCATTAATGTTATTATTGTTATTTCAGTACCCATGAGTAGCTAATCACATATGTTAGGATGTAGGGAGTAAATATGCGTTGATAGTATAATTCCCGAAAATCAACTGTTGCAGGCCCTAGGTCGGTCGACCGGCTTAACCGGTCGGTCGGCTGAAGTGTTGTTCGGCCGACTGGACTAGCTGGTCGGTCAGCCGACTCGCGTATGTTTTCAGTTCCGTTTTATTTCATCGACCATAGTAACCTACAATGAGACTGAAAGGAGACTTGTAGGATATTAGTATTGACTTACCCAAGGTTGAAAGATACGGGAAGGGCATTGGTTTACGCCTTAAGACGGCTAGGTTACTTAAGACTGAAAGGTATGTGACCTAGAAATTAGGAATCACCCTTATTGTTGACACCCAATAATTGTGAGACCTAGGAACTAATAGCATAGGCCGAAAGGAGCTATTAGGTATCATAAACCGAAAGGATATGTTACACCCCTTACGCGACTGCAATATATGTTGACTTAGAATTTATACTATCATAGCTTTTTATTACCCGAACCTCTTAGCATCTCTTTTACCATAGTTTATGTCATTCTTAATTCTTCTTTTATTTCATCTCTATTTCTAGACTTAGTGACAATCAATATAAACCCCCACTTTTGTTACCTTAAAACATTGACCTCAAACAATACATTCCCCACCTCTCTGTGGTTCGACCCTTGACTTTCACTATCTATAGTTAAAGTTTAGGAATTATAAATTTTATCTTTGATACCCACAACGACGGGCATCAGTAAGCATCCACCAACGGTCTGCCTCGAGTGTCAGGAAGTGAGCAGCTAAACGTACTCTATCCTCCCTAGCAACTGAGTACAAGGCAAAACTCTTCTCCATATCTCTAAATCGCTCTGATGAGACAGCAACAGGGTCAACTTCACCTCCGTAGGTCTTAGCATGGCACCTAGCCATCTTAGAGGCAATCCAGGAGAAGTCACCAGGTCAGTTAGCGTTGTTACCAGGCGGAGGAGCTAGGAGGAACAGCTTCAGCCTGAACCCTCTGCGGCTGAGGGTCTCACTATACTTCAAAAGAGAAAACGGTGTTTCCTTAACAAATAGCAAGTACAAACAGTCTACCAGTTGTCCTTAAGTCTACCCAAATCTCTCATTCATTATTCAAGTTATTGGTCAAGTTAAGTTTGGGGATTACATGAGTGCGTCGGGAGCGATAACGCTCTAATACCAACTGTAAAACCCCTCGCGGCAGCGGAAATATAAACACACCAAAAGCATGAAAAATGCATGGATTTAAAACTTTTGATGAGATAAATAAAAACATGCGACGTGCTTTAACGAATCTAAACATGTGGAAGATAAAACATAAATAAGTATAAGTAGCACAATACAAAAGCAGCCCGAGATAGCATATCTCTACAGGCACAAAATACATAAATCATAAAGCTAAAGTCTAGCTAACGAATGGGTAAGATCATGACGATGAAGGATCATCGCTCGCTAGCCTCAACGTAACCCCCTGCAAACAGCATCAAGTACCTACACACATACAACATGTGCGCCACAATCAGTGGGGATCGAGTGACTAGAGCTCTCATAGCCACCTAATGTCATACAACACAGAACATATAAACACAAGCATTATACTCCAACATAAACAATCATGTGAAGTACTCCACCCTTAACTCTTCTTAACATACTCATGTAAATAGATATCAAACCACCCAGGTATATCTAAACACATGCAAACACGTAACAGCAGTATATAATACTGTACCCCAAATCAGGCATGTATATACAAATCAGCAGTATATAACACTGTACCCCAACTCAGGCAAGTATCTACAGCAATCAGCAATATCAATCCATGACCCCAACTCAGGTATGGAAGGATACAAACAACACTACATGGGAGGATTCATATGACGACTCCATTATACAACAACAGCATGTCTACTTAGCCTAAGCAAATACAATCCCCTGGTAGAACGATCGAAACGATATACGGTCCTAGTCTAAATCTGGCCAGACTCTCGAGGTATAATTCTTCCTCGATTCGACAAGTATCCCCAACTCAGGATACCCCCAAGAATCGAACTAGCTAGGGACGAGATACCCCTAACTCGGAGCGGACTATCTGAAACCTGATCGTCAACGCGCAGGAGACGGTCATACCAAGACACAATACAATCTTGGTGAGACAAGAGTCATATAACAGCTTATAGTATACATCCACATGCATAAACAACACATCACCCAAAGACATACTAAAACTGTGACCTAATCCAAATCAACACCTAACTAACTTCGGAAACTATTTGAGGTGAGAGCCGGTCTCCCTTCCGGTTGCCCGGCCGGGGGGTCTTTCCCCTCAAACACCTTTCCGAACCTAGTGTAAGAGTCGTCCAATTGCGGGATTTTTTCACTCGACGCCTTTAACTAGTTCCTGCGGAAACTGTACAGGTCTAAAAAGGTTGAAGGACCTGCGGAAACTGTGGTTTAAGTGCGCACTTACATCGATTCTTTTCCGCACTTTCTTCTTTGGCGGGATGGAATCTTTCCATCCCCCTCTCGGGTCCTTCAACCTTTCTAGACCTGTACAAGAAGTAATAGAATGTTCCTCCAAATTGCTCCCAAACTGGGGCGGAGGTGTTAAATCAACAGTAGTATAAGATTTAACGGAAGGTGTACAAATAATCTCACCAAAATCAACAAAAGGAATGATAGTAACTTCTATCGAACAGGAATGATCCTCGTTTACCTTCTCATTGCTAGTCGGGACAGAATCTGATGCCAAATCATCGCTGTCTGAAATCACTATGCTCGATCGAGCAACTAAGTCAATCGATCGAGTAAATTCTTCACCATGATCACTCGATCGAGTAAAAGCATAGCTCGATCGAGTATCCTCTTCAACAAAACCCCTCGATCGAGTAAACCTGTTACTCGATCAAGTAAAACCCTCATCAAAAGTGCTCGATCTAGTACTGTAACAAGCTCGATCGTCCTCTTCCTCCGCCGATTTGTTCGACCGATCATATAAACTCTTGTGGTCGAACTGGTCATGTGTAGCAACGTTGAAGACTTCCTCTAATTCTGAGTCATGCATATCATCCTCTAGCTCGGTTGTTACTTGAGCTATTTTATACATAAGACCCGTGATAGAAGCGTTTCCCGATTCTTTAACTTTAGCAACTGTCGCTATCAATGACTTCAATTCATCCAACTCTTCATGGTGGTTAGCGGGAGGTGGGTTTTGTTGTTGTGACGGTGAAAAATTAAAGGAGGGCTCTTGAAAGCCTTGTTGATAGTACGGATGTGGCGGTGTATAGCTGCGGGGTGGGATTGGAGCATATTGACTTCGTTTATGTCATTCATAGGCACAAACTTGACCACTAGCTGTGAAACAGGAACCTGCCTCGTGTCCCACAGTACCACATCTCTCACAAAATGCCACCTGGGGCTCCAGTGAACGGAACATAGGTGGACTCTCCAAAAGTACCACCGATAGGACCTGTAGGACCTATCAAAACAACACTGGAGAAAAAAATAAAACTACCTCAGGGAATACAATTCCTTGAGACGAAAAGAAATAAACGAAACAAAAAAAACAGATAGGGCAATTGCCTCCCCGGCAACGGCGCCAAAATTTGATACCGTCGTTTGGTACCAAAAATAAATACCTAAGTACTACTAACAGAAGTCAGCGGTAAGTAGGGTCGATCTTCACAGGGAGGCAAGTTGTCTGTTCTAAGGTTCGTCTATCAGTCACAAAAGGGGGTTTTATGGGTTTTTAAAGTCTAAACTAAAACAAAGGAAGACAAAATGGTAAAAGATATAAAATTCTAGCAAGGAAAAGAAATATCTAAGACAACCGGTTCACCGCAAATCACTAGGTTTAGAAATCAACGTCTCAAATAAAAATATTTAAATACAAAACGAGGGGTATTGAATATCTCCTTTCGGTCTCCATTCACCCTAAAACAACAATAGCTTAGCTTTCGCCCTCACTACGGTCCTAATGTGTTACTACAGGTCTCACCCTTACCAACTTTTCGGTCTAGGTCAAAGTTTACCGGATCAACTAGTTGAATGCGTCGACTCAAGCAACTAATCGCTATTATATGTAGTAAGTGACAACAAGCATTATATGAGAATAAACATGATGAATTGATTACTAACTTTCTTAATTACGGATCTCCTAAGTCTTAGCAAGGAAAACTACCTACGCATAATTAAAAGATAAACAAACATAAAAGAAATTAAGAACAAAAGAAAACTAAAGTAAAGATTACCGATTAACAAAAAGGAATGAGTACAGATCTGGAAAAAACACGGAAGGAAAGGAGTTTCCTACGTCTCCTTTCTACAGTGGAACGCAAAAGAGAAACTGAAAATGAAACTACTGACTAATGGTGAATGTATAGAAAAGTTGTTAACCTAATCCTTATATAGGGAGATTAGGTTAACTTAAGTGTTTTAACCTAAAAACTAAAGCTGCGGAAACGGTGGTTTAAGTGAGTTGCTCGATCGAGTGAAAAAATCACTCGATCGAGTAGTTTTTCTTCCCAAACCCCTCGATCAAGTAAGGCAAGGACTCGATCAAACACTTTCTCTCTTGCAAATACTCGATCGAGCAAAGAAGCCCTCGATCGAGCACTTTTCTTCTGAGAACTTCTCGATCGAGTACTTCTCAGCGAGTAATTCCTACACTGCGCACTGAACTTCAAACAGCTGCCATTTCTTCGTTACTCGTCCAAATGAAGTGTTTTTGGTGGCGTTGGAAATCTAAGAGGACAAGCTTTCATCTCCAGTTAGAATCACCTGATTATATGTTTGTAGAACTCGAGATATGGCTCTCCAAAGTAGGTACTAGCAAATTGAAGTTCTTCTTTGCTTGCTTAGCTTCCTTTCTCCATTGTGCACACCTCAAGTAGCTTTTCACTCAGACAATTAGTGCTTTCCAATGCTTGTAAGGCCTACCAACTTCCATCTTCTAAACATAGCTTACTTCTGACAAAGAGGCGTGATTTTCGCAACTTTTACATATTTTCCTACAAAACAACAAGAAATACACAAAGAAGCAAAATGGGGGCAAAATAGCGCATAAAACGCATGTAAATGCATGAAGATGTGTGCCAAAAGTTAATAAAAGGTATATGAAATATGCACGCATTATGGATGTTAAGTGAACTCATGATAGTTGTTCACGAGTAGCGACTTCTCATAATATGAATTATGTTGGAGTAAGTATGTTTGACAATGTGATTGCATGTTATGTGTTTATGACAATATGTGGCTAGGAGAACTTCTAGTCACTCTCCACTGACTGTGGCCTACATGTTTCATGTATGTAGGTTGGTGCAGATCTGTACAGGGGGATTAGACGACAGCTAGCGAGCAATGCTATGACATTGACATGATTAACCTATATCGATTAGCTAGTTTTATTTGATTATCATATGAGATTCGTGGGATGTACCATCCCCGTTTGGCTTAATCTCCCTTAATTAAAATAATTAATTTAATTAGTCAATTTTCCGCATTTTAGTTCGTAACTCACCTCGCATGTTATTTTTAATCATGTCAAAAGTTTTAATTCCAAGCAAAATTTCATGCATTTTGTATGTTTTACTCTCCGCAGTCGCGCGGGGTTTTACAGTTGGTATCAGAGCGTTATCGGTCCCGACACACTCATTTTGTTGGGATATATGTCCTCAACAATAGTGCGATCACATAATTAAATATCATGACGAGAATGCGCAAGGGATGACACGAAATTATATTAGTCAACTAACCAACATTAATTGGTAATGATTGGCTAGCTAGAGTTTGACATTACTGTCGTGTGACGGTGGTGGTCAGTTGATCCCTTTAGGTCACACCTATAGGACATTTCCCTTAATCGATAAACTGATCAAATGTATATCGATACGAGTTGATCAGATTCCTTAAACTCGTATATCGAGAAATCAGAGGTTAAATCTTATTGTAAGATTTATGTTTATAATTGAAACGTGTCAATTGTTAAACAATGAACGGTATTTTATAATATCGTAATTAGAATGAATCGGGTTAAAATTATTACAAAAGTTGTAGATCGTATTGACGATTATTGTAAATGACCATTTTCTATTAGTACTTACGAATTACTTGTCAAATTGATAAATGTGATTTGTTTAATTTATAAATAATATTTATTTGATAAATATATATGTTTTAAATTAAAACAATTGTATTTTATAACATTATGACATATTGTATGTCACATAATGCACAATTGTGAAATTGACAAAAATATAAAATCAAGTCCATTTTAGGCATTAAGGGTGCCGGTTATGTGGGTGTGTTTTAAGGGTTGTTTTATGTGTTTAATACACCCTAAACACAATCATTAAAGTAACCTTGAAACTAATACCTATGGCCACCCTAAGTGCATGGGATAGGGGAAGTGTTCCCCCTTGTTGCCCCCTATGCTCGACCGTCACAAACCCAAGGCCACCCATAATAAAACTTGTGATATTTCACAAGTTGATTCATTCTAATTCTTAAGGCAAAAATTTCTAGTGAGAAAGAGTTGTTAAAACCTCTAATAATATTACAAGATAATATTATTAAAACTCATAATAATTGTATTATTAGTTTAGTAGTTCTAATTAGTGATTAGAACATAGTTTAAGGAAACCGATTCTTGTACTAGCATACATCAAAGTTTCGGTTATTTTAAGGGTTTCTTGGGTGCATCTTGGAGGAGGTTTTCTATTTGAATACCAAGGAGGATCATCCTTGCTCCGGTTTCGTCGAATTGTAAGTATTCGAGTCCTAATTCTGCATATATATTTTAGCATGCATAAGATCTAAAATCTATAATTAAAATGTTAATTATACATCTTAATTAGTATGACTAAAATATTAGTTTTTGAGACTATATAACCTAACAATTGGTATCAGAGCAAAATCGGTTATTTGCATGCTTTTCGTTTATATTTTTTACGAAGTTATTAGATAACAAAATAAAAATTGAAATTTTATTTCGTTTATGATATGGCCGAAATTTCTAATGCATGAATACCTACTGATTCTAAATGTATTTTAGGATATTTGGAATATATTTTGCATATATATTGTTCATAAGTATTTATTTCGGCTTTTATTAATTTTTAATGTTAAAATGTTTAATTTTGGGAAAAATAGCTAAAATTAACTTCTGGCCGTGATGTTTTAGTATGGTTTCACATGTATTTCCTATGATATGAATATGAATTTTCGTAAATTATGGAGTTAAAATACATTGTTTATGAATTTTAAATGTTAAAATGCCATAAAATGTATAAAAATGGGTTTGTATAGTTATATTTCGAATTTGACAATAAAAATTTTTGAGCATGTCACTTGAAATATTCAAAATGTAAATAAAATTTTCCAGAAATTTTTATAATATATTGCATGTTTATTGATTTTTAGTGTAAAAATCGGATAAAAGTGACATAATTTCGACTTTAATAGTTTAAGTTGGAATTTGACCATAAAAATTTCACACGATGTCATATATATTATTTCCAGCATGTATAAAAATTTCGAGATTTTTATTTGATGTTATGCTTGTGAAATAATTTTAATGGTTAAAATTGTACGATATATGACAAAAATCGTTAAATATAGCAATAGTTGTTAAAATGGCCGAAAAATTTAACCCATAAATGTCATATTTGATATGTTCATCACCATATTTTTCTTGGGAGCCAAAAGTTTCTGTTTTATTTAATTTTTATTTGTTTAAAAGTTATATTTAAAAATTGAATAATAAGAGTCATTGTAATTAAAATTTTGGATTTTGGGCATTGTGCTATTTAATTTTCTGTCCATTTCAGTTTCTTAAGGTGTTTTGGAAAGTGTAAAAATATTATTAGTATTTTATATGTATTTATGAAGGTAATTATTTGATTTTACGACTCACAATACTCGTTTTACGCATTATTTACGAAATAAATAATAAAACCGTGTAAGTACTAATATTTTTAAGGTTCTGAAATTTTAAGAAAATTCTAACATATTCAAAATTTGAATTTTGAATTTTTCGAAATTTTATGACTCTTTTTGAATTTTATATTATTTTTCCCGTAAAACCGAGTAATACCGAACAATATTATAATATTAAGTTAAGTCATGTTCAAAGTTTGAGTAAGACTAAATTTTGAAACCTAAATGAGTTGGGATGATTAACTTAAGAGTGAATTCCGATTCACATAATGCCAAGTGTTTTTAATCGTTAAAGCACGCAATTCCATAAAATCAAGGTATACGATTACTATATATATATATATATATATAAATGATATTAAATAGGACGATTTGGGCTTAGGTTTGCATGTTAGTTCATATTCATAAGCATTGCATATTTTAATTATGATTGTCATGATTTTATTTACGTAATTTTGGATTATGTAATTTTACTTAGTATGGCCTTAGTTTTTAATCGATATTTCCCGTAATGTAAGGGGTTATCGATTCGGATGTAATTAATGTGATCTCGTATCAATTTATTTCTTGTTTTCTATTTTATAATGTATAAATTAGACTATAAAAGTTGTAATTTTTATAAATTCCGGTGAGCCTTGAAGACGATGCCATTCGGAAAGGAGTTCCGACCAAGACGGTGTTTACCATGGAGTGCGTGCCTCGTGAAGTTCAAGGGACCAAAGGAGTTGGTTTCCGAGTTTGTACTTTTTTTTTCTTTTCTAGGAAAGGCTATACTAGGGTTTCTTATGCTTTAAGTTTTTATGCTTTTGTTTTGCTTTATATGTTTGCATGCATAGCCAAATCGTCATATCATGTCATGCATTTTATTCGATTTAGTCGACCTAGTCAATAATTTATCAATAATTCACCGACTTAGTTCACTTAAACGGAGATATATAATATTTTGACTAGATCTCTTACGAATGAATATTGAGACTTAGCCTTACCAAAAAGTATAGACTCATGACTCCCTTCTTCACGAGAAAGTGGGCTCGGCTACACCGGGGTACTAAAATTGTTACGTTGGGTAAGTGGGGTAATAAGATTACACCTTGAAATTTGGTTGATCTCAACGAAGGTATTCGTAACCGTAGTTGCAATAAGTTCGGGCTAAAGACAAATTTTTAGAAAATTGTCGACCGAGAGTTCTAAGGTAGAACCGGTTAAATAGTTAATCCACCAAGTTATATCAATAAGGGTTGAATCGGCTACACCGTACCCGGATTAATATGGATTTGGGTCTCCGGATTGTTTACTTAATTGGGTAAGAGATCATTACGTAAATAACTAAACTTGTTTAAATTTAATTACGAGTTTTTAAATGATGTTGTTTTAATTCATTCCTTTTATTGTAGTTTAATTTTCAACATCGTCAATGGCAACCAACGCTCCACCTCTCACTAATGTATCATGGCTTCGATCCTTTATGGATCGTTGCAATCTCGATAAGCATGGTTCCAATTTTAAGGATTGGGATGCGCAATTACTTTTTGCCGCTCAAGGTGACGATAATACTCGTTACCTCTCCGAAGCCGCTCCGACCGCTCCGACCGCTCGTTCCGCGGTTCAAACTCGTGAGGCCTATGAAGCCTATATGAAAGAGTCCTCCGCTCTTAAAAATGTGCTTATCTTCTCCATGGAGCCGGATCTCCAAAGGAGTATGATCAAGTTAAGCACATCATATGAGATATACACCAAACTTGCGACGACGTTTTCACAAACTCCAAGGTTGATTCAATATGAGGCAGCTTCCGCCTTCTTCGACATTTGCTTGAAGGAGGGAGAAAAGATAAGCCCTCATGTACTCAAATTAGTTGAGTTCGTGGAGACTCTAAAGTTGCAAGGAGTTGATGTTCCCGACTCACTCATCATTGACCGAGTTCTTCATTCTCTCAATAAGGTGAAATCGTATGCTCAATTCCGGGTGAATTTCAACATGCGAAATCAAGAGACCACATTGGATGAATTGCATAAGATGCTTGTCCAAGACGAGAGGGACATGTGACTTCATGAAAGTTCCACTAAGGATGTCTTGAACATCGAGAAGAAAGGGAAAGGCAATTTTAAAAGGAGTGTCTTCAAAGGCAAGGGCAAGAAAACGTTCAAGCCCAAACCGGCCAAAGAGAAGACCTTTTCGAAAGGCGCTTTCATCTCATCTTCAAAATCTGAAGATAAGTGCCATTATTGCACGAGGTTAGGGCATTGGAAACGTAATTGCCCCAAATACTTGACCGACCTCAAGAATGGAAATGCAGCCGCCGTAGGTAATACTTCTCGTTTGAAATTCATGTTACTTTGTCAACTTATGTATAGTGATACAAATTGTTGATTTTACCCTTTTTAATTGTTTTAATGGGTCACCTCCTAATGACAAAGGCAAGGAGAAGGAAGCATGAAGTTCCTTACATGGATGGCTATGGTAGCATCCAATTGATTGAAGACTTAAAGAGGTTGGCTCTAATTTTCATTGTTGTCTTCTTTCATATTATGCATTTTATTTCCTAGAACAATTCATTTTCTTGTAAGACAAGGATTTAAAATCCTAAACAATGGTTGTATTTTGGATATTAGTAACTTGGTTTTCAACCCAAGTCACTACTTTTGTTCTTAATCGAATTATTGATTCCTAAAATAAATTGTATAACTTGTCGAACATGAATCAAAGTGATCTCTATAAATCACTAGATAAATACCATGAAACGTTCATATTAAAAGAACATTGATACGATCAATATAAAGAATCGAAGTGTTGATTAGAAACGAGAACTACACCTCAAAGAGAAAACATTCAATCAAAATGAAGTTTAATTAGTTCATTATAAGATGATCATTTTAAGTGAAAATGAGAATCAATGCTAATACTATTCATCATTCAAAACATTGGTTATGGTAAATAACTATCCTTATGAAAATAAAGGTTATTTTAAAAGGATAGAGTGGGAGAAAATATTTCCCGCTAACCAATGGTATAAATGTAAGATCTTAAAGAAAAATCCTACATGGGAGTCTTAAGAAGAACCCTAAATGAATGAATAAAAGAAACTACGAGAGGACACTGAAGAAACTACGGGAGGACACAAGAGGAAATGTTCCTTATGTTCATTGTTTCAGAGAAAGGATAATAGAAACCCCGTATGAAAAAAGGGAAAAACGTTTCCTTAAATAATGATTTTTCTAAAATTATAAGATAAAAGAGAAGAAATCATCTCAATTCTCTCGATCATAGTTATAAGGGAATATTATGTCATATTCGTCTCAAGGAAACGAAGACAAGAAATGAAAAGTTCATTTAAGAAATGATGTTGATTGAATGGAAGTAGACCACTATAGGGATAGTGATACTGGTTCAAGTAGAAGCAAATGAATAACATGCGTGAAGTGAATGGTTCATTTAAGAAATATCAATCACTATAAAAGGAGTGATGTTGATTTTAGTGGGAGCGATATTCATTAAAGAAATGAACGAACCATTTAGAGAGAATGGTGATTCTTTAGAGTGTGAAGAATAAAGAGTTCTCAAATTCTAGATGAATAAAATGAAATATATCATAGGATGATGGAGCTTCACGGGAAGATACCCATTATAAATCAAAATGGTTGGCTACATTATTCATATTGATGAATATAAACCAAATGCGTTTGATTAAATAGCCAAGATAATTGAAAATGTTGGAGTACATAAGTGACTAGGTACTTTAGAGCGATAATTGATCCCTCTGATATACCAATACGTCACGAGTTATAAGATAACAGTGGGAGCTTTCCTTGGGAAAGGAAACTCAAGATCTAGAATGAATTCTAGATATGTACTCAAATAAGATCATATTATGCGAGATAATATGAGTTGGAAGGAGACCAAAATTTGTAGGTTATGCACACATGAATAAAAATTTTATTCGAACCACTGATACAAATTAATGATCATGCATCAAATGCTATGGAGCAGTATTGATTGTCTCTACATGACAATGTCATTTGAGTTATAATAACTCTCAATGATAGATACTTTGTCAAAATCCAAATGGGTTGTAAGAGACAACTTTGAACCCCATAAAGTGAACTGGATTGACTTAGTATAGCCCATGGCCGCTTACATGAGGTGACATCTCAAAGCGACTGGAATATGAGGCGACTGATGGCAAGTTCAAATGCCATAGAGTCATATGTGATGACTAGTCGATCACATAAACAGACTGCCAGAGACACTCTGTCGGGCAAAGTGACCGCTTATAGAGTTCTGGAAATTTTATGATAAGTCGGTTCGTGGCAAGAGCTGCTATAGTATTCTTATGAGTCAATTCTTAGACTAAAGACTACTCTCCCTAAATGGTACAGTTTTGGCATAACCTTGATCCATTCCCTACGACTTTTCGTAACTGGAGTCAAATGGGATTGCTTTGGGTTGTGACTGACTGTGGCTAGCTAAAGGGAATAGTACGATAGAAATTGTCCACCCCTTGTCACGGTTGTTCAAATCTCAAGGCCACTCGAGGAGAAGTTAACTAGAAATGCGTGGCCACGCTCGGAAGGTATCTATGGTAGATAATTCCGGTCAAACAGTTATTCTCCAGATCGAGGAAACCACTCATGATATGATCGAATGCAAGTACGACCTCAGAGAGACACCTTGCATTGAGTGGGAGATTGTGATAGGACAAGAGAATTGGTGACGCACACTTGTCGAGGACAAGTGGGAGATTGTTGGGAAATATGTCCTCAACAATAGTGCGATCAAATAATTAAATCTCATGACGAGAATGCGCAAGGGATGACACGAAATTATATTAGTCAACTGACCAACATTAATCGGTAATGATTGGCTAGCTAGAGTTTGACATTACTGTCGTGTGACGGTGGTGGTCAGTTGATCCCTTTAGGTCACACCTATAGGACATTTCCCTTAATCGATAAACTGATCAAATGTATATCGATACGAGTTGATCAGATTCCTTAAACTCGTATATCGAGAAATCAGAGGTTAAATCTTATTGTAAGATTTATGTTTATAATTGAAACGTGTCAATTGTTAAACAATGAACGGTATTTTATAATATCGTAATTAAAATGAATCGGGTTAAAATTATTACAAAAGTTGTAGATCGTATTGACGATTATTGTAAATGACCATTTTATATTAGTAATTACGAATTACTTGTCAAAATTGATTTGTTTAATTTATAAATTATATTTATTTGATAAATATATATGTTTTAGATTAAAACAATTGTATTTTATAACATTATGACATATTGTATGTCACATAATGCACAATTGTGAAATTGACAAAAATATAAAATCAAGTCCATTTTAGGCATTAAGGGTGCCGGTTATGTGGGTGTGTTTTAAGGATTGTTTTATGTGTTTAATACACCCTAAACACAATCATTAAAGTAACCTTGAAACTAATACATATGGCCACCCTAAGTGCATGGGAAAGGGGAAGTGTTCCCCCTTGTTGCCCCCTATGCTCGGCCGTCCCAAACCCAAGGCCACCCATAATAAAACTTGTGATTTTTCAGAAGTTGATTCATTATAATTCTTAAGGCAAAAATTTCTAGTGAGAAAGAGTTGTTAAAACCTCTAATAATATTACAAGATAATATTATCAAAACTCATAATAATTGTATTATTAGTTTAATAGTTCTAATTAGTGATTAGAACATAGTTTAAGGAAACCGATTCTTGTACTAGCATACATCAAAGTTTCGGTTATTTTAAGGGTGTCTTGGGTGCATCTTGGAGGAGGTGTTCTATTTGAATACTAAGGAGGATCATCCTTGCTCCGGTTTCGTCGAATTGTAAGTATTCGAGTCCTAATTCCGCATATATATTTTACCATGCATAAGATCTAAAATCTATAATTAAAATGTTAATTATCCATCTTAATTAGTATGACTAAAATATTAGTTTTTGAGACTATATAACCTAACACATGTGAATCCCCAAACTTAACTTGACCAATAATTCAAATAATGAATGAGAGAAGGGTAGATTTAAGGACAAGTCGTAGTCTGTTTTATGATTGCTTTTATTAGGTTCTAACATGTTTGTTGATTGTCCTTGATTTTACTTATATGTCTTTGAATCGACGAACCGTGAGCTTACCCATTGGACGATCAAGCCCGGTGTCTTCTACTGAAGATGGAAGATTCGTGCTACCATTGGAGAATGCTTCTGAGCCTTGAAGATAACTCTCTTTCTTTATGCATCACCTTCCTCTTTATCTCTTGATGTAATCCTTTCTTCTTGAACTCCTGTTGGTCGTACCTTGAAATATGTCTTCATATCTTTTCAACCTAATGTGGTTACTTGTTTCCCCGAGGTACCTTGTAGCTAACCTTCTCGTTTATCGAATTTTGAGGAACTAGTTATAGTACAACCGTAATCCGTGTTATAAGAAATGTTGTTACTTGAGGAAAATCTAATAGGTATCGTGAGACATGCTTTGGGTGATCCAAGTGCCTAGTTGTTTATCCAATTGGAAGAATGGAAGTGAACGATATAGTACTTACTTCAAGGTTGAGTGGTATACGTGGTATTCATTGGAACTTAATCTTGAGGACCGTACTTGAATTGTGAAGATTAGTGGATTGGAAGGTACCGTTTAAGAAGTTAGACGAGATACTTGAGGACATAGAAGAATTTGGAAGGGTATGCTTAAGGTGCTAATGTTGTTGAACAAATGAGTGAGGTAAGTTAGTGGTTACTCGGCCTTGAGGATGTGATAGAATTGAGTAAAGACTTGTTGTTGAGGAATAAAAACCATTGGTAATAGTAGTTGTTTATCGAAAGAAATTACGATTTAGACTTGGAGGAATTGTTTAAGTATTTGACCTTAGGTTACGTAATAGACCATAAAGCTTATCTATTAGAGTACTTGAGCAAATTAAAGGTTGTACCACTGGTGTAAGGATTGAATATGGTAATTCGTTGGAAAGTGAAAGTTGGAGACTTGATGATTTAAGAGTTTTTATCTGATGGAAACTGATGTAAGTGAAGTGGACATTGCATATGAGTTTGGTAACCTGAGAGTGTTATTGAACTGTCATTTGAGGAACTGGCAGAGATGAGACATCTAAAACCTTTCGTACTTACCTCGGGAAGCGTGCAAGCACGATTAGGGAGTCTTTCTCCTTACTCTTTCTTTTATTGTTTCATTTTCCTTCTCATTTTCAAACTTTTAAACTATCATCTATCGCCCAAAACACTGTTAATCCCCAAAAAGGGTTTATCTTCTTGTCCCTTTTTCAGGTCTTTAGGGTGGCACTACTGGCCACCGAAAATTCCTAAGCTCCCGCTGGTTTGGGGAGGTTTCCGTTTGCGCTAAATCTTGTGAGTTCCTTCTATGTTTTTCCTTTGTTTTTCCCTTTTACGCATTTCTTCTTTTTTTTCATAACCTTTGCTCATGCTATTGCACAATAGGGACATTGTGCGGTTTGGTTTGGCGAATGGTTTTGTTTCACATTCATTTGTTTTACTGCATTTTGTCACACGTTTATTGCATTTATGTCTTGCATCATATCTTTCATATTTTCCTTGCATATACAAAAAGAAAATCCAAAAAAATAAAAATTTTCAAAATTTTCAAAAAAATGCATGTTTACTTTAGCATATAGGTCGAGTCGGAACGAGAGTATTTCAATGATGACTTTGCATTTTCACATGTTTATGCCTATGACTTGTTTGTTAACATGTTTAGTGATAGAATTGTATGCATATCCACGAGATTTTGTCAAACTTTTTGCTTTTCTTGAGACTTGACTTGACCCTTTGGCAAACTACTTCATTTTCTGAGTTTTAGAGCTTATTTCTGGTTTCATTCATAACCAGTTTGTTTAGAAATGTGAGTTGTACTCCCCTTGAAACATGTCACATCAATATGCACAAACATGAATATGAACTACTATATACCTGTATGCTATCTAATTTATTGATTTTTGACATGTGCAATGAGGTCCCTTTTCTTGTCTTACCCATAAGCTTCACATAGGCAAATTTGCCTTTCTGTCCCATAAACCACATCCCATACTTAGCCCGCCTTAACCGAGCTAGTATTTGTGGTCAATGGAATTTTTTAGCCATATTTGGTATTTGAAAAACTGGAAAAAAATCAGAAAAAGAAATAAAATTTGAAAAATTACTACAAGTCAGTCGACCGACCGCATCACCTGGTCGGTCGACCAACTGACAGAAACAGGAACTTGAAATTGTTCAGAAAAATACCTTTCTTTGATATTTTATTGTTCCCATACTTCATTCAAATCAATTGGGAGTCCTTTCCTTTGAAGTATTGTGAGATTTGTGCTACAAAATAGCACCTTCATTGTGTTAAAAGTTGTGAAATGTGTTGTTGGATTCCGGTTTTACTAGCTTGGCTATTTAACCCCAACTTGTCCAAAAACATCTTAACCTCTCTCACCCATCACCTCACATATCTTTCCTTACCTCAAGCATGTGTCGAAGTCACTTGATAGATACGTATATGTACGGTTGTAGAGCTCATTTTCATGTTAGATTGCAGGCATGTTCTCATGGGTCGAAGTTATGTGAGTGTCTTTACAAAATCAGTTCTTTCTATCTTTTGCATACACTCACTCTGTGCCTATTGTGTGATTCGAGCGACCCGCGAGAGTCCATTGGGAAAGTCTCTATAGTCGATAGATTTGCAAGTTTGACAACTTCATAACTCGTTTGCATGATTCATTTACTATTTCCTTGTTGACATTGCATTAATTTGGTTTAGGCTTACATGTGCATTTCGCTCTGAGATTGAAATCGTTCCATAGGTTTAAGATCGAGTCTAATTCTTGCTTGAGGGCAAACAAGGTTTGGTTTGGGGAATTTAATGCGTGTCTATTTTATGATGTTTTACATCTATTTTTACACGCATTTCAGAGCTCATTTACGAGTTTTAGTCGCTATTTCCCTATATTCGTCTACTTTCGTATATGCTATTTTGCAGAATTATGCGGAAATGCGGCGATTTCGAGCCAAATGCTACCCTTGGGATTTTTACATAGCTTAAAGAATCAAGGAATGAATAAGGAACGAAGTCCACGCGCAATTTAAAGGCCAAAGGAACAACTTATGAAGACTCTAGGGGCTGACACACAGGTGACGTGGTCGACCGACCGTGCTCACTGGTCGATCGACCATCACACCTGACGTACTATGTCCAGAAGTTCAGAATCAAAGCCAGAAGACCCCTATAGGCCCGATAACCGGTCGACCGACCTAGGCCACTAGTCGGTCGACCACGGCACAGACTTCAGAAACTCGCAAAAGCCCATGGCGTGATTAGGTCAAGGAAGAAACTTTCAAAAATTCTTATGAAAGCCTAATCCCGTCATTAGGCTAATCATCTTTTAATCTATCAAGCTCTAATCTTAGGTTTCTTTGCTTATTAGTTTACATACAATCTCATTAATTTAGTTCTTTAGTTAATTTCATTCAAGTTCTCTATAGTTTAGCTTGCAACATTCTGATTCCACGCAATTCAATAAAGTTTAATCTTTCTGTCCTATTTACTTTGTACGGTAATCCTCTTTTCATATTTCAGTTTCGTTCATTCTTATTGTTTATATACCGGTTAGATAGATTCCCGAAACCTTGTTTGTTAATTGAATGTTTACCGTATTTACCGCTATGAGTATCGTTGTTTTTATCGTAGTTATCGTTCTTACTATTTTTATGAGTAGCTAAACTTCATATGTTAGGATGTAGGTGAGTATTAGCGTAGATGGCATGAATTAGGGCGACCTATAGCAGACCTTGGTCGACCGACCAGCTTATGTGGTCGATCGACTGAGGTAGTTAGTCGACCGACTGGATTAGCTGGTCGGTCGACCAGCTCCGTGTATGATTAGACTTGTTTTCTTATGTTAATAGCTTTATCTTATGACGAGACTGAAAGGAGACTTGTAGGATGCTTAGTAATGACTAACCCGAGATTGAAAGATAAGGGGTGGCCATTAGTTAACGTTTTAAGACAGCTAGGTTAATAAGACTGAAAGGTATGTGACCTACACATTTGGAATCACCTATATTGTTGACACCCGATATTTGTGAGACCTAGGAACTAATAGCATAGGCCGAAAGGAGCTATTAGATAACATAGACCGAAAGGATTTGTTATACCCCTTACACGACTGCAATACATGTTGACCTAGACTATATGCCATCGTAGCTATACCGAACCGATCATCCTAACATCTTTTTATCATAGTTTTTTATTCACATCTTTGTTTTAGTTTTGTCTTGCTTTAATTTGTTAGACTTAGTAGAGACCAAAACACAATTCAAACCACCAATTTATTACCTTAAGACTTAGACCTGAAACAATAAACACTCCCAACCTCCTTGTGGTTAGACCCTGACTTTCGCTATCTATAGTTAAAGCTAGGAAATTAAAAATCTTATCTTTGATACCCACAACGACGGGTATCAGTTCCTTAGTGCTAACCAACCCCATCCATCCGGGTTGTAATTTGGCTCTGTATCTGCATTAGAAATAGACATAAAATCTTCCTCTATTTTGCTCTATGCCTGAGGCAGAGGCGTTATTAGTTCTAATATTTCTAAATCTGCAGAAACATCGTCAGATAATGAATAGCATGGAACAACTGTCATAGGTGACCGTGGAGTGTTAGTCTCCCTAAAAACAAGGTCCTCGCCACCAACCTGAAAGGTTAGTGTCTTTGTACATACATCTATTACTACTTTCGCAGTGTGTAGAAAAGGTCTACCTAAGATTATGGGTTTATAGGAATCCTCAGTTATATCTAAAACCACGAAGTCCACAGGAATAAAGAACTCTCCTATTTGAACAGGAATGTCCTCTAAGATACCTAATGGTCTTGACACACTACGGTCAGCCATCTGGACTGTCATATTCGTACACTTGAATTTTGAAAAACCCAACTTGCTAGCTAGAGATAGAGGCAACACACTAACACTGGCCCCTAGATCGCACAAAGCATTATCAATTATATGGGCTCCTATCTGACAGGGAATTGAGAAACTACCTGGGTCGGCTAGCTTTGGTGGACTCTTGTTTTGGAGGAATGCATAACACTCCTCCGTCAAAGCGACGGTCTCATTAACGTCGACAGTTCGCTTCCGCATTAAAATCTCACGCATAAACTTTAAATAAGAAGGTACCTTTAGCAGCAATTCAAGGAATGGAACGTGCACCTTCAATTCTTTTAGCGTATCCGCGAACCTTACAAACTCCTTCTCCACTAGCCTGGATGGGTACGGAATGTCCCTCATATCAACTCGATGCTCCGTACTCTGTTTCTCGTACTCAGCTTGCTCCTGCTCTCTCCTTTCTTTTCTTTTCTTTAAAACACTCGATCGAGTGTTCTCTGCCATCAGATCACTCGATTGAGTGATCCTTTCTTCTGCATTGCTCGATCGAGCTGCTCGATCGAGGACTTCTCTGTGAACCTCACTCAATAGAGCTCTAACATCTGCTCGATCGAGTGAATCCTCCAAAATTTCAGTCGATCGAGCTCTGTAAACTACTCGATCGACTCCAGCTACAGTAACAGCTTCTTCGATACTGCTTTTTCCATCTTTCTGACCAGAAACTTCAACTCTTGGCCCCTCATACTCGCGTCCACTCCTCAATCTAACCATGTTTATGGTCTCATTACGCTGTTCGATTTGTGAGGGAAGTTTCCTGATGCGTGTTGATGCGTGTCTATTTTATGATGTTTTTCATCTATTTTTACACGCATTTGGTCGCTCATTTACTATGTTTTAGCCCTTATTTCCCAACAATCGTGTACTTTCATATTTTTATGCACTTTTGCAGATTTATGCGGAAAAGGGACGATTTAGCACCAAATTCATGTCCTCGAGTCTTTTGCATAATTAAGGAATAAAGGAAAGTCAACTAGAGTCTTTATTTAAGTACCAAAAGTCAAAGCAAGAAGAAAACCGAAGAATTCCTTGCGGAAGCGGTCGACCGACCAACTAAACGGGTCGGCCGACCAGGTCTAATTTTCATAAAATCCGTAATCCTGAAGAAAGCCCAGATTTCGCTTAAAGTCCGTAAACGAGGTCGACCGACACACCAAAGTGGTCGACCGACCTCCGCGAAGCCCAGAAAGAGTTTTCGGAAATAGATTAGAAGTAGGAGTCTTTTAAGGAAACTCTAATCTTATGCCCTATATAAACTAATCTCTTGATTAGGGTTTAGTATCTAGCTTTTATCAATTGACATTCATATTCAATAATCAAGTTTTATTTAGAAGAACTTTAGTTTTGTAATCTTTCAATAATTCTCAAGCATTCAATAAAGTTTGTTCCTTTCTGCCCTAATTCCGACTTTGGTAATTACTCTTTTAATCTAGCTTTATTATTGTTCTTATTACTATTGCATTCAATTAAGATAGAATTCTCAAGCTTTATTGAATCTCGCATGTTTAGATTATTCGCTATGTTTACCATGTTTTTTCCCGTTTTCATAATCGTCTTAATAACCATGAGTAGCTAAATTTCATATGTTAGGATGTAGGGGATGAATATGCGTAGGTAGTAGAAATTCCGAGACCGACTTGTAGCAGAGCCACGGTCAGCCGACTCAAATAGTGGGTCGGTCGACCGAGGCTGTGGTCGGCCGACTGGAAGCTGGTCGGTCGACCACCCGCGCATGTATCTTGTTCCGTCTTTCCTTGTTGACTATAATATCTTACAATGAGACTGAAAGGAGACTTGTAGGACGTTAGTAATGACCTACCCAAGATTGAGAGATACGGGAAGGGCATTGGTTTACACCTTAAGACGGCTAGGTTACTTAAGACTGAAAGGTATGTGACCTAAGATTTAGGAATCGCCCTTATTGTTGACACCCAATAATTGTGAGACCTAGGAACTAATAGCATAGGCCGAAAGGAGCTATTAGGTAGCATAGACCTAAAAAGTTATGTTACACCCCTTACGCGACTGCAATACATGTTGACCTTAGGATTTATATTACCTTAGCTATTTATTACCCCAAACATCCTAGCATCCCTTTTTATATATTTAATTCTCATCTTTATTTCTTGTTTTATTTTAATCTTTGCTTAGACTTAGTAATCAACAATCAAACCCCCAAATTTGTTACCTTTAAACATTAACAACAAAACAATAAACATTCCCCACCTCTCTGTGGTTCGACCCTGACTTTCACTATCTATTGTTAAGGTTAGGAATTATAAATTTTATCTTTGGTACCCTCAACGACGGGCATCAAATTTTGGCGCCGTTGCCGGGGAGGTGACGCCAGTGTTTATTGTTTCTGTTTTTGTTTCTCTTTGTTTAATGAACTTTTTGTTCCTTAAACCTTCTCACCATTTTCTTGTAGTTTCCATCTTATGCGCAGGTCAGTTCAAGGAGAACTCCTACCACTTGACCACGAGCTTGAGAGGACTCTTAGAGAAAGGAGAAAGAAACTTCTAGCAAATCAGGAAGGAGGTTCACCATCTTCCTTATTTCAAGAAGACCTTTTCGAACAACCATCATTACCATCTTCACCAAAAACACCACCTTCACAACCAAATTCACCCAACAATCCACTTTCACCAAGAACACCACCTTTTACCTACTTTCCAGTTTTTCCTAAAGAAGAAGAAAACATGACAGAGGAAGCTACTATTGCCATTCACTCCATGCCTCAGGCAAAGGACCTATACAAAGGGTTCACTTTACCCGCAGGTACTGGGAAGCCATTCGAGGCCAAGCCTGCCTACATTACTATGGTTGAAAGAAACCAATTTGGAGGCTCGACCAATGAGGATGCTGCAAAGCATATTGAAATCTTCACACATAACATATGCTCTATTGCACCCCAGAAGGATGACGCAGGACCAGATTAAGCAGACCATGTTTATCTTCTCTCTTAGGGACGCTGCGAGAGAGTGGTACAGAGATTTAGACCGCACTGCTGCGGGAGTCACAGATTGGAACACCCTAGCCTTAGCATTCTACAGGAAATACTATTCTGCATCAAAGACTAATGCTTTAAGAGCGCAGATCACAAATTTTAAGCAAGGCCCCAATGAGGACTTTAGTGAGGCGTGGGACAGGTTCAAGAGACTTGTTCGATCCATACCACATCACGGATTCGAACAATGGTTTCTTTGCAACCAGTTCTACAATGGCCTCTATGATGACAACAGGGCCTATCTAGATGCTGCAGCTAATGGGAGATTCCAAGATAATTCAGGAGAGACTAAGGGTCTCAAATTGATAGAGGATGTTGCTGTACACCGTGCTGAGCATGGCACTTCCAGAGGAAATCAAAGGAAATCTGAATACAACCTTTCAGCAATTGAGGCCTTGACGGCCAAATTGGAGAAATTAGAGGCTGGAGGAAAATTCGATCTAGGAAGTGGAAGCAAGGGATGAGTTTATCAAGTAAATGTCGTTCAGGACGGACCCTTTGCTTGTGAGAGGTGCGGTGGAGAAGGGCACGTGTCAAAATTCTGTACTTCATCCAATGAAACATGTGCCGCTTTTCAACATTATCGTGGGAACAATTTCTATGACCCGAATAATAATAATGTCCATCCCAACCTAAGGTGGACAAGCCAGAATGTTCTTAACCCACAACACATGCAACCTCAGCAAAATTCCACATATATCCCCCCACATAAGCAAGGTTTTCAAAAACCACCCTTCAACCCTCAACCACCTTCTAATCCACCACCCAACACAGACACTCTTATCCAAAATCTTATTGGGTTGGTTCAGAAGGAGTCACAGGCTAGAGAGGCAGGGATGAAGATGTTAGAGTCTCAAATTGCTCAGATCGCGGGCAAGAATGATACTAGGGCTCCGGGTCAACTTCCGACCAAACCGGACCAGAAAAAAGAGACTCTAAACGTCATATCCCTACGAAGTGGAGCTAAAGTGGGGAGCGAGAAAGAAAAACAGCCGGATAGCAGCAAGGACGGTCGACCGACCGAAGATCCAGGTCGACCGACCACAGAGCAGAATCCGAGAATTTCCGCTGAACAGGGGAGCGGTCGACCGACCGAAGAAGATGGTCGACCGACCGAAGAATATGGTCGACCGACCGCCGTGGCAGAACCAGAGGCTCCTTTTCGTCCAGAATTGCCAAATAACTTGAGGGATTTTCTCTTCCGGGGTGACAAGACCCCTAGGTTTCTGAAAAGGGCTGCAAATACTGAATCTTCAGCCGCTCCTTTCCCAGAAAGACTCGTGCCTTCAAAGGATCAGGTATCTTTTGACAAATTTAAGGATGTGATTCGTTCATTAAATGTTCAGGTCCCGTTTCTAGAATTAGTCCAACAAGTTCCTTCCTATCTTAAATTTATGAGACAGATTTTGTCCAGAAAGAGGTCTCTAGATAAGGTTGAGTCGGTGGCCCTCACTGAAGAGTCATCTAGTTTTTTGTCGCATGTCATTGCCCCTCACAAATTAGAGGACCCTGGTTGTTTTTCTGTCCCCTGCAATATAGGAACCTTCCCAGTAAAGAAGGCATTATGCGATTAAGGTGCTAGTATCAGTGTCATGCCCCTAAGCGTTGCCTTAAAATTAGGAATGACTGGATTTAAAATGACCAGCATGACTGTCCAGATGGCAGATCGCACATCCATGGAACCTATAGGGGTGTTGGAAAACATCCCTGTGCGTATTGACAGGTTTTTCTTCCCAGTTGACTTCGTAGTTTTGGACATCCCAGAGGATGCCCATATACCTATAATTCTAGGAAGACCTTTCCTCCACACCGCAGGTGCCATTATATATGTAGGCACAGGGACTTTGACCTTCAAAGTAGGAAAGCATTCTATTATATATGGCCTATCTTATAGGAAAAAGGATGCTATGACCCCCATCACATGTAATGCTATCACTTCTGAAAAGAAGTATGAAGTCATCACTACTTCCCCTACTTTATTACCTGTTCCTGTATCCGTTTTTACACCTCCGCCCCAGATTGGGAGCAATATGGAGGACACTTCTATTATGGCTAGTGCAGGAATTGGTTTGGGGAAACCCAAAGTAAAGGAAGTCGTAGTCCAGAGAGGCGGAATGGGATGTCTAAGCTATAAAGAAGATGAAGACCCGGATGTCGTGGATCGGGAAGAGAAGAAGAAAAGGAGGCAGGCTCAAGAGAAGAGACCGTCGCATATGCTTTGCGACGGCGGAAAGAAGATGTGTTTTTCTACTCAAGCAAACACTGTGGAGACTACGGCGTATCGTCAAAAGCCGTGGTCGGATATTTTCCGCATCTTTAGCGGATAGTTGTTTTAAGTTTCAGTTTTAAAAGACAATTTACTTTTTGTTGTGTGAGACTTTTTAATTTGGTTTGCTCGTAGTTTTAGAACTTTTTCTTTATGCTTGCATAGTTAAGACTTTAGACTTGTTTCTGGGATCTCGCGCATTTGCGGGCGAATATATTTTTCTTGCTTTTACGAAGAAACGAAGACCGCTGGGACGCAGAGGGTCGACCGACCAGATACATCAGTCGGTCGACCTAGTCGCCATATCGCTCAATTCCTGTACTCTGCAGGAAGGTCGTTCGACCTGTTCTCTTGGTCGGACGACCTACCTATCTGGCGCAGCCTGTTCGTTTCTTCCTCAGGAATCGTGCACCGATCTTGGTTACTTGAGTGGCACTGCTAGCCACCAAAACCTCCCAGCTTACGCTGGTTTGGGGAGGTTTTTCTCATACTTCTTTTTACCCAGTGAGTTCTTTCCAGTTTTTCCTTAGTTTTTATTCTCTTTACATCTTTCCTTTAAATTTCTGAAACCTTTACTTAGGCTAGTGCACAATGGGGACATTGTGCGGGTTGGTTTGGGGAATGGTTTCGTGTCACATGCATTACATTTTGTCACACGTTTATTGCATTTCTGTCTTGCATTGTTCTTTTCTTTATTTTCCTTACCTATACAAAAAAAAAATACAAAAAAAAAATGAAAAAATTCAAAAAAATTCCAAAAAAATGCACGTTTATTTTAGCATTTAGGTCGAGTCGGAACGAGAGTATTTCAAGGATGATTTAGCTATCTTACATGTTTATGCCTTCACCTTGCCTTGTCAACTTGTTTTAGTATGAGAGTCTTTTGCATATCTACGAGTTTTTGTCAATTAGTATATCTTGAGACTTGACTTATACCTTGGCAACCTACTATACATTCTAAGTTTTAGAGCCTCATTCCTGGTTTCATTCTTAAACCAATTGTCTAGGATGTGAGTAGTACTCCCCTTGGAACATGTTACATCAATATGCATAAACATGAACTTGAATTGCTATATACTTGTTTACTTTCTCGTTTTGTGAGTCTTGGTACGTGCATTTGGGATCCCTTTTCTCCTATTTACCTATAAGCCTTACATAGCCAAAATTGCCTTTTTATTCCCCCAAAACTACATCCCATACTTAGCATACCCTTCCAAGCTAGTATTTGTGGTCTTTGGTTTATTTTTTGAGGCATCTTGGTTTGTATGCTATCTTGAGCAAAAAGAGAAAAGAAAGAAAGAAAGCAAGAAAAGAAAAGAAAAAGAACAGAAAAATTCAGAAAAAGAAGAAAGAAAGAAAAGAAAAACGAAAAAATCGAAAACCTTCGGGAAAGAAGTCGACCGACCACCTTCATGGGTCGGCCGACCACCTGTCAGCATCAGAATGAAAAAAATTTTCGTTCCAAATGCCCTTTCTTTTTTGTGTTATCACTCCCGTACCTCATTCAAAATATTTGGGAGTCCTTTCTTATATTTAATGTGAGAACTGTGCTACAAAAGAGCATTTTCCTTAATATCAAAAGTTGTGAAGTTTGTTGTTGGGAACCGGTTTTAACTAGCTTGGCTACTAACCCCACATACCCAAAAACATCTTAACCACTTCTACCTTTTACCTCACATATCTTTCATTACCCCAATTGCATGTATCTAGGCCACTTAAATGGGTTTGTTATACATAGTTGTAGAATTCTTGTTCATGTTAGATTGCAGGCATGTTTTCATGGGTCGCAGTTAGGTGAGTGTCTCAACAAAATTACTTCTTTCCATCTTTTACATATACTCACCCTTTGCTTCATGAGTGTCTCGAGTGTACCGCGAGAGTCCATGGTATAAGTCTTTATAGCTTTTATGTTTGCAAGTTTGACGACACTATAACTCGTTTGCATGATTTGACTACTTTCTCATTTTGTACTTGACATTGGTTTAGGCTTACATGTAAATTTTGCTCTGAGATTGAAATCGTTCCATTAGTTAAGATCGAGTCTATTTCTTGCTTGAGGGCAAGCAAGGGTTTGGTTTGGGGAATTTGATGCGTGTCTATTTTATGATGTTTTTCATCTATTTTTACACGCATTTGGTCGCTCATTTACTATGTTTTAGCCCGTAATTCCCAACAATCGTGTACTTTCGTATTTTTATGCACTTTTGCAGATTTATGCGGAAAAGGGACGATTTAGCACCAAATTCATGCCCTCGAGTCTTTTGCATAATTAAGGAATAAAGGAAAGTCAACTGGAGTCTTTATTTAAGTACCAAAAGTCAAAGCAAGAAGAAAACCGAAGAATTCCTTGCGGAAGCGGTCGACCGACCAACTAAACGGGTCGGCCGACCAGGTCTAATTTTCATAAAATCCGTAATCCTGAAGAAAGCCCAGATTTCGCTTAAAGTCCGTAAACGAGGTCGACCGACCCACCAAAGTGGTCGACCGACCTCCGCGAAGCCCAGAAAGAGTTTTCGGAAATAGATTAGAAGTAGGAGTCTTTTAAGGAAACTCTAATCTTATGCCCTATATAAACTAATCTCTTGATTAGGGTTTAGTATCTAGCTTTTATCAATTGACATTCATATTCAATAATCAAGTTTTATTTAGAAGAACTTTAGTTTTGTAATCTTTCAATAATTCCCAAGCATTCAATAAAGTTTGTTCCTTTCTGCCCTAATTCCGACTTTGGTAATTACTCTTTTAATCTAGCTTTATTATTGTTCTTATTACTATTGAATTCAATTAAGATAGAATTCTCAAGCTTTATTGAATCTCGCATGTTTAGATTATTCACTATGTTTACCATGTTTTTTCCCGTTTTCATAATCGTCTTAATAACCATGAGTAGCTTAATTTCATATGTTAGGATGTAGGGGATGAATATGCGTAGGTAGTAGAAATTCCGAGACCGACTTGTAGCAGAGCCACGGTCGGCCGACTCAAATAGTGGGTCGGTCGACCGAGGCTGTGGTCGGCCGACTGGAATAGCTGGTCGGTCGACCACCCGCGCATGTATCTTGTTCCGTCTTTCTTTGTTGACTATAATATCTTACAATGAGACTGAAAGGAGACTTGTAGGACGTTAGTAATCACCTACCCAAGATTGAGAGATACGGGAAGGGCATTGGTTTACACCTTAAGACGGCTAGGTTACTTAAGACTGAAAGGTATGTGACCTAAGATTTAGGAATCACCCTTATTGTTGACACCCAATAATTGTGAGACCTAGGAACTAATAGCATAGGCCGAAAGGAGCTATTAGGTAGCATAGACCTAAAAAGTTATGTTACACCCCTTACACGACTGCAATACATGTTGACCTTAGGATTTATATTACCTTAGCTATTTATTACCCCAAACATCCTAGCATCCCTTTTTATATATTTAATTCTCATCTTTATTTCTTGTTTTATTTTAATCTTTGCTTAGACTTAGTAATCAACAATCAAACCCCCAAATTTGTTACCTTTAAACATTAACAACAAACAATAAACATTCCCCACCTCTCTGTGGTTCGACCCTGACTTTCACTATCTATTGTTAAGGTTAGGAATTATAAATTTTATCTTTGGTACCCTCAACGACGGGCATCACGTGTCGTTCATGCACCAAAGATAAAAGCCTAGGTCTACTAACTGGAAGCTAGTGGAAGTAGGGTCTGTTGGGTTTTTAGTTACTCATAAACTAATATATAGTCATACTATTAAAATACTTTAATTAACATTTTAATTAACTTATTTATGTGATCTTATGCATGCTTAAAATATGCGGAAATAGGAGAGGTTTCGAACCCTTACACACGGTCCGAATGCAATAGCAAGGATGATCCTCCAAATACTCAACAAGAATACCTCCTTCGTGATGCACCCAAAACAACCCCTTAAACCGAAACATACACTAGCTAGGTGTTATAATCGGTTCTCCTTAAACTCTATATTCCAATCCCTTATTAGAATAAATAATATGAGAATATTATTTCAATTGTAGTAATGCTAATATAATCCTATTATATTCATATGTAATGAAATAATATTAGAGGTTTTATTATGGTTTTCTCACACTAGAAAACTAAGATAAGTTAGAATGAATCACACTTGAACAAATTCATATTGATAGTGTGCTTGGTGTGTTTGCCGTGTAGTTCTTATGGGGAAGCACCAAGGAGTGCTTTTGGTCTTACCGAAACACTTAGGGTGGCTCTAGGTTCTCTTTTCAAGAGTAACATAATGATGGTGTTTATTGAGTGTCTTAAGATGCTTAAACACTCCATAAACCACCCACCCCAAATCGTCACTTTTGGGTTAAAATGGACATCCATTTTAAGTTTGTCATTTGTACAATTGTATATGTGTGACATAAAATGTCACACTCATAAGAAACAATTGTCTTAATTTAAAAATGCATATTTATCAAATAAATATCATTTATAAATTAAATAAATCATATTTAATAATTTGACAAGTAATTCGAAATTACTAATATATAAAATGGTCATTTTCAATAATCGTCAATACGATCTACAACTTTTGTAATAATTTTAACCCGATTCAATCTAATTACGATATTATAAAATATCGTTCAATTGTTTAATAATTGACACGTTTCAATTTTAAACATAAATCTTACAATAAGATTTAACCTCTGATTTCTCGATATACGAGTTTAAGGAATATGATCAACTCGTATCATTATACATTTGATCACTTTATCAATTAAGGGAATTGTCCTATAGGTGTGACCTAAAGGGATCAACTGACCACCACCGTCATACGACAGTAATGTCAAACTCTAGCTAGCCAATCATTACCGATTAATGTTGGTCAGTTGACTAATATAAATCGTATCATCCCTTGCGCATTCTCGTCATGAGATTTAATTATGTGATCGCACTATTGTTGAGGACACATTTCCCAACAATCTCCCACTTGTCCTCGACAAGTGTGCGTCACCAATTCTCTTGTCCTATTACAATCTCCCGCTCAATGCAAGATGTCTCTCTGAGGTCGTACTTGCATTTGATCATATCATGAGTGGTTTCCTCGATCTGGAGAATAACTGTTTGACCGGAATTATCTGCCATAGATACCTTCTGAGCGTGGCCACGCATTTCCAGTTAACTTCTCCTCGAGTGGCCTTGATATTTGAACAACCCTGACAAGGGGTGGACAATTTCTATCGCACTACTTCCTTCAACCAGTCACAGTCAGTCATAACCCAAAACAATCCCATTTGACTCCAGTTACGAAAAGTCTTAGAGAATGGATCAAGGTTATGTCTAAATTGTACCATCTTGGGAGAGTAGTCTTTAGTCTAAGAATTGACTCACAAGAATACTATAGCAGCTCTTGCCACGTCCCGGCTATTATAAAATTTCCAGAACTCTATAAGCGGTCACTTTGCCCGACAGAGTGTCTCTTGCAGTCTACCTATGTGATCGACTAGTCATCACATATGACTCTATGGCACTTGAACTTGCCATCAATCGCCTCACATTCTAGTCGCTTTGAGATGTCACCTCATGTAAGCGGCTAGGGGCTATACTAAGTCAATCCAGTTCACTTATGGGGTTCAATATTATCTCATATAACCCATTTGGATTTTGACAAAGTATCTTTCATCTTGAGTTAATTATAACTCAAATGACATTGTTATGCAAAAACAGTCAATACTATTTCATTGCATTTGATGCACAATCATCTATTTGTATTAAAGTTTTGCGAATAAACCTTTTATTCATTATTGCAAAACTTACAAATTTTGGTCTCCTTCCGACTCATATTATCTCACATAATATGATCTTATTTGAGCACATTTCTAGAACCCATTCTAGATTTTGAGATTCCTTTCCTAATGGAAGCTCCCATTGTTATCTTATAACTCGTGACGTATAGATATATTAGAGGGATTAAGAATCACTCGAAATTATCTAGTCACTTATGTGCTGAAATCTATATTGTAGTTATTAGTGATTTCATCACTCTTATAATTTTCAATCATCTTGGCAATATTCTATTAAGGCTATTCATGTCTAACCATTTTGATTTCCAATGGGCGACCTTTTATTATCAATATAATAAAACTTCCCGTAAAGCTCCATCATCGTATGATATAAGGTATTTGATCATCTAGAATTTCAAACCTCTTATTCTTTACACCTTAAAGAATCACCCATCCTCTCCAAATGGTAGGCTTAATTCTTTTAATGAACATTGCTCCCACTAAAATCAATATTACTCGATCTCTTAAATGAACTTTTCATTTCTCGCATGTAAATCTTTTATTTATATCTTGAATCATTATCACCATCACTATCCCTATAGTGATCTATTTCCATTCAATCAATCATCACCCTCTTTTCATGTCTTCGTTGCCTCGAGACGAATATGACATGATAATTTCTTTATGACTACATTGAGAGAATTGAGATGATTTCTTCTCTTTTATCTTATAAACTTAGAAAATCATTTATTAAGGAACCGGTCTTTCCTCCCGTATAGATAGATGATTTCTCCTCTATTATCTTATAATCTTTAAAAAATCATTATCTCAAGGAGCCGATATTCCTTCCGAATTCATACGGGGTTTCATGTCCCCTCTCTTTGAAACAATGAACATAAAGAACCTTTCTTCGAGTGTCCTCCCGTAGTTTCTTCAGTGTCCTCTCGTAGTTTCTTCAATTCATTCATTTAGGAATCTTCTCTAAGATCCTTTATTTTTTTTTATCATTGGTTTACGAGCGAAATATTTTCTCCCACTCTATCCTTCTAACAATAACCTTTATTCGTATAAGGATAGCTATTTCGATTTACCAATGCATATGAATGTTTGAAGTTTTATAGGTGTGATGAATACATTCTCATTTTCACTTAAAATGAAAATCTTATAATGAACTAATATTGTCTCATTTTGATTGAAAGTATCTCATGGGGTGTAGTTCTCCGTTTTAATCAACACTTTGATTATTTTATATTGATCGTATCAAGTTTTATTGTGTGATAAAATCACCATCATTCATGTTTTCACAAGGTATGCAATTTATTTGAGAATTCAAAACATTGAATAAGAACAAAAGTAGTGACTCGGGTTGAAAACCAAGTCACTAACATCCAAAATTACAACCATTGTTTTAGGATTTTAATCCTTGTCCTACAAGAAAGTAAATTGTTCCATAAATAAAATGCAAAATATGAAAGTAGACGATATGAAAATTAGAGCCTAGCTCTTCAAGTCTTCGTCAATTGTATGCTACCATAGCCATCCAAGTAAGGAACTTCATGTTTCCTTCTCCTTGTCCATATCTTTATAAGATGCCCCTTAAAACAATTTAAAAGGGGTGATAGTCAACAACTTGTATCGCCATACAAAAGTTAACAAAAGAACATGAAAGTAAACGAGAATTATAAACTACGGCGGTTGTCATTCCATTTTTGAGATCGGTCAAGTATTTGGGGCAATTCCGTTTCCTAAGACTTAACCTCGTGCAATGAAGGCACTTGTATTCAACCTTTGAAGATGAGGTGGAAACGCCTTTCGAAAAGGTATTTTCTTTGGTCGCTTTGGGCTTGAACGTTTTCTTGCCCTTGCCTTTATAGGCATTCTTCTTGAAGCTCGTTTTCCCTTTCTTTTCGATATTTAAAACATCATTGGTGGAACTTTCATGAAGTCCCATGTCCCTTTCGGCTTGGACGAGCATCTTATGCAACTCGTCCAACGTGGTCTCTTGGTTTCGCATATTAAAATTCACCCGGAATTAAGCATACGCTTTGACCTTATTGAGCGAGTGAAGAACTCGGTCAATGATTAGAGAGTCGGGAATATCAACGTCTTGCGTTTTTAGAGTCTCCGCGAGCTCAACGAGTTTGAGCACATGAGGGCTTATCTCTTGCCCTTCCTTCAACGTAATGTCGAAGAAGGCGGAAGCCGCCTCATATTGGATCACCCTTGGAGTTTGCGAAAACATGGTCGCAAGCTTGGTCTATATCTCATAAGATGTGGTCAACTTAATCATACTCCTTTGGAGATCCGGCTCCATGGAGAAGATGAGCACATTTTTAAGAGCGGAGGACTCTTTCATGTAGGCTTCATAGGCCTCACGATTTTGGACCGATGTACGTGCGGTCGGAGCGGGAGGAGCGGCTTCGGATAGGTAACGACTCTTATCGTCGCCTTGAGCGGCCAAAAGTAATTGCGCATCCCAATCCTTAAAATTGGAACCATGCTGATCGAGTTTGCAACGATCCATAAAGGATCGAAGCCATGAAACGTTAGTGAGAGGTGGAGCGTTGGTTGCCATTGTCGATGTTTAAACTACAATAAAATGAAGGAAATAAAACATCATTTTAAAATTCATAATTTATACTAAAAACTTAAACAAGTTAATTAGTTATTTACTTAATGATCTCTTACCCAATTAAGTAAACAATCCCGAGATCCAAACCCATACTAATCCGGGCACGGTGTAGCCGATTCAACCCGTATCGGTATAATTTGGTGGATTAACCCTTTAATCGGTTCTACCTTAGAACTCTCGGTCGACAATTTTCTAAAAATCGTCTTTAGCCCGAACTTATTGCAACTACGGTTACGAATACTTTCGTTGAGATCAACCAAATTTCAAGGTGTAATCTTATTACCCCACTTACCCAACGTGACAATTTTAGTACCCCGGTATAGCCGAGCCTACGTTCTTGTGAAGAAGGGATTCATGGGTCCGTACTTTTTGGTAAGGATAAGTCTCAATATTTATATGTAAGAGATCTAGTCAAATTATTATCTATCTCCGTTTAAGTGAACTAAGTCGGTGAATTATCGATAAAATAAATGACTAGGTCGACTAAATCGAAAAATGCATGAAACGATATATGACGATTTGGCTATGCATGCAAACATATAAAAGCAAAAATAAAAGCATAAAATAAACCCTAGTATGGCCTTTCCTAGAAAAGAAATAATAAAAGTACAAATTCGGAAACCAACTCCTTTGGTCCCTTGAATTTCATGAGGCACGCACTTCGAGGTAAACACCGTCTTGTCGGAACTCCTTTCCGAATGGCACCATCTTCAAGGAACTCCGGATATTACAAATATTACAACTTTTCTAGTCTACTTTATACATTATAAAATAGAAATAAATTACAATTGGGTGATACGAGATCACAAAATTACAACCCAATCTGTAACCCCTTACATTACGGGAAATACCGATTAAAAACTAAGGCCATACTAAGTAAATTACATAATTCCCAAAATTACGTAAATAAATCATGACATTCATAATAAAATATGCAATGCTTATGAATATATGAACTAACATGCAAATCCTAAGCCAAATCGTCCTATTTAAATATCAATAATATATATAGTTATCGTATACCTCGGTTTATGGAATCGCGTGTTTTAACGTTTAACAACACTATGCATTATATGAATCGGTATTCATCCTTAAGTTAATAATCCTAACTCATATAGGTTTCAAAATTTAGTCTTACTCAAACTTTGAACATGACTTAACTTAACATATTTTAATATTGTTCGGTATTACTCGGTTTTACGGGAAAAATAATATAAAAATCCAAAAGAGTCATAAAAATTTCGAAAAATTCAAAATTCAAATTTTGAAAATTCCAGAATGTTCTTAAAATTCCAGAACCTTAAAAATATTAGCATTTATACAGTTTTAACATAATTTCGAAAATAATACGTAAAACGAGCATTTTAAGTCGGAAAATTCAATAATTAGTTCCATAAATGCAAATAAAATACTAATAATATTTTTACACTTTCCAAAACACCTTAAGAACATAAAATGGACAGAAAATTAAATGGAACACTGCCCAATGAGCCGAAATTTTAAATGCATGACTCCTTTTATTTAATTTTAAATGCAACTTTTAGCAATTTAAAATTAAATTAAAACTGAAACTTTTGGCTCCCAAGAATATTTTCGTGATGAACATATCATATATGACTATTATGGGTTAAATTTTTCGGTCATTTTAACAACTATTGCAAATTTTAACGATTTTCGTCATATATCGTACGATTTTAACCTTTAAAATTATTTCTCAAGCATAAAATAAGATAAAAATCTCGAAATTTTAATACATGCTGGAAATAATATATATGACATTGTGTTAAATTTTTATGGCCAAATTCCAACTTAAACTATTAAAGTCGAAATAATGTCACTAATTACCCGATTTTTACATTAAAAATCTATAATATTGCAATATTTGAGATAAATTTCTGAAAAATTCAACATATATTTTAAATATTGCATGTGACATACTCATAAATGTTTATAGTCAAATTCGTAATATAACTATTTTAACCCATTTTTATTCATCTTATTGCATTTTAACCCTTAAAATTCATATCACACGTTTTATAAGTCCATAATTTACGAAAATTCATATTCATAACATAGGATATACATGTGATAACATACTGAAAAATCTCGGCCAGAAGCTTATTTTAACTATTTTTCCCAAAAAATAAACATTTTTAACCATTAAAAATCAATAAAACCGAAATTAAAATACCAAAGAACAATATTCATGCAAAATATATTCCAAACATTCTAAAAACATTTTAGAAACAGTAGGTATTCATGCTAAATAATTTCGTGCATATCATATATTTAAACGAAAATACCAATTTTATTTTGTTATCACTATAACTCCGTAAAAACGTAAACGGAAAGCATGCAAACAACCTAGTTGCTTTGATACCAATTGTTGGGTTTTTAGTTACTCATAAACTAATATATAGTCATACTATTAAAATACTTTAATTAACATTTTAATTAACTTATTTATGTGATCTTATGCATGCTTAAAATATGCGGAAATAGGAGAGGTTTCGAACCCTTACACACGGTCCGAATGCAATAGCAAGGATGATCCTCGAAGTACTCAACAAGAATAACTCCTTCGTGATGCACCCAAAACAACCCCTTAAACCGAAACATACACTAGCTAGGTGTTATAATCGGTTCTCCTTAAACTCTATATTCCAATCCCTTATTAGAATAAATAATATGAGAATATTATTTCAATTGTAATAATGCTAATATAATCCTATTATATTCATATGTAATGAAATAATATTAGAGGTTTTATTATGGTTTTCTCACACTAGAAAACTAAGATAAGTTAGAATGAATCACACTTGAACAAATTCATATTGATAGTGTGCTTGGTGTGTTTGCCGTGTAGTTCTTATGGGAAGCACCAAGGAGTGCTTTTGGTCTTACCAAAACACTTAGGGTGGCTCTAGGTTCTCTTTTCAAGAGTAACATAATGATGGTGTTTATTGAGTGTCTTAAGATGCTTAAACACTCCATAAACCACCCACCCCAAATCGTCACTTTTGGGTTAAAATGGACATCCATTTTAAGTTTGTCATTTGTACAATTGTATATGTGTGACATAAAATGTCACACTCATAAGAAACAATTGTCTTAATTTAAAATGCATATTTATCAAATAAATATCATTTATAAATTAAATAAATCATATTTAATAATTTGACAAGTAATTCGAAATTACTAACATATAAAATGGTCATTTTCAATAATCGTCAATACGATCTACAACTTTTGTAATAATTTTAACCCGATTCAATCTAATTACGATATTATAAAATATCGTTCAATTGTTTAATAATTGACACGTTTCAATTTTAAACATAAATCTTACAATAAGATTTAACCTCTGATTTCTCGATGTACGAGTTTAAGGAATATGATCAACTCGTATCATTATACATTTGATCACTTTATCAATTAAGGGAATTGTCCTATAGGTGTGACCTAAAGGGATCAACTGACCACCACCGTCATACGACAGTAATGTCAAACTCTAGCTAGCCAATCATTACCGATTAATGTTGGTCAGTTGACTAATATAAATCGTATCATCCCTTGCGCATTCTCGTCATGAGATTTAATTATGTGATCGCACTATTGTTGAGGACACATTTCCCAACAGCGTCGATTCCTTAGGGAGACAAGATCTTAAGCAAAGGTCAGTTTATAGGTCACAAAATGGGGGGGTTTGTTTTTTATTATAACTAAGATGAAAACAAAAGGAAATCAAAACAAGGATGATAAAGCAAATTTTAATCAATAAAAGGAAGAATATGTCAGGATTCAGGTCATCGCGGCAATGAATGTCACATAAATATTAGGTTAGTCGAACAATAACAAAGTGGGAACGATCAATATCCTTTCGGTCTGAAATCACCCCTGAACTCCCCTATCAATCTTTCGATCTCTAGATAGGTTTCGTAAATCACCCTAAACAAGCCTACCTACCAATCTTTCGATCCAGGTAGGTTTTACTAGGTAAACTAGGTCTCCTGCGTGCACTCAATTGACAAGTTTCACAATTATATTGTTTATGGGTAAACTTCGTCATAAGGACGACTAACATGCAAATCTTACGACATAACTACCGCGAGTTCCTTCATCCTAACATATTAGGGGGATTAGCTATGCATACTTGGGGAAACTAAACTAATGACGATGATAATACTAATAACATACAACATGGTAATTAAAGAGAAATAAAGACAAATCATAAAACAATGAAATTACGAATAATAATAGAAAGAGTAGAAGTGAATTACAGTAAATGGCAAGGAATGAAGAACGAGGTCCGAATATGAACAGGCTAATCGCACACCTGCCAAAATAAAAATCCCTAGACTTGACTAACATACAAATTAATGTAGATAGGGAAGAAGGGGTCGAACCACAGGGAGACGGAGATGTAATTGTAATTAGCTATGGAGAGAATTCTATCAAGGTCGGTTACAAGAATTTGGTTATGATTTGGGTTAACTAAGGTAAAAGAGTAATGAAAAATAAAGATGTAAACGATTATAGGGAAGAATCTAGGGGATTGGGGTTACACATGCATATAGGAGCTTAGTCATGTCAAATTAAAGAAATACATTGTCAATAGTTGATTAGGTTTATAACAATTTCCTCTCGGCCTAGAGTTTAACCGTAGATTGATTACCAATTAGCTCTCGCGTACATTGGAACAAAATACTATAACATGCCATGCCTAATTCTATCCCGACTTTCGATCTTAGGATAAGAACAACACAATTAACGATTATGACTACGACTACAACTATCGAAGGGTCAAGTTCTATCCCGGCTTTCGGTCTTAGGATGAGAATAATGATTTATCAATAATCATGGTCAAAGTCATATATTAATCAAATGAAACAAGCATGTATATAATCAACAATATGATAACGCAAAAATCAATAATTTAACATTACCAAACAACTATTCTAGCATGGTTTCCTCCCCTAGATATAAAAACTACTCACACATGGTTTTGTGAGCTAGATTATCAATCCTATTAACTAAGATAGACATAATGACGATAATGAAATAAAACCGTAAGAAAGATAATACCGGGAGTCAACGGAATAAGGACTCGGAAGATGAAATGCGAATAGCTTCGGAAAATGCTTGAATAAACAAAGAACTATTTGACACCCGTCGTTGAGGGGTGCCAAAGATAAGATTTATAAAACCTCAGCTTAAACTCAGATAGGATAAGTCAAGGGTCGAACCACAGAGAGACAGGGTAAATTATGTTTGTAAATTTAAAGTCTATTGCAAGTAACCAAAAAGGGGGGTTTTGAATTGGGATTTAAACTAACAACTAAGGTAAATAACTAGCAAGAAAACTAAAATAAGATAAAAAGGGGATTAGGAACTTTGGTTCCCCATGGTCAAAACAAGTCAATGAAGGGTAAGAATAATCAAATAACACAATCCCAAGGAACAAAGAATAAACCTTTAGGTCAATATTCTGCCCAATCCTTACGGTCTTAGGGTTCCTACAAAAGCACTAAACTTTCGTTCAAAGGCAATCCCAAAGTTATTGTCAAACTAATCCTAATAATCTTTCAATCCCAAGGATTAGTTCACCAACAACAATGGGGGATTGGTAATTTAATCATCAAACCTATCAAAGTCAAGTCTTTACATGGTTCCCCTAATTCCTAATCACAAGAATTAGCTATGCATACTTTTAATTATTGAAATAACAATTATTAAGAATCTTAGAGAGATGAACATAATTAAAGAAGATAATAAAAGAGAAAACATAAAACAAGAAGGTAACAACAAGATGAATAACAAGATTGAATTTAAGGAAAGGTTAATTAAAACAAACTTACAACTTGAAAGGAAATCTCAAGAACAAAGATGAAAGCTTTGTGATAATATTCTAACAATGGAGTCTCCAAACATAAAGGACTTGAAAGAAAATTACTTAGATACAAACTTGCTGAAAAACTGCTTTTTCTAATAGAAGAGTTTTAATCTCCTTAAATAAGAAATATTACAAGATTAGGAAAGCAGAAAAGAAAACGGAAGTCTCGAAAACAGCGTCTGGTCGGTCGACCTGTTTCTTCGGTCGGTCGACCGGTTCTGCTGAGACGGACTTATTTTCTTCGCATTTGGGCTTCCGTTGAGAGTTGGGCTTGATTACATATTCGACATCGGTCGGTCGACCAGATATCTCGGTCGGTCGACCGCTTCTCTTTTTCTCAGGTTTTATCTGGCCCGATGATTGTATTTGAATGCACCATCCGAATTTATTGTTCCAAAAACAGCCTCCTAAAGGCAAATAAAGCTTGGTTTTGCTTACTTCTGCGTATTCCTGTATACAAAACATAGAAACACCAAAGTAGACAATATGGGAGAAAAAGCAACTAAAAAGTCACGAAAGTGAATGAAAATACGTGCCAAAAGAGTAAATGAAATGCATAAGATAGGCACGTATCAAACTCCCCAAACCAAACCTTGCTTGTCCTCAAGCAAGCACTAAGACTCAAAAGAAAATAAAAACTCCTAATGGAACGGACTTCATACTCTTCATAACTAAACATAACACCATGCTTAACCAATTTAATGCATCCTTCAACTATAATCAAACAATATGTCAAGAGCAAAACGAGTTAAACATGTTGGAAAAGCATGCTAAAATTTCGACCTTGCAAGACTCATTCTAATTGGACTCTCGCGGTACGCTCGAGACACTCATGAAAGCAAAGGGTTAAATGTATATGTGAAAGATAAGAAGATAAATAAAAGTAAGGACTCTCACCTATCTACGACCCGTAAGAACATGCCTGCAATCTAACATGAATAAAATCTCTACAACCGTACATATGCATTCCCACACTAAATAACCATGACACATGCCGAGGCAAATTTGGGATTGTGAGGCTAAAGGTAAGAAGGGGTTAAAATAAGTTATGGGAAGAGGGGTTAAGCCAAGCTATCATCCGTCTGTCCATACTATAAGATCACTTCTTATTGTTTTTTTTTCTTTTCATACACGCCAATGCTCCACAATTCTTACAACTTTTATTCCTTTTCCCCTTTTTTTTTTCTTCTTTTCTTTTCTGTTTTTTTTTTCTTCTTTTTTTTTTTTCTTTTATTTTTTCGAAAAACGAACCTACCCAATGGTCCTGGTCGACCGACCAGGGGAACTGGTCGACCGACCAGCCTTGAAGACAGGCTGTTCCGTTTTTTTTTTTTTCATTTTTCCGTATCTCTTTTTTTTTTCATTCATTTTTTTTTCAATTTCCCAAAATCAAAATTCATCGATGAAACATAAACCAAAGGATAGCAAGAAAAACAGTCCCATTACTAAATTACTAGCTCGGCTAGGGTAAGCAATTTTTTAGAATGTAGCTAATGGGTAGAAAAGTTCAATTTGGCTATGTGAGGATAATGGGAATAATGAGAAAGGGGAACCTCTACCACATGTGTCAACAAACCACAAAACCGAATGCATACAGGTATTAAGAAGACAAAATTCATGTTTATGCATATTAATGTAACATGCCTCAAGAGGAGAAACTACTCACAACCTATATGAAATCGGTCATGGATGTCACCGATTTATTAAGCTCTAATCCTTAGAATATGTAGTAGTTTGCCAAAAAGGGAGTCAAGTCTAATAATTTAGCATGAAATCAACAAAAACTTGTAGATAATGCAAAAGACTAGCTTGAAAATTCTTGAAAGAATGCAAGGCAAAGCAATAAATGTCATGTGAGGCATGAATTGTATTTATCCGTTCCGACTCGACCTAAAGACTTAAGACAGAGAAGAACGCGCGACAGGTTTGCACACGCGGCAAGAGAGGATGAAAACAAGAAAAAACTCCTAAAGGAATGAAAAACAAAAGACACAAAAACAATTACATACTCACAGAGGAGTATGCAAACACCCTCCCCAAACCAAAACGCACAATGCCCTCATTGTGCTCATCAGCATACAACCACAGCAAAGGGATGGGGGTAGGCGGAAAAGAAGCAAACAAAGAAAAGAAAAGGAAAAAGACTAAAAACTACAAACAGAGTCTATGGAGGAAGGAGGGGAAAACTGGAAATCGAAAGAGGAAAATTGGAAATCTAAGGGAGGAAAACACTTACAAAATAAATGTGGACCTCTCCAAATCGAACCAAGGAAAGGGGACCTCCCCAAACCGAACCCCAAAGAGGGTAAGGTTAAGCATGTCCCTATCCCGCTGAGTCGTAGAATGGCTCAGCGTTCTCCTCACCATCTCCCTCATCGCCATCCTCCTCAGACCCTCCTCCTGCACCTGAGGCAGAGCCTGAAGCTTCACCATGGACATGACCGCCTGCGAGAGGTGTGTACCAGGAGGGGTGAGTCCACTGGCCGGTCGGGAGCCTACCTTGTGTGGCATACTCCTTGTAGGCCGGGTACTGGTAGAGACTATCGTCCAACCGTTTTTGGCTGAACTGCGTGCAAAGACTCGCCAGCATTTGTGGCATAGATCTGTCATCAACAAAAGGAGGAACATAAACATTAGGAGGAGCAGTAAAATCAGATGGGTATCCTGTCCCAGGTGTGGCATGGTGGCCACCGGGAGCAGGAGCCCTGGAACCTCTAGAAGCGCCTCCCCTAAGCGGGAGGCGATAAGACGGGAGTAGTGGTCGTGGCTCCCCAATAACAATAGAAAGGGGGTACATAGGGGGAGCCGTGGTGATGGGGATGCGGTCACTAAGATAGGTGTCTATTTTCCAAACACCTCTACTGTTTACCCAACGCACAGACCTGACATAATCCATGTCCATGTATCGGGAGAGAGGGGTGACCGCATCCTCATGGCGAGGGAACTGGGGTACAAAATAGCGGGCTAATCGGGTGACTAGCCCGCCACAGACAATAGTGGTCAAAGAAGTTCCCTCACCCACTGACACAAAATGAGTGGCGACCAAAAGAGCAGTGTTATAAGACTGCTGACCCGTACGTCCGATGTTAAGATAACCGGACATGATGGAGAGCTCAATGTTGTTAACATTCTGAGACTCTTTGCGGCCAAAAACAGTGTTGGCCAACAGACGCAAAAAATAACGGGGGGTAGGAAGGTGGATGGTACTGTTTTTCTTTTTCACATCGTTGGAATCAGAAAGACAGGACCACATATCAGAATACGACCCCGTGAGGTCATCAGTAAGACCCACAGAAGACAGACCCAAAATTTGAGCAAATTGGGTTAAAGTTAAAGCATAAGTTTCATTGAACATGCGAAAAGAGATACAAAAACTATCATAGCCGGGGTGAAGAGCCCCTAAATCAAAGGTAAAGGAGGAGAAGAACTCAAGAGTAAGAAGGCGGTAGGTGATCTCGTCCATGGAGACAAGGCCTGCAAACCCGGTCCCAATGAGCATAGCAACCATCTCATCATGGCATCCCAAGGCATGCAAAGCTGAAACACAAAGGAAACGGGTCGCCACTACCGCGCAATGGTCACTCAGATGGAGGAATCGGGCCTTCTGGGCCGGAGAGCTGAAGGTGATCTGCGGATAGTCCGGTAGACTATCCGTGTCCTGAACTGCTAGACCTCTCGACCTAGAGACACGTCCTCTAGACGTGCTAGCACCCGTAGTGCGTGCGCGCTTCCCACCTTGATCACGGCTAGACATCGCAAGGCTGTAAAGTTCAATGAAAAATATAAGTCTTATGAGCATAAGAAAACAATGCTTTAACTAAATTAGGCACGAAAAATTGCAAAAACAGAAGGTTTTTTACGGATCTGGTCGGCCGACTACAGGAATCAGTCGGTCGACCAGAGTCTTAGACTGCCTGTATTTTTTTTTCTGCTGCGATGGAAAAAAAATCAGAAACTTGAAAAAATCACGACAAAACGCAGGTATGGTCGGTCGACCGAAATAAGAGGTCGGTCGACCGAATCACGAGAAAAACTCAGAAACTACAACAATTAATACTCAGGAAAACGCGACTTTGGTCGGCCGACCTCATTTTCCGGTCGGTCGACCGACCTATGTCAGAAACGAAACCCAGATCTGCAAAATTTTAAAACCAGAAATTCGAATTTTGGTCGGTCGACCTACGTTTTCGGTCGACCGACCGCAACAGTGATGGCGTCGGGTTTGAATTTCGCGCGGAAAAAGGCATAAAAATTGTAAGGAAGAATTAAACTATCCTAATTGGCACAAAACTACCCAAAATTTTCAGATCTAAGCATAGAAACTTAAGAAGAAGGAGAGAACCAACATAAAAACACATAAACAAGCATGAAAACGGAATTAAGAGCAAAAATTGAACTTACAAAGATGAATTAAAACTACCTAAAACGAAAATAAGAAGGTAAAAACTAAAAAGAGAGAAAGAAAATGGAGGAAAAACTTACCTTGAGGATGGAAAAAGCAAGAGAGGAAGTAAAAAAAATGGAGAAAGTGGAAGATGAGTGAATAGTTATTTTTTTTTTAGGGTTTTATGAGAGAGAGGGGGTGCTGGTAAACAGAATGGGTCAAAGCAATAATTGCATGTTCAAAAACACAACAACCCGTGACAGCTTTTTTCTGCACAAATAAAACCGTAAAAAAAAGGTTGTGGTCGGTCGACCAGAAAAGCTGGTCGGTCGACCACTGTACTGTTACCTGTTCTGCAATTTTACTTACCCCGTCAGAAAAAGTGCAAAAAAATTGTCAGTCTGGTCGATCGACCAGAGAAGCTGGTCGGTCGACCACGGTACTGACGAATACCTATTTTTTTTCTTTTTCTGCAGAGAATCCAATTTCCACCTGAGGATAAAACAAAAAAGTAAAAAGAAAACGTAAATCTAAGACTAAAGCGCGGGTTGCCTCCCGTTTAGCGCTGGTTTAAGAGGTCCCGCACGACCTTTTACCTTCTAAGGGGCATCTAAAAGGGGTCAAAGTAAGAAACTTCGACTTTTCCGACATATTCATTTTCTCCTCGGAAGTGCTTCACATATTGGCCATTGACTTTGAACCTCTCACCAGATGAGGTTTCTAATTCGATTGATCCGAATTTTGAGACAGCTGTGATGGTGTAGGGTCCGCTCCACCTGGATTTCAGTTTACCAGGAAAAAGACGAATACGAGCGTTAAAAAGCAGTACCCTATCACCTACCTGAAAATCACGTTTAATGATTCTCTTGTCATGCCAGCGCTTTGTTTTCTCTTTGTAGATCCTGGCATTGTCATAGGATAACAACCTGAATTCTTCTAACTCATTTAGCTGCAATAAACGTTTCTCACGGGAAAGATTAGGGTCTAAATTAAGATCACATATAGCCCACCAAGACTTACGTTCCAACTCAACTGGTAAATGACAAGTTTTACCATAAATTAATCTGAATGGTGACATTCCTATTGGAGTTTTGAACGCGGTTCTATAGGCCCATAAAACGTCATCAAGTATTAGGCTCCAATCTTTCCTAGACTTAGAAACTACCTTGGCTAGGGTCTCCTTGAGTTCTCTATTAGAGATCTCAACTTGACCACTAGTCTGAGGGTGATAAGCTAAACCCCTACGATGTTGGACACCGAATTTATTTAACAAGTCACCTAAGCGTTTCTCCTTAAAATGCATACCTCCATCACTTATGACAACCCTAGGGACACCAAAACGAGGAAATATGATTTTTTTAAACATCTTAATAACAGCTTTTGCATCACAATGGGGAGTAGCAATAGCTTCTACCCACTTAGACACATAATCAACAGCTACAAGAATATACCTGTTACCTTGACTACTGGGAAAAGGTCCTTGATAATCAATGCCCCAAACATCAAAAATCTCTACCTCTAAAATACCTACTTGTGGCATCTCATGTCTTTTGGAGACATTCCCAGTCCTTTGACAGGCATCACAGTTACCTACAAAATTTCTACAATCAGCATGTAAAGTAGGCCAGTAAAAACCAGACTGTAATACCTTGGCCACGGTCCTAGATGGACCGTGGTGACCACCATATGCAGAAGAGTGACATGCTTCCAGAATGTCCTTCACCTCCCATTGGGGGACGCATCTCCGGATAAGTCCATCTCCGCACTCTTTAAAAACGTAAGGGTCATCCCAAAAATACTGTCTTGCATCAAACATAAATCTCTTCTTTTGTTGCCAAGACAACTCAGGAGGGATTTTACCTGTAACAGCAAAATTAGCAAAATCAGCATACCAAGGAGGGGGATAAGAACCTGAACTATTAATGATAAATAAACTTTCATCAGGAAACGAATCATCAATAGGGAAAGAATCTTCCCCATCAGTCAGCTGCAGGCGAGATAAATGGTCAGCTACCACGTTTTCCGCGCCTTTCTTATCCCTGATCTCAATGTCAAACTCTTGGAGAAGGAGGATCCACCTTAAAAGTCTAGGCTTTGAATCTTTCTTTTGAAAAAGACCTTTTAAAGCTGCATGGTCAGTATAAACAATTACCTTATTACCTACTAAATAAGATCTAAATTTTTCTAAGGCAAAAATGACAGCTAGCATCTCCTTCTCTGTGGTAAAGTAGTTGACTTGAGTCTCATCCAGGGTGCGGCTCGCATAGTAGATAGCATTAAGAGCCTTATTCTTCCTTTGACCCAGCACGGCACCTAAAGCATAATCACTGGCATCGCACATGATCTCAAAAGGGAGATCCCAATCCGGTGGCTGGATAATTGGTGCTGAGATCAAAGCTTCCTTCAACCTGTTAAAAGCTAAAAGGCATTCATCAGAAAACTCAAAAATGGCATCTTTAAGAAGCAATTGTGTAAGTGGTTTAGCAATTTTAGAGAAGTCCTTAATAAAACGCCTGTAAAAACCTGCGTGCCCTAAGAAACTTCTCACCCCTTTAACATTAACAGGAGGGGGTAATTGCTCAATCACCTGCACCTTTGCTTTATCAACATGTATACCTTTATCTGAAATTAGGTGCCCTAAAACTACCCCTTCAGTAACCATAAAATGACACTTTTCCCAGTTTAAGACAAGATTTACATCAATACATCGCTGCAAAACTTTATCAAGATTAGCTAAGCATTGATCAAAAGCATTACCGTAGACGGAGAAATCATCCATAAATACTTCCATAATGTTTTCTATAAAGTCGGAAAAAATACCCATCATACACCTTTGAAAAGTAGCAGGAGCATTGCATAACCCAAAAGGCATCCTGCGATAGGCAAAAACACCCTGTGGACATGTAAAAGTAGTCTTACTCTGATCATCAGGATGGATGGGAATCTGGAAGAAACCTGAATATCCGTCTAGAAAACAGAAGAATTTATTAGAAGCCAATCTTTCAGTCATCTGGTCAACAAAAGGAAGGGGAAAATGGTCTTTCTTGGTGGCGGCATTTAACTGTCTATAATCAATGCACATCCGCCACCCAGTCACAACTCTAGTTGGTATTAACTCATTTTTGTCATTCTTAACCACTGTGGTCCCTCCTTTCTTAGGAACCACCTGAACTGGGCTAACCCACTTAGAGTTGCCAACTGGATAGATAATACCTGCATCAAGAAGCTTCATAACCTCAGCCATAACTACATCCTGCATCTTAGGGTTCAATTTACGCTGTCCCTGTCTATAGGGCTTATGCCCTTCCTCTAAATCTATTCTGTGCATACAAACATCAGGGCTTATGCCCTTAATATCATCCAAAGAATAACCTAGAGCTTTTCTATTCTTTTTAAGAACAGTCATTAAGGCAGAAAGTTGGTCAGGATTAAGTTTAGAGCTAACAATTGCAGGGTATTGCTCGGTATCATCTAGAAAAACATACTTAAGATTAGGAGGAAGTGGCTTACGCTCTGGTGCTTTTACCTCAACTGCCTGGACAGAATTAGCATCTATAGAATAGCATATGTTTACCAGACTTGTATTGGCTAGGCTCATGAGCTTCTCACCCTCTTCTTTAGTGAGCTCATATTCCTCTTCCTCTTCTTCTATCAAATCCAGCTCTTCAGCATCTTCAGCTGGATTACCTGCACACTTATCCAAGATTGTCAGATCATCTAAGGGATCCTTGGTCAAGGATTCCCTCCAATTAAGGATAACATTCCTGTCTACAATATCAATGGAACAACAAGTATCGTCAGTAGGAATAGTTGCCTTATGGGCAAGACTAAACTCGATAGTGTCATCCCCAATTTCTAAGGTAATGGTCCCGCGTTTGACATCTATCACAGCCCCAGCTGTGTGTAAAAAGGGTCTACCTAAAATAATAGGTATTCGACTATCTTCAGCAATGTCTAAAACAACGAAATCGACAGGAATAAAGAACTTTCCCACTTTTACTGGGACATCCTCCAAGACCCCTAATGGTTTTTGGGTTGATCTATCAGCCATCTGTACAGTAATATTGGTGACCTTAAGTCTACCTAAACCAAGTCTTTCACATACAGAATAAGGTATGACACTGACACTAGCCCCTAGATCACAAAGGGCTTTCCCTATTAAATGATTACCTATGGTACAAGGGATGGAAAAACTACCTGGGTCCTTTAACTTGGGTGCTATATTATCCTGTGAAAGAACATAACATTCTTCCACAAAAGCAACAGCACCGTCGTCCTGGAAATTCCTCTTACGACTTAAAATATCTTTCATGAATTTAGCATAAGAAGGTACCTGGGTAATTAGGTCAGTGAAAGGGATGGTTACCTCAAGATTCTTCACCATCTCCAAGAACTTACCAAACTTCTTATCCTCCTTTGAATTTTTCAGTCTTTCTGGATAAGGAATGGTGACTTTAGCCATAGGATCAGTAACCTTTGGCTCTTTCAGCTGTAAAATTTCAGTAAGGCCTTGAATAAAGGAAGGATCTAGCGATTCCGGAGTAAAAACGGCACTTTTTCCAGGAGCACTGGTCGGTCGACCAATGCCAGCGGTCGGTCGACCAGTATCAGCGGTCGGTCGACCAGTATCAGCAAAATCCGTCTTTTTCTTTTTTTCAGAATCTGATCTCGCGTCAGGAACAGTGGTCGATCGACTTACCGAAGCGGTCGGTCGACCTCCTGCTCCTTTGACGGGATCGGATTCCTTGGTTGGAACCTCGGCTGGATCATCCTCTTGAGTTGCTTCTTTGCAAACACGGCCACTCCTTAGATTTATGACGTTCAGCGTCTCCATGAGTCCCTCAGAACTAGCTGGAGAGCTAGTTCTTTGGTTGGCTATGTTCACTAAGTGCTCCGTGAAAATCTTTGCGGAAGTGCAGTGAGCCTCTTCTATCTTAAAAACTGCCGTGGTTAGGGCATCAACAAGTGCTCTTAATCTCTCAATTTCTCCCGTGTTGTCGACCGTAGTAACAAGGTTCGCACTTTCAAGCTTTAGCTGGGTTGCCTCAAGCTTTTCAAAACGGGCTTCAACTGTTGTCTCAAGAGCCATCACTCTATTCATCTCTACATTCAACCTTCTTGAATTCCCACGTGAACCCTTAAAAGTAGCCCTATGCACCGCCATGTCTTCAATGGTTTGCCAACCCTTCATATGATCGGTGTTGTTCTGGAATCTTCCATTGGCGGCCACGTCAAGAATCATCTTATAGTCATCATAAAGAGAGTTGTAAAAGCAGTTACACAGGTCCCATTCCGGAAGGTTATGGTGAGGGATAGAACGGACCAATTTCTTGAATCGATCCCATGCTTCACAAAATCCTTCATCAGGTCCCTGTAAAAAGTTACGGATTTGGTTTCTCAAGTCCTCAGCTTTTGCAAGAGGGAAGTATTTCTTGTAAAAGGCCAAGGCCAAGGTGGTCCAATCTTTAATCCCTTCACTTGTTTTTTTAAGGTCCCGGTACCATTCTTGCGCGTCTCCCTTTAAAGAGAACAAGAACATAGTTGCCAGCACCTCATCTCTAGATACCCCTTCAGGTAGGGGTATAAAACAGCAATAATCTGTGAAGGTTGTAACATGCTTTATTGGATCTTCATCAGGTAGACCAGAAAATTGACTCTGCTCCACCAAATTGATATGAGTCGAGCGGAGTTCAAAGGTGCCAGTGGTGGGTTTAGGCAAGGTGAATCCTTTCGGTAAATCTTTAGGCTTCGGCTGTAAGTAGCTATAAATAGAATCCATAAAGAGAGTACTCAAGCCTTCCTCTCAAAAACCTGTCTTCTAAACAGCACTAGAAGAAAAGGTAAGAACGGTCTTAAGGAACCTAAGTTCCTTAAGACAAGAAAAATAAACTAAAAATTAACAAACAAAATTGTACCGTCTCCCCGGCAACGGCGCCAAAATTTGACACCCGTCGTTGAGGGGTGCCAAAGATAAGATTTATAAAACCTCAGCTTAAACTCAGATAGGATAAGTCAAGGGTCGAACCACAGAGAGACAGGGTAAATTATGTTTGTAAATTTAAAGTCTATTGCAAGTAACCAAAAAGGGGGGTTTTGAATTGGGATTTAAACTAACAACTAAGGTAAATAACTAGCAAGAAAACTAAAATAAGATAAAAAGGGGATTAGGAACTTTGGTTCCCCATGGTCAAAACAAGTCAATGAAGGGTAAGAATAATCAAATAACACAATCCCAAGGAACAAAGAATAAACCTTTAGGTCAATATTCTGCCCAATCCTTACGGTCTTAGGGTTCCTACAAAAGCACTAAACTTTCGTTCAAAGGCAATCCCAAAGTTATTGTCAAACTAATCCTAATAATCTTTCAATCCCAAGGATTAGTTCACCAACAACAATGGGGGATTGGTAATTTAATCATCAAACCTATCAAAGTCAAGTCTTTACATGGTTCCCCTAATTCCTAATCACAAGAATTAGCTATGCATACTTTTAATTATTGAAATAACAATTATTAAGAATCTTAGAGAGATGAACATAATTAAAGAAGATAATAAAAGAGAAAACATAAAACAAGAAGGTAACAACAAGATGAATAACAAGATTGAATTTAAGGAAAGGTTAATTAAAACAAACTTACAACTTGAAAGGAAATCTCAAGAACAAAGATGAAAGCTTTGTGATAATATTCTAACAATGGAGTCTCCAAACATAAAGGACTTGAAAGAAAATTACTTAGATACAAACTTGCTGAAAAACTGCTTTTTCTAATAGAAGAGTTTTAATCTCCTTAAATAAGAAATATTACAAGATTAGGAAAGCAGAAAAGAAAACGGAAGTCTCGAAAACAGCGTCTGGTCGGTCGACCTGTTTCTTCGGTCGGTCGACCGGTTCTGCTGAGACGGACTTATTTTCTTCGCATTTGGGCTTCCGTTGAGAGTTGGGCTTGATTACATATTCGACATCGGTCGGTCGACCAGATATCTCGGTCGGTCGACCGCTTCTCTTTTTCTCAGGTTTTATCTGGCCCGATGATTGTATTTGAATGCACCATCCGAATTTATTGTTCCAAAAACAGCCTCCTAAAGGCAAATAAAGCTTGGTTTTGCTTACTTCTGCGTATTCCTGTATACAAAACATAGAAACACCAAAGTAGACAATATGGGAGAAAAAGCAACTAAAAAGTCACGAAAGTGAATGAAAATACGTGCCAAAAGAGTAAATGAAATGCATAAGATAGGCACGTATCACTATTTTATAAAGAAAATAAAGAAAGACTTAGAATATTTTCTTACAAGCTTAATGTAGCTAAAAGTTCCTAATATTTGATGATTTGATGCTAATTGATGATGTGCAAATGAATGAGATCAAGGGGTATATATAGTGATGAGGAGACGGAGTAGATTACAGCCACCCCGGACCGGGGCAAGAACATGACGTATGCATTCTTTGAATCTGGTCCAGAAAACAGCGAGATCGCAGCCACCCCGGTATACCAGGGCAGCCCACCCCGACCGGGGTGAGAACACTGTCCAAATACTCCGCATTTCGTCAATTGTTTACATTTGGGAACATGGGTGACGTTGCAAGAATGATGTAATGCTCGCTTTTGTCATGCTTTGCACATTAAGTTCTTCAAGTGTTGACTTCTTGTTGACTTCCTTTCTTTTTCCGTCACTTCTACAACCCGAAGAATGCTTGTCTCGACTTTGGTTAGCTCCGATGCTCGGTAAATGTCAAAATGCAAGAGAAATCCGAAATTCCTACAAAAACCGCTAAACCACATACAAATTACCTAGAACACGGAATTAGCTCAATAAACAAAATAGAATAGTGTAAATGATGATAAAACATGAGCTAAAATGGGGATGAAAAGTATATAAAAATAGAGCATATCAAATTCCCCCAAGCTAAACCCTTGCTTGTCCTCAAGCAAGCTCAAATAAACCAAGACAAGCAAATGAATCTCCATAATCCCATCAATTACAAATCCCAATTTTAGCTAATGAAACAATTGTGAGACGAAATCCCGAAAACAACATGGGCATAGGAAAGATGCCATACATGGTTGAGATTTACATGACGGCGTAGCGTACAGAATTTCATCTAGACTTTTTGGCTTTTGCATGATCATTTTGACAAAGGACTCTCACGGTACACTCAAGCACACATATAAATGCAAAGGAGGTTTGTATGTGAAAACACTCTCCTAACCTCGACTCATGAAGTTGTGCCGGCAATCTAATATGGTAAGCATTCCAATCCACTAGCCAATGCAATCAAAACGCAAGCATGCAAAAGAAGCCATAAGAAGGAAGCAATATGTGATGGGTAAGAAAGGGAACATGTGAGTTATGTTAATTGGAGCTAATTCAAGCTAGCAACTAACCATTAATGCAAGGATGCTCAATCCAAAATCAAACCCAACTCATTACCAAATGTTGAAGTCAAAACTAGCAAAATGACTTCTCTAATCAAGACAAAGCATATGAGAATTTCCCAACAATATGTTTGTGATGAATGTCATGGAAACTTTTATATTTTTCTCTTCTTCCTTTTCTTTTCAATTCATGCTTCTTTTCTTTGTTTTCTTTTGTTTTCATCTTTTTTCTTTATTTTTCTCATGGATGGTATAAATTTTTTTCGACTTTTTGACCATCATTTTTTTCAATGCCAATCACAATGATAAAAGGCAACATTTGAACTAAATCCCAATCGAGCACCCAAACACCAATGAATAAGCTACTAACTTGACAAGGTAGGCAAATTTTGAGTGTAGCTTAGAAAATCAATAAAAACATGTGTAAAGGGGCAAAAATGGGCAAATAGAATCATGTGAAAGGCTTACAAATACTCACAAGATGAATGCAATGCTTATGAAGTGGTACAAAAACCATATTTATGCCTTTTGGTGTAACACAAAACCTTGAGGAGACCTACTCACACACCTAAATGAGACCGAAAAAGGATGTAACGGTCTTAGGAGGCTCTAATACTTTCAATTTTGTAGGTTGCCAATGCCAAAAGATCAAGCCAAAAACATCAAAAATCCATTCTCTACCTACTATGTCAAGACATCCTCATGTAAGACAAAATTCCGTCGTAGGTGACTCACAAAATTTGAAAAAGCATTAGAATTGGAAAATGCAAGAGGAAAACAGTAGGAGATTCAAGCAAAGCATGACATCATCAAATTCATCATCATTTTATTCAAGCTAAACTATATGCAAAAACAAAAAGATAGAATGCAAATGCAATCCCTCCCCCAAGCTAAACTTCACATTGTCCCTAATGTGAATCATAGAGATGATTAACTAACCAACAAGTTTAATGGGGAAAGGGAATTACAAGAAAAGGCAAAAAGAAAAACAAACGTGCTAGATTATTAACCCTCCCCCAAGCTAGTATCAAACAATCATGTTCATTATGTGAATTATGCACACTAACTCTACAATCAATTAATTCAAACTAGAAATTGAATTCCTCACCCACAAAGAGCAAAATCAATTTTCCCCAATTTGAAGTTAGGGTTAGTGAAAAATGCAATTTCTAATCAATTTAAGGATAAATTAGAGTAGCATGAGTAAAATAACTTACTTGAGAGTGGAAATGGAAGTAGAAACCCTTGAAGAAAGATTGCTAGGATGAGATTTAGTAGTAAATTGAGAGAAAAGAGTTACCTTGAGGAGGAAAATAGAAAGGAAAATAAGAATGAGGGAATGAATAGAAACGAGCAGTCCGTTGCTTTTGCAAAATTGTCGAGCAAATTTTCTTCTGCCCCGGTCGGGGTAACTCGCCCCGGTACCCCGGGGTGGGTTTCTTCATTTTTGTTTTTCTTGAATTGCAATTTTTTTCTTTTGCGAAAGCCTAGTGATGTTGTTTTGACCCCGGTCGGGGTGGCTTGCCCCGGACCCCCGGGGTGAGTTTGATCTGCCCCTCTTCCTCTTTTCAGCTTTCTTTTTCCTTCTTTCCCCGTACGGTACCTGCAAATTCAGTTCAAAAATACCACAAATCTACTTATTTCTGTACTACCTAAACCGAAACATTATTCAAAAAGGAAAATAAAAGATTAAAAGACGGGTTGCCTCCCGAGAAGCGCAATTTAAAGTCTTGCTAGACGAAATGTCACAAAAATTCAGTCTTTAGAATCCGGAAGTTTCAAGAAAACTTCCTCTACCATCCCAACCATTGCTTCTTCATGATAAGGCCTCAAATAGTGGCCACTAGCTTTGATCTTTTCTCCATCCGGGGCCAACACTTCAAAGGACCCAATCTTGTCGTTATCGATGATGATATAAGGGCCTGGAGAAACCTTCTTCCGAGGGTTGAACATAAGCACTTTGTCACCAACATTGAGACCATCCTTGATAAGCTCCTTCTTACGTCGACTCTTCACCATCTCCCTGAATGGCTGGGACCTTGCAAGAGCCTTCTCTTCCATCAAAACCTTCTTCCCATTGCTTACCGTTTCACCATTTCCTACACAAGAGCTCAAAGAATTTTCCACGTCCTTGCTCAAAGATTGAGACAAGGGCTTAGCTTTATTCAAAGCATAACAAGATTCCTCCAACATTGGACTCTTAAGACCATGACTCAAACTATATGTCACCTTCTCCTCCCCTACGGCTAAAATCAACCTACCGTTCTTAACATCTATCAATGCACCCGTGGTATGTAAGAATGGTCTACCCAAGATTATGGGAATTTGCGCATCTTCGGCAATGTCAAGCACGATAAAGTCAACCGGAATGAAAAACTTTCCTACCTTGACGGGAACATCCTCCAACACACCCAAGGGGCGTTTGATAGAACGGTCCGCCATTTGTAGGGTGACACTAGTACACTTAAGAGCTCCTAAATTTAGTTGTTCGTAAATCGAGTAAGGCATGACACTTACACTCGCACCAAGGTCACATAGAGCTTTATCAATTGGAAAATTGCCTATGGTGCATGGTATGGAAAAACTTCCGGGATCTTTTAACTTAGGAGGGGACAAGTTTTCCAAATAAGCTTCACACTCGGAAGTGTAGGCCACTGTCTCAATATTGTCAATAGTCCTCTTCTTAGTTAAAATCTCCTTCATGACTTTAGTGTAAGAAGGTATTTGAGTGATAAGCTCTAGATAAGGGATAGTTACCTTGAGGTTTTTCATCATTTCCATGAACTTACCGAGTCGGGTCTCTCTTTGAGCTTGTGCCAAACGATGTGGAAATGGCACTTGGATTTTCTCCGACTTCTTAGCTTTGTCATTCACTTTTGGAGGCTCTTCCTCTACATCTTCCACCACTATTGGGTCATCATCCTTCTTTGACTCCTCTTCACCTTTTTTAGTGTTATCAACCTGTTGGGGCTGGTGTCCTTGACAATTAAGTACAATGACTTATTAAATCTCTTTAAGGATCACAAGGGCATACTTTTGTATTATTACCAGTTGATCCACGTTTATCAATAACGGTTGGCTTGCTAGAGATGTGAAGGTATGAAAATACAGTCACATTTATGCCGGATATGACTAAACAGTTAGTCAGAGGTATTGACTATTAAATTAGTCAATAAGATGTTGAGATTATTATTTAATACGGATTAAATAATTTTAGCTAATACGGATCACATGATTAATTCGTAAATTAAATATAAACGGTTATATTTAATTAAATATTGTATTCGCGTATTAATATAAACAGTTATATTAATTTGGGTAATTATACAATATCGTATTTTATCAGACCGTTATTAATAAATCGTCTGTATTAATATCTGATAACATGTTACGATTTATAATTAAAAATATCGCGAACAACTTAAAGCTAAATGGGTCGAATCACGCATTGGAATAAGGTAAGAGTGGAAAGCCCACTCCTACCTGACATCAAATTTCGGCCGAAACCTAGAGGCTACATAAGGAGAGTCCTTCTCCTTATGTAGACTACTCTTGTTGCACTGTCAAATAATCTCAAGGTAAAATTAGGGTTTGAGAGCATTCTTCTCCCATAACCCAGATCTCACATCTAAAACTCAAAAGGCTCTCCCAATATTGCAAGGCAGTTGGAGAGGATTTCTAGCACACGCGGCCACGTCTCATTCTAAGTCTTGGGTGCAAGTTATAGGAGGGAATTTGTGTTAATTCCTCTTCTTAGGCCTTTTGCGCGAGGACTAAAGGTTGTACTTCTTTTCTTATCTTCTTAATCTTATGACCATATTCACGATTGTATTTTTCATTATAATCCTGCAAGTTTAGGGCGAATACGCGTTTTATTCCCCACAAGTGGTATCAGAGCCTTAGGCCATGAAATTTTACAATTGTGTTTTTCATAAGATATAAAATTTTAAAAACCGTACAATCTGCCTAGGCACTCGATCGAGTCCATGTTGCACTCGATCGAGTGCCCTCGTACCAGGCCCCGTGCGTGAGTTTTTTGTGAGAAATCGATCTTGTTTTCGATTATAATTTGCATATTGTTAATTAATCGATATTTTTAGCAATATGTGAATCTTTTGTTGTTGTTTATTTATGATTTACACGTTTTAAATCCAAGTTATAAACTCGTTTTAATTTAAAAGTGCAGCGATTTGCAGTTTTTACGAGCCACTCGATCGAGCCCTGCTGCACTCGATCGAGTGACCCTGACACTCGATCGAGTGCCTCTGTTGCTCGGTCGAGTGCTCTTCTTTCAGGCTATTTTTTTCGAAAATAACTTGCTTTCTTATTTTCACATGGCTTAAAATAATATACTGTATACGGAAATAGTATATTATTTAGTGAAACGGTTCACCCTCGTTTGATACATATTGTTTTAAAACAGTTTAAAATAATGGATTATATGTTTATTAAAATTAGTGATTAAAGCGGTATAGTCACATAATTTTAATCTTAAAAGGTGGTTTGGTATAAATTTATTAATCATAATAACAGTATTATGTCATGTATAAATTTTATTTAGTTGATGCTTTTTATTTATCGTCTTGTGAATGCCTTGAATGCTTTCAATAACGTATTTAATTTTTGCAAACGGTTGTAACTTAGTGTGGCCTTAGAAGATTGTGTCACCGTAATGATGGGACACGATCTTGCTTGTAATTTTGAGATCTTGAATCTCCGTTTTGGGTTTTTGCCATGTAATTACTTTTGTATTTAAATTAGAATGTATCTAGGATTACTTTTGTAATTTAAATTAGTAATTTTGTGAAGACCAAAGACAAGACGGAGACCGGATGCTCACTCCCGCTGCAAGGACCAAGATGGAACATCAAGACAAGCTTCTAGGGTCCAACGGTGGATTCCAAGTTGTTTTATGTTTATTTTGGTAGGATAGGCCACACTAGGACTTTTATTTACGTTTATTGCATTTATCTTTATGCTTTCATCGATAATAGCTTGCATCATATTCCGCCTAAAACCAAACCACCTATATCATGCCTGAAAACTGACTCATGTAGAGGTCACGCGTTAGTTTTCTGTGACAATACAGATGTCACATGTCAATTGCAAAGCCATCACTTTATTTAATTCATTCACGCAAATTCTAGTTTTTTAGTTCACTTATATATGGATAAATAAGAGTTGATGGGGTCTTCCTCGTATAACCAAAAATTGAGATTAGTCTTTATAAATCAGCCTCCCATGAATCCCTTCTTCGTCGGTAGGCATAATATGACCCCTTCTACGTCGGGTAAGTGGGAACAGATGATTTATTTTATCTCAACATCATGGTCACTCGATAATATCTAGTGACTGAGATGGACTAATAGATAGGATATACGGAAATCTATCGACCAAGAGTTCCAACGACTGGAATTAGCCAAACTGTGGGCTTATCAATATACGGAAATTGAGTCTTAGGATCGTTTATATAATTCTTGAGGGAGATCAATTATATAAATGCATGAGTCTACGAGTTTAAATTCAATTTAATATAGACTTAAATCACAACAATAAGTTGCTTATATGGTTTTGTTTTATCTTCTTTTTCAGTGTAGAACACGTTCATTAAAACTGCTGTATAACTAAAATGGCTGGTGAAGACCCAATGCCAAGTGCCAACCTAGCACGTGAATCCTGGCTAAAGGCCTTCATGGACTCCATGAATCAGTCAACTAGACTGAGGAATGATGGGTCAAACTTCTCTGACTGGGAGGCAGCACTACGGAATGCTGCCATTGCTGACGGAAAGCTTAAGTATTTAACTGAGCCCATTCCGGCACACCCAGAAACTGGAGCTAGAGCCAACGAAATTCGCGCTCATAGCGATTTCGTTATGGAAGCGGGTGCGATAAAGAACGTACTCATCTATGCAATGGAATCAAATTTGCAAAGACGCTTCATATCCCATGGTGCAAACAAGATTTTCACCACGCTCTCTAACGAATTCTCCAAGGCTCCGAGAATCGTTTCTTATGAGCATACCTGTCGCTTTTTTGAGGCGAAACTCCAGAAGGGCCAAGCTGTTAGCCCACATATTCTCAACATGATTGAGAATATCGAGAAACTGGAGACCCTGAACTGCAAGATCAGTGAGAACATAATCGTTGATCGTATGCTTCATTCGCTTCATGATGGGCTCACCCTCTTTAGGGCCAACTATTACATGAACGACATGAAGAAGACTCCTCATGAGCTCCACTCCCTTCTCGTACAGACTGAGAAGGATCTAAAGTTAAGTGGGAGCATGAAGCAGGATGTTCTCATGATCGCCAGTAAGGGAAAGGGTAAAGGGAAGGCTAAAGCTCAGGGCGACCTAGCAGTAGGTAAGCCCAGGTTCAAGAAACCAGGATTTGCTAAGAGTGGGCCAGGTGAGTCGAGCAACTCACAGGGCAAGACAAAGAGCAAGGATACAAGCATGGAATGTCACCATTGCCACAAGACTGGGCATTGGCGGCGCTCATGCCCCGTGTATCGCGAGGACATTAAGGCAGGCCGTGTTACTCCTGTTGGTATGTCTTCTTCTTCTTTTATTCACATGATTGAGATTAACCACGCAAGTTGCGGAACTTGGGTACTTGATACTGGTTGTGGTTCTCATCTATGTAATCATGTGCAGGGCCTCCGAAACCAAGAACCCCTAACCAAGGGTGAGGTGGACCTGCGAGTCGGGAATGGAGCACGCGTTGCTGCAGTCTCGAAGGGAACATACGTGATCCAGCTTCCAAGTGGATTCGAGTTATTTTTATATAACTGTTATTATGTTCCTAGTTTGTCCAAAAACATTATTTCAGTTTCTGCACTTGACAAACTCGGCTTTTCATTTGTAATAGAGAATAATAACTGTATTTTCTCCTTACACAATATGATTTATGGCAAGGCAGTTTCCATGAATGGAATTTATGTTTTAGATCAAACTACCGAGATATTACATGTGAATAACAAGAGATTAAAGGTAGGTGACAAAGATCAAACTTATCTATGGCATTATCGTATGGGACACATAAATGAGAAACGCGTAAAACAGCTCATACAGAATGGAGCTATATCGCCCTTTGATTTCGAATCATATGGCACGTGTGAATCATGTCTCATCGGCAAAATGACTCGTATTTCCTTCAAAGGTGTTGGAATGCGCGCTGCCGACCTATTAGGACTCATACATACGGACGTATGTGGGCCTATGTCGATCAACGCACGAGAAGGCTATAGGTATTTCATCACATTCACGGATGATTTGAGTAGATATGGCTATGTCTACTTAATGAAACATAAAAGTGAATCCTTTGACAAGTTCAAAGAATACCAGAATCGGGTACAGAACCAGCTGGGTAGAAAGATTAAAACACTACGTTCGGATCGTGGTGGTGAGTATCTTTCACACGAGTTTGATCAACACCTTAAAGACTGTGGGATCGTGCTACAGTTGACTCCACCTGGAACACCACATTTAAATGGTGTGTCCGAACGGAGAAATCGAACTTTACTTGATATGGTTCGATCCATGATGAGTCACACCGTTGTGCCTGATTCATTATGGGGCTATGCTCTTTTGTCGGCCGCTCTAATACTTAACCGAAGTCCGTCTAAAGCTGTTGACAAGACTCCATACGAATTATGGAAGGGAACGGTCCCTAACTTGTCCTTTATTCGGGTTTGGGGCTGCGAGGCTTATGTCAAGTGGAGACACGAGGATAAGCTCGGCCCGCGATCGGTCAAAACATACTTTATAGGCTATCCAAAGGGAACTTTTGGTCATTACTTCTACTCGCCTACCGAACAACGTGTTTTTGTTGCGGCTAGTGCGACGTTCTTAGAGAAAGAATTTCTCGAGAACAAGTCGAGTAATAGAACCTTCGAGTTATCGGAGGTTCAAGAACCAACTACCGAGCAACCATTGGAGGAAACAGTTCCTTCAACCGAGGCTGCGGTAGATATTCCTGAGGAACCTAGGAGGTCGGGAAGAGTCTCTATTCCACCGAACAGATACATTGGTATGGTCGAGGAACATGATACAGATGACGTCTTACTCCTAGAGGGTAATGAACCCAAAACCTATAAAGGTGCCATGACTAGTTCTGACTCAAAGCTATGGCTAGAAGCCATGCAATCCGAGATGGACTCCATGTATGAGAACAACGTGTGGGATCTTGTGGACCTACCTGCAAAGGTACGTCCCCTTCAATGCAAATGGCTTTACAAGATAAAGCATGCCGTGGAAGGACAACAAGATATCCACAAGGCTAGACTAGTTGCTAAAGGTTTCACTCAAGTGCCAGGCTTGCACTATGATGAGATCTTTGCACCCGTAGTCATGCTACGTTCCATTCGGATTATCTTAGCGATCGCCGCATTTCATGACTATGAAATATGGCAAATGGACGTTAAAACCGCCTTCTTAAACGGATATTTGGAGGAAGAGTTGTACATGGTACAACCCGAGGGTTTTATCGATCCAGCACATCCTAAGAAAGTTTGCAAGCTTAAGCGTTCCATCTATGGACTTAAGCAAGCATCGCGGAGTTGGAATCAGTCGAGGAACCATGTCTCTATATCAAGTCGAGTGGGAGCAAGATTGTCTTCCTAGTACTGTATGTCGACGACATACTCTTGATTGGGAACGACATACCTCTCTTATCTTCGGTTAAAGCATGGTTGAAAAACCATTTCCAGATGAAAGATCTGGGAGAGGCACAAAGAATTTTGGGCATCCGTATCTACAGGGATAGATCACGACGGATGTTGTCTCTCAGTCAGGAGTCTTATATAGAGAAGATTCTGGAGAGATTCAGCATGACGAACTCCAAGAAGGGGTTCCTTCCTATGACTCCTGGGCTTCACTTGAGCAAGACTCAAGAAGCTAAGTCATTGGAAGAGAAAGAGCGCATGAGTCGAATTCCTTATGCTTCGGCAATAGGATCAATCATGTATGCCATGATATGCACACGTCCTGACGTTGCATATGCTTTGAGTATGACAAGTCGATTCCAAGCTCATCCAGGTGAACAACACTGGATGGCCGTGAAAAACATTCTTAAGTACCTACGGAGGACTAAAGATTGGGGATTGACTTACGGAGGCGACTCAACGCTCTGCGCCACGGGTTACGCAGATGTTAGCTTCCAAACGGATCGAGATGACTCGAAATCTCAGTCTGGATTCGTTTTTACTCTTAATGGCGCTGCTGTCAGCTGGAAAAGTTCTAAACAGAGTGTTACAGCAGATTCTACGACTGAGTCCGAGTACTATGCCGCCTCGGAAGCAGCTAAGGAAACAATATGGATGCGTCAATTCTTACAAGGACTATCGGTAGTGCCTAGTTCGAATGACCCAATCACCGTTTATTGTGACAATAGCGGTGCCATCTTCCAAGCTAAGGAGCATAAGTCTAGCAGCAAGGCTAGACATGTACAACGGAAAGCTCATCTAATTAGAGATTACGTGGAGCAAAAGGAGATTTTCATTGATAAGATCGCTACGGATGACAACATAGCTGATCCTCTCACAAAAGCATTACCACGTGATAAGCATGAAGGGCACATTCATTCCATGGGAATTGGATGTGTTCCTAAGTTGTAGTACTCTTTTATGAATTCACGTAATAATTCATTTTCTCGTGTACTCTATTCAACCTTATTGTTATGATATATAATGTTTTGTTTCTCATGTGGAATTGTACGCCAATTTTGAACACCACAAAGTGAACTGATTAACATTACATCGTTCTGGTCCTTGATTACCCACTTGAGCTGATAACTCAGGTAATCATTTTGTGACGTTGGTTGATGGTGGGTTCAACGAGCCATAAGTCACGCGGCTGACTGACCAATCACAAAGGCGAGTTATACGGATATCTCGTAGGACACCCCGTGACATCGTTATGGAGTCCTAAATGTTTTATAACATTGGGTGCCAGGTCGTGGATAGGACCTCCATAGTGTTCCTTAGAGTCGAGTCTTTTGACCTTCAACTGTCTCTTGAGATTAAGACAGATTTTGGGTAACTTTGGTTTCTTTCCCACGGTCACCGTAACAGGGGCCAAGAGGATTTTTTCTGGGTTATTTCATGCTGGGCGATATCGGCAGGATTCGAGTTGAGGGAAATATCCAAACCCTTATCAGGATTTTATCATTTCTCAGGGCCACTCGAGGAGTAGTAACTGAAATGCATGGCCATGCTCGAATACAGATTCGTTTTATCAGTTAAGTTACTCTCTAGTCGGGGAAACCACTCTTGATACAGATCGCTTGTGAGATACGACCTTTGCGAATGCGGATTTGCAAATTGTCTTACATTGAGTGGGAGAAATTTTAAAAGGATATGAGAATCGGTTATCGCACCTACACTTGTACGGACAAGTGGGAGTTTGTTGGAGCTTGTGTCCTCCACATGTAGTGTGATAACGTCATTGAACATACCCTTGTACGGACAAGTGGGAGATTGTTGGGGCTGGTGTCCTTGACAATTAAGTACAATGACTTATTAAATCTCTTTAAGGATCACAAGGGCATACTTTTGTATTATTACCAGTTGATCCACGTTTATCAATAACGGTTGGCTTTCTAGATAAGTTTGACGTTATTGTCATACGGATGGCGGTGGTCAACTGGTCCCTATACGTCACACCTATAGGACACGTTTGAGAGATGTGAAGGTATGAAAATACAGTCACATTTATGCCGGATATGACTAAACAGTTAGTCAGAGGTATTGACTATTAAATTAGTCAATAAGATGTTGAGATTATTATTTAATACGGATTAAATAATTTTAGCTAATACGGATCACATGATTAATTCGTAAATTAAATATAAACGGTTATATTTAATTAAATATTGTATTCGCGTATTAATATAAACAGTTATATTAATTTGGGTAATTATACAATATCGTATTTTATCAGACCGTTATTAATAAATCGTCTGTATTAATATCTGATAACATGTTACGATTTATAATTAAAAATATCGCGAACAACTTAAAGTTATATGGGTCGAATCACGCATTGGAATAAGGTAAGAGTGGAAAGCCCACTCCTACCTGACATCAAATTTCGGCCGAAACCTAGAGGCTACATAAGGAGAGTCCTTCTCCTTATGTAGACTACTCTTGTTGCACTGTCAAATAATCTCAAGGTAAAATTAGGGTTTGAGAGCATTCTTCTCCCATAACCCAGATCTCACATCTAAAACTCAAAAGGCTCTCCCAATATTGCAAGGCAGTTGGAGAGGATTTCTAGCACACGCGGCCACGTCTCATTCTAAGTCTTGGGTGCAAGTTATAGGAGGGAATTTGTGTTAATTCCTGTTCTTAGGCCTTTTGCGCGAGGACTAAAGGTTGTACTTCTTTTCTTATCTTCTTAATCTTATGACCATATTCACGATTGTATTTTTCATTATAATCCTGCAAGTTTAGGGCGAATACGCGTTTTATTCCCCACACAACCTTGTTTCCACCATTGTCTTTCTTACCCACTTTTTCACTTGCATCATTGGGCATTGGAGGTTCATCATAGGTGGTACCATTCCTTAGAGTGATGACATTAACTTGTTCATGAGGTTGTGCTCCTTGAGGTGGCAATTGGCCTTGTTGTCTTTGAGGGTTGGAAGTAGCAAGTTGAGCGATTTGTGTCTCAAGCATTTTGATTGAAGCATCTCTTGCTTGATCGGTCTTTTGAATGTGAATGACCATGTTCCTTTGTGTCTCGGCTACTTGGGCCAATAGAGCTCCTATCTCACTCAATTGTTGTGGATGTGAGGGTTGACTTTGTTGATTCTGAGGATTTTGGAAAGATTGTGGATTTTGGAATGATTGTTGATTTGGAAATTGTTGTTGAGAGAAAGTTTGTTGGTTTTGAAATTGTTGTTGGGGAAATGGTTGTTGATTTGGAAATTGGTTCTGAGGGAAAGGTTGAAAGTTTTGTTGGAACTGGTTCTTTTGTCCTTGATTTTGGAAACCTGGTGGTGCAGTATTAGGTGGTGGTCTTGGTAGTGGGTTAAGGACATTTGTACTTTTGTAGGAGAAATTTGGATGGAACTTTGTACCCGGATTGTAGGTGTTGGAAAAAGGGTTGAAATTTTGCCTAAAGCTTTGGTAGGCATTGACTTGTTCCATGTTACTTCTACACTCTTGGAATCCGTGTCCCGCACCTCCACAAGCTTCACATACTACAACTTAACTTGTCACGTTTACTTGTTCATGAGGTTGAGAGAAACTTGATCCTTGATTTTCGACTTGTCTTTGGAGAAGAGCTACTTGAGCTTTCAAGAGAGCTATTCCGGGATCTTCTTCCTTTGCCTTTAATGGGATGTTTCTCGAGTTGACATATTGAGAGTCGTGCACTGCCATAGATTCTATGGTTGAGTGAGCTAACTCCACATCTATATTATCGAATCTCCCATTGTTTGCGGAGTCCAAAACTCGACGAGACTCTTCACAACACCCATTGTAGAACGTGATGGCAAGAAACCATGAATCCAAACCATGATGTGGACATTCCCTTTGAAGTTCTTTGTACCTCTCCCATGCTTCATGTAGACTTTCATGACCACTTTGGCGAAAACCGGTGATTTGACTTCTTAATTGTTGTGTTTTCTCAGGAGGGAAATACTTTTGATAAAATGCAAGGGCTAGACTATCCCAATCGTTGATTCCCAATGCAACTCGATCAAGGCTATTTATCCAAACTTTGGCCTTGTCCTTTAGGGAGAAAGGGAATAGTATCTCTCTTATTTGCTCTTGTGTGACACCCGGTTGCCGAATCATGGAGCAATAGTCACAAAAATTCTGTACATGTAAGTTGGGGTCTTCCGTAGCAGTTCCCCCAAACTGTTTTCTTTCAACAATGATTATAAAGGCCGGCTTGATTTCAAAGTTTACCGCACCAATTTGAGATGTGACTATTCCCCTTGGGAGCATAGCCGCAGTGGGCTTGGAATGATCAGACAAACGCACCATCTTTTCCTTTGGTGGTTGAGAAGTAGTGTAACAACCCGACCCACCACCGTCGTAACACACCCCCAATAAGATGGGAGGTGTACTTTTGGGCCCATTATTTGTCCTCACTTAAGCCCAAAACCACAAGGCCTTGTTACTAAGTGGTGGGTGGAAGCTATTATAAACATATCACAAGCCTCACATTCTATCGATGTGGGACAATTTTCCTCCCATACTCTTGGGGTGTTACAAACTCCCCCACTTAAAGAACACAACGTCCTCGTTGTGCCTCAAACTTGACCACAACCAAGCCCAGAATCCTCCCCCGCTAGGTTGGTGACCCGGGTACTCCCGACCACAGGCTCACCACACGGTCGCAGGGTCGCTCTGATACCATTTGTAACAACCCGACCCACCACCGTCGTAACACACCCCCAATAAGATGGGAGGTATACTTTTGGGCCCATTATTTGTCCTCACTTAAGCCCAAAACCACAAGGCCTTGTTACTAAGTGGTGGGTGGAAGCTATTATAAACATATCACAAGCCTCACATTCTATCGATGTGGGACAATTTTCCTCTCATACTCTTGGGGTGTTACAAGTAGAGGCTTCTTCTTCAAGATTTCTGAGATCCTCTAGATAAAAACTTCGAATGTTATCAAGTTCCGCAAGAGTTGCGGCTCCGGCAATCTCCTTAAGGAAGCGTAATCTCCTACGCAAAGACTTCTCGGGTTCGGGATCGACGGGAAGAAGTTCACCAATTCGAGAGGACCTGGGCATAAGACAACAACCTAGAGGAGATTGTAAGTAACGGTCTCAAGGAACAAGTGTTCCTTAAGACAAAAGAAAACAAGATAGAATTCCACTAATCACAGAAATAAAACCGTGCCTCCCCGGCAACGGCGCCAAAATTTGGCCAGGCTAATCGCACACCTGCCAAAATAAAAATCCCTAGACTTGACTAACATACAAATTAATGTAGATAGGGAAGAAGGGTCGAACCACAGGGAGACGGAGATGTAATTGTAATTAGCTATGGAGAGAATTCTATCAAGGTCGGTTACAAGAATTTGGTTATGATTTGGGTTAACTAAGGTAAAAGAGTAATGAAAAATAAAGATGTACACGATTATAGGGAAGAATCTAGGGGATTGGGGTTACACATGCATATAGGAGCTTAGTCATGTCAAATTAAAGAAATACATTGTCAATAGTTGATTAGGTTTATAACAATTTCCTCTCGGCCTAGAGTTTAACCGTAGATTGATTACCAATTAGCTCTCGCGTACATTGGAACAAAATACTATAACATGCCATGCCTAATTCTATCCCGACTTTCGATCTTAGGATAAGAACAACACAATTAACGATTATGACTACGACTACAACTATCGAACGGTCAAGTTCTATCCCGGCTTTCGGTCTTAGGATGAGAATAATGATTTATCAATAATCATGGTCAAAGTCATATATTAATCAAATGAAACAAGCATGTATATAATCAACAATATGATAATGCAAAAATCAATAATTTAACATGACCAAACAACTATTCTAGCATGGTTTCCTCCCCTAGATATAAAAACTACTCGCACATGGTTTTGTGAGCTAGATTATCAATCCTATTAACTAAGATAGACATAATGACGATAATGAAATAAAACCGTAAGAATAATAATACCGGGAATCAACGGAATAAGGACTCGGGAGATGAAATGCGAATAGCTTCGGAAAATGCTTGAATAAACAAAGAACTATTTTATAAAGAAAATAAAGAAAGACTTAGAATATTTTCTTACAAGCTTAATGTAGCTAAAAGTTCCTAATATTTGATGATTTGATGCTAATTGATGATGTGCAAATGAATGAGATCAAGGGGTATATATAGTGATGAGGAGACGGAGTAGATTACAGCCACCCCGGACCGGGGCAAGAACATGACGTATGCATTCTTTGAATCTGGTCCAGAAAACAGCGAGATCGCAGCCACCCCGGTATACCGGGGCAGCCCACCCCGACCGGGGTGAGAACACTGTCCAAATACTCCGCATTTCGTCAATTGTTTACATTTGGGAACATGGGTGACGTTGCAAGAATGATGTAATGCTCGCTTTTGTCATGCTTTGCACATTAAGTTCTTCAAGTGTTGCCTTCTTGTTGACTTCCTTTCTTTTTCCGTCACTTCTACAACCCGAAGAATGCTTGTCTCGACTTTGGTTAGCTCCGATGCTCGGTAAATGTCAAAATGCAAGAGAAATCCGAAATTCCTACAAAAACCGCTAAACCACATACAAATTACCTAGAACACGGAATTAGCTCAATAAACAAAATAGAATAGTGTAAATGATGATAAAACATGAGCTAAAATGGGGATGAAAAGTATATAAAAATAGAGCATATCAGAATACTTCCAAGATGAAAAACTAAAGAAAACTTAAGAGGGAAACTACTGACTGTTTTTAAAGTGAAAAGTAAAATGTCAAAAGTGAAGTGTAAAAAGTGTAAAGTGTCTGTCAAAGGCTGCTAACCTAATCCTTAAATAAGGATTAAGTTAACTCTAGGGAAAACAAAACCTAAAACGTAAACTGCAAATCCGGGACCCTTAAGTGAGTTGCTCGATCGAGTGACTGAACCACTCGATCGAGTAACCGTTCTTCAAAAAGGGGTCGATCGAGTAACTTCGAGCTGGCAATTACTCGATCGAGTAACCCTGGAATCCTCGAAGGTTGGTCTTTCCTGCAGACTCCTCGATCGAGTATAAGACAACCGAGTCTTTCTCCTCCTGCATCTACTCGATCGAGCTCTGGTGCTTACTCGATCGAGTAACTGACAGATGCAGTCTTTCTTTTCCGCTTCTTTCTTGCTTTTGTCCCTCGTTCTTGCCTCGGTTACCGTTCCTTTAGGCCTTGCACTGCAAAATCGAGGTTATGGGACTTCATGACTTGCTTCATCCTCTAAAAAGGCTCAAAATGGACAGAAAACGCATGGTTTCTTCATCTTTTGCATAATTCCTGCAAAATAACAGAAAATACACCAAAGGAAGCAAAAGGGGGCAAAAAGGCACGTAAAGTGCATGAAAATGCATAGAAATACGTGTTAAAAGGGCCTAAAAAGTCTATATAAATGGCACGTATCATTTCCCTTGGGGTCGCGATAATTACTTAACCGCCAGTTGGGCGATTTGCGACTCCAACAACTTAATTGACGCATTCCCAACTTGCATTTGGGATGCCAAGGATTGAACCAAAGTCTTCAACTCACTAATTTCATAATTTTCTCTAGATGAGGAAGCATTAGACCGTGACGGCTGGAATTGTGTTGGTTTCTGGAAGTTTTGTTGGTTGCGGTGAGGGGGGATGTAGTTTTGTTGAGGTGGTGGGGTAGGGTTGAGCACATTTTGACTAGCCCACCTCTATTGGGGTGAACTTGGTTCTGATTGTAGAAATTACCTCCCTGTCGGAACTGTTGGAAGGAAAATAATTGCTCTTTCTCACCTAAGCATTCAATAGCAGAATGCCCAGCTCTTCCACATCTCTCACACATCATAGGCTCACCCTTTTGCAATAAGTGAACCGTCTGATGACTACCCTCCTGTTGTTTGTCCCACTGATCAAACCTCGCAGCCAGCTTATCTAACTTAACCTCCATGACATCAGTGTTCATGTTAGCTACCGTTCTTGTCCCCGATCTCGGGTTTCCATACTCAGCACAATGATTAGCCATCTCCTCTATTATTCCCCAGCCTTTATCATCCTCGATTTCCTTCTTGAACCATCCCTTCGCAGCAGCATCGAGAATAGCCCGATGATCATCAAATAACTCGTTGTAGAACTGGTTACTAATGAACCACGGTTGGAAACCGTGATGAGGATATGCCCTAACTAACTTCTTAAACCTAGTCCAAGCTTCATACAGGTTTTCCGTTCCAAACTGTTTAAAGTTGGTATTTTGGGAACGGAGGGCATTAGTCATTTGAGGCGGGTAATACTTCTTATAAAAAGCAAGAGCCAAAGACTCCCAGTCAGTAATCTCAGCAGCCTCCCGGTCAAGGTCACGATATCATTCTCTAGCTCCCTCGGATAGGGAAAAAGGAAAGAGAAACTCATTAATCCTATCCTGAGTCACCGTATGCGACGTCGGGATTGTTGAGCAATAATTAGTAAAAATCTCCATATGTTTACGCGGATCCTCCCCAGCTGTGCCCCGGTACATATTCCATTCGACCAAGTTGATATAAGAGGGTCGAATATCGAAAGTGTTACCATCTGCGTCAGCTGCAAGAGTAAACCCCTTTGGAATGGAGTCAGCCTTGGGCTCGGAATGACTTGCAATGTTCGTCATTTTGATTGGTTGGTTGACTGGTTCAGCAGTAAATAGATCAGGGGTACTCAAGACTTCATCCTGACTCATTCTCCTTCTTTCTCTCCAGCGGCGTAAGAACACTCTCTTAGGTTCCGGATTAGCAGCTACTAATTCGTACCTGGAAGACCTGGGCATACACAACACTGAAGAAAAGAATAAGAACGGTTTTAAGGAATTAAAAGAAATTCCTTAAGAAAAACAAATAAAAATAAACCAACACAAAAACTTAAAACCTATTGCCTACCCGACAACGGCGCCAAAATTTGACACGGGTCATCGTATACACGGTCAAAGATAAATACCTAAGTCTACTAACTAGAGGCTAGCGGAAGTAGGGTCGAATCCACATGGAGGCACGATTATAAGAAAAGGGTCAGTCTATAGGTCACAAATGGGGGGGTTTTGTTGTTGATATTAATAAACTAAAAACAGACGGATATAAAATAAAACAAGGTAAAATAACGATAAATTCAATCAATAAAAGGGGAATATGTCAGGAATCGGGTTGTCGCGGTAATAAACATCACATGGTAAAACTAGGTCAGACTAAATATAAACGAAGTGGGAACGATTAATATCCTTTCGGTCTGAAATCACTCTAGACTCCCCTATCAATCTTTCGATCCAGATAGGTTACACAGATCATCCTAAGCAAGCCTACCTCACCAATCTTCGATCTAGGTTCGATTTTCCTAAATAAACCGGTCTCCTACGTGCACTCATTTGACTAGTTTCATGATTAAATTGCTTATAGACGAACTTCGTCGCAAAGACGACTAACATGTGATTCCTACGACATTTCTACCGCGAGTTCTCTCATCCTAACATAATATGAAAGTTACCTACGCATGGCTATGGGATCTACACTAACAAAGATAATAGCAATAAAACATAACATGATTGACAATGATAAATGACTAAAAAACATAAAGATGAACAATGATATAATAATAAAAGTAAAGAAAAGAGATTACAATAATCGTAGGAAATGTTGAATGGAATCCGAGATGAACCAAAAGCTTAAAACTACAAACTACTGTTGAAAGTGTGAAAAAACTAAAATAATGATATGATAAGTGATTAGTGTTAACCTAATCCCTAAATCCTTAAATAGGGATTAGGTTAACTGCTTAATCCTTAAACCTAGAAAAAAAAGGCGAATTCGGTCTAGTAAGTGAGTTGCTCGATCGAGTGACAAAATCACTTGATCGAGTAACTATTCTTCAAAATGTACTCGATCGACTAACAACAGTCCAGCATCTACTCGATCGAATAACTTCAAAATCCTCGGGACCTTAGTTCCTCCTGCAGATTCCTCGATCGAGTAACTCATCACTCGATCGAGTGTTTCTTCTCCTGCATCCACTCGATCGAGTAAACACCAGAACTCGATCGAGCTCCTGTCAGACCAGGTTGCTTCTTTTGTGGTTCTTTTGCTTTTGTCGTTTGTTTTTGCCTTGGTTAGCGTTCTTATCAGCTCGAGACTGCACATCTGAGGTCATGGGACTCCTTGACTTGTTCCATCTTCTAAGAGCGATTTACTTTGGACTAGAAAAGCTCGGTTTCTTCAACTTTAGCATAATTCCTGCAAAACAACAAGAGATACATCAAGAGAAGAAAAAAAGGACAGAATGGCACGCAAAGTGCGCGAAAATGCATAGAAATGCGTGCTAGATAATGCCAAAAGGTGTATAAAATAGGCACGCATCAATTAGTTAGGGACAGTCAGTGTTGGAAATGAAATTGAAATAATAGTTAGCAACATTATGAATTGGGTTTGATGAATTTTTATGCTGGGTTTGATTGATTTCTTCATCAAACCGTTTAGTCCAATTCAATAGAAAGAAGTCAATCAAAAGATGTTGGGTTTGATGAATTGATAAATCAATCTTTCTTCTTTCTTATGCTGTGTTTGGTGAATTGAAATAACGAATTGACTCATTAAGCATATAATAGATGAATACAAAATTTACCTGGGTTTGATGGAGAAACCAATCAAAAGGAAGAAGAAGGAACGATTATTTGAAGAAAATTGGGGAAATTTTCAACTGGGTTTGATGAATTAGGTTTGATGATTTTTTACTGAATTTTGGAACTGAATGAGAACTTGATGAGTTAAGTGAAGGGTAAACTGGTCAATTATTTCTTAATTCAAGAGACCGGCTAAATAGTATTGTTTTTGTTGACGAAGTTACTTTTATGGTACTGATTATGAAAGTTTTATTAAGTAGACAGTGATTGTGTAAATGAGTAGTTATGTTGGTAGTGATTATCAATTTACCCATAAAAAAATGTCTAGGTTATGAGTAAGGCGGGTATAAGCGGAGCGAGGAAATGTGGGGTGGGTCGGCAGGGCAGATGTGGGGTGAGGTGGGTATGGAGCTGTAACACCCACATTTATTTAAGGGTCTGTACTAGGACTCCCCAGATAAATAAGGATGTTACCATCTCGGTTTCCCCAGGCAGTAGATACAAAGGAAGGAACACAGTACTTTATTATGTATGTTAAACTGAAAAGCAAATTCTTACAACTGTCTTGAAAACTGTCTCAAAAAAATAAAATACAACTCATGACAAAAGACTATAGTAATCTAGACTCTAGTCCGGTCCAGATCCAAGCTCTCCCTTCCCTTAGCTCCCACAGTCTCAAGCACCAGCCAATCTGCTCCCCAATAAATTAGTTCATCACAGGTGATCACGAACACACAGGGTCAACCACGAGGTTGAGTAGAGGAAAAGTAAACAGTCAAACATTACTATAAGTAGAAAGTCAATCATCCCCACTCCGAATCACAAGACCCATTATTCTCCACACCAATCACAAGACCCATTATCTCCGCACCAATCACAAGACCCATTAACTCCGCACCAATCACAAGACCCATTAACTCCGCACCAATCACAAGACCCATTAACTCCGCACCAATCACAAGACCCATTATTCATCACCTCGAATCGTATCACAGAATATATAATCAAATAAAGCAGTATATCATTCATTTAATAATAAGATGAACATGGTAACAACGATCAATAATCAAATAACTCATCATCAGGCATACGGTATTCCCCTACCTCGAGTTGCAGAAGCGCAAACAAATCCAAAGCCCGCTAGAAATGTTCCACGCGAAAACCGCTACCTAAACACGTATTCGTAACGAATTAATAAACTTCCCGAACCCCATAAACAACCCACACTTACTATAAATAGAAACCTTCCATAAGTGGAAAGTTTCCATAAATGGAAACCTTCCCAAAATAGAAAATCCCATGACTCACTAATTTCCCGACTCGTATCTTTAACTAACACGAAACAAGACCAAACATAAAAATGATAAAATAATAAAAACAATATTAATAATAATAATAGTAATAATAATAATAATAATAATAATAATAATAATAATAATAATAAGGGAGTGGGCGCCCAGCTAGTTTCACGGGTGCCCACAAATTTCATGTAATTTTTCGGTTATTTTTAATAAAAGTTCCCGGTTCATAATAATAATAATAATAATAATAATAATAATAAAACAACTTAACACACCCTTAACCACACACACGACTCAACCCTATTACCCACCTATTACCGCCGCTGATCACCACCTCAACCACCAGACCGGAAACCCAGAACCACCAACACTCCCGGCGACCACTGGCAACCAGGTCGTCGGGCACCGGTGAGGTGAACCAACCCCACAAACCCGCCTGAAACCTCACCCTACCACGCGACCAGCCACCCCTTGATGCCTCTGTCGACGGCCAACCAGACCAAACCGCCACCCATGACCGTTACCTAAACACTCCCCTGACACCAGACACCTAAACCACGGTGGTACCACCGTGTCGACCTCCCCCCTGAGTCAACAGTGGTACCACCCCCAAAACAACCAGCAACCCATATATAAAAGGAATCTGGAACGGACACAGTGAACGAATCACCCTATTCGACACCACAAACACCACCTGAAACCCCCCTGACAACCACCTTAACACTCATCTGACCACCACCTGTTCCTCCACTCCAACCACCATCAAAAACGAGGTAAGGTAAGACGTCGACACTAAGGGAAACGTTACTTGGTCAGACTCGTTTGTTTTTAAATAATTAAACAGTCCCGTGACAGGCGCCTGAAAACCACCTTCACTGGCATTGCACGGTGGTTGACATAACCACGACAAGGGTCAGACACGACACCCACACCCCATAGATTATTTTACACGAAAGAAACAGACTCGACAACAACATACACAACCCAGAAAAGCATACAAAAACGCAGATGTGAAAGACGAATGTAACAGCGTTAAACATACCTACTTTACGAGTTATTCGACCACCCCTTGCCTGCCTTACAACCACCGAGAGACTTCGTACTTACACCTTGTTGTGACGGCTGAGATGTGTGGTGTTTAGATGAGAATTGGGGTAGGTTAAGCTAGGGTAAAATCATTCTAAATATGACGGCATGGGGGTAGGGTTAGCAAGGGTTGTAAAACTAAGTATGGGCTGATTATAAGATGCACAAAAACCGAGGCCCAATACTAGTGCATGAGGTCTCAAGATCGATCCCCCTTACGAACACAAGTCATAAACCCTCTTACAACAACTTAAGCAAATACCAACAATGTTTAAATACCATCGACACGACAAGTATAACAATTATAAACGTAGATATCGTAGTGAAATTTCGAGGTATAACAGTCTTTCCCCCTTAAAATGAACTTCGTCCCGAAGTTCAACCCTACTCAGGTGCACAACCAACCTACTCATGCGAACTAGGGACACAAAACATCAATTAAACCACAGAATGTTACATTCCATCCCCCTTAAAGAAAAGTTACGTCCACGTAACTTGCCTCAATCAAACAGTTGTGGATAGCGCTCTCTCATGGACGCCTCGGCCTCCCATGTAGCTTCCTCTAGGTTATGATTAGTCCACAGCACTTTCACCAAGGACGTCTCCCCATTGCGAGTCTTTTGTACCTTCCTGTCCAGAATCTCTTTTGGAGTCTCAACGTAGGACAGCTGCTCATCTACCTCAATCACCTCGTGGCGTAAGACATGAGATGGATCACTCACATATTTCCGTAATTGAGACACATAGAACACGTCATGGACCTTGGATAGGGCTGGAGGTAAAGCTAATCGGTATGCCACCTCCCCAACTCTGTCCAAAATCTCAAACGGCCCAATAAATTTCTGACTCAGTTTGCCACGCTTTCCAAACCCCATCACACCCTTCATTGGAGATACCTTCAGCAGTACCTTCTCTCCCGCATCGAATGAAATATCGCTCCTTTTTAGATCTACATAGCTCTTCTGTCTATCCTGGGCGGCCCTCATCTTCTGTCGAATCACCTGAACCTGCTCCACCATCTCCTGGATCATATCTAGCCCTAAAGTCACAACATCGGCGCGATCATCCCAACACACAGGGCTCCGACACTTCCTCTCATACAAAGCCTCAAAAGGGGTCATCCCTATACTGGAATGATAGTTGTTGTTATAAGAGAACTCTATCAATCCCAGTTGATCCTCCCAAGATCCTCCGAACTCGAGTACGCATGCTCTCAACATATCCTCTAGTGTCTCAATCGTCCTCTCAGTCTGGCCGTCAGTAGCTGGATGGAAAGCTATACTCATCTTCAACTGGGTACCCAAAGCGGCCTGCAACTCCTGCCAAAATCTAGATATAAACCTCGAGTCTCCATCTGAAACAATGTCCTTGGGTACGCCATGCAATTTGACCACATTCTGAACATATGACTTAGCCAACTCGGCTTTACTCCAGGTATCTTTCATCGAAATAAAGTGAGCAGACTTAGTCAAACGATCCACAATCACCCAAATCATGTTGTTGCCCCTCTGAGTCCGTGGCAACCCCACAATAAAATCCATCGAGATGTTCTCCCACTTCCACTCTGGCACATCTAATGGCTGATCTTTCCCTGTGGTCTCTTATGCTCCCCTTTCACTCTTTGACAGGTCAAACACCTTGACACAAACTTCGCGACTTCCTTCTTCATATTTGGCCACCAGAACGTCTTCTTAAGATCTTTATACAACTTATCACCCCCTGGGTGAACGGAATATGGAGTAGCGTGAGCTTCAGTCAGGATTTTCTTCTTTAGCTCCTCAGTATCCGGAACACACCATCGCCCACTGAACCTCAAACTACCGTCGGTATGAATACTGAACTTGGATGCAGCCTCTCCACCCTCACTCTCAACCATCTTGCGCCACTTCTGGATTTTCGCATCAGTAATTTGTAACTCTCGAATCTCCCCATACAACTCAGGCTCCACAGTCAAATCACTAAGAGCATCCCCTTTCCGGATCATGAAAATTCCCATCTCCCTTAGTTCGCCATGCAACCTCACTCGCGATCTGGCATAACTCAAAGCATAAACAGACTTCCTACTTAGGGCATCTGCTACCACATTTGCCTTGCCTTCGTGGTAGACAATCTGCATATCATAGTCTCCAATAAACTCTATCCACCTTCTCTGCCTCATGTTCAACTCACGCTGGGTGTAGATATACTTCAAACTCTTGTGATCAGAAAACACCTTAAAAGTGGCTCCATAAAGGTAATGGCGCCACAATTTAAGTGCAAAGACCACTGCTCCCAATTCTAAATCATGAGTCGGATAATTTTCTTCATAGGTCTTCAGTTGGCGAGAAGCATACGCGATCACTCTCCCATTCTGCATTAGGACACAACCCAGTCCATTCTTGGAAGCGTCAGTATAAACTTCGAAATTATCACTCCCAACAGGTAAGGCGAGGATAGGAGCTGTTGTCAGGCGTTCCTTAAGGGTCAGGAATGCCTTCTCACAACTCTCATCCCAGATGAAACGGTTCTCCTTCCTCATTAACGACGTCAAGGGCTTTGCTATCTTCGAAAAATCCTTGACAAACCTCCGATAATAACCAGCCAATCCCAGGAAGCTTCGTATCTCACTCACATTCTTCGGACTTTGCCACTTAGTCACAGCCTCGATCTTACTAGGGTCGACAGACGCCCCCTCCTTGGAAATTACATGCCCTAGAAATGCGACTTTCTCCAGCCAGAACTCACACTTACTCAGCTTAGCATTGAGCTTATGCTCCTCCAGGGTCTGAAGTACTCTCCTCAAATGATCCTCATGCTTTTCCGCATTCTTGGAATACACTAGGATAGATGTCATCAATGAATACCACCACGAACTTATCCAGGTATGGGCTAAAGACTCGGTTCATCAAATCCATGAACACCGCTGGAGCGTTAGTCAATCTGAATGGCATAACCACAAATTCGTAGTGGCCATACCTCGATCTGAAAGCGGTCTTTGGAATATCTTCAACTTTTATTCTCAACTGGTGATACCCGGATCTCAAGTCAGTCTTAGAGAAAACCCCAGCTCCACTTAACTGATCGAACAGGTCGTCAATTCTTGGCAAAGGATATCTGTTCTTGATGGTCACATTATTCAGCTCTCGATAGTCAACACAAAGCCTCAAACTTCCATCTTTCTTCTTCACAAATAAAACGGGTGCTCCCCAGGGCGACACACTGGGTCGGATGAATCATTTCTCAGCTAGTTCATCCAACTGTTTCTTCAATTCCTCCATCTCCTTCGGTCCCATACGGTACGGTGATTTAGATATTGGTCCCGCTCCTGGTTTTAGGTCAATGGAAAATTTCACTTCCCTCCTTGGCGGTAACCCTGGAACGTCATCTCGGAATACTCCCTCAAACTCCCGCACCACAGGTATCTCACTAGTCTTAGGGGTCTCGGCCTCAGAATTCCACATTTGGCATAAGATCAGACTCTCTCCTTTCCTCAAGCTAGACTTAAGGGTATTGACGGAAATGAATTTGATTTTAGGTTTGACTCGATATCCCTTGTAAGACATCCTCACTCCCTTAGGTCCCTTCAATAAAATCTTCTTTTGATGACAGTCAATAAAAGCTCGGTACTTCCCCAGCCAGTCCATCCCCAGAATCACCTCAAAGCCCCCTAGTGGGAATTCTAAGAGATCACAATAGAAAATTGCTTCCCCGATTTTGATGGGTACACTTCTATAAACTCTATTATAGGTGATCGACTCTCCCGAATGTATGGTTAATGAGTCTGCGACTAAGTCAAATCTCTCAAGTCCCAAGGCCCTTACATGCTCTCTAGACACAAAAGAATGGGTAGCCCCGGAATCGAAAAGTACGAAAGTAGGTTTAGAGTTAACAAGAAAAGTACCGGTCACAACATGAGCATCATCTTTAGCGGCCTGCTTCCCCATGGCAAAAAGCTTGCCACTGGATTTAGCTCCACTCTGACTGGCACTAGATGTCCCAGCCTGTTGGTTCCCTTCCGTTCCCGTCTTCTGATATCTTCTACCTCCGTTGTATTGATTCTGGTACGAATGGTTCTGATAATTGTTGTAGTTTCTCTGATAATTGCTGCTGCCTCCTGACTTCGCACCCCCACCATAGTTCGACATGGGTGTACGATAGCCACTGCTACCATAAGACTGAGTGCGTGATCCCTGATATCCTGATGTAGGCGTACGATAACCTCCGGACTGGTTTCCTCCAGATGAGTGACACACTGCCTGTTTGTGCCCCATCTTTCCACAGCCAAAACAAACTATTCCAATCGAACCACTGCCAGAACCCCCACTCCTGAAGTTACCCCCACTCTGATTCCTCGCACCTCCTGAGGCACTGTTACTGAAGTACCCACTGTACTTATTGATGCTTTGCTTCTTCGACCCAGAACTTTCAGTCACCACTTCAGCCTTCCTCTTTTCAGACTTTGTCTTCTTGTCCTCCTTAATCATTTCTGAGAGCCTCTCCGCCGCCCCAACCCTTAAGTAGATGTCCCGGACTGTGGTAGGCGGAGCCGCAATAAGCCTCTTCTTGATATTTATTGTCAACCCCCTCTCAAACTTCATCGCCAGCATAGCATCATCAAAACCCATGTCCCCCACATAGCTCAGCAACTTGATGAACTTCCGATAATAGGCCTCCACCGTCATATCCTCTGTCATTCGGAAGGTATCAAACTCCTCTCTCAGCTTACTTTTCTGGAATTCTGGTAGGAACACTTCATATAGGATCCTCTTAAACGCGATCCAGGCGACAAACTCGGTCCCATCCTCTCTAGCTCCTTCTCGAATTTCTCCTTTATTTCCGGTCCACCAGTCACCGGCCATACCTCGAAGATAGTGGGCTGCTTGGTCAACCCTCAGTTCTTCGGGGCAATCCGCCAGTTCGAACAAATTACTGAGTTCCCGACACCATGCTCCTAACAAATATGGTTCCCCCTCTCCAGTGAATTGGGTAGGGTTATGCCTCGCAATGATCGTGCTCATCTTCGCAGAGTCCATGCGTTTGGCCTTTAGAGCCTCATTCTCCGCTATCAAACGATCCAACTCCTCGTGGGTGATGTTTGCAACATTATTTCTCCTCGGAGGCATTACTATAACACAAAAAAAGAATGAGTCGTGGTTCAAGTGGGAACTCACTTGAATTAGGGCTATGTTCCCTAAGCATCAAAGTCCATAAACAACTATCATATTGAGTAATACTCCCTCCATCTCAGCAGATTCTTTACGTTTACTTTTTCACATTTGTCGAGGTGCATTTTACACCATCTATATCTTTCATTTTGCATTTATAAAAATTATAAAAAAAAATGATATTCTTAATGTACTCGCAAAGACGAATCAAACAAGATCCCACATGACTATGTTTTCTCTTATAGATTGTCGAAAATATTATAAATTCTCTTAACTTGTGAATAGTGTCAAAAAGTAAATGTAAAGAATCCATTGAGACGGAGGGAGTACTTATCTATAACAGGGCTCAGGGATCACATAACCACATATCACTAGACATAATAAATTACTGATAGGATTCAAATCACCGCATGCATCCATGACATCATACATCCTTTGTATTCATACCAATAAAATTCCTTCATGCACATATACTTACTGCTTATCCAGGTTATTCACATATGAGGACATTTTCATCACAATCCACCATTACTGCCATCTCTTCCTATTCTACCCTTTTTCTCTCGTATACACTCTGGGTTCCCGGGTAAAACTGAGAGGGCCAATGGTTCGGTGTGAGGGAGGCCCAGACTCAGACTTTCCCTTTAGTGTGCTCCTAACAGTCCTATCCCGGGGTTCATTTTTATTTAGACTCATCCTACATTCATTGAGTTCATTAGGTTAGGCCTGAGGATCGTTCGCTCTGATACCACTTTGTAACACCCCCATTTCTTTAAGGGTCTGTACTAGGACTCCCCAGATAAATAAGGATGTTACCATCTCGGTTTCCCGAGGCAGTAGATACAAAGGAAGGAACACAGTACTTTATTATGTATGTTAAACTGAAAAGCAAATTCTTACAACTGTCTTGAAAACTGTCTCATAAAAATAAAATACAACTCATGACAAAAGACTATAGTGATCTAGACTCTAGTCCGGTCCAGATCCAAGCTCTCCCTTCCCTTAGCTCCCACAGTCTCAAGCACCTTTCAATCTGCTCCCCAATAAATTGGTTCATCACAGGTGATCACGAATACACAGGGTCAACCACGAGGTTGAGTTGAGGAAAAGTAAACAGTCAAACATTACTATAAGTAGAAAGTCAATCATCCCCACTCCGAATCAGAAGACCCATTATTCTGCACACCAATCACAAGACCCATTATCTCCGCACCAATCACAAGACCCATTAACTCCGCACCAATCACAAGACCCATTAACTCCGCACCAATCACAAGACCCATTATTCATCACCTCGAATCGTATCACAGAATATACAATGAAATAAAGCAGTATATCATTCATTTAATAATAAGATGAACATGGTAACAACGATCAATAATCAAATAACTCATCATCAGGCATACGATATTCCCCTACCTCGAGTTGCAGAAGCGTAGACAAATCCAAAGCCCGCTAGAAATGTTCCACGCGAAAACCGCTACCTAAACACGTATTCGTAACGAATTAATAAACTTCCCGAACCCCATAAACAACCCACATTTACTATAAATAGAAACCTTCCATAAGTGGAAAGTTTCCATAAATAGAAACTTTCCCAAAATAGAAACTCCCATGACTCACTAATTTCCCGACTCGTATCTTTAATTAACACGAAACAAGACCAAACATAAAAATGATAAAATAATAAAAACAATATTATTAATAATAATAGTAATAATAATAATAATAATAATAATAATAATAATAATAAATAACAATAACTAAATTACATATAATAATAATAATAATAATAATAATAATAATAATAATAATAATAATAATAATAATAATAATAATAATAATAATAATAATAATAATAGTGAGGAGAGGGCGAGAGTGCGATATTCAGCGATTAGGGCTTCTTCCTGCCGTGTTGCCTGCCGTCGCCAGTTCCAGGGCCCAGACGTCGCCGGCAATCGTCTCGTCGGCATCTCCCTTCGCCGGCGAGTTCAACGGTGGTGGTTTTGGGTGGAGAGTGAGAGAGGAGAGAGCAGCGAGTTAGGGCAGCGTTTTTTTTAGGGTTGCGTTTTTAGGGTTCCTGTCGCCTGTTCCGGCCAACTGCGGTGGTTCAGACGACGCCGGCGAGTTTCACTCCAACGTCTCCAAGCGCCGGCGCGTGCTGCGGTGTTGTTTTCAGGTGGTTGACGTGTTCGTGCAGGTTTCAGCGGTTTGGGACTGTTGCTGCGGCGTTTGCAGCGACGGTTTTTTTTGGCCTTGTTTGTCGCCGGCGGTGGTGTTGTGGGTTGTGTGTGTCCAGGTTGTCACCGGTGGTGGTGAGGAGGAGGGTGAGTGCGTTTTTCAGCCATATTGAGCGAGGGCGCGGGTTCCGTCATCGGTTCGGTTTGCCGTTGGTGGTCTCCGGGTACGTCAACGGCATCATACTCCGACACCAGACCTCACGTCGTCGTCGGGGGTGGTGCACGTGCTGTGAGTTGAGAGGGTGGGGCTGTTTTTGTTTTGTTTTTCGGGGTTTGATACGTTGATGTCATGACGGATGTCGCTCGGTACCATTGTCCTTTTGTGGGACTTTATGGCTGTCAGGATGGTCGTGGTAATGGTTTAAAAAAGGCTCCCATGATCACTCATCTACGTGATCGGCACTGTACTGGAGATGCTCAGGTTCTTACTCGACAATCTCTTACTTCTTTATCTATTTTTTCGAGGCTGAGACTACCTTTAGCCGTATGGGTATTTGGTTGTGTGGGGTTTGCTTTAGAACGCATGCTCATAGTAAACATTGTCTGCATGGGGATGGGTCGGTTATTGAGGCACCAGATTCGGGTGATGGAGTGGTCTCTTTCATTCTTTATGATTTCCCTAGGCCGTCTGATCCTGACCCGCCATTGAATTCCGATGGTGCTGATCATGTGGTTGGGGGTGGGTTCTCAGTTGCTTCTCTTGATCGGTTGTTGTCTAAGGGTTTGAGAACCGTGAAATCTATCCCACCTCGTTGTCGTCTGGGGTTTTCGCGGGTTCTTAAAGGGGCCCTTGAAGCTGTGATCCGTTCTCCTTCAGACTTTCTCTCCGCGGAGTAGTCGTGAGTGTCGTGCCGTTATCCGGCGTCAGCGGCAGGAGGAGAGCATTTCTCGTGCCATTTGTTCTTGGAGTGCGCCTGGTGGCATGTTGCAGGTTCTGCGGGATACCTTAGCTGCGTCTCCTCCTTCTTTTCGGTTCGATGAGTAGCTTGACCTGGGTGAGGCTAATGTTAAGCAATGTAAGAGGAAGATTAGTGATGGTCATTACACTGCTGCAGTTCGTGTGCTTTCATCTTCTGGAGTTGCCCCTTACAATACGGCTACTCTTGCGGCTTTGGTGGATAAGCACCCTATTGTCCCTTCGCCTATTTTGCCTTCTCGGCCCGCGGGTAATCCTTCTCTTGTTGCCTCCGTCTCGGCTGTCCTGGGTATGATTCCGGGGTTTCCGCGTGATACTTCTTGTGGGAGGGATGGCTTTCGTGCTCAGCATCTTCTGGATTGTTTGAGTGGTGCTGCGACTGCCGTTTCAGATGAGTTGCTGGCTTCTATCACTGGGGTAGTTAATCTCTTTCTTGAGGGCCAGTGTCCGATGGTTCTTAGTGAGTACATCGCCAGTGCGCCGCTGACCCCGCTTGTTAAGCCGGGTGGTGGTATCCGTCCTATTGCCGTGGGTACGATTTGGAGGCGCCTTGTATCCAAGGTTGGTCCTTTTTTTGGTAGGTCCATCTTTGAGTGGTTATTTTGATGGACTTCAGTTTGGGGTTGGTGTTTTTGGTGGGGGCGAGGCTATCCTGCATGCCTTGAACCGGTTGGTTGAGAGTCGGGGTGATGAAGTGGGTCTTTCTATGCTGCTGGTTGATTTCCAAAACGCTTTTAACATGGTTGACAGGGAGGTCATGTTGCGTGAGGTGCGTAGTCAGTGTCCCGCTCTTTCTTGTTGGGTGGAGTTTTACTATTCCCGACCTGCTCGTTTATATTATGGGGAGCATAGCTTGTGGTCTTGTCAGGGTGTTCAACAGGGTGATCCTTTGGGCCCTTTGCTCTTTTCGCTGGTTCTCCATCCTTTGGTTTGTAAGATCCGTGACTCTTTTGACTTGAGTTTGCAGGCTTGGTATTTGGATGATGGCACTATTGTCGGGGATACCGTGGTTGTGAGGAAGGTTTTGGAAATGATTTTGGAGGATGGGCCGCGATCGGGTCTCCATCTTAATATTGGCAAGACCGAGGTTTTTTGGCCTTCTGAAGACCCGCGCAGCCGGGATTTTGGTGTTTTTCCTTCTGATATTGCTCGCCCTGTGCGGGGTGTCCAGGTCCTTGGTGGCCCTGTGAGTGTGTGCCCAGTTTTTCGTAGTGAGGTTGTGATGGGGAGAGTGGCTCGGACTATTGGGCTCATGGACTCTGTCTCTCTAATTGATGATCCGCAGTGTGAGCTTCTTTTGCTCCGGGCCTGTACCGGTATCTCGAAGCTTTACTTCGCTTTGCGTACTTGTTCCCCTGATGCGTTCAGGTCCGTTGCGCCTATGTTTGATGCGGCTTTGCGCTCTCATCTAGAGCATATCATCACTGATTCTGGACCAGGTTTTGGAGACTGGCAATGGCGGCTTCCCACCCTACCCTTTTCCTTTGGTGGGCTTGGTGTGTACGCTGCCAGTGACTACCTGCACTATCCTTTCCTGGCTTCTCGGTTGCAGTCTATGGACCTGCAGAATCGGCTTCTTCAGGTTGCGGGTGTTCCTGAACCCGACCCTTCTTTTCACTCAGCTTTGGGTGCTTTTGCTGCAGTTACGGGATCTGATTTTCTGCGCAACCCTTCTGTGATCGCTGCCACCAAACTTATGAAGAAATTGGCAGATGTTTATGTTGGAGTAAGTGTCCTCGACAATAGTGTGATCACGTCAATTATATTAATTATATTGACAAAACTCTATAAAAGAATATTCATGGGATGATTCTTATCATAAGTCAACTGGTCAACATTAATCGGTAATGATTGGCTTGCTAGAGTTTGACATTACTGTCGTAATGACGGTGGTGACCAGTTGATCCCTTTAGGTCACACCTTTAGGACAGCTATCTCAATATTAAATGTAACAACTGTATAATGATACGAGTTAACACATTTCTAGATTATGAATAAAAGGAAGAAATAATTTATAATAAGATTATAAATTATCTTAGTGATCGATATATCATCACTATTAATTATCTGTTTTATGAAACATGATAATAAAATGAATGAATTGAATTGACTACAATTGTTGTAGAATACGATTAAATAATTATACGAAATTATTTAATTACTAATTTACGATAAAAGGTTTAAAATGTTAAACTACGTAAATAATATAATCCTAATGTAATGTCACGGATGGGATCCATTGTAGTAGTGTGGACCGTGTGATATGTCACACACACACACACACATATTACAACATTACATAAAATATTATAGGAACATGAGGTTGACATGCATTTAAGATGTTGAAGCATGCTTGAGACATTTGAGAGGATTGAGTGACAATCTATTGGGCACTCTAACCCTTGTCTCGGCCGAACCAAATGGAGGAACAAAACAAGTTTTGTTCTTTGGTTCACTCATCCATATTCATTCATACACATTTCATACTAGGGTTTTAGTCTTTGAGAGAGAAAGAAAAGAAAGAAAAATAAGTTCATTTTTCTCAAACCCTAGCCGTGTACTTCCTTCAATCTAGTAAGCTTGTGTGTTGGTTCTAGCAAAACAATATACAAACATTGAGAGTTAGTGTGTCTTGGTGTTCATCTTTTGGAGGCCATCATCTCTTTGAAGGTTCAAGGAGGATCATCCACACATTAAGCTCAAGAACAAGTGAAGAAGGTGACTTCACTTGTGCCCTTATTTTGCCGAGATATCCAATGTAAGGGAGCTCATTCTTACTCTTTATATCTCGTCATAATCTCTAGTTAAGCATGCTAAAGATCTATAATTTATATGATAAATAATAACTAGTATGACTATATAGGTATATGAACCTAACAATTGGTATCAGAGCACTTGTTGTTGCATGCTTAATCGGTTTATAGTTTTTCCGAGTTTTTTAGACTTAAAACAAAACTAATATTTAAAGACCCTTATATACATCACTCGAATTTTTGGCATGTAAATTAAATCTGGTCCTAAAATGTTTTTAGGTTATATGATAATTTATGAGATTTAATATATTGTTCATAATTAAGATTTTAATCGTTTAAATGCATTTTTATGAAAAATCGAGTTAAATGATTAAAATAGAAAGAAAATGTTTCTAGCCTTGTAATTTTCACACGACCTCACATGCTAATTTTACTTAATGTATGTAAAATTTTGGTACAATATGACTTTGTATAGCATGTTTTACGATTTAATTGTTAAAACCGTAAAAAGAGGTAATTTGGCCATTTATATACGATATTTCGAAATTTATTTCGGTTAACATGACCAAATTTTTACATTATAAATATTCAAGTAATATTTTCAGAATGTTAGTGAAAATGAAAATCCAAAATTTCGATTTTTTATAATTATTTGGATTTAATTCGTAAATGTTATACATTTTAAAGGCTTATGAACAATGTTAATATAATTAAAGTGTTAATTATTATCAAAATTATTTATGACTAATTTTGAATCCTAAAATGTGTTAGGATACTTTTTAGAACATAAGTTGTGTATGTTTTAATTTATGCATTTCAAAAGAGTTAAAAATGCTAAAATCTCATAAAACCGGGTTAATTTCGACATAAAGAGTTATTAGGGCGATTTGGCATTAAAATGAACATATTTATAACATGTTATATTGCTGCGTTTTTTCCTTATGAATGTCATTTCATATTGCATAATTTTGAATCATGTAATTATTCTAGTATGGCCTTAGTTTTAAATTGGTATTTCCCGTAATGTAAGGGGTTACCAATTCGGTTGTAATTTTGTGATCTCGTATCACCCAATTGTAATTTATTTCTATTTTATAATGTATAAAGTAGACTAGAAAAGTTGTAATAATTGTAAAATCCGGAGTTCCTTGAAGACGGTGCCATTCGGAAAGGAGTTCCGATCAAGACGGTGTTTGCCTCGATTTGCGTGCCTCGTCAAGATCAAGGGACCAAAGGAGTTGGTTTCCGAATTTGTACTCTTGTTATTTCTTTTCTAGGATAAGGCCATACTAGGAATTTATCGTTTGCTTTATTTTGTTTTAATATGTTGCATGCATAGCCAAATCGCCATTAACATGTCATGCATATCGAGTATCGGGTCTTCAACGTATCAATTTTTATCAATAATTCACCTAAATTAGTTCACTTAAAAGGAGATAGATAATAATTGATAAGATCTCTTACGTTTAAAATATTGAGACTTAGCCTTACCAAAGAGTATGGACCCATGAATCCCTTCTTCACAAATATGTAGGCTCGGCTAAACCGGGGTACTAAAATTGTCACGTTGGGTAAGTGGGGTAATGACGATTACACCTTGAAATTTGGTCGATCTCAACGAAGGTATTCGTAACCGTAGTTGCAATAAGTTCGGGCTATAGATAATTTTAAGAAAATTGTCGACCGAGAGTTCTAAGAGTAGAACCGATTAAAGGGTTAATCCACCAAATTATACCAATACGGGTTGAATCGGCTACACCGTGCCCGGATTAGTATGGGTTTGGGTCTCGGGTTTATTTACTTAATTGTGTAAGAGATCGTTAAGTAAATACTTAACTTGTTTAAAATGTTTAACAAGTTTTTAATGATGAACGTTAATTTTCCTTCATTTCCGTTTTTGTAGTTAATTTATCGCAATGGATTCATTCAACCCTATCACTATTGATTCTTGTCATAATGTTTTCGACGATATTTGCAACCAAAACAACATTGATACTACTAGAGAAGTTCATTTCGGAACGGGTCCGGATGGCAGTATTAACTTCATTTCTTCTCTCCCACCTCCCAAAGGTTCATTTCTTGACACGGCTTATATTGATGAGCTAAATGAAGAAATGGACGCCTTATACTTGAAGGAAAGAGCTTATGATGAAGCTAGTGGGAGTTCTAGCAAGAAAGGTCTTGCAAAGAATAAAAGGAAGAAGAGAAAGTTAGAGAAAGGGCGATGCCACTATTGTAGTGTCATGGGCCATTGGAGGAGGAATTGCCCCAAGTACTTACGTCATATCCAAGAAGGTCTTGTGATTCCGTTAGGTAATTCCAAATCTGAAATTTTTGTTATTGACATAAATTTTACATCCAACACATCATGGGTATTGGATACCGGATGTGGTTCTCACCTTTGTAATCGTTTGCAGGGTTTAAGAGAAGTGGAGAAGGTAGACAAGGGTGATATGGATCTCCGACTTGGAAATGGAGCTCGGGTAGCGGCCACTTCAAAAGGAACTTGCACTCTTGCTTTGACGAGTGGATATGAGCTCAAACTCAATAATTGTTATTTTGTACCGTCTCTTTCCAAAAACATTATTTCTGTCGCAATGTTAGACATTGAAGGATATGATTTTTCCATTAAAAACAATTGTTGTGTAATTTCAAAGAATGACATGGTTGTTGGCCGTGCCAATTCTATTAATGGAATCTATGTTTTGGAAACTTCCGACTCGTCTAATAATGTCTACAACGTCAATAACAAAAGAATTAAAACAAATGATCCAAATGAATCATATGTTTGGCATTGTCGACTTGGTCACATAAATGAGAATCGCATTAAAAGATTGGTAAAGACCAACATAATTAAGCCATTCGAATATGAATCTTATGGTACATGCGAGGCTTGCCTTCTAGGAAAGATGACTCGTAACCCCTTTAGTGGTAAAGGGACACGGGCCAGTGAGTTGTTGGGACTTATACATACGGATGTATGCGGACCATTATCTATCACCGCTAGAGGCAATTATGACTATTTCATCACCTTCACCGATGATTTAAGTAGGTATGGGTATATCTACTTAATGAAGCATAAGAGTGAAGCTTTTACGAAATTTAAAGAATTTCAGAATGAAGTAGAGAACCAACTCGATAAAAAGATTAAAACATTACGATCCGATCGTGGTGGAGAATATCTTAGTAATGAATTTGATTCACATCTAAAGGAGTGTGGCATTGTGTCACAACTTTCGCCTCCAGGAACACCACAACTTAATGGTGTGGCTGAAAGGAGGAATCGAACCTTATTGGATATGGTCCGATCAATGATGAGCCAAACTAATTTACCCAATTCATTTTGGGGATTTGCGATCCTCACCGCCATCAAATCGTTGAACAATAGTCCAACGAAAGCGACCGATAAGACTCCATATGAGATGTGGAAAGGAAAGGTTCCCAACTTATCCTATATGAAGATATGGGGGTGCGATGCTTATGTCAAGTCGAAAAACGATGACAAACTCGCACCAAGATCCGAAAAATGCATATTTGTTGGTTATCCAACCACCTCTCGTGGCTACCACTTTTACAAACCTCAAGAAAACAAAGTGTTTGTGTCTTCTGAGGCTGTCTTCTTAGAAAAGGAGTTTATTTCTAAGAGACAGAGTGGGAGAAATTTTGAACTTAATGAAGTTCGAGAAGTTCAAGAGCCACAAACTGAAGCTGAGACTGAAGAAGATGTTCCTTCTTCATCCACTTCGGTACCTATTCCACCTAGGAGGTCGAGTAGGGTCCCACATCAACCTGATAGGTATGTTGGACTTATTGAGGAAGATGGTAGCCTGGACGTTTTACTTTTGGAAAGTGACGAGCCTACCACTTACAAAGCTGCAATCTCTAGTCCCGACTCCATAAAATGGCATGAGGCCATGATATCTGAAATGGATTCTATGCATCAAAACCAAGTATGGGACTTGGTAGACTTGACTAAGGAGATGAGACCTCTCCAATGCAAGTGGATCTTCAAGGTGAAGAATGGCATAGAAGGACATGACGATGTCTATAAAGCTAGGCTAGTAGCTAAGGGTTTTTCCCAAGTCCAAGGTCTTCATTATGATGAAACCTTTGCTCCGGTAGCCATGCTAAGATCCATTAGGATAATGTTAGCGATTGCCGCATTTCATGACTATGAAGTGTGGCAAATGGATGTCAAAACCGCCTTCTTAAATGGGCATTTAAAGGAGGATGTGTATATGATACAACCCGAAGGTTTTGAAGATCCTAAAAATCCTAACAAGGTATGCAAGCTTAAGAAATCCATCTATGGTCTTAAGCAAGCATCAAGGAGTTGGAATCATCGCTTCAATGAAGTCATAAAAGAAAATGGTTTCACTCGAAGTGTCGAGGAACCTTGTCTATATATGAAGTTCAGTGGGAGCAATGTTGTATTCCTGATCTTGTATGTGGATGACATACTGCTCATTGGAAATGATGTTCCAATGCTTTCATCAGTGAAAGGATGGTTAGGTAACCATTTTCAGATGAAAGATCTAGGAAATGCACAATGCATATTAGGTATCCGGATCTATAGAGATAGATCCAAGAGGATATTGGCACTAAGTCAAGAACCTTACATCGATAAGATTCTTCGACGGTTCAGCATGGGAAATTCCAAGAGAGGGTTTATCCCCATGGGAAGTGGCATTATATTGAGAAAGTCTCAATCACCCACAGAGCCCAAGGATGTTGAACGCATGAAAACGATCCCTTATGCTTCCGCCGTGGGATCTATCATGTACGCCATGATATGCACTCGTCCTGATGTCTCGTATGCTTTGAGCATGACTAGTAGATATCAAGCAAATCCAGGTGAAAGTCACTGGATTGCTGTCAAGAACATCCTTAAGTACTTAAGAAGAACTAAGGATTCATACTTAGTGTTTGGAGGGGAAGAAGATTTATGTGTAAAGGGTTACAAAGATGCAAGCTTCCAAACAGATAAAGACGATTTTAAATCCCAGGCTGGATTTGTCTTTATCTTGAATGGTGGTGCCATTAGTTGGAAGAGCTTCAAAGAACCAGTCGTTGCGGATTCTACAACGGAAGCAGAGTACATTGCAGCATCAGAAGCTGCTAAAGAGGCAGTATGGATAAGGCAATTTATCGAGGGACTAAGGGTAGTTCCAAATGCTGAAGATCCTATCACCCTGTACTGTGATAACAGTGGTGCTGTCTTTCAGGCTAAGGAGCCGAAGTCTAGTAATAAGTCTAGACATGTACCAAGAAAATATCATGTAATACGGGATTTCATTGATAGGAAGGAAATAGCGATATGTAAGGTTGGGACAGACGATAATGTGGCTGATCCTTTAACCAAACCCTTGTCGCAAGCTAAGCATGATTCTCATGCTCGTTCTATGGGTCTTAAGAGTTTACCCAATGTGTAACCGATTATGCGATATGAAATGAAAAATGTTGTTTTTACGTTCATATAAGATAATCTCGTTCATCATTTAAAGTTTTATACAACTTGTTTATTTTATATACTTTGTTAAGTCCAACAGGATTGTAGGACAATTGTTGAACCCTGTTCAAGTGAACTGGATTAACTTAGTATTGCCCCTAGTCACTTATATGAGGTGACGTCTCGAAGTGACTAGATTATGATGCGATTGATGGTGAGTTCTTACACCATAGAGTCATAAGGGATGACTAGTCGATCATATAGACAACTGTAAAGTACACTTGTGTCGGGCAGTGACCGCTTATAGAGTTCTTTAGAATTCAATGGAGCCTGGTCGTGGCAAGAGCTGCTATATATATTCTTATGAGTCGATTCTTAGACTGGAGACTGGTTGCTCTAGAGGTAACATTATTCAGAATGACTTTGATTTATATTCTACGATCTTCCGTAAAAGGGGTCAAATGGATATATTTTGGGTCACAATGGATGATGTTGACCAAGGAGAACAGTTGGAAAGAAATTGTTCTGCCCCTTGTCAGGGTTATCTTAAATCTCAAGGCCACTCGAGGAGTAGTGAACTGAAAATGCGTGGCCACGCTCGGAGACTGTCTATGGTAGATAATTCCGGTCAAACAGTTACACTCCATGTCGAGAAAAACCACTATTGATTTGATCACGTGCAAGTACGACCTGAAAGACACCTTGCATTGAGTGGGAGATGATGTAATAGAACAAGAGAATCGGTGATCCACACTTGTGAGGACAAGTGGGAGATTGTTGGAGTAAGTGTCCTCGACAATAGTGTGATCACGTCAATTATATTAATTATATTGACAAAACTCTATAAAAGAATATTCATGGGATGATTCTTATCATAAGTCAACTGGTCAACATTAATCGGTAATGATTGGCTTGCTAGAGTTTGACATTACTGTCGTAATGACGGTGGTGACCAGTTGATCCCTTTAGGTCACACCTTTAGGACAGCTATCTCAATATTAAATGTAACAACTGTATAATGATACGAGTTAACACATTTCTAGATTATGAATAAAAGGAAGAAATAATTTATAATAAGATTATAAATTATCTTAGTGATCGATATATCATCACTATTAATTATCTGTTTTATGAAACATGATAATAAAATGAATGAATTGAATTGACTACAATTGTTGTAGAATACGATTAAATAATTATACGAAATTATTTAATTACTAATTTACGATAAAAGGTTTAAAATGTTAAACTACGTAAATAATATAATCCTAATGTAATGTCACGGATGGGATCCATTGTAGTAGTGTGGACCGTGTGATATGTCACACACACACACACACATATTACAACATTACATAAAATATTATAGGAACATGAGGTTGACATGCATTTAAGATGTTGAAGCATGCTTGAGACATTTGAGAGGATTGAGTGACAATCTATTGGGCACTCTAACCCTTGTCTCGGCCGAACCAAATGGAGGAACAAAACAAGTTTTGTTCTTTGGTTCACTCATCCATATTCATTCATACACATTTCATACTAGGGTTTTAGTCTTTGAGAGAGAAAGAAAAGAAAGAAAAATAAGTTCATTTTTCTCAAACCCTAGCCGTGTACTTCCTTCAATCTAGTAAGCTTGTGTGTTGGTTCTAGCAAAACAATATACAAACATTGACAGTTAGTGTGTCTTGGTGTTCATCTTTTGGAGGCCATCATCTCTTTGAAGGTTCAAGGAGGATCATCCACACATTAAGCTCAAGAACAAGTGAAGAAGGTGACTTCACTTGTGCCCTTATTTTGCCGAGATATCCAATGTAAGGGAGCTCATTCTTACTCTTTATATCTCGTCATAATCTCTAGTTAAGCATGCTAAAGATCTATAATTTATATGATAAATAATAACTAGTATGACTATATAGGTATATGAACCTAACAGTTTATTTCACAACGGTTGTTGCTTCAGCGGCGTCGGTTTTCTCGTTGACCCCTCGTTAGGTAGCGCTTTGGAAGTCCCAGCTGGGAGGTCACTCATCTGATTGGTTGCGTGTGGTTCCTATTTCCGGTTTGGGACAGACTATGAACAGTAGGACTTACCGGTGCGTGCTCAGCTATCGTTTGGGTGTTCCGCTGTTTCCGGTGTCCTTGTTGGGAAATGTGTCCTCAACAATAGTGCGATCACGTAATTAAATCTCATAACGAGAATGCCCAAGGAATGATACGATTTATATTAGTCAACTGACCAACATTAATCGGTAATGATTGGCTAGCTAGAGTTTGACATTACTGTCGTATGACGGTGGCGGTCAGTTGATCCCTTTAGGTCACACCTATAGGACAATTCCCTTAATTGATAAAGTGACCACATGTATATTGATACGATTTGATCATATTCCTTAAACTCGTATATCGGGAAATCAGAGGTTAAATCTTATTGTAAGATTTATGTTTAAAATTGAAACGTGTCAATTGTTAAACATTAAACGATATTTATGAAATGTCGTAATTAGAATGAATTGGGATGCATATATTACAAATGTTGTAAATCGTATATGACGATTAATAATATAACCATTTTATATAAGTAATTATGAATTATTAGTCAATTATTAAATATGATTTATTTAATTTATAAATGATATTTATTTGATAAATATGCATTTTAAATTAAAAACAATTGTTACTTATTATATTATGACATAGTGTATGTTACACATATACATTTGTACAAAATTGACAAACATAAAATGGATGTCCATTTTATGATTAATGGTACCGGTTTTGTGTGGGGATTTAGAGAAGTGTTGGGTGTTATTTAATAACCCCAACATTATGTTTAAAGGTGTCTTTAACTTTAATCATGCTAGAGCCACCCTAAGTGTTTTGGTAAGACCAAAAGTACTCCTTGGTGCTTCCCTATGAAAACCACACGACAAACACACCAAATTAACTATCAATGTGAATTTTGTTGATATGCAATTCATTCTATCCCTAGGCATTTTTCTAGTGTGAGAAAAATCTCTAAAAACCTCTAAATTGATATTATAAGATAATAAAACATACTAATAGTAGTATTGTAATAACATTCTAATTAGAGAGATTAGAGTTGTTTAAGGAAATCCGTCTTCTTGTGCTAGCCTACTCGAGATTTCGGATCTTTAAAGGGGTTGTCTTGGTGCATCCAAAGGAGGTATTCTTATTTGGGTACTTGGAGGATCATCCTTGCTATAATCTTGGACCGTGTGTAAGGGTTCAATATCTCCTTATTTCCGCATATATTAGCATGCATAAGATCACCTATAATATGTTAATTAAAGGGTTAATTAAAAGGTTATGTTAGTATGACTAAAAGATTAGTTTATGAGTAACTAATAAACCCAACAGTCCTTGCCTTTTTCGGCTTGCTCCCGGGTTTTTGATGGTGATATCTTCAGGGATCACGCAGTCTCTTGCGTTAGTGCTGTTGGTGTCAAACATCGGCATAACCTTGTTCGTGATACTCTTTTGGATATTTGCTACCGGTCAGGGATCTCTACTGGTCGGGAGGTGGATATTGGGTTGCTCGATGGTGCGGGGGGATCTTTGCGGCCTGCTGATTTGCTGCTCTATTCTTGGGACAGGGGGCGCGATGTTTGTGTGGATTTGGTTGGGTCTTCTCCTTTGACTCAGTCGGGCATGGCTGATTTTGTGCCAGGAGGGGTGGTGGTTGATGCTGCTAGGAGGAAGTGCGCCAAGTACAGGGACTTGTGCGCGGGGCACGGTTATGGCTTCTTGCCTTTCTCCTTCTCTTCTTTGGGGGAATTAGGAGAAGATGTTGTTTCCTTGCTCAAGCGGATTCAGAAGTTTTCTGTGTCCCAGGATGCCGGATCGCGGAACGCTGCTTTTATTTTTTCTCGCCTTAGTTTTGCTATTGCTAAGGGAGTGGGCGCCCAGCTAGTTTCGCGGGTGCCCACAAATTTCATGTAATTTTTGCTTTATTTTTAATAAAAGTTCCCGCTTCATAAAATAATAATAATAATAATAATAACAATGATAATAATAATAAAAAATAATAATAATAATAATAATAATAATAATAATAATAATAATAATAATAAAACAACTTAACACACCCTTAACCACACGCACGACTCAACCCTATTACCCACCTATTACCGCCGCTGATCACCACCTCAACCACCAGACCGGAAACCCAGAACCACCAACACTCCCGGCGACCACTGGCAACCAGGTCGCCGGCCACCGTTGAGGTGAACCAACCCCACAAACCCGCCTGAAACCTCACCCTACCACGCGACCAACCACCCCTTGATGCCTCTGTCGACGGCCGACCAGACCAAACCACCACCCATGACCGTTACCTAAACACTCCCCTGACACCAGACACCTAAACCACGGTGGTACCACCGTGTCGACCTCCCCCGAGTCAACGGTGGTACCACCCCCAAAACAACCAGCAACCCATATATAAAAGGAATCTGGAACGGACACAGTGAACGAATCACCCTATTCGACACCACAAACACCACCTGAAACCGCCCTGACAACCACCTTAACACTCATCTGACCACCACCTGTTCCTCCACTCCAACCACCATAAAAAACGAGGTAAGGTAAGACGTCGACACTAAGGGAAACGTTACTTGGTCAGACTCGTTTGTTTTTAAATAATTAAACAGTCCCGTGACAGGTGCCTGAAAACCACCTTCACTGGCGTTGCACGGTGGTTGACATAACCACGACAAGGGTCAGACACGACACCCACACCCCATAGATTATTTTACACGAAAGAAACAGACTCGGCAACAACATACACGACCCAGAAAAGCATACAAAAACGCAGATGTGAAAGACGAATGTAACAGCGTTAAACATAGCGTTAAACATACCTACTTTACGAGTTATTCGACCACCCCTTGCCTGCCTTACAACCACCGAGAGACTTCGTACTTACACCTTGTTGTGACGGCTGAGATGTGTGGTGTTTAGATGAGAATTAGGGTACGTTAAGCTAGGGTAAAATCATTCTAAATATGACGGCATGGGGTAGGGTTAGCAAGGGTTGTAAAACTAAGTATGGGCTGATTATAAGATGCACAAAAACCGAGGCCCAATACTAATGCATGAGGTCTCAAGATCGATCCCCTTATGAACACAAGTCATAAACCCTCTTACAACAACTTAAGCAAATACCAACAATGTTTAAATACCATCGACACGACAAGTATAACAATTATAAACGTAGATATCGTAGTGAAATTTCGAGGTATTACAGGAGCGGATCTCATGTAATATCCGCACCCGCCCCGCGACCCACGACGATGACACTTTTGAAACCTATCCCCGCCCCACGACCCGTCCAATCAATACCCACACCCACCACAAATAGGGCGGTGCTAGACGAGACCCGTAAAAACCCGCCCCACTAACATCCCTAAAAACGTTGTATTTAGGGATGACAACGGACCGGATCTGGACCGGGTCCAGTAGGATCCAGATCCAGATCCGCATTGTATACCCTGATCCAGATTCGATCCAGATCCAACGGGTCTAAATATGTGAGATCCAGATCCGGATATGGATCCGGGTCGAATCCGGGTCCGTGTTTTAGCCCCACATTATTTAAAAAACCCATAAGTCATAACATTATTGATATCCATTTTCCGAAATACAATAAAATGGAAAAGTAGCTAGTAGCGTGACAATTATGTTCAACTATATATTACATATAGTAATTATTATGACCAAGTAATCCAAACACAAATCAAGAAACAAAATAACTAAAGCGTAAAACTTCATGTTTTTACTATGAAACGGGTCCGGTGACGGATCTGGATCCTTTAGGGTCTGTGTAGGAGGATCTAGATCCAGAGCCGTTTTAAAAGTAGTGATGAATCCAGATTCAACCCAAATCCAACGGGTTTGAAAAATAAGATCTAGATCCGGTTCATCAGAATCGAGTCTTACGAATCTGGACTGAATGTAGATCCTTTGCCATCTAGTTGTATCTCACCCATTTCCCAACTTAACTTTTGTAACTTTACTCGCAACCACCACTTTTATAGTTTCCTTCGTACTTTCATCTCCTTTAAGGAAAAAAAGACACAAACCCCAATAATCTTTAAACTCCGACGTTATCATCAAATCATCGTCTATTTCTCTCTCCTCGTTTTCTCCAAAACTCACCCCCACCCTACCCACCGTCGCTACCACCTTTCTCTTCGGTTTAATTCAAATTCCAAAACCCTAATTTTTCGATTCAATCAATTTGAATCAGATTAGATTTTTGATGGGAACTTCTAGGGTTTGCACAGAACCCTCACTATCGCCGGAACTCACCTCATCAATAACTCGAATCGATACCATAGACGGAAGCCACGAGTTTCGTATCAACGGATACTCCTTGTCCAAAGGCCTTGGTATCGGCAAGTATATTGCTTCCGATACCTTCATGGTTGGTGGCTATTTGTGGGCAATTTACTATTATCCTGATGGTAAGAGCCCTGAGGATAATGCCAATTATGTTTCCCTCTTCATCGCCCTTGCCAGCGAGGGTACCGATGTTAGGGCCTTGTTCGAGTTGAAGCTTGAGGATCAAAGTGGCAGGCATAATCATAAGATTCATTCCCATTTCGGTCGCCCCCTTGAGACTGGCCCATATACCCTCAAATACCGCGGTAGTATGTGGTATGTTTCCTCGAAATTCCTGCTTCTACTAATTCCTTGCTTCATATACTCCCTAGTGTTTATTACAAATTACCGCCTATTGTCAGACTTTTGCCATAATTTCGTACGTTAAATACCTTTTAGGACTATTTTAGCTGGTTTAATTCTTAGATAGTCAGAGCAGGGAATGAACCCTCTATGATCATTCACGTGGATTTAGTTGAAAGTGCGTCAGAGTTCAGAGATGAAACTACCACAATAGTGAGTATGAAAGAAATGAGGATTTTGGGTATAAGTTGAAAAAAATATTATCTTAGGTATAAATTTGAAAAAGTGTGTTATATTACCAATTTACCCAATCAATTATCACTCGGGAATGTGTTTTATGGCAACAAGACTCACTATGAGGGTAGTTTATGCATGAAAGTCTTCAAATGAGACAAACATATGCCACTACTTACCCCTGGTATATAATAGGTGAATTTCTGTAGGAAGTAAGTTGTTAGGGAAATTAATACAACAACAAGAACAGTTGAGCCTTCATCCTAAAAGGATTCAGGGTGGGCTGACGAATCATGTAAGTCGCATACCTCAAAATGCAAAGAGATGGAAAGAGGAAAGTTAAGCTAACACATATAGGTATAAAATCAAAAAAAACTTTGTTTTCTTTTACAAAAAAGTTAGATATAAAATCACAAATTAGTAAGAATAATTTTTTATGATAATAGTACAAGTGAATGTCTGAAAACATCTTAAAAGTAAACAAAGCATGATTATATAAGATGTTTGGCATATCTCAAAAGTAAACAAATATTCCTCCATTTAAATCCAAATCCAAACAGAACCTTTGACTCTTACATACTTGCCCACAATTTGCATATGACCATATTTTTTCTTATATATTGCAAGGAATCATAAAGATTCTCTTCGTTCGTGGATAGAGGCAAAAAAAGAGATGTCGTGTTTAGATTTGAGTGGAGGGAGTAATATATAGAATAAAAAAATGGATAATTAGTTTAAAACACAACATATATTTAAAAAAACAAGTAAAATAATCAAACTTCATCATGCACATGTATCATTTCTGTCCAAAGTGCTATTTCCATCACCATATACTCTTACAATTTCAAGAAAACTCATTTTTTTCAATCACCTTCAACAATAAACATCATAAAGGAACGGATGCCATCTTGCATTGCCCTTGTCAACTCATCAATAACTATAGATAAGAGAAGGATAAGGACTAGTAGTGGAACCCTGATGTGTTACCCCAATGGTAATGAGAAATTCTTCAATTCTCCCAATGTTAGTTCATAGACTTGTTCTATTCCCCTCATACACCTCCCTTGTGAGGTCAATTCGTGATACAACTTCCTCGCGGGAGCTCACCAAAACACTTCTCTTGGTGCCTTATCATATGTCTTTTCTAAATCAATAGAAAGCGCCCCATATGCAAGTTTGTTAGGGAAATTTTCATAATCAAATAAATGCTTAAAGGAGTGGAAATGGAAGAGATGCATTAAAATTGGGAGAAACGCTTTGGAATAGACTGAGGAAGGGTATGCAAAAGTACACTTAAAAGTGGTTAGAACTTTGAAGACCGTAGACATTAGGACTAAGTTCACCTTCTCACGTGGTCGGTTAGATGAATTATCTCCGACTTGACATGATGTTTAGGGTTGCTTTTTGTCCGATTTTTCAGGAGCACACATGATAGGAGCACACATGATAGGTTGGGTTTGAGCAAAGTATTCATATTTTAGCCTTGCCCTTTTATCCAGCCCCCAACTTTCGTATTTTCAGCCACACACCCCCACTCATTTAAGCACCAGCCACAAACCCACCCCATCAAACCGCCCTATATCCATCGGATCACACTAAACGACACCAATGTAGAGAAGCACCCCAACTTGCTCGAAAACACCCCCATCCCTAGAAACCACCACAACTACAACGAAAACCACCCACCACACTAACTAAAACCACTCACCATTCTCACTCACTAACCACCACACACCCCACACCTACTCATCACACTCACCCACTCACCATTGCTTGATGACCATCTACTCATGAAACCACCTAGGACTAACTCCTATCCATACTCAGTCTAAATCTCCTTCGCATCTTCATTAAACCCACAACCACGACTAGGACTAAAAACCCTACCCCCACCTCAGAAATCCCAACCTCTACCCTCAAACCTCGGTCATCTAACGATGTTGCTTGTGGGTCTTGAACTCGTGCACCAAGAGGTATGGATGAGTCAAGGGTTTTTGTATGATATTTGACTAAAAGTCAGCCTAAATTTCGAGTCAATGGGGGTGTTTAAAACAAGACACCTATCTAGCTTTAAACAAGATTTGTGATGATATTCAATACTACTGTATTGAATAACAATGTAAAATGAGTGAGAATCGGCTATAAAGGTCGAAGAGAAGTTACCAAGTTCAGTTAATCATGCTAGTGAAAATATACACGGATGAATTACAACTTTGAGTAAGTGTAATTTTTGCTTGTTTCAAAACGAAGCTTGATGTACGTACATCTTCGCCTTTTGACCTTATAAGCAAAATGTCTTTTGTATGGGCTAATTGCTGCAGTTTAGGACGAGTAATTTTAACTTGCTGCAAATTTCATGTATTGCTGAATTTGATTTCCTCTGTTTGACTTCCATTATTTTCTTCGCCTTTTCTTTTAAGTTTTTCAATCATGATAGTTTTGAATTCTCTTCTTTTTTTATTTGTTTTATAGTCCTTAAAACACAAACAAAAAATGATCATTCATCAACGCTAGAGGCTCTGTTTGTACTTGTATTCTCCATGTAGCGAATTTTAGGCATGCAAACAACTAGTGGGTCTTCGCTCATGCTGATGGGGAAAGTCATTTGAAGAGAGAGATTGCACAAGGCTAAAGGATAGGCTTATGCTGATGGGGAAAGTCATTTGAAGAGAGAGATTGCATGAGGCTAAAGGATATGATTTCCTGTATTACAGATAATGTGGAAGGTGTCATTCACGTATTCTTTATTGGTAAAAACAAGATAAAGTTTTGAGGAAGACAGTGCCTCAAACAGTGGTAGGCTAGGAGGGGTTAGGTTAGGTTGGGCATATTGAAGGAATATAAAAAGATTTAGGCAACACAGATTCACTGTTCAAAGTTGGATTGTTGCAGTAAGTTTCTTCATCACTGTTTTGATTGTTTTTTCCCTGTCTGGGCGGAGGATTGATGGTTTCTCAAGGGATGATGTTTGGTGACCTCACAAGTATTTTTTAGTTGTAAATCCTTTCCTAGGCTTGTTCGTTTACTTCCACATCTGTGTTTCTGGTTGCTTGTTTCATTTAGAAAAAGGTTTGCCGTAGTGTTGAAGTTCTGTTGTGGATTGTGTATTGCTTATGATGTCAATTATATTTTTGATCCAATTAAGTAGGCGCACAACACACCTGGAACATTTTATCTTACATATAATTGGAGTGAAGTAGCGAGGGTGTTTGTGATTGTTTTGCGTTGCAAGGTGAAGAGGGGCAGATTTCTGCTGGATGTGTCGAGTATTGATTCTCTGCTATAGGGGTCAGTGGTTACATATAGATCAGCCCAGGCAGTGATGGGGACAAGAAAGTTATATGGCTGTATGCTCATATGGGACATATTTTGGGGTTTGATTCCTTGATTGACATGTTTTATGAGATGCAATAGCCGCTATTTGACTAAGGCAGCATTCTTGTTACCCAGCTGCTTCCAAATTGGAGCAATTTATCCGCTGTCTCATCTTCTCACGGTATTTCTGTAACTTGTTGGCTATTAAGATCTTTTTATGTTAAAAGCTCCAATGTGAGCATTGATCATGGAGGAGAGAGCATAAAGTTTCGTCATGGGTTTGATGAATTTAAACTGGGCCTAAATTATGCCACTGGAGGAGTGAAGAGGTAGGCCTTGCCAAGGATTTTTTAGTTACACTCCAGTGCGCTGCCATGGTTTTGCTGTGGGTTTCTAAGTGACCTCACATGTGAAGGGGATTGCCAAGAGCTTCATTATGTGGTCTACCCACATTGGTCATGAAGGAGAGAGTTTACTATCTTATAGACTAAGGGGCTAATCCTCCTATTGCCAAGTGATTTTGGGATAGAACCTCCCTTGAACTTATCAAGTTAATTCTTTCTCCTTCCTTTGGGCGTGGTCCAGCCCGTTTTCATTGTTTAATAGCTACCAACTCAGCTTTTGTCTTCTAGCTTGTATGTTTGGATTCCGAAGTCTTTCCCTTATATTGAATATTCAAAGAGCATGTTCAGATTGACTAGGGCAAAATAATTTGAATAACCCTTCTTTTGCCTCTTAGTTTAAAAAGGCGCGCCTAGGCGCAAGGCGAGGGTAGGCGCAGGGCCTGTGGCATCAGAGGAATGAGGCGTGGGTGTGTGCAAAAGGCTCAAAAAGGCGCGCGCCTCAAGTGAAGGCTCAAGGCGCAACAAGGCGCGCCTTATTCACTTGAGGCTCTAAAAGACACTTTTTCACTAAAAGTCACATGTTAAGCATGTGACTTTCCTTACTTATAATATTTTAGATTAAAAAAACATTCTTTAACCTAATTTTTTACTCCCACTATCATCCAACCAGCAGTTTCTTTCATTTATTTTACTGCTCTTTCTCTCTCCTCTCCTCCTACTTTGCTTCTCAGCAGCTTCTCCTTCTTCTCCTTCTTCTCCTCCTCCTCCTCTGATTTTCTCTTCTCCCTTCTCTGTTTTTCATGGGTTTTTTTTTTTAAATATTGATTCTCTTTCCTTCTCTGATTTTCTCCTCCCTTCTCTGTTTTTCATGGTTTTTTTTTAAATATTTTCCTTCTCTACTTGTACAGTAGCTGCTATGCTGCTGTTTTTTCTGATATTTTGTTACAAAGCTTTCTTCTTCTTCTCCTCTTCCTCCTCTTTCCTTCTCTGATTTTCTGATATTTTGTTACAAAGCTTTCTTCTTCTTCTCCTCTTCCTCCTCTTTCCTTCTCTGATTTTCACTTTCCTTCTCTGATTTTCTCTTCTCCCTTCTCTGTTTTTCATGCAAGGACTCATTGCACAATTTTGAGGAGAGGCAGGATGCTTCTATGTATATATCTCATGAAATGCAGATAAAGTAACTTAATTTTAACGTTTTTTCAACAGTCTTGTTTGCAAATGAATTTCTGCTGGGTGTTTTGTGGAGTTGGGGTTGTTATTTTCTTGTTTGTCTTCAGAACGTTTGGATTTGGGAATTATATCATTTGGATGTAGAGCATTTTCTTGTTCTTCTTGTTTGCCTACGTTTTTCAATTATGTCTTCTTATAGGACATATCGATCTTGATGCCTTCTGTTAACATGCTTTTGATCTTTTGCCTTATTCAGGGGCTATAAACGCTTTTATAAGAGAACGTCGCTGGAATCATCTGATTATCTCAAAGATGATTGCCTTGTGATCACGGGCACTGTTGGTGTGGTCAGATCACATACCGAGGGACCCAAATTATATTCATTACCAGTGCCTCCATCTGATATTGGTAAACAATTTGGGCAACTATTTGAAAGCAAGAAGGGTACTGATGTAACTTTTGAAGTTGATGGAGAATTATTTGCTGCGCATAGAGTAGTCTTGGCAGCACGGTCACCTGTTTTTAGGGCGCAGCTTTTTGGTCCAATGAGGGAGAAGAGTATGAATTCCATCAAGGTTGAAGACATGGAAGCTCCAGTTTTCAAGGTTTAAATCTATGATTTACTTTACCCTTAGTTCTTAATTTCATGCTTTTGTGGGTAGCTTGTTTGCTCTCTTTTGTCTTTATGCTGTTTCTGCGATCTTATGTTGTATCCTGCTGGAAAGTCTCAAGTTCATTGGAAATGTCCAGTCCGTTGAAGATGTTGACTGAACACTCTGATGCTAGAAATTTTTGTAGATTGTGACTGATAATTCTTGTACTAGAAATTTTCAAGCTCAACTACATATATGATAACTATTTTAGTTTGTTGTCTGTCCTCAGTGAGCCGACAGTCATTGAGCGAGGAAAACTCTTTCTATTGAAATTTGGAAAAAAATAAAATCAATAATCAGCAAAAAAGTTCCAAGTACTTGCAATATTTGATAAATAAATGAAAACAAGAAATGAAGTAATTCAAATCAAAAGAAAACTTGTTGATGATGATGATGATACTGGGATAATATTTAAAGTGACACAGTTTGGAATGTCTAAAAATAATACAAACAAAATTTTACAAAAAGAATTTTTTTTAGGGCTTTTATACATGTTCGATTTATAATCTATAAACCCATTTGCCTTTCAGTTTTTTGTTTCACTCCACTGCCTATGAGAGTTCACTCATGACGGTTCCAAAGGATGATTCATGTTAGCCGACCCCAAACCTTTTTGGGACTAAGGCTCTGATGTTGTTGTTGTTGTTGTTGAAGGAAGCGGTTCAAGATTACTGTTTCCTGTTTCCGTGCCCTACTTTTTAGTTCCTAAACTACATACTCCCTCAGTTTCTTCATCATCTTCTAGGATAAATAACAAAATAATTATAAAAGCAACAATGGGGTAAAAGTGAGGTAGGATTAAGATAAGCCAATTTACTTAGAGTCACCTCCTTCCCCATCTGAACACCACCACCAAATTACCTCCACAGAACCACCATCCCCGGCTACATTTTCAATTACAAAATCATCCTTAAGCTCCAAAATTTACAATAAATGCTAGAATCATTTTAATTTGCACATTTGGTATTTCCTTGATTGTAGATCAACGAAGAGCTTTCCGATGTTTTGGTTGGTTTGGCTCCTTGGTAGAGTAGTTGGGGAGAGTATTGGATTCGTGGTGGTGATTTGCTGTGTGGGTTTGGGCAGCATAGGAAGGTGCGTGGATTGCTAGTTGACATCACCAATGGATCAACGTCAAAGGTTGACCGATTGGAGAGGCTTCTTGATCGAGGAGATAAGATAAGAGCTAATCGTGTTGGCTGCGGTACAATTGGATGAAAGGGATGGACAAATGGAAAGGAGAGAGTGAAGAGTGGTAAGTGGCGGTGAATCTTTGAGTTTGCCTTTGCAAGTGGGGACAGAGCACGTCTTTGGTGATGGGTTGGGCTATGGAGTTTAGAGGAATATTGAGATGGTTATGGTAGGGATAGGAGAGAGTGATGGGCTAATGGGTGATGGGTTAATTATTCAGTAATGTTGCCACTGAGTGATTGCACAACTCACAATGCAAAGAGATAAAAAGAAAAGTGTGACAAACCAATGAGAAGAGAAACATAATACTAAAGTCAAGTTAAACCTATAGGTATAAAAACCAAAACTCAAATTTTCTTTTACAAAACATAGATAAAATACAAATTAATAACAATAATTTTTGAAACTAGAAGAATTAATGTTGGAAAAATCTTAAAAGTAAAGAGGGCATGATTATAGGTTTAAGTAAAATGTTTCAAAAATCATAAAAATTTCCGGTTGAAGTAAAATCTTAAAAATTTTAGGTTCAATTGAGCCAGGTTTTGGGTGGTTTGGGTTAAGTTCCTGGTCGGCTCGGCTTTTGCCGGCTCTATCATACACTCTTCAATCCCTAAGGAATCTCGTATAGTTTTCAATACCAAGTAAATGTTAAACAAGATTATGAATACTCCCTCTTTTTCATTGATATCTTCCATAGTTTCTTCCGCTTTCTCTTTTTGGTCATTTACTTTTCTCTCATGCATATGATCAACCTACTTTTTTTATCTCTAGTTTCGCATTGCTTATTATATTTCTTAAAAAATGTCCATTTTTAAGTGGAAGGTATCAATTAAATGGAGGAATTTAACTTGGATTTTGGAGTGGCAATTTTTGTAATTATGTTGTTTACATAAGGATACGCCGGTAAATTTACTCCCAGAAACATACCACAAATAACATACCAAAATGAGAAACAGATGAAACGGGAATACATGGTGAAATGTCTTTAAGAGGAAAATGGGAAGGAGATGAAGAATGGATGAAGGAGGTTTTTGTATTCCTTTTCATCTCTTCTCCTTTGTTTTCTACTCTAAAGAGGTAAATCATTTTCATTGATGTAACCCTGCTTTCTTACTTTCAAATTAATTGGGACTGGATTACTTCCTGTTCTTAGTTAACTTCCTTTGTTGATGTTAGATACGTGCTGTTTTTCATTTAGCCTCTTTGAACAGCGAGATATATTTGATAAGCTCCAGAAAGCCTAGTTAGTTGTTACTGCTCACTTTCTTTTGCTATAAATATTTACCAACTCAGCAATATGTCTAAGACTCTAAGAGTACTGTTTTTCTGTCGAGAAAGCCGTACATTAGACCTTTTATTTAACATCTTTGCATAGTGATATATTATTGATAATTCTGTAGACACTAGCCAGTTGTCACTGCTCCCTTTGTTCTACTTTATATATTTACCATATCAGACGTCAGCTACATGGTTAATAGTGCTTAAGCTGTACATCAGACTTTCTGACCTTGCAATTGTCCTAAAATCTATGACTTTACTGTGATTAGAATTTGTGGCTGCTTGATGATTCGTTATTTCACTGTTATTTGCTGCGATACAGTAGCGCATATTTGATTCATTTTCCTATTCATGTGATGCTAAACCGTCATTAGGGGAGTGTGTAATATTTGTTACTGTGTGATTTTCAGGCTCTACTTCATTTCATATATTGGGATGAATTGCCAGAGATGCACGAGCTTACTGGTTTAAACTCCAAAGGAGCTTCAACCTTAATGGCTCAGCATATGCTTGCTGCTGCAGATCGATACGGACTTGAAAGGCTCAAACTTTTATGCGAGGCTAAACTTTGTGAAGATGTTGCGATAAACACTGTAGCAACAACTCTAGCCTTGGCTGAGCAGCATCATTGTTTACAATTAAAGTCAGATTGCTTAAGGTTTATTGCCCTGCGTGAAAATTTAAGAGGTAAGGGGGACTTTGGTTCAACAATGGGAAAGGGTATGAATACAAGAAAGGGAAAGAAGGGGAAAAGAATGGGATGACCCCAAATTTAGTTCCTTGTTTGGTTAGATAGGAAAGAAATGCCTTATTTTCTGTCCACCACCTATATTTACTAAATCACCACCACCGCTGCAACTACACCACCGTCCACTTCTACCACGTCCACTGTTCACCTGCACCACAAAGAGACATCGACCTCCTGCTGCCGGCGCCACCTTTACACTTCCCATACCCATCACCCTCAACCGCCACCGCCACTAGAAACACCATATTTGAACCGATAAACACCTTCCCCAAGACCCGAAACCCCCTCCCCCATGCACAAAACCACCAGACCTGGTGGTTTTGTGGGTAGGGGAGGGGGTTTCGGGTCTTGGGGATGTTTTTTATCAGTTTAAATATGATCTCTAGTGGTGGTGGTTGGAGTTTTAGATGAGGAGGGATGAATTGGTGGGGGAATAGAGCGGGCAGCGGCTGGGATCAATGATGCTGGGGTGAGCACCGGCGGCCAGGTTGTTGGAGGTGGTGTGACATGGTGGTGGTCGTTGTTGGAGTTGGTGGTAGTGGGTGTGAGTGGTTGTTGAAAGTGATGTGGGGGATGAGGAAAGGGTATGAGATACCCCAGGGGAGGTGAGGGGTAAGGATATAGAAGAGAGTGGATCCGATATAGAAGAGAGTGGATCCCATTCCCTTTGATTGGTCAAACAAACATATACAAAGAGAATTATTACTTTTAATTCCCTTTCCCTTTTTTTTAAACCCCTAACCAAACAGCCCCTAATGTTGTAAGAAACTTTGCATTGTTTGCTTCTGACATTTATGTTGGACAAGGCCCAAATGGACTGAGTAGCCAACATAGGATGTAGTTTGCTATAGCAACAATAACAAAAAATTACTTTGTGCTCTTTAGGTATCTTTTAAAATCATTTAGTAGTGTTCGCCACATGTTGGTTTGTTGGACTCGGCTATTATTTGTAAAAAGCTTCATATAGTTAGCATAAGATGAAGTGTCCACAATCTGCATGTTAAGCTAATTTTTGTGTTGAGGTTGTGACATTGGTATGCTAGATAATATAAAGAACCAAGTAACATAGCTCTTGGTTATACAACTTACTTTCACATCAGCGCTTTAACCTTAGGTTCGATTCCGGCGCACCTAAACACAAGTAACTGAGGCACTAGCTAAATATGTCTTGATTCATCTTAGGTACTATGCTGTCTTCATGCTCTTCCATTTAGCTCTAATATCCCTAGTTCGGCTAGTTGCAAGTTATCCCTTTTCATAATCTTAGACAGTGTGTTATTGTTGCATAAAGGTATTCATAATATTTTTTGTTAACAGTGCGTCTTCTTTGCCGAGTTGTCTCGATGCATAGTAGCACGTTTGGAACAAGTATTTAACACGAATAATTGTTGTTGACGTCAGCTATATCATCATAGACCAGGTGGCCTGATTGACACCAGAATAATGTTATTGGTGTCGACAGTTTTACTGAAGCTTGTAATGTTGTGTTTCAGCTGTGATGCAGACGGATGGTTTTGAGTACCTGAAAATGAGCTGCCCATCGGTCATTTCTGAACTACTCACTTGTGTAGCGAGAATGACTGAGCATTCTAAATCGTCTCTCATGCACAGAAATGAGACTAGCTTGCTAGATGGTAGCGACGTAAATGGAAGAAGGGTGAAGCAGAGGTTATACTGAGTTCACAGTTCGTGTACGATTCATCTGAAGATAATAACTTAGGTGTTTCATGCATTTGAAAATTACTGAATAGATATTGTTCATGTGGATATTTGGAACTCCATATATAGTATCAATTCTTTGTGTTGTGGATGTTCTTGCTTATTTAGCCGTGTATTGTGTAATGTTGCATGTCTTTGGTTACCGATCTTTGTAATGTTTATACAGCAAGACTCTTGCTGTTTGTATGACCTGAAACTTGAGTGTGGGGTTGGACCTGGATTTTATTCAGCATTTATATGTAACATTATTTTTATTTCTTCGTCCACTTGAATTTGTAATTTTAAATTAGTGAAAGTGGCAATTAGTCCCTTTAACTATGCCCATTGGCGAAATTAGGCCCCTCAAGTTGTAAATTCAGCTATCAATCCCCTTCATTTTAACAAAAAGTGAAATTCACCCTCAATTTTAGTAATTACTTAAAACTAGCAAAATTTCATTTTTATATTTATATTTAACAAATAAAGATTACTAATTTCATTTTTAATAATTGATATAAAATTAATTATAATAATTCAATCAAATAATAATTCTAATTACTAAAATTGAGGGCGAATTTCACTTTTAGACTAATTAAATTAGTCCCTTTAACTATGCCCATTGGCGAAATTACTAATTCAATCAAATAATAATTCTAATTTATAACTTTATAATTATATTATATGAAACTAAAGAATTGATTTAGACTAATTAAATTAGAGTTTGTTTAGCCCTTTTCCCAAAAAAAGCTCTCTCTCGCTCTCTTCATTAATCACAGTAGTTAAATTACTAAATTATATACATAATTCTCATATTGATCAAATAATAATTCTAATTTATTAACTTGATTTACCTTCTTCTGTTTACTTCAACATTTCTCGTTCAACATTTCTTTTCTTCAAATAAATCTCCCAAATTTAGGGCAAATTCAGTTTGATCTTCTCATTAAGACAACGGCTGATGTAGGACGGACAAGGGTTTTGTCCTAGGATGTTCTCATTACCTTATTATTAGTTTCCATAATTTAGCTAATAAGAATAAGGTAGTTTTACTTATTTCCTTGTTTATTTCCTAAGTTTAGTTTTAAGAATAAGATAAGTAGTACTAACACTACAACGAAAACTGAAACGGGCGACAAACATTGGCGACTGAAATCAGTCGCCAAACACCTATTGGCGACGGAAAACAGTCGCCAAAAAGTTGTCGCTGACTTTTGTCGCCAAAAAAAATCGGGCGACTATTGTCAGTCGCCAAATTTGGCGACGGAACTGGTAGTCGCCATACTTACATTTTGGCGACAGAAATGGTAGTCGCCAAATTAGCGACAGAAGTAGGGTAGTCGCCAATTTGGCGACGGCCAGTCAGTCGCCAATGTATCCATTTCCGTCGCCAAAGTGCCTGTCTTTCCAGGGGCTTTGGTTTTTGTTGCTCTGTTTTGGCGACTGAATTCAGTCGTCATTTACATCGTTTCAGTCGCTAAATTTCCTGGGCATTTTTCATGAAAATTCATTTCATTTCTGCCAAATCCAATGCGAAATAAATTCAGTACACCTGCAACCAGAAAGTAACCAGCAATTGGTGAGGAACACCCTTTGAAACAACAACCAAATCTCCTTTTATAGAAAAAGAGAACCATTATCAAATTACAAGAACCCGTTACCTAAACTAATAAATCTCCACGTTCGACAATTTTTCCTAAGTTACTAAACTAATTAACTACTTGAAATCCCATGCTAGCTCCACTATCGTCGCCTCCCTTTCCACTTGGATCGTTAGGATCTCCATTAAATGGTCGTGAACCGGGGTTGCAAGAGTAGAAATATGTCTCCATGGCCTTAAGACGTTCTCTCATCAACCGCATATCCTCATCTCTTTCCGCATTTGCGGCTCTTTCTTGGTCAAGTTGCGATTGCAATTGACTTACAAGAGACGGCTCGTAGGTTTGTCGCGGCTCATATGAGGACCTTCTAGTCGGTTCCTTGTAAAACACCTCATGAGCTTGTCCGGTCCCATATACCATACCCTTCTTGTAACCATCCACCAATTTGAACCAAATTTCATTATCTTCCTGCTCAGGGTGGGCCTCTTTCTCTGCCTCATATGCCTCCTATAACATTAAGAAAACTATTATTAGTTAAGCAAAAACAATCATTGTCGAAGTTAACAAAAAAACATCATTAGTTGAGAGAAACTATCTTACATATAACTCTTTGTCCTTCGCCTTAATCCAGATTCTTCTCTGCGTCTTTTCGTTGACCTTGGAATGCGTGTCAAGGAAAAGTTCGGGGACCGTCATCATCGGCTTCTTGCCGCCGTCTTTGTCGCTGCCGTCTTTATTGCTGCTATCCTTCTTCTTCTTCTTCCCTCCCTAAATAGGGAAAATTGTTAATATAAGAAGTATAGTATATTCATTCAAAAAAGAAGTATTCATTCAAAACTTACACTAAAAATACGCGTCAAAAATGATCGTGGTCCCCCGTGATGGGTAGGCTCGACCCCTGCATCTTTCTTCCCTCTTCTTTTGTTGATCTTCTTTTGAGCGGACACGGCTTGGAACTCGGGAGTCTCGTGCCGCTTCATGAGATCTTGATATTTCTCACCTACAATTAAAAAGTATGTTGGTAGTATTAAGATATTTCATTAATTCTTGTATTTACAAGTGACAAAATTTATATATTACATGTACCTTTAAGATGCTCCGGTTCTTTCTTTTTTGAAACAATCTTGTAGATATAGTCTCTATATCTTGTTTTACCAACTTCATGATACCTATCAAGGACGGATTGTTCATGTTCCGGAGCCCAATAGAAAGATTGCTACACAAAAAAAAAACATTAAATGTAATTAGTAGTTAGCTTAATGAGTTTAAAAACAACGATATTAAGTATTTGACTAAAATAATTAAAAAACAACTATAATTAATGCAATTACCCGATACGCATTGAACCAAGCTTCCTTTTGAGCCTTACTAGCTTTCCCCCAAGAAGTAGGCACAGGACCTAACAAACTCTCCTTTGTGCTAGCAGTTACCCCTCGACGAGGAGTCTGATGTCTAAACCTGTAACAAAAATTGTTAATTATAACAAATCAATTTATTACTTTAAAAAATGAATAATACACATTTAATAAACAACAACATTTACCATAGTCCCGCCGGATCAAGTATAATCCGGCCATCCTGGGTGTACTGAATCTGTACACCATCGTCCGAGTCCTCCTCCACTTCAGGCTCGATCTGTACCTCTTCTTCTACTGGTTCCTCTTCTTCTTGCACGGATGACATATTAGCGCGATTACTGGCACCGCCTCGCTGTCTACCTCTGTTGGGAAATGTGTCCTCAACAATAGTGCGATCACGTAATTAAATCTCATGACGAGAATGCGCAAGAGATGATACGAAATTATATAAGTCAACTGACCAACATTAATCGGTAATGATTGGCTAGCTAGAGTTTGACATTACTGTCGTATGACGGTGGTGGTTAGTTGATCCTTTTAGGTCACACCTTTAGGACAATTCCCTTAATTGATAAAGTGATCAAATGTATATTGATACGATTTGATCATATTCCTTAAACTCGTATACCGAGAAATTAGAGGTTAAATCTTATTGTAAGATTTATGTTTAAAATTGAAACGTGTCAATTGTTAAACAATAAACGATATTTTATAATATCGTAATTAGAATGAATTGGGCTATAATTAATACAAAGGTTGTAAATCGTATTGACGATAAATTATCATTTTATATTTGTAATTTTGAATTACTTGTCAATTGATAAATATGATTTATTTAATATGCAATATTTATATGACAAATATTTATATTAAGATAATTGTATTTTATTACCTAAAGACATATAACATGTCACATATTGCATAATTATACAATTGACAAAATGTAAAATGGATAACCATTTTAACCTAAAATGTGACGGTTTGGGGAGGGTTTTAAGGAGTGGTTAAGAAGCATCTTTAATACCCTATTAACCTAATGATTGTAGTATGCCTTGAGAATACTACCTAAAGCCAATAGAATTGCATAGGAAAGGGAAGGTGTTCCCTCTTGTGGCTCCCTATGTTCGGCCGTCCCAAACCCAAGACCACTACAATAAAAGATGTGATCTTCTAATTCACAATATTCATTTCTAGAAAAACCCTTAGCAAATTTTTCTTGAGAGAAAGTTGTTAAAAATCCTCAAAATATTATTATTGTGAGAATAATAAGAATACTAATAAGTCATAATATTAGTATATTAATTCTAATTAAGAAATTAGAATTTGTTTAAGGAAGATCCGTTTCTTGTGCTAGTATACTCAAGGTTTCGGATTCATAAGGGGTTGTCTTGGTGCATCTTAGAGGAGGTGTTCTTGTTGAACATTTTGGAAGATCATCCTAGCATTCCATTCGGACCGTGTGTAAGGGTTCGAAATCTCTCCTATTTCCGCATATTTTCAGCATGCATAAGATCTAATAATATGTTAATTAAAATGTTAATTAAAATCATGATAGTATGACTAAAAGTATTAGATTATGAGACATCTAAACCTAACAATTGGTATCAGAGCAACTAGGTTGTTTGCATGCTTTCCGTTTACGTTTTTACGGAGTTATTAGGATAACAAAAATAAAATTGATATTTCGTTTAATATATGATATGGCCGAAATTAATTAAGCATGAATACCTACTGTTTCTAAAATGTTTTTAGAATATTTGGAATATATTTTGCATATATATTGTTCATTGGTATATTTATTTTCGGTTTTATTAGTTTTTAATGGTTAAAATTTGTTCATTTTGGGAAAAATAGTTAAAATCATCCTTTGGCCGAGATTTTTCAGTATGTTATCACATGTATATCCTATGTTATAAATATGAATTTTCGTAAATTATGGACTTATAATACATGGGATATGAATTTTAAATGTTAAAATGCAATAAGATGAATAAAAATGTGTTTGTATAGTTATATTACGAATTTGACTATAAAAATTTATGAGTATGTCACATGCAATATTTAAAATGTATGCTAAATTTTCCAGAAATTTATCTCATATATTGCATTATTATAGATTTTTAATGTAAAAATCGGGTAATTAGTGACATTATTTCGACTTTAATAGTTTAAGTTTGAATTTGGCCATAAAAATTTAACACGATGTCATATATATTATTTCCAGCATGTATAAAAATTTCGAGATTTTTATCTAATTTTATGCTTGAGAAATAATTTTAAAGGTTAAAATCGTACGATATATGACGAAAATCGCTAAAATTTGCAATAGTTGTTAAAATGGCCGAAAAATTTAACCCATTTTAGTAATATATGATATGTTCATCACCATAATTTTCTTGGGAGCCAAAATTTTCTGTTTTATTTAATTTTAATTTGTTGAAAAGTTGCATTTAAAATTGATATAACAAGAGTCATATAATTAAAAATTTCGGCTATTGGGCAGTGTGCCATTTAATTTTCTGTCCATTTTATGTTCTTAAAGTATTTTGGAAAGTGTAAAATTGTTATTAGTATTTTATTTGCATTTATGGAACTAATTATTGAATTTTCCGACTTAAAATGCTCGTTTTACATATTATTTTCGAAATAAATATTAAAACCGTATAAATACTAATATTTTAAAGTTCTGAAATTTTAAGAACATTCCAGATTTTTAAAAATTTGAATTTTGAAATTTTCGAAATTTTTATGACTCTTTTCGATTTTTATATTATTTTTCCCGCAAAACCGAGTTAAATACCGAACAATATTGAAATATATTAAGTTAAGTCATGTTCAAAGTTTGAGTAAGACTAAATTTTGAAACCGAAAAGAGTTGGGATGATTAACTTAAGAGTGAATTCCGATTCACATTATGCATAGTGTTGTTAAATGTTAAAACACGCAATTCAATAAAACAAGGTATACGATAACTATTTATGTAATTGACATTTAAATAGGACGATTTGGCTTAGGGTTTGCATGATAGTTCATATATTCATAAGCATTGCATATTTTAATTATGAATGTCATGATTTTATTTACGTAATTTTGGGAATTATGTAATTTACTTCGTATGGCCTTAGTTTTTAAATCGGTATTTCCCGTAATGTAAGGGGTTACCGATTCGGTTGTAATTTTGTGATCTCGCATCTCCCAATTGTAATTTATTTCTATTTTATAATGTATAAAGTAGACTAGAAAAGTTGTAATTTTTGTAAATTCTGGAGATCCTTGAAGACGGTGCCATTCGGAAAGGAGTTCCGAACAAGACGGTGTTTACCTCGAAGTGTGTGCCTCGTGAAGTTCAAGGGACCAAAGGAGTTGGTTTCCGAATTTGTACTTTTATTATTTCTTTTCTAGGAAAGGCCATACTAGGGTTTATTTTTTATGCTTTTATTTGCTTTTTATATGTTTGCATGCATAGCCAAATCGTCATATATCGTCTCATGCATTTTTCGATTTAGTCGACCTAGTCATTAATTTATCAATATTTCACCGACTTAGTTCACTTAAACGGAGATAGATAATAAAATTTGACTAGATCTCTTACAAATAAATATTGAGACTTAGCCTTACCAAAAAGTATGGACCCATGAATCCCTTCTTCACAAGAACGTAGGCTCGGCTATACCGGGGTACTAAAATTGTCACGTTGGGTAAGTGGGGTAATAAAGATTACACCTTGAAATTTGGTCGATCTCAACGAAAGTATTCGTAACCGTAGTTGCAATAAGTTCGGGCTAAAGACGATTTTTAGAAAATTGTCGACCGAGAGTTCTAAGGTAGAACCGATTAAAAGGTTAATCCACCAAATTATACCAATATGGGTTGAATCGGCTATACCGTGCCCGAATTAGTATGGGTTTGGGCCTCGGGATTGTTTACTTAATTGGGTAAGAGATCATTAAGTAAATAAACTAAACTTGTTCAAATTTATTTACGAGTTTTTGAAAATGACTTTGTTTTAATTCCTTCAATTTTATTGTAGTTTAATTTTCAACATCATCAATGGCAACCAACGCTCCACCTCTCACTAACGTTTCATGGCTTCGATCCTCTATGGATCGTTGCAAACTCGATAAGCATGGCTCAAATTTTAAGGATTGGGATGCGCAATTACTTTTGGCCGCTCAAGGTGACGATAAGACTCGTTACCTATCCGAAACCGCTCCTCCCGCTCCGACCGCTCGTTCATCGGTCCAAACTCCTGAGGCCTATGAAGCCTACATGAAAGAGTCCTCCGCTCTTAAAAATTTGCTCATCTTCTCCATGGAGCCGGAACTCCAAAGGAGTATGAACAAGTTGACCACATCATATGAGATATACACCAAGCTTGCGACAATGTTTTCGCAAACTCCAAGGGTGATACAATATGAGGCGGCTTCCGCCTTCTTCGACATTAGCTTGAAGGAAGGGCAAAAGATAAGCCCTCATGTGCTCAAACTCGTTGAGCTAGCGGAAACTCTTAAAGTGCAAGGGGTTGATGTTCCCGACTCTCTCATCATTGACCGAGTTCTTCACTCGCTCAATAAGGTGAAATCGTATGCTCAATTCCGGGTGAATTTCAATATGCGAAATCAAGAACCACATTGGACAAATTGCATAAGATGCTCGTCCAAGCCGAGAGGGATATAGGACTTCATGAAAGTTCCACTAAAGATGTTTTAAACATCGAAAAGAAAGGGAAAACAAGCTTCAAGAAGAATGCCTTCAAAGGCAAGGGCAAGAAAACGTTCAAGCCCAAAGCGACCAAAGAAAAGTCCTTTTCGAAAGGCGCTTCCACCTCGTCTTCGAAATCCGAAGACAAGTGCCATTATTGCACGAGGATCGGTCATTGGAAGCGTAATTGCCCCAAATACTTAAGCGATCTCAAAAATGGGAAGGCCACCGCCGTAGGTAAAAAGTCTCGTTTAAATTCATGTCATTTATCAACTTATGTATAGTGACACAAATTTGTTGATATTTACCCTTTTTAATTGTTTTAAAGGGTCACCTCCTAATGATAAGGGCAAGGAGAAGGAAGCATAAAGTTCCTTACTTGGATGGCTATGGTAGCATCCAATTGATCGAAGACTTGAAGAGCTAGGCTCTAATTTTCATATTGTCTTCTTTCATATTTTGCATTTTATTTCTAGAACAATTTACTTTCTTGTAAGACAAGGATTCAAATCCTAAAACAATGGTTGTAATTTTGGATATTAGTGACTTGGTTTTCAACCCGAGTCACTACTTTTGTTCTTAATCAATTTCTTGATTTCTAAAATAAATTACATACCTTGTTAAAACATGAATAATGGTGATTTTATCACGAAATAAACATTGATACGATCAATATAATATAATCAAAGTGTTGATTAAAACGGAGAACTACACCCCATGAGATACTTTCAATCAAATTAAGAAATCATTAATTAATTATACGATGATCATTTTAAGTGAAAATGAGAATGTATACATCACACCTATAAAACTTCAAACATTCATATGCATTGGTTAAATCGAAATTGCTATCCTTATACAAATAAAGGTTATTGTTAAAAGGATAGAGTGGGAGAAAATATTTCGCCCGCAAACCAATGATATACATGTAGGATCTTAGAGAAGATTCATACATGGGAGTCTTAAGAAGAATCCTAAATGAATGAATTGAAGAAACTACGAGAGGACACTGAAGAAACTACGGGAGGACACAAGAGGAAAGATTCCTTATGTTCATTGTTTCAAAGAGAGGATATAATGAAACCCCGTATGAAATCGGAAGGAAAACGGTTCCTTAATAATGATTTTTCTAAATTTATAAGATAAAAGAGAAGAAATCATCTCAATTCTCTCAATGTAGTTATAAGGGAATTATCATGTCATATTCGTCTCGAGGAAACGAAGACATGAAAGAAGTGATGATTGATTGAATGAAGAATAGATCACTATAGGGATAGTGATAGTGATAATGATTCAAGTAATAAATAAAGATTTACATACAAGTAATGAAAGGTTCATTTAAGAAATCGAGTGATATTGTTTTTAGTGGGAGCAACATTCATTAAAGAATTGAACCTACCATTTAGAGAGGATGGGTGATTCTTTAAGGTGTAAAGAATAAGAGGTTCTCAATTCTAGATGAACAAAATATCCTATATCATACGATGATGGAGTTTTACGGGAAGGTTTATTATATTGATAATAAAAGGTCGCCCATTAGAAATCAAAATGGTTAGATATGAATAACCTTGATGAAAATTGTAACAGCCCGTATTTTCGTAAAATCTAATTTAAGCATTTTAAATTATTTTACATAATAAAATAATATTTTAATAATTTATTTCGAAAGATTTTAATTTAAAAGTAAGATCCGTCTTAAGAACCTTAAGTCCTTAAGACGAATACAAACTTGGTAAGGCTTAATCTCGTAACTCAAAAGCCGTCCTATTTTTCCTAGCCCGTTTCATAATACGGAAAGGACGACCCACTTGTACCCTTAAAAACCTCAATGTCGACATAACTCCTTCCTCAAGACTTCATTTCACTGTAAAACAAAAAAACCTCCTAAAACCTCCATTTCTAAGGATTTCTTTTGATCTTTTCTTCTTCATCCATCGATCAAATCAAGGTAAAAATATCATTTTCGGAATCCTCATTCAATTTCCAATCCATCTATCACTTCCGTTTCTCAATCCCTTCATTTCGAAATCTGGCCTGTTTTACATAAATTCCGTTTTGATGTTCTTAAACCCGTTTTTCGTGTTTGTAGGTGAAGGATTGGACAACCCGGACATCGATAGCTACATAGTCGAGGAGGATCTTTAGCCGGATTAGCTTGAAAGGTGACGATAATGAGAAACTCGGCCTTTATGTGTATATTAGCATGTTTGTTGTGTTCTCTTGTTTAGCTTCTGATTTTGTTGAAGTAATAAGTTTAAAGAACTTAGAAACATGTTAGGATGGTTTTTATTTGAGGAAATCTATGCTTTAAGATGTTGTTATATGTTCATATGTGATTTTCAGTTTTTCACAAATTGCGACGGATACTTGATATAACCAATTGAGGATTGTTATGGGACTTGTATGCTGATAGAATAGTAGTATTAGATGTTCATATGGTTGGGCAAATGATGCTTGTAGCGATTTTTGAAGTTTACATGTCGAATTGTGATGTTTTCAAACAAGCTGAAAATGGCGATTTTACGATCAGGCTCTCTGAGCCGGTCGACCGACCGGCCGCCGGTCGACCGGCTGGGAGAGCATTTGTGTGTTTTTTGTAATTTTTGAGAATGTTGGCCTTGAACTGCCAGCCGGCCGACCGGCTGCCTGCCGACCGGCTGGTAGTCATTTTTGTATTGCGTATTTTTGCGAAAAACCTTAAGTAGAAAGAGATCCCAGCCGGCAGACCGGCCGCCTGCCAGCCGGCTGGGAGTGCGTTTGGGTTTTGGGTTACGAAGTTTGCGAAGGCTAGGAATAGGGTTCCCAGCCGGCCGACCGGCTGGGAGTCCGTGTGTTGTCTGTTTTGGAAAAAGAAAGGAAGGCTGAGGAGGTCACCAGCCGGCCGACCGGCTGCCTGCCGACCGGCTGGGGACCCCTGTTGGCTATTTTGATTTTGTAATTTAATCGTAACTTTCAAACGGTTGGTCGGTTTTGGTTGAAACTCGTTCTGTGTACCTTTGACATGTATTTGAGGTCCCCGGAGGATGGGCAACATTATATTGGGTTCGGGAATGGAGTAAGGATAGAGACCCCCCGGTCGGGCAACCGAAAGGGAAACCGGGTCTCCCTCATCTTAGTTCCCGGGGTCAATTAAGTGTTGATTAGAAGTTAAAGGTAGTTCTATAAAGTAGTTCATAGACTTGATTGATATTGTCTTGATGCGTATTAAGTTATGCCTTAAGCTGGCCTCTGAACTTAATACGTGGGTTGTTTGTCGTGTATGGGAACATGCGTTGAGTTTTCGCCTCTGAGTTCCATACATGTCTGTTTGTCGTGTCTGGGACATGCGTTGAGTTTTCTCCTCTGAGTTTAGTACCTTGTGATGTAGTAGGGGAACATGCGTTGAGTTTTCGCCTCTGAGTTCCTTACTTGTGATAGTGAATTGAATGCTAGTCCATGCGTTGAGTTTTCGCCTCTGAGTCTAGTGTTCAGTGATAGCCGGTCCATGCGTTGAGTTTTCGCCTCTGAGTCCTTGCTTGATATTGTGAACTTGGTATTTAGGTTATGCGTTAAGATGTCGCCTCTGAACCTTTTTACTTGCTGAATGTTTGGTAATTAGGTTATGTCTTAAGTTGACCGCTGAACCTCTTTGCTTGATGTTATATCTGCTTGCCTTGATGATGGTACAGTGTCAGATATGCATGATGAGTTATTGATGTTTATTTGATTTGTGGTTAAATCATCCAAGGCGTTGGATGACTCTTAGTTCGGTTTCATAAATAGTTGGATTGAAAGACCCCCCGACTGGGTAACCAGTAGGGAGACCGACTCTCCTTCCTAACGGTTTATGAAGTTGGTTGAGAGCCGTGCATTGTAATCGCATGATAGTAAGAGATCAGATGATGAGATGTTTATGCTTCATGACACCCGTCGTTGAGGGGTGCCAAAGATAAGATTTATAAAACCTCAGCTTAAACTTTTAGATAGGATAAGTCAAGGGTCGAACCACAGAGAGACAAGGTTAATTATGTTTGTGAATTTAAAGTCTATTGAAGGTAACAAAAAAGGGGTTTTGAATTGGGATTTAAACTAACAACTAAGGTAATAAGCTAACAAGAAAATTAAAATAAGATAAAAAGGGGATTAGGAACTTTGGTTCCCCATGGTCAAAACAAGTCAATGAAGGGTAAGAATAATCAAATAAGACAATCCCAAGGAACAAAGAATAAACCTTTAGGTCAATATTCTACCCAATCCTTACGGTCTTAGGGTTCCTACAAAAGCACTAAACTTTCGTTCAAGGGCAATCCCAAAGTTGTTGTTAAACTAATCCTAATAATCTTTCAATCCCAAGGATTAGTTCACCAACAACAATGGGGGATTGGTAATTTAATCATCAAACCTATCCAAGTCAAGTCTTTACATGGTTCCCCTAATTCCTAATCACAAGAATTAGCTATGCATACTTTTTATCATGGAACTAACAATTACCAAGAATATCAAAGAGATGAACATAATCAAAGATGATAATAAAAGAGTAAACATGAAATAAGAAAATAACAACAAGATGAATAACAAGATTGAATTAAAAGGAAAGATTAATTATCACAAACTTACAACTTGAATGGAAATCCTAAGAAGAAAGATGAAAGCTTGATACCAAAAAGTCTAACAATGGAGCCTCCAAACATAAAGTACTTGGTAAAATTACTAGGGTAAAAATAGCTTGAGAAAACTTAACCTAATAGAAGAGTTTTGATCTCTTAAATAAGAAATATTACAAGATTAGGAAATCAGAAAACAAAACGGAAGTCTCGAAACAGGGTCTGGTCGGTCGACCTGTTTTCTCGGTCGGTCGACCGGTTCTGCCAATGCGGACTTATTTTCTGCGAATTTGGGCTTCTGCGAAGAATTGGCCCGATTACGTAGTTGACATCGGTCGGTCGACCACTTTCGATGGTCGGTCGACCGCTTCTCTTTATTTCTAGCTTTGATCCGGCCCGATAATTATACTCGAATGCACCATCCGAATTACTGCTCCAAAAACAGCTTCCTAAAGGCAAATAAGGCTTGGTTTTGCTTACTTCCGCATATTCCTACATACAAAACATAGAAATACCAAAGTAGACAATATGGGAGAAAAAGCAACTAAAAAGTCACGAAAGTGTAAGAAAATACGTGCCAAAAGAGTAAATAAAATGCATAAAATAGGCACGTATCAAACTCCCCAAACCAAACCTTGCTTGTCCTCAAGCAAGCACTAAGACTCAAAAGAAAATAAAACTCCTAATGGAACGGACTTCATACTTTTCACAACCGAACACAACACTATGCTTAACCAATTTAATGCATCCTTCAACTATAATCAAACACAATGTCAAGAGCAAAACGAATTAAACATGTTGGAAAGGCATGCTAAAATTTCGACCTTGCAAGACTCATTCTAATTGGACTCTCGCGGTACGCTCGAGACACTCATGAAAGCAAAGGGTCAAATGTATATGTGAAAGATAAGAAGATAAATAAAAGTAAGGACTCTCACCTATCTACGACCCGTAAGAACATGCCTGCAATCTAACATGAATAAAATCTCTACAACCGTACATATGCATTCCCACACTAAATAACCATGACACATGCCGAGGCAAATTTGGGATTGTGAGGCTAAAGGTAAGAAGGGGTTAAAAATAAGTTATGGGAAGAGGGGTTAAACCGAGCTAACATCCGTCTATCCACACTATAAGATCACTTCTTATTGTTTGCTTTTTTTTTTTTTTTTTCTTTCATATATGCCAATGTTCCACAATTCTTCCAAATATTTTTTTTTCTTTCTTTTCTCCTTTTTTTTTTTTTTTTTTTTTTCTTTTTTTTTTTGAAAAACTGGCCCATTCAATGGTCCTGGTCGACCGACCAGGGGAACTGGTCGACCGACCAGCCTTGAAAACAGGCTGCTCCGTTTTTTTTTTCTATCATTCCCTTTTTTTTTTTTCGTTTTCTGTGTCTTTCTTTTTCTCCCTTTTTTTTTTCTTTCATTCTCCCAAAATCAAAATTCACCGATGAAGCATAAACCAAAGGATGGCAAGGAAAACAGTCCCACTACTAAATTGCTAGCTCGGCTAGGGTAAGCAAGTTTTAGAATGTAGCAAATGGGTAAAAGAGTCCAATTTGGCTATGTGAGGATAATGGGAATAATGAGAAAGGGGGACCTCTACCACATGTGTCAACAAACCACAAAACCGAATGCATACAGGTATTAAGAAGACAAAATTCATGTTTATGCATATTGATGTAACATGCCTCAAGAGGAGAAACTACTCACAACCTATATGAAATCGGTCATGGATGTCACCGATTTATTAAGCTCTAATCCTTAGAATATGTAGTAGCTTGCCAAGAAGAGAGTCAAGTCTAATAATTTAGCATGAAATCAACAAAAACTCGTAGATAATGCAAAAGACTAGCTTGAAAATTTTTGAAAAATGCAAGGCAAAGCAATAAATGTTATGTGAGGCATGAATTGTATTTATCCGTTCCGACTCGACCTAAAAACTTAAGACAGAGAAGAACGCGCGACAGGTAAGCACACGCGGCAAGAGGGGATGGAAACAAGGAAAACACCTAAAGGAATGAAAAACAAAAGACACAAAAACAATTGCATACTCACAAAGGAGTATGCAAACACCCTCCCCAAACCAAAACGCACAATGCCCTCATTGTGCTCATCAGCATACAACCACAGCAAAGGGATGGGGGTAGGCGGAAAAGAAGCAAACAAAGAAAAGAAAAGGAAAAAGACTAAAAACTACAAACAGAGTCTATGGAGGAAGGAGGGGAAAACTGTAAATCGAAAGAGGAAAATTGGAAATCTAAGGGAGGAAAACACTTACAAAATAAATGTGGACCTCCCCAAACCGAACCAAGGAAAGGGGACCTCCCCAAACCGAACCCCAAAGAGGGTAAGGTTAAGCACGTCCCTATCCCGCTGAGTCGTAGAACGGCTCAGCGTTCTCCTCACCTTCTCCCTCATCGCCATCCTCCTCAGACCCTACTCCTGTTCCTGAGGCAGAGCCTGAAGCTTCACCATGGTCACGACCGCCTGCGAGAGGTGTGTACCAGGTGGGGTGAGTCCACGGGCCGGTTGGGAGCCTACCTTGTGTGGCATACTCCCTGTAAACCGGGTATTGGAAGAGACTATCGTCCAACCGCTTTTGGCTGAACTGCGTGCAAAGACTCGCCAGCATTTGTGGCATAGATGAGTAAGAAGGCGGTAGGTGATCTCGTCCATAGTGACAAGGCCTGCAAACCCGGTCCCAATGAGCATAGCAACCACCTCATCATGGCATCCCAAGGCATGCAAAGCTGAAACACAAAGGAAACGGGTCGCCACTACCGCGCACTGAGCGCTCAGATGGAGGAATCGGGCCTTCTGGGCCGGAGAGATGAAAGTGATCTGCGGATAAAGAAATTGGCCTTAGAACCCTAATATCGGTCTTGAAATTGGGTTTCTTGAAATTGGGTTTCTTGAAATTGCGGATAAAGAAATTGGCCTTAGAACCCTAAAATCTGCGCCTTGTAGGTTACGTAGCATTAGGTTTCTTGAAATTGGCCTTAGAACCCTAATATCGGTCTCCCCCTTGAATCTCACGCCATCCATAGTAATTCCCTCCATGGATCGTCTTGAAGATAAAGAAAATCAAGAGCCGAAGCTCTGATACCACTTATGATACGAATTCTTGATCAAAGAACTCGTCCGCGGAAGCCTTCTTGTAAATCTTGGAAACAATCTTGAATGAAATAATAAAATAGGACAATTAAAGGACAATCTTGGATGAATCTTGGAATAATGATGATGGATGATGAGATGGACGGTGATGATGATGTCGATGGTGGTGATGATGGCCGTCGGTGGTGGTGATCTTGGTGGTTGTTTATTGTAGTTGTGACGGTCTTGAGGTGAATCCCCAAGGTAGAAGGATATTTGTTTGCCCTAGACCTATAGGACACCCAATGGTGAATTACGCCCTAGACCTATAGTTTGTAATTCGTGCTAATACTTGAAACGCGACAAATATTAACGGTTCGGATCAACACTCGATGAGTCCTTGAGATTTCTTTAAGAAAGCCTTAAAAAGAAAACTTGTGATTTTTATTTGATTTGATAATTAACTGAAAAACAAAAGAGAATAATGTGCCCTATTTATAATCAAGGCCACACGTCCCAACACACATGCCTCCAAGATTTCGGATTCTTGAATCCGTCTCCGAATAAGAGTCCTAAAATATATCTTAATGGATTAAAATTAATCCTTATTAAATCCTAAATCTATTCTAGGTTGTTAAATAATTAAATAAACTAATCCTAACAACCTTAGAACTAACTAGATAGTAACTAACTTTGTAACAAACTTTGTAACTAACTACTAATTTGTAACAACCTTAGTAACCACCTAATAACAAACTTTCCTAACAAACCATAACTAACTTCTTAAAGATAAAAATAACATAGTAATTAAATATACTCCAAGTCTTTCTTGGAATCCGAATTAGCCGTGACATCCACCACTCGTGTCCGAGCCATGATCGGTCCTTCGACAGCCCATGACCGAGCAACCCATGATCCATGGACCGTGCCTTCCCAACTCGGGCCGTTCCCAACCGTTTGCCCTTCCTTCGATTCGAATTGTTGCTTGATCTTACTTTATTAGCCCAAGGTCGCAAAGCCCACCAAATCTTTACTAGACAATACACTAGCCATACTATAATTAATGTTAAGATAACTAATATATTTTGCCTCAACGTTTTGTGCTTATGATAACGATTAGATGCCCTATCCATATTCGGATCATCCCCTCCTCCTTTAAAGAGAATTGACCTCAATTCTTGATGTTTAGAATTCAAGAACCTTTGATCTTGGGATATATTACCTGCGATAGAGAACAAGGGTTGGTATGTCAAGTTAACCATCGTGTGGTCGCGCCTCCTAACACTATCACGCGACACCACTATGTCTACGCCCTCCTCCTTAGCATCCCAATTCTTCCCAAGAAAGCCATCTATACTTATATCTAAAGGAGTCTTGTAACCTCCTTGACTTAGTACGATCCCCGCTTCCCTTGCCTTAGCTCACACCATACTCGTACCTCGCAACACCCTACTATCCTCCTCGAAAACTGCTGCTGCCCGTGGTTCACGCCCCACCGCAGCCCTCTTAGCCACCTCCGTGCTAACCAACTCTTTGCGCATACCCTCGGTTACCTCAGCCTTCACCGCATCTTCATGTCTGTTTTTGCTCACCGTAATTGCGTTGTATGGACCCTCGACCCTAGGTATAATTTTCCTTTTCTTTCTAATTGGAAATTGTTCTTCCCCCAAGTACTCTTTCATTACATTTCTAGTCTCTAACGGCTTGGACTTCCCGTGTTTAGTGAACATGCGTTTATGGCCCTCATTCACAACGGCCTTCCTTTTCTTCGACTCCTTATTCGAGATCAAAGTATAGTCCATACCAGATTTCCCTACCCCATATAAGAATTCATCTATGCATATCCCTAATGGAGTTTCATAAGCATTTTTTCTTGTGAATGGCCTGATTTTTATTTGCCTTAAAGCATAATGGACGGATCTCAGCAACTTTGGTTTCAAACTATCCTTACTTGTTTCATCCTTCACATGTAACTCTTGGGTCTGATTGCTTCTATTAATGGCCTGCATAGGAAGTGTAGTCCTTGGAACTAAGCTCATCCGACATTCCGCCCTTGCTAAAGATGGTAACCCAGGTGGTAGATCGTCCCTCAATCCCCTCACCAGTTTTGTCATCTCCGCCCTTACCTTTCCCTTTGCTAATCCTCCTTCTAAACCCAAAGCATCTAACCTGTCCCCCTTTATGGCTCGTTCTCCTCTCCTTTCTTTCGTACTCATAGGAAGACTACGCCTTTTGCTTCTCTCGGTATTCATATCTCATACAGCTTGTGGAGTCATTGGTTTTAGAATGATCTTCTTACCTTTATTCATTAGCTCATAGTCGTTGGCCCTTCCTCGATGCAAAACATCTCTATCGAACAGCCAAGGTCGACCCAATAGGATATGACATGCCTCCATAGGTATTACATCGCATACTATGCTGTCTTGATACGATCCCATAGTTATCCCTAACCGCACCTGCTTGGTTACCTCCAACACGCTCCCATCCTCTAACCAATGCAATGGATATGGGTTTGGGTGTGTGGTTGTAGTCAAAACTAATTTGGAAACCATCTCCTCCGATGCTATGTTGGCACAACTACCCCCATCTATGATCACACTGCACCACTTGTCCCTAACTTGACACTTGGTGTGAAAAATTTGTGTCCTTTGATCGGTTGTGATTGAGTCGGTTTGAACTTGTAGGTTACGTAGCATTAGGTTTCTTGAAATTGGCCTTAGAACCCTAATATCGGTCTCCCCCTTGAATCTCACGCCATCCATAGTAATTCCCTCCATGGATCGTCTTGAAGATAAAGAAAATCAAGAGCCGAAGCTCTGATACCACTTATGATACGAATTCTTGATCAAAGAACTCGTCCGCGGAAGCCTTCTTGTAAATCTTGGAAACAATCTTGAATGAAATAATAAAATAGGACAATTAAAGGACAATCTTGGATGAATCTTGGAATAATGATGATGGATGATGAGATGGACGGTGATGATGATGTCGATGGTGGTGATGATGGCCGTCGGTGGTGGTGATCTTGGTGGTTGTTTATTGTAGTTGTGACGGTCTTGAGGTGAATCCCCAAGGTAGAAGGATATTTGTTTGCCCTAGACCTATAGGACACCCAATGGTGAATTACGCCCTAGACCTATAGTTTGTAATTCGTGCTAATACTTGAAACGCGACAAATATTAACGGTTCGGATCAACACTCGATGAGTCCTTGAGATTTCTTTAAGAAAGCCTTAAAAAGAAAACTTGTGATTTTTATTTGATTTGATAATTAACTGAAAAACAAAAGAGAATAATGTGCCCTATTTATAATCAAGGCCACACGTCCCAACACACATGCCTCCAAGATTTCGGATTCTTGAATCCGTCTCCGAATAAGAGTCCTAAAATATATCTTAATGGATTAAAATTAATCCTTATTAAATCCTAAATCTATTCTAGGTTGTTAAATAATTAAATAAACTAATCCTAACAACCTTAGAACTAACTAGATAGTAACTAACTTTGTAACAAACTTTGTAACTAACTACTAATTTGTAACAACCTTAGTAACCACCTAATAACAAACTTTCCTAACAAACCATAACTAACTTCTTAAAGATAAAAATAACATAGTAATTAAATATACTCCAAGTCTTTCTTGGAATCCGAATTAGCCGTGACATCCACCACTCGTGTCCGAGCCATGATCGGTCCTTCGACAGCCCATGACCGAGCAACCCATGATCCATGGACCGTGCCTTCCCAACTCGGGCCGTTCCCAACCGTTTGCCCTTCCTTCGATTCGAATTGTTGCTTGATCTTACTTTATTAGCCCAAGGTCGCAAAGCCCACCAAATCTTTACTAGACAATACACTAGCCATACTATAATTAATGTTAAGATAGCTAATATATTTTGCCTCAACGTTTTGTGCTTATGATAGCGATTTGATGCCCTATCCATATTCGGATCACAACGAGGCTAGTCGTCCTGGTAGTTTCTCATTGATAGCTTCGCAGATGTCCCGTAGCCACGTGAAGACATATGGTGGCGAGGTTGATCCGCTAGCTCTTACCGAGTGGTTCAGAGAGATGGAAAAGAGCTTCACTATGTATTCGGTGGGTAGAGAGGATAGAGTGCGGCTAGCCACTCACTTTCTTACCCTTGAGGCCGATAGGTGGTGGGCGTTGACTGGACCTACCTTCTTTCTTGATCCATTGTTCGATTGGGATGCTTTTAAGGATAAGCTCGAGACGAGGTTCTATCCTAAAGAGCTCAGATCACAGCGACTCAAAGAATTCATGGATTTGAAGCAAGGCAGGATGTCAGTTCAGGAGTTCACAGACCGTTTCAATCAACTTGCTCACTTCGCATCGAGATTTGTTAGAGATGAGGCCGAGAGAGTCTACTTTTACCGTGGCAAGCTAGGACCGCGCATCGAGAGCATGGTTCGTCGAGATTCGACTTCTTTTGTGGAGGTATATGATGATGCTATTTGGGCCGAGAGTTCTATTCGTGCCATAGATGCTGAGACCCGTGCTGCTACTTCTAGTGTGACTCCTCACCAGAGATCAGTGTACCAGGGGAAGAGACCATTTGTTCCTTCTACTTCTTCGCCTTCTTCCCAGAAGAAGCGTTTTGAGAGGTTCTCTGCTCCGGTTGCTAAGACCACATTTCACACCGACACTGCTTCTACCGTTTGCCGCCGTTGTGGTAAACCGCTTCATCCAGGGTTTGATTGTTTCAAGAATGCCTATAAGTGTTATACTTGTAATGGATATGGGCGTAGGTCCTTTGATTGTCCTGATAAGGATACTGTTCTTGGCAAGGCTGCCACTGCTGCTGCAGCTACCAGAGGAGGAAAGCCGAAGGGGAAGATCTTCGTGATGACTAGGGCTGAGGCAGAGGCTCATCCAGACATTGTTGCCGGTATCTTTTCTGTTCTTGGCGCTGAGTGCCTTATCTTGTTCGATACTGGAGCTTCTCTTTCTTTTATATCGACTCAGTTCGCAGACCGTTTAGCTCTTGAGTCTTCATTGGTTGAGGAGACTTCCATTTCCTTACCTTCTGGAGACGTGTTTTCCTGCTCTTCGTCCCATAGGGATGTTCCTATTATTATTGGTCAAGCCACATTTCCAGCGGACTTACTGAGATTTCCTCTCGAGGAGTTTGACATTATCCTCGGTATGGATTGGTTATCGCGATACCATGCTCGCTTCGAGTGTCGCGACCAGAAAATCTGCTTGAGGAGTTCTTCAGGAGTTCGTGTTTCCTATAGGGGAACTCGCCCTCAAAAGGGTGTCCGAGTGATTTCTTCGATGAAAGCTTCTCATCTCCTTAGGAAGGGTTGCCAAGCCTTCCTGTGTGTTGTTACAGCTGCTAAGCCATCGCTACCGAAGCTTGAAGATGTAGCCATTGTTTGTGAGTATCCAGATGTGTTCCCTGATGACTTGCCAAGGATACCGCCAGAGAGAGATGTGGAGTTTACCATAGAGCTTGTTCCGGGTACCGGACCGATTTCCAAAGCTCCTTACCGTATGGCTCCGCCAGAGTTGAAGGAATTGAAGCAACAGTTGGAAGAGATGATCGAGAAGGGTTTCATTAGACCTAGTGCTTCTCTGTGGGGTGCTCCCGTTTTGTTTGTTAAGAAGAAAGATGGTTCCATGAGACTTTGCATTGGCTATAGAGAGCTGAACCGAGTGACCGTGAAGAACATATATCCTTTGCCTAGGATAGATGACTTGTTTGATCAGTTGAGAGGTGCTTCTAAGTTTTCTAAGATTGATCTTCGATCGGGTTATCATCAGATTCCAGTGAGAGAGGCTGATATTGCGAAGACTGCTTTTCGTACCAGATATGGGCATTTCGAGTTCGTGGTTATGCCTTTTGGGTTGACTAATGCACCGGCTATTTTCATGGATCAGATGAACCGTACCTTTAGTGAGTATCTTGACACTTGTGTTGTGGTGTTTATTGATGACATTCTCATTTATTCGAAGACCGATGAGGAACATGCTGAGCATCTTCGATTGATTCTCGGGATATTGCGTCGACAGAAGTGGTTCGCGAAGTTCTCTAAGTGTGAGTTTTGGCTTTCTAAGGTTGCATTTCTTGGACATGTGATATCTAGTGAGGGAGTTATGGTTGATCCCGCGAAGATTGAGGCTGTTGTTGATTGGGAGAGTCCCAAAGATGTTGGAGAGATCCGTAGTTTCCTTGGATTGGCTGGTTATTATCGTAGATTCGTTGAGGATTTCTCTAGATTAGCCCGCCCGATGACTCAGTTATTGAAGAAGGAAGCTAAGTTTGTTTGGACCGACAAGTGTGAAAGTTCTTTCCATGAGTTGAAGACCAGATTGACTTCCGCCCCCGTGCTAGCTTTGCCAGAGATCGGAGTTGACTTTGATGTGTATTGTGATGCTTCGATGTTAGGGCTAGGATGTGTTCTGATGCAAAGTGGGAAGGTGATAGCCTATTCATCTAGACAGTTGAGAGTTCATGAGGTGAACTATCCGACACATGATTTGGAGTTGGCCGCAGTCGTTCATGCTTTGAAGATGTGGCGACATTACCTGATTGGATCCCATTGCCGTATTTTCACAGATCACAAGAGTCTTAAGTACATTTTTACCCAGAAAGACCTTAACATGAGACAGAGACGTTGGCTAGAGTTGGTGAAAGATTACGACCTTGAGTTGTTATATCATGAGGGAAAAGCCAATGTAGTTGCTGATGCGCTTAGCCGCAAGACTTCTCACTCGATGAGTGCCATGAGAGTATTGCCCTATGAGTTGTGTTCCGAGTTCCGGAAGCTGAGGTTAGAGATGGTGGGTAGTGGTTTTGATTGGTTAGCTGCTATGACTGCCGAACCGTGTTTATATTGGGAGATTCGCCAGAGTTTACCTTCAGATGCCGATTTCAAGAAGTTCGAGGCTAAGATTTTGAGTGGTGTTGCACCTGACTTGGTGATTGATGCTGATGGTTTCCTTAGGTTCCGTGGTAGGATGTATGTTCCTGATGTGCCAGATTTGAGGAAGAGGGTTCTTGATGAGGCTCATTTGACATCGTATTCAGTTCATCCGGGTAGAGAGAAGATGCACAAGGACTTAGGACTTATATTTTGGTGGCCCGGGATGAAGAAAGACATTCTGGATTATGTTAGTAGGTGCTTGACTTGTCAACAAGTCAAGATAGAGCATAGGAAAGGACGACCCACTTGATGAAAATTGTAACAGCCCGTATTTTCGTAAAATCTAATTTAAGCATTTTAAATTATTTTACATAATAAAATAATATTTTAATAATTTATTTCGAAAGATTTTAATTTAAAAGTAAGATCCGTCTTAAGAACCTTAAGTCCTTAACACGAATACAAACTTGGTAAGGCTTAATCTCGTAACTCAAAAGCCGTCCTATTTTTCCTAGCCCGTTTCATAATACGGAAAGGACGACCCACTTGTACCCTTAAAAACCTCAATGTCGACATAACTCCTTCCTCAAGACTTCATTTCACTGTAAAACAAAAAAACCTCCTAAAACCTCCATTTCTAAGGATTTCTTTTGATCTTTTCTTCTTCATCCATCGATCAAATCAAGGTAAAAATATCATTTTCGGAATCCTCATTCAATTTCCAAGCCATCTATCACTTCCGTTTCTCAATCCCTTCATTTCGAAATCTGGCCTGTTTTACATAAATTCCGTTTTGATGTTCTTAAACCCGTTTTTCGTGTTTGTAGGTGAAGGATTGGACAACCCGGACATCGATAGCTACATAGTCGAGGAGGATCTTTAGCCGGATTAGCTTGAAAGGTGACGATAATGAGAAACTCGGCCTTTATGTGTATATTAGCATGTTTGTTGTGTTCTCTTGTTTAGCTTCTGATTTTGTTGAAGTAATAAGTTTAAAGAACTTAGAAACATGTTAGGATGGTTTTTATTTGAGGAAATCCATGCTTTAAGATGTTGTTATATGTTCATATGTGATTTTCAGTTTTTCACAAATTGCGACGGATACTTGATATAACCAATTGAGGATTGTTATGGGACTTGTATGCTGATAGAATAGTAGTATTAGATGTTCATATGGTTGGGCAAATGATGCTTGTAGCGATTTTTGAAGTTTACATGTCGAATTGTGATGTTTTCAAACAAGCTGAAAATGGCGATTTTACGATCAGGCTCTCTGAGCCGGTCGACCGGCTGGGAGAGCATTTGTGTGTTTTTTGTAATTTTTGAGAATGTTGGCCTTGAATTGCCAGCCGGCCGACCGGTTGCCTGCCGACCGGCTGGTAGTCATTTTTGTATTGCGTATTTTTGCGAAAAACCTTAAGTAGAAAGAGATCCCAGCCGGCAGACCGGCCGCCTGCCAGCCGGCTGGGAGTGCGTTTGGGTTTTGGGTTACGAAGTTTGCGAAGGCTAGGAATAGGGTTCCCAGCCGGCCGACCGGCTGCCTGCCGACCGGCTGGGAGTCCGTGTGTTGTCTGTTTTGGAAAAAGAAAGGAAGGCTGAGGAGGTCACCAGCCGGCCGACCGGCTGCCTGCCGACCGGCTGGGGACCCCTGTTGGCTATTTTGATTTTGTAATTTAATCGTAACTTTCAAACGGTTGGTCGGTTTTGGTTGAAACTCGTTCTGTGTACCTTTGACATGTATTTGAGGTCCCCGGAGGATGGGCAACATTATATTGGGTTCGGGAATGGAGTAAGGATAGAGACCCCCCGGTCGGGCAACCGAAAGGGAAACCGGGTCTCCCTCATCTTAGTTCCCGGGGTCAATTAAGTGTTGATTAGAAGTTAAAGGTAGTTCTATAAAGTAATTCATAGACTTGATTGATATTGTCTTGATGCGTATTAAGTTATGCCTTAAGCTGGCCTCTGAACTTAATACGTGGGTTGTTTGTCGTGTATGGGAACATGCGTTGAGTTTTCGCCTCTGAGTTCCATACATGTCTGTTTGTCGTGTCTGGGACATGCGTTGAGTTTTCGCCTCTGAGTTTAGTACCTTGTGATGTAGTAGGGGAACATGCGTTGAGTTTTCGCCTCTGAGTTCCTTACTTGTGATAGTGAATTGAATGCTAGTCCATGCGTTGAGTTTTCGCCTCTGAGTCTAGTGTTCAGTGATAGCCGGTCCATGCGTTGAGTTTTCGCCTCTGAGTCCTTGCTTGATATTGTGAACTTGGTATTTAGGTTATGCGTTAAGATGTCGCCTCTGAACCTTTTTACTTGCTGAATGTTTGGTAATTAGGTTATGTCTTAAGTTGACTGCTGAACCTCTTTGCTTGATGTTATATCTGCTTGCCTTGATGATGGTACAGTGTCAGATATGCATGATGAGTTATTGATGTTTATTTGATTTGTGGTTAAATCATCCAAGGCATTGGATGACTCTTAGTTCGGTTTCATAAATAGTTGGATTGAAAGACCCCCCGACTGGGTAACCAGTAGGGAGACCAGCTCTCCTTCCTAACGGTTTATGAAGTTGGTTGAGAGCCGTGCATTGTAATCGCATGATAGTAAGAGATCAGATGATGAGATGTTTATGCTTCACATGTTGTTATATGTTGGAGTATTCTGTATTGTTTTATGTGTTACGTGTTGTCACGAAAGGTGGCTAGGAGAACTCTAGTCACTCCCCACTGATTGTGGCGTACATGTTTTCATGTACGTAGGTACATGCAGGTTGGAGATGGGATCACTGGAGGGCTAGCGAGTGATGATCCTTCATCATATGACTTATACCCTATCGTTAGCTAGACTGTTAGACTTTTGTTACTTTACGTTTTGGTGCCAGTAGGGATGTTCCATCCCAGGCTGTGTATATATTTCATTTCAGTACTTATAACTGTTACTTATCTATCTTGGTTTTATTTCAGTTTCAGTTTCTGTTCAGTTTAAGACTTCTCGCATGTTGTTTATCTTTTAAAAAGTTTTAAATTCCGCTGCATTTTTAGTACCTTTGTATGTTTATATTTCCGCTTTCGCGAGGGGTTTTACAAAAATAGCCAAGATGTTTGAAAATAGTAAGAGTGATGAAATCACTAATAACTACAATATAGATTTCAGCACATAAGTGACTAGATAGTTTCAAGTGATTCTTTAATCCCTCTAGTATATCCATACGTCATGAGTTATAAGATAACGGTGGGAGCTTCCCTCAGGAAAGGGAACTCAAAATCTAGAATGTGTTCTAGATATGTGCTCAAATAAGATCATATTATGTGAGATAATATGAGTCGGAAGGAGACCAAAATTTGTAAGTTTTGCAATCATGAATAACAGGTTTATTCGCAAAACACTAATACAAATAGATGATCGTGCATCAAATGCAATGAAATAGTATTGACTGTTTTTGCATGACAATGTCATTTGAGTTGTAATTAACTCAAGATAAAAGATACTTTGTCCAAATGCAAATGGGTTGTAAGAGACAATATTGAACCCCATAAAGTGAACTGGATTGACTTAGTATAGCCCCTAGCCGCTTAGATGAGGTGACATCTCAAAGCGACTAGAATGTGAGGCGACTGATGGCAAGTTCAAGTGCCATAGAGTCATATGTGATGACTAGTCGATCACATAGGCAGACTGCAAGAGACACTCTGTCGGGCAAAGTGACCGCTTATAGAGTTCTGGAAATTTTATAATAGCCGGGTCGTGGCTGCTATAGTATTCTTGTGAGTCAATTCTTAGACTAAAGACTACTCTCCCAAGATGGTACAGTGCAGGCATAACCTTGATCCATTCTCTACGACTTTTCGTAACTGGAGTCAAATGGGATTGATTTGGGTTGTGACTGACTGTGACTAGTTGAAAGAAGTAGTGCGATAGAAATTGTCCACCTCTTGTCAGGGTTGTTCAAATCTCAAGGCCACTCGAGGAGAAGTTAACTGGAAATGCGTGGCCACGCTCGGAAGGTATCTATGGTAGATAATTCCGGTCAAACAGTTATTCTCCAGATCAAGGAAACCACTCATGATATGATCGAATGCAAGTACGACCTCAGAGAGACATCTTGCATTGAGTGTGAGATTGTAATAGGACAAGAGAATTGGTGACGCACTCTTGTCGAGGACAAGTGGGAGATTGTTGGGAAATGTGTCCTCAACAATAGTGCGATCACGTAATTAAATCTCATGACGAGAATGCGCAAGGGATGATACGAAATTATATAAGTCAACTGACCAACATTAATCGGTAATGATTGGCTAGCTAGAGTTTGACATTACTGTCGTATGACGGTGGTGGTTAGTTGATCCCTTTAGGTCACACCTTTAGGACAATTCCCTTAATTGATAAAGTGATCAAATGTATATTGATACGATTTGATCATATTCCTTAAACTCGTATACCGAGAAATCAGAGGTTAAATCTTATTGTAAGATTTATGTTTAAAATTTAAACGTGTCAATTGTTAAACAATAAACGATATTTTATAATATCGTAATTAGAATGAATTGGGCTATAATTAATACAAAGGTTGTAAATCGTATTGACGATAAATTATCATTTTATATTTGTAATTTTGAATTACTTGTCAATTGATAAATATGATTTATTTAATATGCAATATTTATATGACAAATATTTATATTAAGATAATTGTATTTTATTACCTAAAGACATATAACATGTCACATATTGCATAATTATACAATTGACAAAATGTAAAATGGATAACCATTTTAACCTAAAATGTGACGGTTTGGGGAGGGTTTTAAGGAGTGTTTAAGAAGCATCTTTAATACCCTATTAACCTAATGATTGTAGTATGCCTTGAGAATACTACCTAAGGCCAATAGAATTGCATAGGAAAGGGAAGGTGTTCCCTCTTGTGGCTCCCTATGTTCGGCCGTCCCAAACCCAAGACCACTACAATAAAAGTTGTGATCTTCTAATTCACAATATTCATTTCTAGAAAAACCCTTAGCAAATTTTTCTAGAGAGAAAGTTGTTAAAAATCCTTAAAATATTATTATTGTGAGAATAATAAGAATACTAATAAGTCATAATATTGGTATATTAATTCTAATTAAGAAATTAGAATTGTTTAAGGAAGATCCGTTTCTTGTGCTAGTATACTCAAGGTTTCGGATTCATAAGGGGTTGTCTTGGTGCATCTTAGAGGAGGTGTTCTTGTTGAACATTTTGGAAGATCATCCTAGCATTCCATTCGGACCGTGTGTAAGGGTTCGAAATCTCTCCTATTTCCGCATATTTTCAGCATGCATAAGATCTAATAATATGTTAATTAAAATCATGTTAGTATGACTAAAAGTATTAGATTATGAGACATCTAAACCTAACAACCTCGACCTCCTGCCATCTACAATCACATAAATGAAAATATTAGTAGGTGAAGAAAAAACATAAAATAAACCTATCAAACATGAATTTAAAATTGTACAACTATTATATACCAAATTAATCATCATCCTCATCCTCTTCTTGGTCTTCATCATCATCATCATCATCACCAACATCCTCATCCTCATCCTCATCCTCATCCTCATTGTCTACATCATCATCATGCACTCCCACTACTTCTTCAATGTCCTCCCATCCTTCTTCCAACTCAATATTAATAGTCTCATTATCCTCCTCCTCTTCCAACTCATCGTCATCTTCATCTTCATTATCGTGAATGATTTCGTCTGTTGGAGACAAAATTGTCCCATTTGCTACTATTTCTTCTTGAAAAAAGGAGGTATCAATTTGTGATCGTGCCTTTGTCTTAATGACTGCCCACCATGCCTTACTATTTCTATCATTTGTCGTGCTTGGATAGGAAGCAAAATACACTTGTTGAGCCTGATGTGCAAGTACCAACTCCCATACCTCATCACCTGGAAGATGATCCGGGGCATCATCAAGTACCTCTTTCCCTTTTTTGAAAGCTTTCTTGTTTCTCCTAAGAGAATGATTTAGTGGTAAAAAGCATCCTCAAGGAAAGAAGCAATACCATCAACGGCAGGAAATGGCATATTATACTCACACTTCAAGGTTACTATCCTAGAGGCGGCTTGTAATAATGACATTCTGCTCCCTTCGTATAAAGGTTGTTCCGCAGCTTTTAACATGTCAAAAAAAGCCTTTGCTTGGGGATTTGGAGGTTGCTCTTCATTCAAGGCTACAAGGTCATCATTATTGGCTACATTAAACTCCAAGGCATCAACAACCATATCTCTATATGGGTTCTCGTCAATATGTTCGATGTGAGGTTGTTCGTGAATTGGAGAATAGGCTTGTAACACCCCCATTTATTTAAGGGCCTGAACTAGGACTCCTCGGATAAATAAAGGTGTTACCATCTCGGTTTCCCGAGGCAGTAGATACAAAGGAAGATAAACAGTACTTTATATAAAATTTAAACTCAAACATGTCCTTACAAAGCCAAAAGATAAAACTGTTCGGATCAAAAAGAAAGTACAACTCATAGACTATTCTCAAGTGAACTATGCTCTAAACAGGTCCGGGTCCAAGCTTCTCACTTCCCTAAGCTCCCATAGTCTTTAACCTGTCAATCTGCTCCCCAATAATTGGTTCATCACAGGTGTTCACGAATACACAGGGTCAACCACGAGGTTGAGTAGAGTAAAACTGTAAACAAACCATAATACTAAAAATAGAAAGTCGATCATCTCCACTCCGAATCACAAGACCCAATATCTCCGCACCAATCACAAGACCCGTTATCTCCACACCAATCACAAGACCCATTATCTCCACACCAATCACAAGACCCATTATCTCCACACCAATCACAAGACCCATTATCTCATCGCCTCATCGTTATCACAGTATAATATAATTGCACAATATAAAGATCACAGGATAATATATAACAACATGTTTGATATCAATCATGAACGGTTTACACAAATATCGAACATTAGTAGCTTCCCCTACCTGTAGTTGCAGAATCAAATAGCAAACGCACAACCGTACTCAAAAGTGCTCCACACGAAAACTTCCACCTAAAAGTATATTATTTAATTAATAAACTCCCTAATTATCGTAAAACATGTACACAATCCAATTATAGAAACTTCCTATACTTAGAAAGTTTCCAACAACTAGTTACCCAAAATAGTAACTTCCAAATATAGTAGCTACTAAAAGAAAACAACCCCTAAGAAATAAACAACCACTTGAATTTGAAATTCAAAACTAAATCTTACCATAAATAAAAGATGCTAAAACTTAAATACTAATTATACTTGCCATAAGTAAAAATATCTCCTCATAAAATCATTATTTCAAAACCAACTAACATTAAATATAAAATCAATAAAAATATTAATAATAATAATAATAATAATAATAAGTAATAATAAGTAATACAACAACCGTGACAGCCCAGCACCCGTGTTCAGACACCCCCAAAACCATCGCGTCTTTCCACCGACTACCACCTACAACCACCCCGACATGCTCCCTGAACCGCAGACCACCCACACAACCACCAGCAGCAGCCTCGCCAGCCGCCGGTGGTCTGAACCAGACCCCCAAAACACCACGACTACTAGCCCCTCCTACTGACCAGACGCTCTTCAACCCCCATTCGACACTACACCAGCCACCGCCATCAGCCCCTCTGACCACCAACACCTTCCCTGGACAACAGACTCGAGACACGGTGGTAGCAATGCTCTGACCTCCCCCGAGTCCTCATTGCTACCACCCCCAGACACCCATGCGCTCACCTGAACAACCCCCTGCCACTGACTTCGACAAAAACAACCCTTAAACACCCCTGTCAATTAACCCCGTAACACCGTGACTACGCACCACATAAACTGAGACCACCACCACAAGCAACCCCCCATGAACCACCAATTACATTGACCAAAGATCCAAAACAGACAACCACCGACCAACACAAAAACTGACTTAGAAAAGACGTACCAGACCACTACTAAAAAGAAAACGTACAGCCCCTTTTCCTGACCCCGTGTTTGACAACCTCGAAAAACGTGAAAGAACCACCACGACACCACAACTATGACCAACGTGTAGACTCCCTACATACTAGCATACGATTATATAAAAACAACCAGAAAACAAGGTATAAATCTGCTCTAAAAGAATGACAAAAAGAGATGCATACAATAACGTTACAGGAATCGTGGTGATCAGCTCAGCTGTTTGACCAAAACGAGGTGGCTTAGGGATGCTTACAACCACCGTGCACTGGTGTTTTCTCTTCTCTGAGGTGGCGGCTAGGTTTTGGTAAAGCTAGATCTGTTTTTGAATAGGGTTAAGACCACCAAAATACCCTCTATATATGGCGGCAGGGAAGGATTATAGGTGGTATGTCAGAAATTCCGTGTGTGGGCTTACCTTGGCACGCTATTCGAGGCCCACCCAAGGCACTCAATAGGTCCCAAGCTCGACCCCTAGCAACCCCATACTACCAAGATTAAAATAGGATCCCAAGATCCCCTATTCGAAACCCACCTAAGTCTCAAATACCCCACACAAAACGAGTGTAACTAAGCCAATTAACGAACGATTTAACAACGAAAACTCTATTGCTTACCTTCGACAAGCCCCAAAATGCGAGGTATTACAGTCTTTCCCCCTTAAAAGAACTTCGTCCCGAAGTTCTAACATACTTAAGTGACAAACGAACAACTCAAACAAGCTCGAAACACAAATATCACAACACACTTTGCATAAACTTAAATTAAATCGCTTGCCACATTCCACCCCCCTTAAAGAAAAGTTACGTCCGCGTAACTTACCTCAATCAAACAAATGAGGATAACGCTCCCGCATAGATGACTCAGGCTCCCACGTAGCCTCCTCCTGATTATGGTTCGTCCATAAGACCTTCACCAAGGATGTCTCCCCATTGCGAGTCTTCCGCACTTTCCTGTCCAGAATTTCCTTCGGGGTCTCAATGTATGCCAACTGTTCATCTACCTCAATCACCTCGTGCTGAAGCACATGTGATGGATCACTCACGTATTTCCTCAACTGGGACACATGGAACACATTATGGACCTTGGATAGGGTTGGAGGCAAAGCTAAGCGATATGCCACCTCTCCAACTCTGTCCAAGATCTCAAATGGTCCAATAAATTTCTGACTCAGTTTGCCACGCTTGCCAAACCTCATCACACCCTTCATCGGAGAGACCTTCAGTAGAACTTTCTCTCCGACCTCAAACGAAATATCACTCCTTTTCAGATCCGCATAGCTCTTCTGTCGATCCTGAGCGGCCCTCATCCTCTGTCGAATAATCTGAACCTGCTCCACCATCTCCTGGATCATATCTGGCCCCAATGTCACAACATCAGCTCGATCATCCCAACATACAGGGCTCCGACACTTCCTCCCATATAGAGCCTCGAAAGGGGCCATGCCAATGCTTGCATGGTAGCTGTTATTATAAGAAAACTCGATCAACCCCAGTCGATCCTCCCAAGATCCTCCGAACTCCAGTACACAAGCCCTCAACATATCCTCAAGAGTCTGAATCGTCCGCTCAGTCTGACCATCAGTAGCCGGATGGAAAGCTGTACTCATCTTCAATTGGGTACCCAAAGCAGCCTGCAACTCCTGCCAAAACCTGGATATAAACCTCGAGTCTCGATCTGAAACAATATCCTTGGGTACACCATGCAGTTTGACCACATTCTGAACATACGACTTAGCCAATTCAGCTTTACTCCAGGTATCTTTCATAGGAATAAAGTGAGCTGACTTAGTTAAACGATCTACAATCACCCAAATCATGTTGTTGCCTCTCTGAGTCCGAGGCAACCCCACGATAAAGTCCATCGAAATATTCTCCCACTTCCACTCTGGCACATCTAGTGGCTGAACTTTCCCTTGAGGTCTCTTATGCTCCCCTTTCACTCGCTGACAAGTCAAACACCTCGACACAAACTCTGCGACCTCCTTCTTCATATTAGGCCACCAAAACGTCTTCTTAAGATCCTTATACAATTTATCACCCCCTGGGTGAACAGAGTAAGGAGTAGCATGAGCTTCAGTCAGGATCTTCTTCTTTAGCTTCTCAACACTCGGTACACACCATCGCCCACTGAACCTCAAGCTACCATCGGTATGAATACTGAACTTGGATGACTCATCACCATTTCCATTCTCCACCAACAAACGCCACTTCTGGATTCTCTCATCGTTCTGTTGTAACTCCCGAATCTCCCCATACAACTCAGGCTCCACTGTTAAGTCACCAAGGGTGTCCCCTTTCCGGATCATGAATATTCCCATCTCCCTTAGTTCACCATACAACCTCCCTCTCGATCTGGCACAATCCAAAGCATGTATTGCCTTCCTACTTAGAGCGTCAGCTACCACATTCGCCTTGCCTTCGTGGTAGACAATCTGCATATCATAATCTCCAATCAACTCTATCCACCTCCTCTGCCTCATGTTCAACTCTTTCTGGGTGTAGATATATTTCAGGCTCTTATGATCAGAAAACACTTTGAAAGTGGCTCCATAAAGGTAATGACGCCACAATTTCAGTGCAAAGACCACAGCGCCCAACTCCAAATCATGAGTCGGATAATTCTCTTCATAAGTCTTCAACTGACGAGATGCATATGCGATCACTCTCCCATTCTGCATTAGCACACAACCCAACCCATGTTTGGATGCGTCGGTGTATACTTCGAAATTATCACTTCCAACTGGCAAGGCCAGGATAGGAGCTGTTGTCAGGCGTTCCTTAAGAGTTAGAAATGCCTTCTCACAACTCTCATCCCAGATATAACGGTTCTCTTTCCTCATCAACGACGTCAACGGCTTTGTTATCTTTGAAAAATCCTTGACGAATCTCCGGTAATACCCAGCTAAACCCAGAAAGCTTCGAATCTCACTCACGTTCTTCGGACTCTGCCACTTAGTCACTGCTTCGATCTTACTAGGGTCAACAGCCACTCCCTCTTTTGAAATCACATGCCCCAGAAATGCCACTTTCTCCAACCAGAACTCACATTTGCTCAACTTAGCATTGAGCTTATGCTCCTCCAAGGTCTGAAGTACTTTCCTCAAATGATCTTCGTGCTCTTCTGCATTCTTGGAATACACCAGGATATCATCGATAAATACCACCACGAACTTGTCGAGATACGGGCTGAAGACTCGATTCATCAAGTCCATGAACACAGCTGGAGCATTAGTCAATCCAAAGGGCATAACCACAAATTCATAGTGGCCATACCTCGTTCGGAATGCGGTCTTCGGAATATCCTCATCCTTTATCCTCAACTGATGATACCCGGATCTTAAATCAATCTTGGAGAAAACCCCGGCTCCACTCAACTGATCGAACAAGTCGTCAATTCTCGGCAAAGGATAACGATTCTTGATGGTTACATTGTTCAGTTCTCGATAATCAACACACAATCTCAAACTCCCATCCTTCTTTTTCACAAACAAGACAGGTGCTCCCCAGGGCGACACGCTGGGTCGGATGAACCCTTTTTCAGCTAGTTCATCCAATTGTTTCTTCAACTCCTCCATTTCCTTCGGTCCCATGCGGTACGGTGACTTAGATATAGGTCCCGCCCCAGGTTTTAGGTCAATGGAGAATTCCACTTCCCTCCTCGGCGGTAATCCCGGAACGTCGTCACGAAAAACTCCCTCAAACTCCCGTACCACAGGTATCTCACTAGTCTTGGGGGTCTCAGCCTCACAATTCCACATTTGACACAAGATCAGGCTCTCTCCTTTCCTCAAACTAGACTTCAGAGTGTTTACAGAAATGAATTTGATTTTTGGTTTGACTCGGTATCCCTTGTAAGACACCCTCACTCCCTTAGGTCCCTTCAAAGAAATCTTCTTTTGATGGCAATCGATGAAAGCTCGATACTTCCCTAGCCAGTCCATCCCCAGAATCACCTCAAAGCCCCCCAGAGGAAACTCTATGAGGTCACAATAGAAAGTTACTTCCCCGATTTTGATGGGTACACTACCATATACTCTATTACAGACTATCGACTCGCCTGATGGTATGGTCACTGGATCCGCGATCCAATCAAATCTCTCAAGTCCCAAGGCCTTAACATGATCTCTAGACACAAACGAATGGGTGGCACCGGAATCGAAAAGTACAAAAGTAGGCTTAGAGTTCACAAGAAAAGTACCGGTTACCACGTGCGCATCCTCCTGAGCTGCCTGTTTTCCCATGGCAAAGAGCTTGCCACTGGACTTGGCTCCACTCTGGCTAGCAGAAGAAGTCCCAGCCTGTTGATTTCCTGCCGTCCCCGTCTTGTTGTTGTTCCCACCTCCATTGTACTGATTCTGATATGAACGGTTCTGATTGTTGTTGTTGTTGTTGTAGTTCCTCTGGTAGTTGCTGCTGCCTCCAGACTTCGCACCCCCACCATAGTTTGTCATGGGTGTGCGATAGCCACTGCTGCCATAGGACTGAGTGCGAGGTCCCTGGTATCCGGATGTAGGTGTACGATAGCCCCCGGACTGATTTCCCCCAGAGGAACGACATACCGCCTGCTTGTGTCCCGTCTTTCCACAGCCGAAACAAACTATTCCTACAGAACCACTGCCGGAACCTCCACTCCTGAAGCTGCCCCCACTCTGATTCCTTCCACCACCAGAGGCACTACTCCCAAAATACCCACTGAACTTGTTATTACTTGGCTTTTTCGATCCTGAACCCTCAGCTACTGGTTCAGCCTTCCTCTTTTCTGACCTGGTCTTCTTGTCTGCCTTGATCAAATCTGAAAGCCTCTCCGCCGCCCCAGCCCTTAAGTAGATGTCACGAACTGTGGTGGGCGGAGCTGCAATCAATCTCTTCATAACTGCGATTGATAGTCCCCTCTCAAATTTCATGGCCAGCATAGCATCGTCGAATCCCATATCTCCCACGTAGTGTACCAGCTGAATGAATTTCCTGTAGTAAACCTCTACAGTCATGTCCTCCGTCATCCGGAACGAGTCGAACTCCTCCCTCAGCTTGCTCTTTTGGAACTCCGGTAAGAATGCCTCGTTCAGAACCCCCTTGAATGCATCCCACGGAACGAACGCGGATCCACCCTCTGTAGCTGCTTCCCGGAGCTCTCCCTTATTTGAGGTCCACCAGTCTCCAGCCATACCCCTTAGGTAGTGGGCAGCCTGATCTACCCTCAATTCTTCCGGGCAGTCCACCAACTCAAACAGGTTTCCGAATTCCCGGCACCATGCTCCCAACAGATGAGGTTCCCCCTCCCCAGTGAATTGGGTAGGGTGATGTCTTGCTATGATTGTGCTCATTTTCGCTGAGTCCATACGTTTGGCCTTTAGGGCCTCATTTTCAGCTATTAGACGGTCCACCTCTTCTTGGGTGATGTTAACGGCATTATCCCTTCGTGGAGGCATACTATAAAACAAGAAAAGAAATGAGTCCCAACATACATGGGTACCCATTGGGTTTAGGGCTATGTTCCCTAAGCATCAAAATCTATAATTACTTATCATATAAAGTAGCTTGCTTCCATAACATGGCTCAGGGATCACATAACCGCATATCACTAGACATGAAGAAGGAAGAATTACTAGCATGTTTCATATCGCTTAACACATCACAACAAGATATATCCTTTATCTAAACAAGTAAAAGTTCATTCATGCTTATGCCCCTTCCGGCTTTTCCAAAAGTTTCTTATGCTCAGAATTCTCATAACATACTTATCACCATATGCTATCACTTTCACCACCTCCTATTCTACCCTTTTTCTCTCGTATATGCCCTCTGGGTTCCCGGGTAAGACTGATAGGGCCTATGGTTTAGTGTGAGGGGGCCCCAGACTCATACTTCCCCTTTAGTGTGCTCCTAACAGCCCTATCCCGGGGTTCATTTTATTTAGACTCTCCTACATTCATTAGATTCATTAGGTTAGGCCTGAGGATCGTTCGCTCTGATACCACTTTGTAACACCCCCATTTATTTAAGGGCCTGAACTGACTCCTCGGATAAATAAAGGTGTTACCATCTCGGTTTCCCGAGGCAGTAGATACAAAGGAAGATAAACAGTACTTTATATAAAATTTAAACTCAAACATGTCCTTACAAAGCCAAAAGATAAAACTGTTCGGATCAAAAAGAAAGTACAACTCATAGACTATTCTCAAGTGAACTATGCTCTAAACAGGTCCGGGTCCAAGCTTCTCACTTCCCTAAGCTCCCATAGTCTTTAACCTGTCAATCTGCTCCCCAATAATTGGTTCATCACAGGTGTTCACGAATACACAGGGTCAACCACGAGGTTGAGTAGAGTAAAACTGTAAACAAACCATAATACTAAAAATAGAAAGTCGATCATCTCCACTCCGAATCACAAGACCCAATATCTCCGCACCAATCACAAGACCCGTTATCTCCACACCAATCACAAGACCCATTATCTCCACACCAATCACAAGACCCATTATCTCCACACCAATCACAAGACCCATTATCTCATCGCCTCATCGTTATCACAGTATAATATAATTGCACAATATAAAGATCACAGGATAATATATAACAACATGTTTGATATCAATCATGAACGGTTTACACAAATATCGAACATTAGTAGCTTCCCCTACCTGTAGTTGCAGAATCAAATAGCAAACGCACAACCGTACTCAAAAGTGCTCCACACGAAAACTTCCACCTAAAAGTATATTATTTAATTAATAAACTCCCTAATTATCGTAAAACATGTACACAATCCAATTATAGAAACTTCCTATACTTAGAAAGTTTCCAACAACTAGTTACCCAAAATAGTAACTTCCAAATATAGTAGCTACTAAAAGAAAACAACCCCTAAGAAATAAACAACCACTTGAATTTGAAATTCAAAACTAAATCTTACCATAAATAAAAGATGCTAAAACTTAAATACTAATTATACTTGCCATAAGTAAAAATATCTCCTCATAAAATCATTATTTCAAAACCAACTAACATTAAATATAAAATCAATAAAAATATTAATAATAATAATAATAATAATAATAAGTAATAATAAGTAATACAACAACCGTGACAGCCCAGCACCCGTGTTCAGACACCCCCAAAACCATCGCGTCTTTCCACCGACTACCACCTACAACCACCCCGACATGCTCCCTGAACCGCAGACCACCCACACAACCACCAGCAGCAGCCTCGCCAGCCGCCGGTGGTCTGAACCAGACCCCCAAAACACCACGACTACTAGCCCCTCCTACTGACCAGACGCTCTTCAACCCCCATTCGACACTACACCAGCCACCGCCATCAGCCCCTCTGACCACCAACACCTTCCCTGGACAACAGACTCGAGACACGGTGGTAGCAATGCTCTGACCTCCCCCGAGTCCTCATTGCTACCACCCCCAGACACCCATGCGCTCACCTGAACAACCCCCTGCCACTGACTTCGACAAAAACAACCCTTAAACACCCCTGTCAATTAACCCCGTAACACCGTGACTACGCACCACATAAACTGAGACCACCACCACAAGCAACCCCCCATGAACCACCAATTACATTGACCAAAGATCCAAAACAGACAACCACCGACCAACACAAAAACTGACTTAGAAAAGACGTACCAGACCACTACTAAAAAGAAAACGTACAGCCCCTTTTCCTGACCCCGTGTTTGACAACCTCGAAAAACGTGAAAGAACCACCACGACACCACAACTATGACCAACGTGTAGACTCCCTACATACTAGCATACGATTATATAAAAACAACCAGAAAACAAGGTATAAATCTGCTCTAAAAGAATGACAAAAAGAGATGCATACAATAACGTTACAGGAATCGTGGTGATCAGCTCAGCTGTTTGACCAAAACGAGGTGGCTTAGGGATGCTTACAACCACCGTGCACTGGTGTTTTCTCTTCTCTGAGGTGGCGGCTAGGTTTTGGTAAAGCTAGATCTGTTTTTGAATAGGGTTAAGACCACCAAAATACCCTCTATATATGGCGGCAGGGAAGGATTATAGGTGGTATGTCAGAAATTCCGTGTGTGGGCTTACCTTGGCACGCTATTCGAGGCCCACCCAAGGCACTCAATAGGTCCCAAGCTCGACCCCTAGCAACCCCATACTACCAAGATTAAAATAGGATCCCAAGATCCCCTATTCGAAACCCACCTAAGTCTCAAATACCCCACACAAAACGAGTGTAACTAAGCCAATTAACGAACGATTTAACAACGAAAACTCTATTGCTTACCTTCGACAAGCCCCAAAATGCGAGGTATTACAAGGCTTCTCCATGAGAAATCCAATTATAATAATTTGGCCGAAACCAATTTGTATAGAGATGTTCTTGTACCTCAATGATATATAGGTATTTCATATTTCGACATTTGCTACAAGGACACCTAAGTTTATTTTCTAACAAGTCATATTCCTCTTGTTGCTTAACAAATTCAATAAACTCGGCAACACCCTCTATAAACCTAGCATTAGAACGTCTCTTCTTAATATCTAATAACCCTCCATCATACATCCATGAACGTTCCAATCTCTTCATTTTAATCTAAACAAAAAAACCCATAAAACAATTTTCAACACTAAAAATACATATATCTAAATTAAAATTACACTCACTTAATTAAAGAACAACCTCAATCACATAATAATAACAATTTATTAACAACAATTTCCAATTATACAATTAACCACAACCTAATAAGCTAATTTAAGACGGTCTTAATAAGCTAGTATAATCTAACTAACATTCTAATAAGCTATTAAACATCATAATCGACTACTTTAATCTAATTAACCAACATCAATAAGGCTAACAACATCGTCTTATACAAACTTCTTATAAACCCTAACCCACAATTATCTAATTAATATGCTAATTGGCTTCAAATACCTAATTAATCACAACCTAATAAGCTAAGACGGTCTTAATAACCTACTACAATCACTAAATGCACAAAACAAACCAACAATCAAACAAAAAATTGAAATTGAAATTGAACTACAAGGGAGTATACAAACCTTAAATGAGTTGAATGAAGGGAAGAACAAGTAGGGTGGTGGTGGTGGTGGCCGGAATCCGGTGACAGTGGTGTTGAGGGTGGCCAGAACACGTAGGGTAGGGTGGTGGTGGTTGTGGTTTTCGCCGTTCGTAGGTAGTTTGTGTGTTTGTGTGTTTGTTTATTTGCGAATAAGGAATGGGGTCTGATTTGTGCGCTGTTTGTATACCGCGAATTGGCGACGGACTAAGTAAATTGGCGACGGAAGAGGGGCTGTCGCCAAATTTGGCGACTAATTTCTGTCGCCAAAATGAGAGTTCTGTCGCCCGGTTGTGTCGGTGGTGGGAAATTTGGGGGAATGGTTCTGTCGCCAAATTGGCGACTGATTTCAGTCGCCCGAATTTTTATTCCGTCGCCAAATTGGCGACTACCCGTTGCAGTCGCCAAAAACTGTCGCCCGATCCAGTTTTTCTTGTAGTGTAGGGTAATAATCGAGTTTAGGAAAGTTTTCCTTAACCCGTTTATAGAAGTCTTAGGGAGTCTCTATGGTCGCCTATTCTACTATAAATAGGGACTTATGTATTCCGTTTTTAATTAATTCAAGTTATAATATAGTTCTGAGTTTACAGTTGTGTGAGCTTTATTTTCGAGAGTCCTGCGAGATAATCGAATGCATAGCAATCTCGCGAGGTTGTTATTTAAGGGAGTTTCGAGTGATCATTCTTGCGAGATTGAGGGCTAGATACTTTCTATTTGTGTTCACAATTAAGTTCCTTGCGAGGGAGGAGAGCGAGCTCACATCATATCCTGGTTACTTTACTTATAATCACGTCCGAACAACTTATATTCCGCTGCAAAGTTAGTATTACAGCACAGAGTAGTCCTGCTATCTGTTCAATTTCGAAACACTGCTGTAATTCTACATCAACGGCTTATTAAGGTTAGTTTTTTCACTCTATGTTATTTTATTCTCATTCTAGATTCCGGTATTTTTTTTTATTAATTTATATCTAAAACCCCTAAATTAATTAGGGTTTATATCAATTTCGGGAAAATTTGATATTTTGCAGCTATGTCATCAGGAAGTGTTACGCCAGAGTTTTCGAGAAGAGTACAAAGGTGTGGATGTAGTGTTCCTTTGGCTGTTGTAACGTCTTAGACACAAGACAACCCTTGAAGACGATTTTGGGGGTTGCAAACAGTTAATTATGAAGAGAAATTTTGGGGAAAAACTTTACATAGCTGAATAATTGAATAGGAATGACCAGAAAAATGCAAGATGAAATTGATTGCTTATTTGTAGACGATTATCTAGATTAATGATGAGATTTATTTGTGGTTTCGTTTAATTTAGAGATATTAAGAGTTTTATGGTTTTTAAAAGGTGAAATGGGTAATAAGAAGTGAATAAGGGTAAATGAATACACATGTCTACTTTAAGGGGAAAACAGTCAGTAGACATTTTTTCTCACCGAAATTTTGTTTTGTATCAAGTATAGAAGAAAATATATTTAAGGTATAAAGTTTTAAAGAAAGTTATGTTAGGTATAATACTTGAAAAATTGAGTTATTCAAAGTATAAGTTATCAATTTACCCTAAAAATTATAAAACTATAAGACCTAAATTTTGTTGATTAATTCGATTATTAAATTTATTCTGATGGAGTATTCATGAGAAATCACAAAATAAGGTTTTAATTTCACTTTCGATCGAAGTTATGGGGCTTGATTGCGACAAATGAAACTTAAGAGCGAGGCCTAATTTCACCAATGACCAAAGTTAAGGGGGCAATTTGTCACTTTTACGGTTTTGAAAGTATGTAAAGCTGAAAATTGGGTATTGAGCACAAGTCTAGTAGGTACTACAACAATTGTGATATAGTTTTTAAGCTTAAGTATAATGTATATGACTTTTAAAGTTACTAGCTTCTATGCATAAATATTATGCTTACCAAATTATCGGATTGTGAAATGTCGTCGACCTTTAAGAAAAAACGGACTTACCCTTAGCCCTTCTGCTCTGACTCTAATCACTCTCAATCTAACCTCTTCTTTCTCTCTAACCCCCATCTACAACATCCCACCCATAGCACCATCACCATCACCATGTTCAACCACACAACACCATCACCACCATCATGCACCACCACACAACATCGCAACACTACCAACGACAATAGTAGCACCACCATTTTTCGTTTCTCTTCTCAATTTTCTTGTTCTACATTGTCAAGTAAGTTTGACACAATTCCTTTGTATTTTTTGAATTCTTTTTATTATTTAGTTTGTAAATTGAATCAGTTTATGATTTAGTTTCTATAAATTGATTAACTAGGTTAGTAATGTTTGTTTGTCTTGATTCGGTTTATAATTCTATTCACAATTTCGTTTTTATTTCATTTCAGTTTCAATTTTGTACTTTATTCTTGTTTGATTAGATTTATAAATTATAACCCATTTGTTGTTGTTGTTGTTGTTGTTGTTGTTGTTGTTGTTGTTGTTGCTGCTGTTGTTTGTTGTTGTTGTTGTTGTTGTTGCCAATGTTGCCATTGTTGTTGTGGTTGTGGCTGTTGTTGCGATGGTTGTTGTGGTTGTCGTCGTTGTGGTCATCGTTGTTGTTGTTGTTGTTGTCGTCGTCGTCGATGCAGTTGTTGCTGTTATTGTGGGGTTTGTAAATGGAGGAGGGACATTCAGGATAAACCGAACCGCAATAATTAACTGAATCGAAAAACCGAAAAAACCGAAAAACCATACATTTTTAAGGTTCAATGAACCGAAACGTTTTGACAGAGGAGTTCGGTTAACCGAACCGTTGAATTTATCATGGTAAATGTTCGGTTAAGGTTCGCAATTTTAGAAAAGAGGTTAACCGAACCGAGCCGTTTCACAAAAAAGTAAGCAAAAAATTTTAAAATATAATATATAAAAAATTATTCTTTCGTTTCATTTTCTTAGTCTTTCTAAAACACAATACAGCCAATAGTCATAGAATAGGAAGTTGGGGTGTGATGCGAGGCTTTTGTCGTCACTACCCACAATCAAAAGAAATTTATAGAACCCAAGTAAAAAGTAGTATTTTAATCGGGTGTCGAACACAACGATGGTGGGGATTCTTGTATAATTATGTTTAAATCAAAGTCTAGTCGGGGTAAAAAGTTTTTGGTTTGATTAACGAACTAAGAATGACGAAAATTAAAGATGTAAATTATTAAGATTAGGGAAACTAGGATGTCGGGGTTACTATGGAGGGGTGATAACGAAACATGCAAAATGGGCGACTAGGCTTCTCTTATGGTCGGTCTCGGCTGATCTCGTCTTTCGATTTGACTCGCCTTAGGTTAAACTTATCCTAGCTACCGCTATGAACATGCTCAACCAACATAGAAAAACACATATGAAAGTCTCAAACCATCGCCAAAGACAAACAAAGTGACAAATCAAGTCCAACCGTCGTTGGGGCATTTCATCGAACACCTAGCTTGCATACTATGAACAACCTTGACAAAAGAGCAACCAAGCCTAAGATTAAGCAAGTAACATCATTCAAAACCCAATATAGATCACCCCTAACCTCAACAAGGAGTCTACTCACACATGCTTAAGAAATAAATGTAAACTATTGAGAAAAAGTAGGCTAATATGGTAAACATTTGAAATGTAAACAATTCAACAAAACAACTAGAGTAAATGTAACCAAATGAAAGAACAAAGTAAAGAAAAGAAAGATTATACCAATACTTGTATTAAAGGTTGGAACTTGGATACAAAATGAAGAATTGTCTCAAAGTCTTCAAAATACAACCCAAAATCCAAAATGTAAACTGTTGACTAGCTAAGTAGAGACTAAGAGCAACTAATTATGATTACCTAAAAGATTATGAAAATTAAGGAAAGATTATGTGTGAAAGTAATTTTTCGAATCTAAAATCCTAGAAATTCGTGAAGAAATAAAACAGTGCTTAAAAGTTGCCTTGCGTGCGTCATAAAAAACTGTTCTAAGTATGGGTATTTATAATATCTCGAATGAGGAAAATTCTGAAAAGGGACTCTCAGCCGGTCAACCGGCTGTCGGTCGGGGACCGGCTGAGAACCCTATGCCTGGATTCTGATGTTTTTCTTCAACAAGCTTGCCTCTCAGCCGGTCTATCGGCTGCCGGTTGAGAACAGATCGAGGATCCTTTTGCAATGTTCTGATTTTGAATTCATTTTCCAAAGTTGTCAGGTACCACGGGCCGGTCAGCCAGATGCAGGTCAGACACTGCCTGAGGACCCTTTCTTTAGGTTCTGCCCAACTTCCGATTTCTTGCAAATTCTGAAAATGGCCAAGTGTTGGAATGGGGTTCCCAGTCGGTTGACTGGCTGCCGGTCAACCGGTTAAGGACCCTATTTCTCTTTCTGTCTTCTTTTTTTTTTAGCCTGAGTCAAGGTGATGGGGTTCCCAGCCGGCCGACCGGCTGAGGACCCCTATTGGCCATTTCTTCACTTTTTCTCCTTTATTTGCTTCAAAACCGCTTCGTTTGCTCTCGTTTCTTCAATCCCGCCTCAAGTCCTATAAGATGGAAACCAAATATGCAGAATAGAGGCAATGTGTAATAAAATCAAGCAATGGCACGCAAAATGAGGTCGAAACGGGATCAAAACGAAAGGAAAAAGAAGGAAAATAACGACTAAAATGAGACTCATCAGAATTCCCCACACTTAAACCTTATTAGTCCTCGAGTTAGTAATCAAGAACTAAAACCCTTATTCAAAGACAAGAACTAAAATAACTAAGCTAACTAAAAGCCGAATCGGGTTTAGCTACACCCGCAACCCTTTCAACTCACAATTTGACATCCATGAGGTAGAATGTCCTATTGCAAAGCAAGTTTGGTCTTGCTACAAAATTTTTGATGCAAACAAAAAGGACTAAACACATATAAACAAACAACATGCATCGAGAAAATCCAACCGTTTGCCTCATCTAAGCGGGGTTTTAAAAACTAAACAAAGGAGGTCTATAGCAGAGGATGCCAACTCAAAGTCTAACCAAGGTGTCAAATCCCTAAATATAGCTCAAGCAACCTATAATGACATCACCAAATGCCAACAAACAAATTCAAGGCGGGTAAGTAGAAGCACTAAGCTATACTTCCGAGAATGACACGACAAACACAAGATTCGACTCAATGCTAACCCCTTTGACCAATAAGAAAAGCCTAAGTACCGACTCTTACGGGTTTCACTCATCACACAATGAAAGAACGGGGTGATTTTTGTGATAAATAGTAACCAAAATCAGTCACCTACCTCGACTCGCGAAGCATGCACGCAATCTAGCATGGTACTCCATCCAATTATCCATAAGAAAATGTCATATGCACATAAACAGATCAACAAGGTTGTAATGGGGTCGGGGTTTGGTGAAAATGGTTTGGTGCAAGCACCGTTTTAGCATTGAGGCTCAAGGACCAAGAATGATTGCCAAATTCGAACCAACACCTTATTGCAACAATTGAGTAACGTCTATGCCCTAACTTCGGTTTTGACAAAACCGAGCAAAAATTGCATAAACCCGAGTTACATTGGAAAAAAGAAACCCATCACAAACTTTTTGAAATGGTTATTATTTAAACATAACGAACAACGTCCACAACCTAACAAAATACTTAAAATTCAAATCAAATGCAAAAATTGTGTAAACCCGACTCGATTGGAAAAATATCAAAAGACCATATTATTGTAGCAACGCCTTTTTCTATCTCCGATTGATGTAAGGGAGTTGTTGCTAGTCCTTTTCTTTTCTTTTTCAAAACAAATATATACAACACATTCTCTTTTTGGATTTTTCGAAATTTTTCGAAATTTTCTTTTTCTTTTTCTTTTCCATGTTTCTTTTATTTTTCTTTTTCATATTTCTTTTCTTTTTCTCTTTTTTTTTTCATAAACTCCATTTCAGCGGGTAACAAAACTAAGACGACTTAGGAAGAGTGCACCAACCAACATCAACTCCCGACTTCACCACCAACTTACTTCTACAAATAAAAACCATTCTTGATCAAGGAATGGTGTTTTTGGGATGAAGCTTGATGCCCGTCGTTGAGGGTACCAAAGATAAAATTTATAATTCCTAACTTTAACAATAGATAGTGAAAGTCAGGGTCGAACCACAAGGAGGTGGGGAATGTTTATTGTTTGATGTGAATGTTTAAAGTAACAATTTTGGGGGTTTGAATTGGTTGATTACTAAGTCTAAGGCAAAGATTAAAATAAACAAATAATAAAAGATGAGAATAAAATATAATAAAAGGGATGCTAGGATGTTTGGGTAATAAATAGCTAAGGTAGAATAAATCCTAACGTCAACATGTATTGCAGTCGCATAAGGGGGTGTAACATATCTTTTTAGGTCTATGCTACCTAATAGCTCCTTTCGGCCTATGCTATTAGTTCCTAGGTCTCACAATTATTGGGTGTCAACAATAAAGGTGATTCCTAAATTCCAGGTCACATACCTTTCAGCCTTGAGTAACCTATCCGTCTTTAGGTGTAAACCAATGCCCTTCCCGTATCTTTCAATCTTGGGTAGGTCATTACTAACATCCTACAAGTCTCCTTATGGTCTCATTGCAGGATATTATAATTGAACCAACCCAATCAGATTTTGGATAAGAGCATCTGTGTTGGGTGGTGGATTATAAGGTGGTTGAGGGTTGAAAGGTGGTCTTTGGAAATTTTGTTTATGTGGGGGTACATAGGTGGAATTTTGCTGAGGTTGCATGTGCTGTGGGTTTTGAACATTCTGGCTTGTCCACCTTAAGTTGGGATGGACATTATTATTATTCGGGTCATAGAAATTGTTCCCACGGTAATGCTGAAAAGCGGCACATGTTTCATTAGATGAAGTACAGAATTTCGACACATGCCCTTCTCCACCGCACCTCTCACAAGCGAAGGGTCCGTCCTGAACGGCGTTTACTTGGTATATTCCTCCCTTGCTTCCACTCCCTAGATCGAGCTTTCCTGCAGCCTCAAATTTTTCTAACTTAGCTGTCAAGGCCTCAATTGCTGATAGGTTGTATTCAGATTTCCTCTGGTTTCCTCTAGAAGTACCATGCTCAGCACGGTGCACAGCAACATCTTCTAGCAACTTGAGACCCTTAGTCTCTCCTGAATTATCTTGGAATCTCCCATTAGCTGCAGCATCTAGATAGGCCCTGTTGTCATCGTAGAGGCCATTGTAGAACTGGTTGCAAAGAAACCATTGTTCGAATCCGTGATGTGGTATGGATCGAACAAGTCTCTTGAACCTGTCCCACGCCTCGCTAAAGTCTTCATTAGGACCTTGCTTGAAGTTGGTAATCTGCGCCCTTAGAGCATTAGTCTTTGATGCAGAATAATATTTCCTGTAGAATGCTAAGGCTAAGGTGTTCCAATCTGTGACTCCCGCAGCAGTGCGGTCTAGATCTCTGTACCACTCTCTCGCAGAGTCCCTAAGGGAGAAGATGAACATGGTCTGTTTAATCTGATCCTGCGTCACTCCTTCTGGGGGTGCTATAGAGCATATGTAATCTGTGAAGATTTCAATATGCTTAGCAGCATCCTCATTGGTCGAGCCTCCAAATTGGTTTCTTTCAACCATAGTTATGTAGGCAGGCTTGGCCTCGAATGGCTTCCCAGTACCTGCAGGTAAAGTGAACCCTTTGTATAGGTCCTTTGCCTGAGGCATGGAGTGACTGGCAATAGTAGCTTCTTCTGTCATGTTTTCTTCTTCTTTTGGAAAAACTGGAAAGTAGGTAAAATGTGGTGTTTTTGGTGAAAGTGGATTGATGGGTGAATTTGGTTGTGAAGGTGGTGTTTTTGGTGAAGATGATGGTACTTCGAATAAGTCTTCTTGAAATAAGGAAGATGGTGAACCTCCTTCCTGATTTGCTAGAAGTTGCCTTCTTCTTTCTCTAAGAGTCCTCTCAATTTCGAGGTCAAGTGGTAGGAGTTCTCCTTGAACTGACCTGCGCATAAGATGGAAACTACAAGAAAAAGGTAAGAAGGTTTAAGGAACAAAAAGTTCCTTAAACAAAGAGAAATAAAAACAAAAAACAATAAACACTGGCGTCACCTCCCCGGCAACGGCGCCAAAATTTGATGCCCGTCGTTGAGGGTACCAAAGATAAAATTTATAATTCCTAACTTTAACAATAGATAGTGAAAGTCAGGGTCGAACCACAAGGAGGTGGGGAATGTTTATTGTTTGATGTGAATGTTTAAAGTAACAATTTTGGGGGTTTGAATTGGTTGATTACTAAGTCTAAGGCAAAGATTAAAATAAACAAATAATAAAAGATGAGAATAAAATATAATAAAAGGGATGCTAGGATGTTTGGGTAATAAATAGCTAAGGTAGAATAAATCCTAAGGTCAACATGTAATGCAGTCGCATAAGGGGGTGTAACATATCTTTTTAGGTCTATGCTACCTAATAGCTCCTTTCGGCCTATGCTATTAGTTCCTAGGTCTCACAATTATTGGGTGTCAACAATAAAGGTGATTCCTAAATCCCAGGTCACATACCTTTCAGCCTTGAGTAACTTATCCGTCTTTAGGTGTAAACCAATGCCCTTCCCGTATCTTTCAATCTTGGGTAGGTCATTACTAACATCCTACAAGTCTCCTTATGGTCTCATTGCAGGATATTATAATTGACAAGAAAAGACGAAATAAGAATACATACGCGAGTGGTCGACCGACCAGCTACTCCAGTCGGCCGACCACGACCTCGGTCGACCGACCAGCTATTCCAGTCGGCCGACCGTGGTCCTGCTACAAGTCGGTCTTTCGAATTTTATTTACCTACGCATATTCATCCCTTACATCCTAACATATGAAAATTAGCTACTCATGGTTGTTAAGATGATTATGAAAACGGGATTAAACATGGTGAACATAGTAAATAATCTAAGCATGCAAGATTCAATAAAGCTTAGGATTCTAACTTAACAATTGTAATAAAAATAAGAACTATAATAAAAAGCTGGATTAAAAGAGTAATTACCACAATTGGAATTAGGGCAGAAAGGAACAAACTTTATTGAATGCTTGGGAACTTATTGAAAGATTACAAAACTAAAAGATGGCAAAAGATAGATACTAATCGACACTCCTTGATAAAACTTGATAAAAGATAGTAAAAGATAGAAAAAAGATATGATGATATGATATCTAACCCTAATCACAAGATTAGTTTATATAGGTAGAAAAAGCAAGAGTTTCCTAAAGACTCTAATTCTACTTTATTTCCGAAAAGAATCATCTGGGCTTTCGCTGTGGTCGGTCGACCTACTATGTGGGTCGGTCGACCTACTATGTGGGTCGGTCGACCGCTTCTTTCTGGGCTTCTTCTATTTTTGGCCTTCCTTGAGATTTTGGGCTTTATTAGAGTTCAGGCCCGGTCGGCCGACCCGTTTAGCTGGTCGGTCGACTGCCTCCGTACGGAAATCTTCGGATTTCTTCTTGTTTTGACTTTTGGCACTTGACTTTGACTCCAGTTGACTTTCTATTTGTTCCTTAATTAAGCAAAAGACTTGAGGATATGGATTTGGTGCTAAATCGCCCCTTTTCCGCATAAATCTGCAAAAGTGCATAAAAATACGAAAGTACACGATTGTTGGGAAATAAAGGCTAAAACATAGTAAATGAGCGACCAAATACGTGTAAAAATAGATGTAAGACATCATAAAATAGACACGTATCATAGCTCTTTTAGTAGCTGTTGAACCATATATTCGAATATATATATAGTATATATGTTTATGTTTTGATAATGACAAGTCTAGCTATTTATATATTATATACTCGTATGTATAATCGTGTGCTAAGTGTACAGAACATTAGTAACAAGATCTAATCAATCAAGTATAAAAGATTCAAGCATATTAGTCAATGAATTGACTAAGTCGAAGATTGATAGAAGATCACAAGCGCGCATAATGAACTAAAGTTATATTCATCAACTATAGCTTTAGTACAAGATTGATTCTAGTTATAGCCCGTAGCTATAACTCTATATCATGAAGAAATGATCAAGACTTATGTGTGTCTTAGTTGAAACAATTGTTTCCTAATTTGTGTCGTGTAGATATTAGTGTTTAAATGGTATTCTATTTAAATATAGAATTGTTAATCTTAATAGGATTATATAAAATATCTTTTAGTTAAATAAGAAATAAATAGTTGTCTTATGAGATAATTATTTATTACTAAAATAAACTAAAGATTTTTTATATGATTTTAATTGTCAAAAATATATAATCTAGATCAAGTTTGGTTCGATTTTGGAAATCGTGTGATATGCCACATTACCATAAATCGTGTAGGATTTACTTAAATAAATATTATGTATTTATTTAGTATCCTAAACAAACTAAGATTATATTATGGTAATATATTTTATTATCTTTGACATGATTTAGGAAGTTGATTTAATAAGGATATTAATTGTTTATTATATAAAGATCTTTCCTAAATATGAATTAGGAAATTGATTCCTTATATAATACATATAGTATATTATTAAATCTTTCCTAAATATATTAAGATTAGATTTAAGGTAATATTACTAAAAGACTAGTATTCTAGTTTAAGTAATATTCCTAAATCATCTAGGGTTTAAATTACCTAGATACATATTCTATATAAATAGACTACCATGATACATTGAAACATACGAAATACACAACACACATACACGCGAATCAAGAGATAGCCGTCGGTCATATTCTTCAAGTTCGAGCTTTTCATTGTCATATCCGATTCAAGATTCAAGTGCTCAAGCATTGATCTTATTCATTCAAGATTGTGACACCAAGAAAACATTGAAGACTTTATCTTATTTACGTAAGATAGATTGAGTATTTAGCGGTACTCGTTGTAAGACAAATATTTAACGGTATTTGTCGTAGCTAGATATTTAACGGTATCTAGATTGAGTTGTGACTAACATCAAAGTCGCACGAGTAGGGTTGATAAAATTGTAATCCAGAGTTGGTACTAATTTTATTAATCGAGAATAGTGGACGTAGGTCTCAGAGTGTGAGACTGAACCACTTCAAAAATATCGTGTCTCTACTTTATTATTGCTCTACTCAACGATCATCATACAACTACACATACGTCGAAGAAGATTTTAAAAAGAAGGCATACTCAATTCAACCCCCCCTTCTTGAGTATATTATATCAATAGACTCTTCAGTAGCTATGCCAAATGAAAAAGGCTAAGGCTCAAGGGGTGAATCAACATGCACATTAACAAATCTACAGATTCAAGGAATGAGTGTCAAGCGTATGCGTTTTGGCATGACATACCACATAAAGAGGACTAATCACAATCCTAAACTGGGTCGGTTTGATGGGCCGACCATAAATGAGGCTCCATCCTCACATTTGAGTAGCTAATGTCGGACCTAGGTCAAGTCTCGGGCCTAACACGGTCTCACAGGGTGGTCGACAGTCGGTCATTAAGCCTAGACTTTCGGGTTTTTGCAAGCAAAAACCCTAACAAGGTGACATCAAGAGGTGCAAGCTTTCTAGAGGGTAAGACGCGGGCAAGACAGTTATCATCATTGATGACATATATCCTCCACTTTTCAACCTCCTAAGCATATTTACAAACAAATACAAGAAAAGAAACCAATTAACACATATTCACAAAACTAGAAACTATGAAAGCATGTGAAACTAAAACATAAAAACTAACAAACATGCAACAAAGATATTGACTACCCTAGCAGCACATCATCAGCAACAACCACAAGTTCCCCAAAGGAATATCCAAGGCACAAAAATCTCATCCTCCTTCATGCTATTAACATAATAAAAGAAAATGGAAGGGGGAGAAAGAGATAGGAAAGTGTATACCAAGCGTCTTCTAGTCTCTGAATGCCTTGGGTTATTGCCGCCTCTGCCACTTGTTAGTCAAACAAACGTATATATACAATGCAATAAATAAATATATACAAAGAAAAGCAAATATGTTTTTTGGAAAATTTTTAATTTTTTTTTTTTTGATTTTTAGGCAATTTTGATTTTTTTTCATCTTTACGAAAAGGAAAACAAATATACACAAGGTGGATATTTTCCCTCCCCAAACTTAAAATTTACATTGTCCTCAATGGAACAAAGTGCAAGGGGGAAATAGAGAAAAAGAAAAACATGTTTTTGGTTTTTTCGAAATTTTTGAGAAATTAAAATATGAATGCATCTATATGCACTAAGATAAACATGTGAAGAGATATGAAAATGAAAATTAAAACTATCTAGCTAAACTAACTAGACTAAACTAAGGGGCTGTTGGGTTGGAGCTTTTGGAATGGATTGGAATGGATACAATCCATTTTAGTGTTTGGTTAGAGGGTTTTGGAATGGAGTTAGATACCCAATGGATTCTAACTCCATTCCAATCCCTTCGAATTTCATACCCATTTATACATCAAAGTTTCTAAATCCATTCCACCTTATTACTATACTCAATCCATTCCATGATCAAACCAAACACTTTTGAGCAAGTGTGAGGTTCTAAATCCATACCTCTATGGTATCACAATCCATTCCAATATTTTGAACCAAACAACCCCTAAATGCATGCAAAGATAAGATATGCAAAGAAATGGGAAATTTGGATTGTAGGGAGTTACTTGACTTTGAATTTAGATAGCGGGAGAAATAGGATCAACATCACCTCAATCATCGCATCGGCGGTCTCTTCTTGAGCCTCTTCTTATCCTTGAACGACCATTTGAATGTAATCGTCGGGGTTGATAATGACGTCACTGAATAGAGAAGCATGGGAGCCGCCTGCTCCAGAAGAAGAGGGTACGTCACTGTTATAAGGGTGGCTTGGATGCCCCTCTATGCACAACTAAGGGGAAAAATTAGGCTATTGTAGTAGCCCGGAGCGATATGAAACTCCCCATAGAAGTGAGGTCCCTCGGGCGAGCATCGGCTAGCTTGTGGTTAAGATACGTCCTCTTCATAAACTGGACAAGATCATCATGCAAAGCTGGAGGAGGAGGAGGTGGAGCACCCGAAGAAGAACCCTGGTGGAAGGAGGGGCCGCCAAAGGGTGGCATTGCGAAGGGAGGTTGCTGATATGGTAGGTCTGAGGTGGTGGCTCCGGAGCGGTCTCTAGAGTAAACCATTGGGTTTGGTTGACCGGTAGAAGTGCTCTCTTGGCTCGCCTCTATCTCAAGAAGGTAGAGGGTTTGATTGGGAGTGACCCGCATTCTCTCGATGTTAGGCATCGGGATAGAGTTCCTGTCGTGCCCACCCACTCGGATTTGCCAATATTCCTTTCGGTCCATGAAGTTCCACTTTATCCACCCCAAAATATCCTGAATGTAGCGGCGAGAGAGAACATTCTCTCCCTCGATGTACCCCTCTTGGAAGTTTCTCTAACAAACGGCCCGGGCTATTAAGGTTATCATGCCCCCCACACAAATCAATGTTGTGAGGCTTGGTTGATTGCTTAATCTTCTCAAATGGAGTGCCATGTGGAGATGCCAAATTATGATCGATGCAAGATGCACTCGGTTTGTCGGCTTCTTTTGAAGCTTGGTATTTGTTAACCCGGTAATCGATGTCCAAACAAACTCGGGGTTGAACCAATCGGAGGCCTGAGTGGGAAGTGTAACATCTAGCCCATAAATTTGGGCAAACTCAGAGAGTGTCACACTATGATCCTTGCTCATGAGTCGAGATTCCAAGAAGGCTACCTTCCCCAAAGTCTTATTATTTGTGATGGTTAAGAAGCTCAAATCAATCAGGGTGAGGTAAGGGTCGGCCTAGTTTTATAAAGAGATTTCATTCCCACTCCCTCAAACACATCCGAGGTTATCCTATCTAACCCCATATCCCTCAAAGATACCCGGTCAATAAATCGAGTTTGGTGGAGGAGACGATTCTTGAAATAGATAAAATTACCTTTTTGAGTAATGTAGGTGAAGGTGAGTCCGGGAAAGTCCGGATCGGGACCGATGTAGCTGGCCTCACGCGTCGCATCAACCTCTTGCTCAACTGAAGGGTTATGGGATTTAGATCGTCTCTTCGTTCGGTTACCGGCCATGGTGAATGAAGGTAAAGGATGAGAAAGGATGAAAGGTTTTTATTTGGGAGAGTTTTTGGGCGGGAGAAATTCTTGAGAGAGGAAGGAAAACTGAAAAATGAGAGAAGAATGAAGGAAAATGGGAGGGGGGAGGGTCTCGCGATAGGGACTCTGAGCCGGTCAGCCGACCGGCTGCCGATCGACCGACTGCCGATCGACCGACTTAGAGTCTTTGTTAGATTTTGGATTTTTTTTTTGAACTTTTCAGAAACATCCTCGCGGACTCTCAGCCAGTTGGGGACCGGCGGCCGGTCGGCCGGCTGAGAGCCTTTTTCTCACAAACTTCAACTTTCTCAACTACGAGGATTCCCTTGACCACCTGCCGGTCTTCTACCGGCTGAGAGCCCTATCTTCGCAAAAATCTGCATTCAGGAAATTAAACCATCAAAAACAGAAATGTGTACAGGGACTCTTAGCCAGTTGGGGACCGGCTGTAGGTCTACTGGCTAAGGGTACCTGTACAAGATTTCGAAAAAATGATTTAACACCTAGAAATTTTTTGAGTTTGCCGCTTTGGAAAATGAATGCACAAGCCTATTTCGCACCCACCACCACAAGTCTACCATGCTCACACTCAATCGAATCAAGCTCACCACTATCCTAACGATGCAACTACATGCAAAATAAAGAAGAAAATACTTACAAACAGTGGTTATTTAGTGACTCCACTAAACCTTCCACGATCAATCTTCAATTTTTGATATCGGAAACCTCGTTCATGCTAGCCAAAGACCTCAGGAAGCGGTCAATGATGCCATTTTGATGCGAGGCTCTTGCCGTCACTACCCGCAATCAAAATAAATTTATAGAACCCAAGTAAAAAGTAGTATTTTAATCGGGTGCCGAACACAAGGATGGTGGGGATTCTTGTATAATTATGTTTAAGTCAAAGTCTAGTCGGGGTAAAAAGGTTTTGGTTTGATTAACGAACTAAGAATGACGAAAATTAAAGATGTAAATTATCAAGATTTTGAAAACTAGGGTGTCGGGGTTACTACGGAAGGGTGATAATGAAACATGCAAAATAGGCGACTAGGTTTCTCATATGGTCGGTCTCGGCTTATCTCGTCTTTCGATCCAACTCGCCTTAGGTTAAACTTATCCTAGCTATCGCTATGAACATGCTCAACCAACATAGAAACACGCATATGAAAGTCTCAAACCATCACGAAAGACAAACAAAGTGACAAATCAAGCCCAACCGTCGTTGGGGCATTTCATCGAACACCTAGCATGCATATTACGAAAAACCTTGACAAAAGATCAACCAAACATAAGATTAAGCAAGTAACATCATTCACAACCCAACATAGATCACCCATAACCCTAGCAAGGAGTCTACTCACACATACTTAAGAAAGAAATTTAAACTATTGATAAAAAGTAGGCTAACATGGTAAACATTTGAAATGTAAACAATTCAATACAAAACCTAGAGTAAATGTAAACTAATGAAACAACAATGTAAAGAGAAGAATGATTATACCAATACTTATATTAAAGGTTGGAACTTGGATTCAAAATGAAGAATTGTCTCAAAGTCTTCAAAATACAACCCAAAATCAAAAATATAAACTATTGAATAACTAAGTAGAGACTAATTAGCAACTAATTATGATTACCTAAAGATTATGAAAACTAAGGAAAGATTATGTGTCAAAGTAAGTTTGGAATCTAAAACCCTACAAATGTGTGAAGGAATAAAACAGTGCTGAAAAGTTGCCTTGCGTGCGTCATAAAAAACTGTTCGAAGTATGGGTATTTTTAGTATCTCGAAAATGCGAAAATTCTGAAAAGGGACACTCAGCCGGTTAACCGGTTGCCGATCGGGGACCGACTGAGAACCCTATGCCTGGATTCTAAAATTTTTCTTCAACAAGCTTGCCTCTCAATCGGTCAACCGGCTGCCGGTTGGGGGCCGACTGAGGATCCTTTTGCAATGTTATGATTTTGAACTCATTTTCCAAAGTTATCAGGTACCACGGGCAGGTCAGCCGGATGCCGGTCAGACACCGGCTGTGGATCCTTTCTTCAGGTTCTGCCCAACTTCTGATTTCTTGCAAATTCTGAAAATGGCTAAGTGTTGGAATGGGGTTCCCAGCCGGCCGACTTGCTGCCGGCCAACCGGCTAAGGACCCTATTTATCTTTCTTTCTTCTTTTTTTTTTTTGCCTGAGTCAAGGTGATGGGGTCCCCAGCCGGTATTACCGGCTGAGGACCCCTCTTGGCCATTTCTTCACTTTTTCTCCCTTGTTTGCATCAAAACTGCTTCGTTTACTCTCGTTTCTTCAATCCAGCCTCAAGTCGTACAAGATGGAAACCAAATATGCAGAATAGAGGCAATGGTAATAAAATCATGCAATGTCACGCAAAACGAGGTCGAAACGAGATCAAAACGAAGGGAAAAACAAGGAAAATAACAACTAAAACATGGGGCTCATCAGGGTCTAAGATGCAAGCAAAGGCACACACAGCCGTGCCATGACGAGTCATAAAAGAAAGGAAAGTGAAGGTAAATGTTTATATGAAACATGTATCAAAATTCCCACACTTATACCTTACTCGTTGATTGGGTCTAGTCGTATACCTAATCAAAGATAACTAACTGGTCCAACTAAATATAGTCAGGGAAGTCGGGATCGTATCTACAGTGTGGTAAGAAATATATATATTTTTATTTAATTTGTATTCATGTAACAATTTTATGGGGAGAAGAATGGTTTATCTAAAGTAAGTTAAATAATAAAAATAATTAAGGCTAAAATAACTAAAGTAATGAAATAAGACGTGAATAATAATATCGGAAGGTAGCTAGGATAGTCGGTTCATCATGGTCAAGTCTAAGGTCAAAGGTAAAATCAAGATCTATCAAAGACTCGGTCTGAAGGGTATTGAATAAATATACGTGCCTGGTCTAATATTCACCCTAAAGTAATACTAACTTAACAATCGAGTCATCATTAATATACTTTAATGTTCACAACAAGTCTCGTCCCTTCCAATCGGGTCGGGTAAAGATCGGGGTTGACACAGATTAATTAACCAATTACGTATACTTAACTTCTTAATTACTATTATATGTTGTGAAACAATTCAGACGTGACTATAAGACATATCTATTAATTAACTAAGAACATATCAAAACCATGACTTCTCTAAATCCTAGCATAGAAAATCTACTTACTCATATGAAAGGTAACAAAAATAATATTAAAGGTAAGCATAATTTAAGACAAAAAATTAAAAGGCAAGAAATTAAAAGACAAGAAATTAAAGAAACACGAAATCTTACGAAACTTTGCTATCCGGAAACTAAGAATTATATTAAAACTTGAATAAAACCGATCGATGTGAAGTAATATAATCGCTTCTATTCAATAATTCTCAGTTTAACGTCGATTACCAAAAACACGCAATAACAAAAAATCTCTCTAAAAAGCGTCTCCCAAAACTCTCTAAAAACCCTAGCCTCCACCAATTCGGGGGCTTCCGTCGATTTTCAATCGATCGATGGTAAGTCCCAAAATTATATTAAGTTGCAATTAATAGTATGTCTATCTTTAATCTATTCAATAAAAGTCTCCCTTTTGGTGAGAATCGTTTTTCCGTCCCTTATTTCAGGGTTTTCGTCCCTTATTTCGGGGTTTTGTCCATTTATTCGTGGTTTAGTTTCATCTATAATATTGTTAAGAGTAGTTCGTTGATGGTTCGTAGCGTGTTCTTTCAAAGGGTACAAGTAATTGGTGAACGATCTTTGGAACCAGTCAGATTTATGTTTTATCTCATAAATCAAACGAAGGATCCCCTCAAAAGCTACATGAAGATAGCGATAATAGGACAAGCCGAATTGTCAGATGTTGTTTTGAGATCACTAGTTTATAAGAAAATTGTTTTTCTTGGGTTTCCATTAGATTTGTTTTCAATTATACCTATTCTCCGTAAGTGCCGTATGGCGTTCTATTAATGAATTGTTCTTTGTTTTCAAAAAAAAAAAACTTGAATAAAACCCGTCTTAAAACTTGAACTAAAAACGAAACTAAATGTCCGAATTGATTCGGAAACCTAATCAAAACTGAAGCTGCATAATCAAAACTACCCTAGTCGCCTTCTATTTATAGTAAAAAGGTTCTTATTTGCATATAACGCGAAAATTAGAAGTAGAATACTAATCAAACTCTAAAACTAATTATGTCGACATGGCAGCTCGCGACAATGCTCGATCGAGCACTTTTATTCTCCCCGATCGAGCAAACCTCAAGCCACATCACTCGATCGAGTATATTGAGTCCTCGATCGAGTACTCTTCAGCCTGAAACCTCTCGATCTAGTATATTAAGCACTCGATCGAGCAACTTTAGCCTTGAAACCTCTCGATCGAGTAGAACTTCGTTGTACATCCACTAAAGACGTGATCAGAGCTTGCCAAATGCTTTCACGCATTCCAAGGTGATGATATTTTTGCTCAAAACTCGTCTAGTTCCTCCATTCATATCCAAAGTGTATATATACTTCTTGTACAAATATTAAGAAAGATGTTAAAAACTATTAAAAGTACAATGCGAAGTATGTAAGATGTTTCTTTTATTAATTTAGATGTATGATGGTTGATTAAAGGTGGGTCACTCAATGACATTTTTGTAAATAAATGATTTCCATAAGGACACTTTAATCATTTTTTTGCTTTATTTAGAAAGTGGTAGATTGGATACGAATGGATTAAAAAGGAAAATGTGTAGTTTGGATATGAATGGAGGAAGTATATTCTAAATGCATGCTTAAGGACGGCTTTAGGCTTGATTTGCACCACTTTTGCGTCTTTCCTGCACAAATAACAAGACAAACACAAAGTAGCAAATTCGGGGCAAAATATAACTAAAAGGTATAATAAAAGCATAGCAATGCGTGTCAAATATACAATAAAAGTCAATATAAAAGACACACATCACTCGTCCCCGAGTAAGCTAATCTACAACGGACTAGAACCCTTAATTAAATAGTACAATCTACACTACTAATATATGATGAAAGGCAATTAACGGACCTCCTCTATCCCTTCAACTTGCAATGAAACACAATGAGGTATGTGCTCCATTGCAAGACAAGTTGGATCTTGTGAAATTTTTTTGACACATCCAAGTAATCAAGCACATAGGATGACGTAAGATGCATCACAAAAAGTCAAAAATGTTTCCCTCATCAAAACGGTCGTTTTGGTTTGAAAAATGAAAGGTTTAGGTCGGGAGATACCGTCTCAAAGTTGCAATGAGGTGTTGACTCCCCTAACAATTACTCAAACAACCCAAGTATGTCCAATGATCAAGAAACAAATTCAAGAGCGGGGTGAGGGGAATGGAGCAAGTCCACCGATATATATAAAACCAACACAATATTCAACCAAAATACCCTTGACTAAGAGAATCTAGGCCAACGACATCCGCGTGGTTTTCACTTGTCTCTCATTTTAATTCCGGGTGTTATTGTGTAAAAAGAAGACAAAACACTCTTCTAGTACGAATCATCAAGCATGCCCACAATCTAGTGTGTAAAACTGTCTTATGTCCAAATGAAATGCAAAAATGGAACAATGCACAAAATATGAAGCAAGGGTTGCAACGAGGCTAGGAAGTAGGACAAGACGGGATTGGTACAAGCACCGATTGGGTATGTGAAGCTCAACATCAAGAATGATCATGCTACCCTTAATCCGACTCAATATTACAAAAACTAAGACGCGTCCATGCCTTAACATCGATTTGACAAAACCGTGTAAAAAATTGGATAAACTCGACTTAAATTGGAAAAATTGAAAATTCATTACAAACCTTTCAAGCGTCCTTTATTACAACCAATGGGTAACGTTTACACCGTAACAATGAACCTGGAAGCCAAACTCATGCAAAAAAATGTGTAAACCCGACTCACTTGGAAAATTACCATAGGGCCACTTTTTTGACAATGAAGCTAATCCGGCCCCGAAAGAGCCTTCCAACGCCGTAGAAGGGAGAGTAGAAGGACGAGTCAGGAGGAAGTCTTGAGTACCCTTGAATATTTTACTGTTGAACCAGTCAACCCACCAATCAAAATGCCAAACATAGCTAGCCATTCCGAGCCCAAGGCTGACTCCATTCCTAAGGGGTTCACTCTTGCAGCTGATGCAGCTGGTAATGCTTTTGACATTCGACCTTACTACATTAATATGGTCGAACGAAATATGTATCGGGGTGTAGCTGGAGGGGATCCACGCAAGCACATGAAGATCTTTACCGATTATTGCTCAACAATTCCAACATCGCATACGGTACCGTGACTTGGATCGGGAAGCTGCTAATGTTACTGACTGGGAGTCTTTGGCCCTCGCATTTTACAAGAAATACTACCCGCCCCAAAAGACAAATGCCCTCCGTTCCCAAATCACTAACTTTAAACAACACGGAACGAAAAACCTCTACGAAGCTTTGACTACGTTCAAGAAACTAGTAAGGGCATGTCCTCATCACGGTTTCCAACTGTTGTTTATCAGCAACCAGTTCTATAACGGGTTATTTGACGATCACCGGGCTATTCTTGATGCTGCTGCAAAGGGAAGGTTCCAAAAGGAGACTGAGGATGACAAAGGCTGGGGTATTATTGAGGAGATGGCGAACCATTGTGCTGAATATGGTAATCTAAGATCTGGGATAAGAATAGTAGCCAACATAAAAACTGATGGCATGAAGGCTAAGCTAGATAAGTTGGTTGCGCGGTTTGACCAATGGGACAAACAAGATGAGTGAGGTCAACAAACGGTTAACCTACTGCAAAAGGGTGAGCCAATGATGTGTGAGAGGTGTGGAGGAGCCGGGCATTCCGCTATTAAATGCCTTGCAGAGAAAGAACAACTTTTCTCCTTTCAACAGTTCAGACAAGGAGGAAATTTCTATAACCAGAACCACGTTTATCCCAATCTAAGGTGGACAAGTCAGAATGTGCTCAACCCTACCCCACCACCTCAACAAAACTATATACCCCCTCACCGCAACCAACATAATTACCAGAAACCCCCACAATTTCAGCCGTCACAAGCTAGTGCTTCCTCATTTGGAGGAAATTCTGAAATCAGTGAGCTAAAGACTATGGTTCAATACTTGGCCTCCCAAATGCAAGCTGGAAATGCGTCGATCAAGTTATTGGAATCGTAAATCGCCCAATTGGCGGTTAAGCAATCGTCGCGACCGCCGGGGCAACTTCCCTCACAAACCGAACAACGGAACGAGACCATCAATATGGTCAGGTTGAGGAGCGGAGGCGAGTATGAGAGGCCAAGCATTGAATTTTCTGGTCATAAAGGTGTAGAAGGCAGAAAAGAAGAAGCTGTAACAGAAGCTGGGGTCGATCGAGTGGTTATCAGAACTCGATCGACTGAAAAATTTAAGGGAATCACTCGATCGAGTAGATGTTAGAGCTCGATTGAGTGAGGTTGACAGAGAGGTCCTGGATCGTGCAGTGCCACTTGCTCGATCGAGCAAAGCAGAAGAAAAGATCACTCGATCGAGTGATCTGATGGCAGAAAACACTCGATCGAGTGTTCTTCAGAAAAGACAAGAAAGAAGAGAGAAAGAACATGTTGATTACGAGAAACAGAGTATGGAACGCCGTGTTGATCTTAGAGACATTCCATAACCGTCCAGGCTAGCTGAGAAAGAGCTCGCAAGACTCGCGTATACTTTACGAGAATTGAAGGTGCACGTGCCGTTCCTAGAGCTGCTCTTAAAGGTACCTGCTTACTTGAAATTTATGCGTGAGATTCTTATGCGTAAGCGAAATGTGGATGTTTCTGAGACTGTAGCGTTAATAGAGGAGTGCAATGCATTCCTCCAAAATAAGAGTCCACCCAAGCTAGCCGGCCCAGGTAGTTTCTCGATTCCTTGTAAGATACGTACCCATACGATTGATAATGCTTTATGTGACTTAGGGGTAAGTGTTAGTGTGTTACCCCTGTCTTTAGCAACTAAATTGGGTTTTTCTAAGTTTAAATGTACAAACATGACGGTACATGATCTGTGCATTTTATATAGACCTGTTAGGCCATATTAGCACGCATTTCCATGCTTATTCTGTAGTATTTCACTACGAATATCCCCCGAATAGTCTACTTTGGGTTGTTTTGCTATTTTGCAGATATGAGATGGAGAAGATCATAATCGAGCCTAAAACATGTCCTTATGCATGCATTGAGGAGAAGAGTCGAGTTGGAGCTTGTTACTACCGTTTTGAGATGCGCATAGGAGCAATGAAAGTCTATCAAGCGAAGGAAGAACTTCAATTTGCTAGTGCCTACTTTGGAGAGCCATATCTCGAGTTCTACAACAGATAATCAGGTAATACCAATTGGAGATAAAAGATTATTCTCTTAGATTTCCAACGCCACCAATAAAGCTTGATTTCAGCGAGTAACGAAGAAATGCCAGCCATTTGAAGTTCAGTGCGCAGTGCAGGAAATACGCGCTGAGAAGTGCTCGATCGAGTACGCTATTTGTTCGATCGAGAGCTTTTCTTCTCGATAGAGAGGTTTTGGTTCTTAATCTCCTCGATCGAGAGGTTTTGGTACTTAATCTTCTCGATCGAGAGCTTTTCATAGCCATTCTTCTCGATCGAGAGGTTTTGATAGCTATTCTTCTCGATCGAGAGGTTTTCCTCTCGATCGAGAGCCTTGTCGGGTGACTATTCAGTTTTCCCGATAGCTTTATTTCAGTTTCTCTCGTGTCTACTATAAGAAGACATGAGAGTTCATTTTAGGTTTTCATCATCTCTTTTATCAGACCCTCTCTTTATCATTTTCTCTTAGCAATCACTTTCATAAAAAAAAAATTTTAGTTCTTATTTTCTTACACTTCTCAAGGATTGTTTTCATGTTTAATTCTGTTCTTACGCCGGATTCTATCTGATTGTAATCCTCCTTACTCTTCTTATATTATTGTGTTACTGTTTCCATTTCGCTGTTTTCGTTCTGATTCGTACTGTTGTTTGCATCGGTTTTTATGCCCTGTTCACGCCTCTGATTCGTCCTCTTCTTCCCTTTCGCTTTGTTATTTCGTTCCTGTTTTCCCTTCCCTTCTCATCACTGTTTCATTATGTTCTTAATCACGTATTCATACTGCTCATTACTCGTTTAATAGCGTGAGTGTCCCTGTTGTCGCCCCTGTTTCTCTTTATTAGCTTCAAAAACCGTGTTTCTTGCCTCGTCTTATCTCGTTTTTCGTCCCTTTTTACTCCTTGTTTGTCATCCTGTCTTCATCCTTATATTTATCTGTTTTCATAATTTTATAGTATGTCAAGTGTTAGCATAATTATCGTAGTGTTATTATTGTTAAGCAATTTATATGATGTTTGGTTGAATGAGTATACGCAGGAGACCATTCGTTTAGTTAAACCCCGACCTAGATCGGAAGATTGCAAGGGTAAGGCTTGTTTAGCAAAAATAATTAGTTTCTGTGAGGGCGGAAGTCAAGCAGAAATGACCTTAGGGCGACTTAAGACCGAAGGGTATAGTCGGGTTAGAGACGTGACTGTAATAACCTAGCCCTTCCTACCAATAACCTGACCAACCTAGTTATACCGATAGTGCTGACGACACAGTGACCCGAATTCCTAGCATATCCCTTTTCTCGGAACTATTTTATATCTTTCTCGTTTCTATTCTTTTCTTGTCCTTTCTCTCTTATCTTTAAATATCTAAAATTTAGTCAAACCAATTTAACCCCCAAATTGTGACATTCCGACAGACCAATTTAGACATATAATTAGCAACTTTGCCTCCCTGTGGAGATCGACCCCACTTATCGCTGACTTCCGTTAGTAGTACTTAGGTTATTATTTTTGGTACTGAAACGATGGTATTAGTACAGATGGCGGACCGTAGTGTTTCAAGACCATTAGGGGTTTTAGAGGACAATCCTGTTCAAATAGGAGAGTTCTTTATACCTGTTGATTTTGTAGTCTTGGACATTCTGGAGGATTCATATACTCCTATCATTCTAGGTAGACCTTTTCTGCATACTGCGAATGCAGTGATTGACCAAGGTACGAAAAGATTGACCTTTCAGGTGGGTGGGGAGGACCTCATATTTAGGCAGAGTAGCACGTCACGGTCACCTATGACGGTTATTCCATGCTACTCCATGTCTGATGATGTTTTTGTGGATTCAGAATCGATAGAACTAACACCTCTGCCTCAGTTCGAGAGCAAAATAAAGGACGATTTTATGATCATTTCTGATGTAGATACTGAGCCAGATTACAACCCGGATGGATGGGGTTGGTTAGCATTGAAGAATAGGAAGAAGAATCCAAAAGAAGAGAAGCCACCTATGAAAAAAAAGCAGTACGTCATGACGTAGAACCCTGTTGATAACTCAGTTGTCTGGAGTTTTGGAGCTAATGAAGTCACAACTGCGGAAGAGAGTTCTGCGAGTCAGGAACCCTGTCATGGCAATAAAATATCGTTTTACTGAACTTTTTAAGCCGGGTTTGCAGCCCCGTGCAAGTTGTAATAGATAATTTTACTGTTTTTTTACTTAGACAATCTCGCTGCATGAAATTTCGAACTCTTTAGCGTGAATCCGTAAGTAGAAGGAGGGACAATTCCGTTTCCAAGACAATTTTTGTGCTTTTGTATTTTTGTGGTTTGTTTTGGTGTTCATGTGCAGATACGGTCAAACACAAGGAAGCAGAAAGGAAGAAAAAGAAAGAAACCGAGCTTAACAGTAGCAAAAACCTCGATCGAGTTCTGCATTTTACTCGATCGAGGGAAACTCAGTGAAGAAATAGTCGATCGAGTAAAACAGTGTTCGATCGAGGAGAATCCAGACGAGGAGTTGTCAGTCTGAGAACTACTCGATCGAGTGGACCAAGCACTCGATCGAGCAATTTCCACCTAAGTGACTTACTCGATCGAGTAGATTCAGTTGCTCGATCAAGTAAGGTTCAGCCTATATAAGGGAGTTCCTCGATGCTCTTAGCTCATTTACTCGATTTCAGTTTTGGAACTCTCATTTTCTTCGATTCCTCTCTTTTCCTTTGTGTTTTTGCAATTAAATCACATAAAATCATTCCTAAACAATTTAATTTCGATAATCTAGCTAAAGCCCCATCAATTTGTGTCCTAATTTCGCGAAATCGAAATTTTTTGAAGCATCAAGGGTTTGCTCTTTCGACTTTTTCGTAATTTGGTTGTTAATTTGTGATTTTCTGCTTTAATCATCATCATTTTCATCATGTAAGTCGTTTTCTAGCTTTAATTTCAGTTTCAATTTAGGTTTTTCCCTAATTTTTGAAATTAGGTTTTAAAAGTGAATTTCGGTGATGTTTTTTCGATTTTAGTTTGATTTGTGATGATGTTTATGATGATTACGTGATTGTTGTGTAGGAATGGAAGGCAAATCAACCACCGTTGCTACCACCAGCACCACGACAACAGCCACGGTGGCTGGCCGTGCTCCTTCCTCTTCTGCAACAGCAACCACCACCGTTATGGTGGTTGTACGTCCACCTACACCCGCTACTGCACGCACACCCGCACCAGTCACCACAACATACTACCCCGTAATCGTCACAACTATGGCAGCCGCTTCTTCTTCCTCAGCTGATAAAGGGAAGGAGAAGATTCCAGTGACGAGTCAAAAGGGTCGGAAATCGGTCCTTGGGATGCGACCACGCCAAGCACCACGTCCACCAGCTACGCTTGCGATTCCCTCACTCGAGGAAATCCCCGAGGTAAGATTCGATTCCACCCATCAGAGAGATCAGATGGAGTTTTTAGTCGATGTTTACATTCGTAGCATTAGATTTTTAGACCGTTCCGACTTAGATCAGCTAGGTTTGACTAGACCCATAGTTGACCTCTTGACCGGGACATGGATGTAAGGGTTGGCGGACATGGTTGAGCCCACGTTCCGAGTGCCTACCTTGGAGTTTTTCAGCTCCTATTCTTTTTTGCCCGACACCTTCTTGGCTCACCCCAGCGGGCCTTGCATTTACTTCTGACTCCGTAATGAGTCGTATGCCTGGATCCTAGCTAGATTTGGGCAGGTTTTGGGGATTGCTAGTGACGGACTTTTGACACTCCGAGGAACCTAGTTCCTCAGATGTGGGCAGCCTTATCCGACGTACCTTTCTCTAGTCGAAATGTCGCCCACTTTCACACCCCTGTAGTTCGTATTTTCCTCCGCCTGCTAAGAGAGACCATTTTTGCGCGACCTGAGCCCAAAAACATTATGAACACTGAGTTGGCAATTGTCGCGGGGTACCTCAACATAGACAGTGGTACCACTTTTGTCCTTAACATAGCCTATTTAGTGGCTACCCATCTGAGCGACATAGGTCGCAGAGTCACTAAAGCTGTCGTAGACGGCGGGTTGTCACCAGGATTTACCGTTACATTTTTGGCACTAGGCCTGGTGGTGAGCCCGTTTCCCGCGACTTTTACCTTTCTGTGGCTGCCATGGTCCAGTTGACCTGGTTTGCCCATGCTGAACGCCGGACCTGGAGGATTGTTGGGACACCCTCAGTAGTTCTCCCTTCAGACTCATTACCTGCACTTTCACCCCTCACCACTGTCCATGGGTTAGACCAGACCCACCATCATACTGCATTTCTTATACAGCTTCCTCTGCGAAGAGGAAGCGATCTTCACCCGAGAGAGAGGTTGGAGGCCTTTCTGGTTCTCGACCTTCTCCCTCATCATCTCAGTCGACCACCACTCACACCACTACACACACCACCACCACCCAGATACCTTCACTTCCACCTCTCACCACCCCTTCATCATCATCATCTACCCCAGGTTTCCCTACCCATTTCATTTTCGCAGACCGAGGGTACCGTGATCCCCTTCTTTTTGAGCTTCTCAGGGCCCAGTCTGTACTTTAGAGAGACCTAGCCTTTGTCAGCTTTCCAGACTACGATGCAAGGATGCGCACTGGTACATTCCGTCCTCCCAGCGGCCCACACCCTTTTGTTTATCGATACCCATATGGTGGGTACTCACAGCCCTCACCTGGGGTGCCTGTGGAGACACCGGTACAGAGAGAGGTGAGGCAACGTGCGGAGGCGGCCGCTCAGAGTGCCAGTGCTAGAGGCGAGGAGGAGGCAGATGAGAGCTCAGCTGATGATTATAGGAGTGGGAGTGAGGAGGAGAGTGGTAGTGGTGATGAGAGTGGCATTGGCGATGGTGAGAGCTCGGAGGAAGATGAGGCCGCGGAGTGATGCCTCTAGTTGGTTTGGGGAGGTTATGCGTTCCTTATTCCTTTTTTCTCCATCTTCTAAGTTTAGTTTTTTTTTTTTTTTTTGATTTTATAGTTTTGTATATATCATATCCCATAGGAACATGTATTAGGCTGTGTACCCCATTTCCCCTTGTATGCTGCAGCCAATAAGGACATTGTCTGGTTTGGTTTGGGGAGGAGTAATGCATCCTTTTTCGTCTGCATTTTTCATTTTTTGCATGCATTCACGTTTCTTTTATGGATTTGCAGTTTTCTTTTTCATTTTTGAATTTATTTTTCAAAAATACAAAAAATGCACGTTTATTTTTGCATGTAGTCAAGTCGGAATGAAGTTTACAATGATATTGCCTTCTAGGATTTCTGTGCTGATTGTTATTTGCAGTTTTTCACCACCATGTTGTAAAAAAACCATTCTAGCATATCCCAAATTCCGTTTTGAAAAATTTTACTTGGACTTTATGGACTTGACTTGACTTGTTATTTGGCAAACTACCTATATATTCTGAGATTTAGAGCCCATAACTGGTGACATTTATGACCAGTTCATCTAGGATTGAGAGTAGTACTCCCTTCGTATCATCACATTTCACATGTATGACTTTTGATTGCTTTCTGCCTGCACGCATGATTTTGTGGTTGGTATCACATGTTAGGAGAATACTTGCATATCCACATCTCATTTCACCTATTTAACTCCACATTTAGCCAAAAAATGCAAGTTGACCTATAAACTACAGCCAGATCTTAGCCTACCTTGTGTCGAGCTAGCTTAGTGTGGTTTTGTGGTATATTTTCATTGTTTCAGTTTTGGTTTTGATTTCACTTTGGAGTTGGTAATCTGAGTATGGCGGAACTTGAATTCGGAATTGGTACTTTCCATGAACTTAGCAAAAGAAAGAGAGATGAAAAATAAAAAGAGTGAAACGAAAAGAAAGGAAAATGAATTCCCGTGCTCATCTTTTGTATTTTTTGGGAAAAGAAAAAAAAAAAGAATGAAAAAAAAGAAAAAAAAGAATGAAAATAATAATAAGTTAAGCATGTTTTTGACCGATTCAAGTTCCGTGGTTGTTTAAGTGATATGCCGAGGATGACACTGAGTTTTTTGTGAGTAATATAGACGGTTTTACTTTTGGTTGAGTCTTGGTAGCTAGCTCGAGCCGTTACCTCCTCTTATCCATATTGTTTTTTTGCCTCTTTTTACCCATTTCACCTCACATAACCATAACTTGCAAGTATTCGGCGTGTGATAGTCATTGATAGGTTGATATGCGTGTGTACGGTAGTTAGAATCATTTGTCATAGTAGTTGCATTGCGTGATACGTTGGTTGCAGTTAGGAGAGTGTCTTCATTTTCTTATTCTTCTCTCTTGCACATATATGTTCACCCTTTTTGTTGAGAGAAGAGTGACCAAGGAGAGTCCAAAGTACACAAGTCATTCAAGGTCGGTTGTCCAAGTTGTTTTTCACTACATGTATGAATTCGTTGCTTTTGGTTTTAAACTTCATGGTGACTGATTTTCTGCATCTACATGGTTAACAAGTGATCCATAGGTTGTTCTGAGGCGATTCCATTCCATAAGGTAGTTAGTTAGTTGTATTCATTTTTGTAGTTGCATTAGTTTGCTTGAGGACAAGCAAAGGTTTGATTTGGGGATATTTGATGCATGTCTATTTTATATACTTTTTAAAAACATTTGACACGCATTTGCATGCATTTTCATGCGTTTTACGTGCTATTTTGCCCCTGTTTTGCTTCATTGTGTATTTCTTATTGTTTTGCAGGAAAATATGCAAAAGTTGCGGAAACCATGCTTTTACTGTCGAAAGTAGGCTATCCTTAGAAGATGGAACAAAGTCAAGGAACCCCATAGCCTCAGAAGAGCAATTTTGAGCTGATAAGAGCCTTAATCGAGGGAAAATGAAGGACAGAAGCAATTGGACAACAACAAAAGCATCTTGGTCTGATAAGAGCTCGATCGAGCTCTGGCTTTTGCTCGATCGTGTAGATGCAGTAGAGAAAGTCCTCGATCGAGTAGTTGCTTACTCGATCGAGGAGACTAAAGGAAGGACTGTGATTTCGAGGATTCAGAAGTTACTCGAACGAAGGGATGCAAGACGAAGTTACTCGATCGAAGGGTTTTGGAAAGATAATTACTCGATCGAGTGATTCTGGCACTCGATCGAGCAACTCACTCACTATACCGGATTTCGCATTTTATGCTTTAGGTTTTAGGATTAAGTAGTTAACCTAATCCCTATATAAGGATTAGTTTAACACTAATCAGTCACTTTTTAACTTTTCATTACCTAATCTCGTCGTCTCATCTTTCACTAGTAGTCAGTAACTTTATTCTTAGCATTTTGGAAAACACAGTACATCATTTTTAGGGTTTATTCAATCTTATAGTTCATTTCCGGATTTCCATTCATCATTCCTGCCAGTTTATTGTAATTCCTTTTACCCTTTTCTCTTATTTTCATTCTTGTCATTTTATTGTTTATGTTCTTTAGTTTATTTTCTTTGTTTATCATGTCGCATTTTGTTAATTTCGTCATTGCTAGCATAGATACCGAAGCCATGCGTATATAATTTTCGTAATATGTTAGGATGAGGGAATTCACGGTAGTAATGTCGTAGGAATCACATGTTAATCTTCTCTTCGATGAAGTTCGTCTATCAACAATTTTATCAGAAAACCAGTTGAATGAGTGCACGCAGGAGACCGGTTTATTTAGTAAAACTGAACCTAGATCGAAAGAGTGGTAAAGTTGGCTTTCTTAGGATGATCGATATAACCTTCTTAGATCGAAATATTGGTTGGGGAGTCTAGGCCGATTTGAGACCGAAAGAAGATAATCACTACCCATTTCATTAATGACTTAACTGACCTAGTTATCTCGCATGACATGAATTACCGCGATGACCCGATTCCTGACATATTTCCCCTTTTTATTGATTAAATTCATCTTTGTTGCATTTCTTTTTTGTTTTATTTCTGTTTAATCCGTAGTTTATCAACAACAACAACAACCCCCCAATTGTGACCAATGAACTAACCATTAGTTAGAACCCTGGCTCCCTGTGGATTCGACCCTACTAACACTAGCTTCAGTTAATAGTATCTAGGTTTTATCTTTGACCGTGTTACAACGATCTGTGTCACTGATGTCCATCGTCTGTTCTGAACTAATGCCCAAGTTAGACGCACTCCATAGACGCGTCACCATCGGACAATCCCTTAATATGTGTTCAAGTGTCTCCAGCTCCGGTTCCTCCCCTTCCCTGCACAAACAACAGAAGCACTCCTCATCCACCAAGATTCCCCTCCTCCTGAACTCTCGACCCACCGGTAAAGTATTAGTTATAATTTTCCATAAGAAACCTTCCAGTATTGGGGGACCGGTAAGTTCAAGAGTTTTGTCCTGGAAAAAGACTTCTCTTTTCCTGAAATACGATCAGAGTCCATCCTGGAATGATTCTTCTCCATAAAGCTCTCAAATAGAAAACCATATTCATTCTTAACCGAATACTTCCCACTAGTAGTAAACTACCACACAATCCTGTCCTCTCTCCCAGAATTATCCAAAGGAATGGTCAAAATTTTGTGCACCGTCAGCTTGTCAAACAGGAAATCCAACTTACCTCTATCCCATTCCCATTGTTCCGTAACCAACTCCCCAATTTCCATTTCCTTCAAGAAAACATATTCACTCCCTAAAATGGTGGGTTTTGGATCAGGATTCTCCCCATTAACCCATTTAGCAGTCCACACATTTAATTTTGATCGGGATCCAAGCCAATTTATCCTTAATTGCCCTAAAACCATACACTATACTTCGTCTACCCCCACAACATTCCACCAGACACCTTGACCTGAAACCCTATAGTGCTTGTCCACTCAATTTTTAACAAATTCCTAAAGACCTTTGCAAAATATGATGCTTCCCCCGAAATAATCCTCCAAGCCTGCTTAGCTAATAAAGCCTTATTCAGACACTCAATGTTCCTGATTTCAACCCCCTAGATTTAGGCAAACCCAGAAAATTTCTAATACACCAGTGTATTGATCTTCCTGACTTACATCCAGCCCACAAAAAATGTGACAACAAAGAATTTATCTTTCGTGTCACACTTACCGATACTTTAAATACCGATAGAAAATAATTGGAAAGTGTTGACAGAATGGAATATATCAGAGTTAGTCTACCTGCTGGTGATAGAAAAATGCCTTGCCACGATGATACCTTTTTTTGCACATTCTCCACTAAACTCTTGAAGAGGTTGCTTTTCGGGACTTGGAGTTCAGTCGGAATACCCAAATAGGACCCAAAACCCCTATTTTTCCTAATTTTTAAATCCCTCAGAATTTCTTGAATCCTTCTCAATGTCATATTTGGACTAAAGATCAACCCAATTTATCTTCATTCAGTCTCTGTCCCGACAATTTATAGAAATTGTTTATGATAGACATTAAACACTTTGCACTCTCCACATTGTCTTCCATAAAGAAAACCGCATCATCCGCGAAGAAAAGATGTGTCAATCTATCCACACCATCCGCCATATGAAGCCCTTTAATTCCAACCCTTTCTTGAGCTGCTCATAAATTCCTCAACAAAACCTCCATACAAGGAACAAAAAAGTATAGAGAAAGGGAATCACCCTGCCTTAGTCCACATTTTGGCCTGAATTGTGGTAAAGGTACCCCATTCAAGAGAAGCTCATAAGATACCGTGTTGACATAATTCATAATCAAAGTAACTATGTTGTCCAGAAAACCCATCCTTTTCAGAACTGTCTCCACAAAATCCCACCTCATTCTCTCATAAGCTTTACTCATATCTATTTTAAACGCCAACCTTCCTACTTCACCCTTATTATGACTATTAACACTATATATCGCTTCATTGGCCAAGAAGATATTATCACCGATGTTCCTCCCTGAGATAAAAGCATTTTGAAACTTTCCCACCAAATATTATCCCATTACCCTCGTCATCCTTTTCGTAATACATTTGGAGATAATCCTAATAAAAACATTACTAAGACTAATAGGTCTATAATCCCTTATAGCCTCAGGTCTCTCACCTTTTGAAATTATAGCGATAAAAGTTCTATTACACTCCCTTAGCACTCTACTCGAATTCAAAATAGCTAAAGCCGCCTTAGTAAAATCTTTCTTTATGAAAAACCAGCATTTCTGAAATAGCATAGCAGGTATTCCATCCGGACCCGGAGATTTCAGAGCTCCTATTTAAAATACAACCCTTTCTATTTTCTTTCGCTGTGAATGGCTTATTTAGTCTATCCCTGTCATCCTCCTTAACACCACCATTAATAGGATACAAAAACTCTTCCAACATTGTTCTCTCTATCTCCTCTTGTTCCATCCCTTGTGCAGCAAAAATCTCCTTAAAATATCTCTGAAATTCTTCCCCAATACCTTGATTATCATACACCCATTCCCCACTTTCCTTCTTTATCCCTACGATAAAATTTCTTCTCGCTCTCCCTTTAGTCCAATTGAAAAATCACCTTTTTATTAAATAATTAATTAATATTAATTATGTATTATATATATTAAATTGGACTCTTTTTCGAGTTGAAGCAACTTCTCTTTTACAAATTGATGTGCCCTATAAAAGAAAGAAAGAGAGCAAGATCAAGTCCCAATAAAGAGACAAGAGTTCAAAGAGAAAAAGAGAAAGAAAGAAAAGATGCCAAACAAAGAAGAAAGCAAGAGAAACTTCCATTGCCCATTTAACTTTAGCCCGTTGTCTCCAAAACACCGCTGCAACATTAACAAACTCTTCCAACTCTTGATGCGTATTGTCATATGTTGGAGTAGTGTCCTCCACAATAATGCTTTACATAATAAATCTCGTATAAGGAATATCAGGGATTTATATTTTTTATATTTGTCAGCTGGTCAACGTTAATCGGTAATGATTGGCTTACTAGAGTTTGACATTACTGTCGTATGACGGCGGTGACCAGCTGATCCCTTTAGGTCACACATATAGGATGATGCCCAAATGGAAAAATTAATTATTTGTATAAGATACAAGTTAATTAATTCCTTGTATAGGTTGACTTTTATTAGTCAAGTGAATTTAATGTTTGATGAAGAGTAAAGTACACGGGCCATAGGATTTTATTATTCAGTTATATGATAATTGAATAATAAATGTAATACGATATTTAGTAATTAATAGTTAATTTACTAAATATATACGTATTTTGTATTATTTATGAGGTGGAGGTAATTAGCGAATTAATGTTACAAGAAGTTGTAAAATTAGCTAAACGAGTTTTATAACTTATTTTATGTTGAAAATAATAAAATGGCACTTAAATGTTAAGTGTATTTTATTTACTACTTTGTATTATTTAAGTGTTCAATAATCAAATAAATATTTTTATTATATAAGATAATTAAGTATACGACTTATAAGCATTTGAAGGACAAATGTTGAAAGACGAAATAAGACCCGGAATACCATATGTAAACCGAGAATATGGAGATAATGTGACCATAAAAGGTCTTTGTCTTCCACTCATGTTTATGAGTATTATAAACTCAATTGTTTATATTTGATGGCCTATAAATAGGCTACTATTCCACATATTCTTAGTGGAAAAATCTAGAGAATTAAAATCCTCTAAATACATACTTCTTGTTAAGCCATTTAAGAGGAAGAAGAGAAAACTTAAGATCTTCATCTTCAACCTCTAAAATTGATCAAAAGTTGATCAATCTTCATCAAAATAAGTTCACAAAAATTAATATATTTCTTATATTATCAAAGTAATAATATTTGTAGTATAAAAAAACAAGGTTTACACTAAACTATATCTAGTTAATATACTTAGTTTTTTTTGGGCTAGTCTTGGGTGCAACCAAAGGAGGCCACCTATTTTGGTGACTTGGGTTATGGAGGATCATCCTACACTATTTTAGCTCAAGAACTACAAAGGTAGGAGACATTTGTAGTGCCAAAAATGCCATCTTACCAATGTAAGAAAATTTCTTCTTATTAATTTTTGCATCCATGTATTATTTAGACCACCTTTTAAAATTAGATTGTAATTTTAATATCATTAGAGAGTCTAATGAGGTCTAAATTCCTAACAAGTGGTATCAGAGCATTGTTACATACATGCATGTTGTCTTAAGACGATTTTATGAGTTTATGAGATAAATTAGTAAAGTTGATATTTTGATGTTAAAATTAGTTTTATCAAAAATTATGGTCTTGCATGTATATAATATGGTCATATAGTTATATGTGTCGAAAATTTAATTTATGTACAAATTTATGACTTATTTTTACTTAATATGGCATAAAATTGGAAGAACATGCATTAAAATTGATTAAGAGTTAATTTAATTAAGTCGCATGTTAATTTTATGTATGTTTATTTGGAAATAACCACATTCATGTTCTATTTGTGTTAAATAGAAAATTTTAAGTTAATGTGATTAATTTAGATAGTTTATTGATTTTTATTCGATAAAAATTGGTAAATAATGGTTATTTTAAAATAAATAAATATTTTATTTTTGGGGCACGAAAATTTTGTTTTTTAAGCTCCTGGAAATATTATAAAATGTCCAAAATTTTCTTTTAAATTTATTTTAATTTTTATGATTTAATTTGGATTAAATCGTAAAATTGCGTTTTACCGACAAATATTGTGATATATGTTTGATTCAATTTCATAACCATTTTTTTTCCACATGCATGGCATTTTGGTACAATACCATAATGTATAAAATTTTTAAATTTTATTTTCCATAATTTAATTAATTTAATGGATTGTTTTCATAATAATCATGAATTATTATGTTATTTTATCATAAAATGTATTTTAAACCCATATAATGTCAAATTAATTAGTGTGACTAATCATTTTGAGGTTGGACCAGATTATAATGAGAGATCCATCTTAAAATTGTTTTAAGAATTGATTAGGAATTTTTAATTGTTAAAAATTCCGCTTAACAAGCTCGCATGATCGTTGTTGGTAAGTTAGACGATTTGGCATGTCATATTTATTACAATGCATTTTATTATTCATATGGATGAATGTATTTAAATTAATGTAATTTTACCTTATATGGCCATAGGTAGAAATTGGTATTATCCGCAATGTATGGGAATACCGATTTAATTTGTAATTTATTGCGATTTCGTATCGCTAATTTGTAATTAATTAATAGTTTTATTTTAGTTACAATTTGTATAATAGGATATTGCCAAGTAATTTTATTTCTAGTAGTATTATTGATTTTGTAAAAGACGGAGTTTCCTAAAAGACGGCGTTATTTTCGGCAAGGAGTTCCGAAATCCAAAAGAAGGAGGCCATTTCATTGAAGACCCTAGGGACCAAGGAGTTGGTTTCCGAAGTGTAATAGAATAGTTAATTAGATTACCTAGGTGGCCATATAAGGATTTTATTTTTTGCTTATCTTCATGCCAAATCGTCATTACATGTTTTTTATTTATTTTTTCCGTTTTTATCGATTCAATTGTCTACCATTCACCAATTTTGTTCACTTAAAAGTGATAGACAATTAAATTGATAAGATCTCTCACTTTTAAAATTGAGATAAAGCCTTACCAAGTATTAGCACCAATGAATCCCTTCTTCATTAGAGGTAGGCTCGGCTCACCGGGGTACTCTCTTTTTACGTTGGGTAAGTAGGGTAACAAAAGTTATTACACGTGAAAATTGGTTGGACTCAACGGGATTAATGTGGGATGAATCAGCCTCACCGTGCCCATGATTAGTTCTGGGGCTAACAGATAGTTTTTTTGAGAAAATCTGTCAACCAAGAGTTCTAGTGGTAGAATTAGTCAAATTGCTGACTCACCAAATTTATATAAATAAGGGATGAATCGGCTCGCCGTGCCCGTGTTTATATAAAGATGGGTCTTGGAATCGTTTATATAATTCAGTGGGAGATCATTATATAAATGCCTATTTATTGAAACTTGTTAAAGTTATTTTTCAAGTATTTATTTACGATAAATGTTAAATTTCCCACTTATTCCGTTTATTATTTTATATTGCGCAATGACTATATATATTCAACTCGCTCCTCCATTTATAGAATCGATAATCCGTTATACATGAAAAATAGTTTTCTAAGAGTATACGGTAACTTGTTTAATCGATTATTCATCTTTTCTCCGATTTACCACCATAGCTAATTAGAAAAATGCATTTACATTTGATCCTCATATTGTCTGTTGTAATGAAGAGGATAAACTGAATTTTGCTTAAATCAAAAGTGTTTCGATTTTACAATATCATTTTATTTACAACAATATTACTACAATCTTATTGCTCGTGAGATAAATGGTTATACATACTTCAATTGTTTAAGTATTTAAATTCGTTGGGAACCGATTGATAATATGATTTGCTTGAAATCATGATTAACCAATGACCACAATCACTTCACTAAGTTTCTTAGAAGTGAGTGAGAGCTCTAAGAGGGATGTATATATCTTAATAGTTATGATTAGGACGGGGTTCAAGAGGGAATTTGGCTCAAATATTTGGTTTATGGCAAAGGTTCATGATAAGCTATTGTGAATAGTAACACCAAACCATAGTGCAAGGCCAATCCTAACCAAATTTGTTGATATTTTAATTAAAATATTACATTAGTAAAAAAATAAAAAAAAACCCTAATTTTTGAATAAGAAAGTTAGGTGTGTGACACCTAAAAGGTTCCTTCTTTTCTAGATATCTATATGATTGACATTAGTTATACTTCTACCACTTCATCAATATTTGATATCGATAGTGGTTATAATAATTGTTATTGGTTCATGAGATGATAGTCGTGTGACGATTAGCTTTTAACTAATGTAAACTATCTCGTAGGAAATGGAACTAGAGTAGTTGTCATTCCATTATGAGGCTTATAACTATTATAAATATGTACTTAATCTACTGTTTGGGTTTAGAATTTTGTTTTAATAAAAGTTTTATGTAAGACACATAGGGTTCCACTCATGTAATATAAACAAAAGTTGTACCCAAATTTGCCATGATTTGATCTATGGCTATGCCAATCAAAATATTGGTTATTCTTCACCTAAACTAGATAAATTTATATATATCATATATATAGCATATAAAAGGTTCATTATTATTTTGGTGACCCCGATCTAATCTTAGTTCTAAATTGAAATTGCATTCATGGACTAGTGTAATCTAGGTCTTCGTGAATCATTTGATTGTGAATCTTATGATATATGCGAATCTTGTATTCCAAGCAAGATAACTCGTACCTTTTTGGTGAAAAGAAAATTTAGCATAAGAGTCGTTATTCATCCTAATCACATGTGGATGTGTATGATCGAATAACAAATTCAATGAGAGTAGATTATATTTACTTCTTTTCTTTTACCATCAGTTTAGAAAGATAGTGGCGTATCTACTAAATGAGATATAAAGAGAAACTCTTGATGAGATCAAAGAGTTTTTATCGTAAATATGATTACCAGTAAGACTATATATAAGATCAAAGTTTCACGATCCGATCGTGGAAAGTATAACTAAGTGATGATTTTTGTTTGTTACCAAAAGTAATGTGATACAGTATCACAAGTTAAAATCTTTCCGTAACACACATTATTCGATAAGGTGTGGTTGGAAAGAGATAATATAGAACTTATACGATATGTTTTTTTTTTATCTTAGTCAAGTTTTATTGAGCCACTTGATTTTATAATTGGGGTCTTTTTATTTTGTCTACTAATTTCTTTTTCCCAGTAAGTCAAAGTACATTTTTAAACAACCATATTTACTCCGTATTAGATATGGAAAGGTATAGTACCAAATTTGTAAGTTGTCCGGATAAAATAAAACATGTGGTCAATTATCCTACAACTTCATGAGAATAAAGTGTTTGTGGCTCATGATACTGTCTTTATAGAAAATAGGACTATTTCTAAATGACAGAGTGGGAGAGAATATTGAAGATCCACAAATGACACAAGAAATTTTTTTTCTTATTGTCAAATAGAGTGTTTTTTTATTCGGAATATACGAGGTCAGGTTAAAATCCATCACTCTTTAGAGATGATGATATAGTGTTACTTTTTGAAAGTGATGAGAGATGATAAATCGTTATTTAAAAAATTTATGATACCTCTTACTTACAAAGAGGTTGTTTAAAAGGTTGTTTCTAGTTTCAACTCTATGCAATGGCTATAGAAGTCATCTTAATCCGAGTTAGAATTCAAGTGTAATTATCAGGTAAATAACCTGGTATATTTAAATGAAAAAGTTTGACCTCTTCAATGTAATTGACTTGAATTAACAGATGTTTTCTAGGCTTAATTGGTGAAAAAGGGTTTTGCACCAGTTTCAATGCTTCTATAAACTCGGATTATACTGGCAATTGTTGTATTTCATAATTGTCAGAGTAATAGTAGGATATCAAAACCATCTTCCCGAATTTGATTCGTTCTAGAAAAAGAAGTGTGTTTGACACATTTAGAGGGTTTTTTGTAGATCCTTACAATCTTAAGATTGTAGCAAACTTATGAAGAAATCTTAAGAGAGCATCATGGAGTTGGAATGATTAGTTGATCGTATTGTAAAATATTTCTCAAGATGTTGAGGAATTATGTTTACACATGAAGTTTAGTGGGAGTATGGTGGTGTAATACCTCGAATTTTTGGGCACGATTTTATCTACTTGTTTATAGTAGCTAAACGGTTTTATGATTAGTACGGGGTTTTATTTGATACGATGTTAAATACAATGATAGTAATTTGTTCGTTTATAAGTATATGTGTGTGTCGTGCTAGTTGTGGGATTCGAATTAGGGATCTCTTATTTATGTGTCATGCCTTTGGTGGGGTTCGAACTTGGGATCGTTAGAACATGAGTCTTGGGCCTCGATTCCCGTGCACAGTACCCATAGCCCACACGTTAGAAACCCTCAAAATAGCCTCTCACACTCACGCTCACCTTGCTGCCGTCGTATAAGAAGTAGGGTTCACCTCTTCTCTAACCTAATCTACACCCTATCAACCCTACTACCCTACTGCCGCCACCACACACTAAGGAAAGGAGGTTCTCACGACGACTTAGAGTGACCTAGGATCCTTCGAACAGGTCGGAAACCAGGTATGGTCACACGATTTCCTGTAAGTTGTTTATTTACGTTTTTGTTACGTATGTTTGTATGCGATTCGAATGGCGTCGGGTTGTCATTGCTATATCACGTTTTTGTCGAAGCACTTCTGTCAGTCAGAGGAGTCGTGTGTGGGTTGTCGTGGTGGGTTCAGGTGTCGGGAACGGTGTCAAAAAGGGGAGTTCGTTTTCCTGGGTGTCTCGGTTTTGGTTGTTTTGTTGTGAACAGGGGAGTTAAAGGGGGTGGTACCACCGTTGACTCGGGGGAGGTCGATACGGTGGTACCACCGTGGTGAAAGGTCTGGGTCAGAGGCGAGTTGGGTGGAAGTTGGTGGAGGTGCAGTGGTTGTAGCGGCGTCGATTTGGGGTTTTGTAGAGGGTGGTTGTGTCAGATGGGTGAGGAACCAGACCTGGGTTTGGGTCTGGTTCACCTCGCCGGCAAGCGACGACGGGATTGCTGGTGGTCGGAGGTGCAGTCGGCAACGTGGGGCGCAAGGCCGACGGTTGCTGGTGGTCAAGGGTTGGTCGCGTGGTGGTTAAAAATGGTCATGGAGTCACGGGTTGGTGTTGGGTTTGGCTGGTGGTTTAGGCGGTTATTATTATTATTATTATTATTATTATTATTATTATTATTATTATTATTATTATTATTATTATTATTATTATTATTACTACTATTATTTTGTTATTATAAGTATTATTTTTATTATTGTTGCTATTATTATTAATGTTAGTATTATTACTATTTTATTGTTAATTAGTGTTTTATTATTTTCTTACGGTTTTGGGTCGTGTTATTTAAATATGCGAGTCGGGAATTATTTAAGTGATGGGAGCTTCTATATTTGGAAAGTTACTATATTGGGAAAGTTTCTATTTATGGAAACTTTCCACTTATGGGAGGTTTCTATTTATAGTAAGTATGGTTGTTAAGGGGTTCGGGAAAGTTATTAATTCGTTACGTATACCTGTTTAGGTAGCGGGTTTCGCGTGGAACATTTCTAAACAAGCCTCGGATTTATCTGCGTTTCCTTCTAATTCAGGTAGGGGAATAATGTATACATGGTGATGAGTGATCTGTTATTATTATGTTAACTATTTATATATCTTATTGGATGAATGGTATTATATTGCGTTTAATTGTCTTGTATATTTCTGTGATACAATACGATGTGAAAATATTGGGTCTTGTGATACGGAGCGGAGTTTATTTGGTGTTGGATCGGTGCGGAGTTTATTTGGCGTTGGATCGGTGCGGAGTTTATTTGGTGTTGGATCGGTGCGGAGCTATTTTGGCGTTGGATAGGTGCGGAGTCTATTATATTGTTGGTATATTTATTTCTTTTTCCCTACTCAACCTCGTGGTTGACCCTGTGTATTCGTGATCACCTGTGATGAACCAATTTATTGGGGAGCAGATTGACAGGTGGCTGAGACTAAGGGGAGCTATGGGAGCGAGAGCTTGGGTCCGGACCAGACTAATGTCTAGATCACCTTAGTTTAGCATGAGTTGTACTTTCTTTATTTTGTTAAGACTTTTGGTTACAGTTGTAAGAACATGTTATGAGTTTAACTTTAATTAAAGTACTGTTTATCTTCCTTTGTATCTACTACCTCGGGAAACCGAGATGGTAACACCCTTACTTATCTGAGGAGTCCTAGTACAGGCCCTTAAATAAATGGAGGTGTTACAGGTGGTCTTATGAGTCTTTATATAGTTGGTATATAAATCATTTGGAATGATGAAAGACTTAGGAGAATATTAATACATCTTAAAATATCCAGATTTATTAGATAAATCAAGGAGGGATATATGCGCTTTATTAGGAGTCTTATGTAGATGAGATTCTTGACTAGTTCAAACAAGTTGCACTCATTAGAATTGATTCTAATTGCTTCCGTTGTCGGATTAATTGTATACGCTATGATGTATTATTGTCTTAACAATTCATATAGTTTGAGTATTGTGAGTTTTTATTAATCAAAGTTAAGTGAAGGTCATTTAATAGCCAAATTAGTTATATTTAGTACTTGAGAAGAACTAAGAAAATAAAACTAAGTGTTTTGATATTTTTATATTTATAATTCATGTAAGGAGTTACATGAATGTTTGTTGTGGTTTATGTAAAAGATACATTAAACACCATCCTTTAAAACATATAGGGATTGTTTGAAATCCCGTATTGGCTATGAGGAGTTGATCTGCTGGAAGAGTTTTAGGCAGTCATACATTGCGGATTTTACAACAGAAATTAAGTACTTCATAACATTCGATGTTGCAATACGAAGTAGCTTGGATTTGACAATAATGTGGCTAGACTTGTCGTGAGTCGCCAAATTAATATTTGTATCCACTACAAACTCAAACTAGTAGCTAGTGTAAGTAGGGGTCGATCCCACAAGGAAGGTCTTTTGTCGATTAAATGTGTGCTAAAGTTAAGTAACCAAAAGGGGGGTTTTTGATGTGTTGATTGATCTAATCTACTAAGACGAAAATAAAATGCAATAAATATAAAAACGATGTAAATAATTGAAGGTGTAAATAAATATGAGAATTATTCTTGGACCAAGTAATTTCCACCAATTAGTTATGAATTGATCATTGACTCTTCTAATCTATTTTACTATTGAATACTTTGCTATGAAGTTTGTTGACTTCTAATTCCACATATGATTAGTTATTAGCTACAACCGTAAACAAATAACTCTTACAAAATTGTCAATTTAGTCAAGCGCTTAATCGTATCAAAATTATAGAATAAAGCTATGGAATTTAGCAAAGATGAATTAATGAAGAAAACAAGCGATGCTTCACTTTTATTCATACAAGTTTAATCGTTTATAACTCAACAATGATGAATTAGCATACTACTTGATGAATTATAATTGCTACAATGAAATAGATAAACAAACAAAAGAGATCTAATCTAGCAATGGTAAATTAATAACAACAACTAGTTGATCACTCTATGTGCTTAATTAACAAACCAACATTAAACCAAATTAAACTTGATATTCAAATCATAAAATAGAAATAGAATAAGAGTCTTACAATTCAACACTAATATGGCTTCAAGAACTTGTTCCAAGATGTAGAATTTAGCTCTCCATACAAATAAAACTAACTAAAATAAACTAGAAATTGGAAAATGTTTGTGTATTCTAATGATTAAAATGATGGAGAAGTATGTAAAAGCATATGAAAGCACACCCTAAAAGTGTCAACAACATCTTCTTATATAGGTCTTCAAAGGACAACTCCTTAATGTCTCTTAAATTATAGGTATTATTACCAAAATAAATGAGAATTAAGGAGTTGTTGAAATTGCATTAAGTCCCATGTTGTGTCATAAACTAGGGTTGGAATCCAATGTTTGTGTCATAAAAAATGAGTTGAATGCATGAAATCCATGGAATCCAATGTTCATTTTGATGTTCACTTGCTTGGACCATGGTAATTGGATCTTGACTTGCTTCAAAAACCATATTGCATAAGACATCTTTAGCCCTACAACAATCTCCAAAGAAGCCTATCCATTCATATTAACAACTCTACCCAATTATCCCATAAAAACATGCAATCCATCATTAACCCAATATAAAAGACATATGAATTAAAATCCCATAAAATGCTTCTCAACCCATCAAATAACCATCAAAATCACCTTTATTAAGCCCTACTAAACTATACTAATCATAATGCAAGGACTAGTAGTAGCTCATGCAGTCGCATATCCTATCATGATATACTGTGAAAACAGTGGGAGCTATCTTCGAGCCAAGGGTGCCATAGTCTAGAGTTAAGTCTAGACATGTACTTAATTAATAAGTTACATGTGATTTTAGTTATGTGAAACAATGGGAAATAACAATTGTTGGTTTGATAAAATGAGGTGTCATTGATTTTAAACCAAGTTCTTGTTGAAGGCTAAACATGATAGTCATGTCGTTTCAATGCGATTGAAATAGGGCAATTGAATTGCTGCAGATTATATGATGTGTAATAATCTGATAGTGTATCAATTTTTACATATATGATAATAGCATTTATCGTTTGAGTTTTTTTTTCAACTCTTATATATTCAGTGCTAACTGGATATTAGTTATACTTTGTTTTTATCCAAATAGGTTGTAGTGACAATGTCGAACCCTATTAAGTGAACTGGATTAACATGGTATAGTGTCCCTAGTTACTTAATGAGGTGACGTCTCGGAGTGACTAGATTGTAAGGCGATAGATGACGAGTTCGACTGTCATATGGCCATAGAGATGGCTGGTCGATTACATAGGCAGAATGTAAAGACATTTTGTCGGACAGTGACCATTTATAGAGTCCTTTATGTTGCCAGGTCGTGGCGAGGATTTCAATTATTCCTTCGAGTCAATTCTTTAGACTTGCGACTATTTTTCTAAGTTGGTATGGTTTTCCGGTGGCTTTGGTTTTTGTCCAAGGTCGCGCCGTAAAAGGAGGCTGATGGACATTTACTGGGTCATTGTGATCTGTATCGAACGAAGAAAATAGGTCAATAGGATTGTCCATCCATGTCAATATATATATCTCAAGGCCACTCGAGGAGAGATGACTGAAAATGCGTGGCCACGCTCGGATGTGATCTATAGTAGATTATCCGGTCAGACAGTCATTCTCGAGATCGAGGAAACCACTTTATGATATGATCACGTGCAAGAATGACCTGAAAGACCTCTTGCATTGAGTGGGAGATAAAATTGGACAAGTGAATTGGTATCGCACACTTGTGTCGGACAAGTGGGAGATTGTTGGAGTAGTGTCCTCCACAATAATGCTTTACATAATAAATCTCGTATAAGGAATATCAGGGATTTATATTTTTTATATTTGTCAGCTGGTCAACGTTAATCGGTAATGATTGCCTTACTAGAGTTTGACATTACTGTCGTATGACGACGGTGACCAGCTGATCCCTTTAGGTCACACCTATAGGATGATGCCCAAATGGAAAAATTAATTATTTGTATAAGATACAAGTTAATTAATTCCTTGTTTAGGTTGACATTTATTAGTCAAGTGAATTTAATGTTTGATGAAGAGTAAAGTACTCGGGCCATAGGATTTTATTATTCAGTTATATGATAATTGAATAATAAATGTAATACGATATTTAGTAATTAATAGTTAATTTACTAAATATATACGTATTTTGTATTATTTATGAGGTGGAGGTAATTATCGAATTAATATTACAAGAAGTTGTAAAATTAGCTAAACGGGTTTTATAAAACTTATTTTATGTTGAAAATGATAAAATGGCACTTAAATGTTAAGTGTATTTTATTTACTACTTTGTATTATTTAAGTGTTAAATAATCAAATAAATATTTTTATTATATAAGATAATTAAATATACGACTTATAAGCATTTGAAGGACAAATGTTGAAAGACGAAATAAGACCCGGAATACCATATGTCGACCGCGAATATGGAGATAATGTGACCATAATAGGTCTTTGTCTTCCACTCATGTTTATGAGTATTATAAACTCAATTGTTTACATTTGATGGCCTATAAATAGGCTACTATTCCACATATTCTTAGTGGAAAAATCTAGAGAATTAAAATCCTCTAAATACATACTTCTTGTTAAGCCATTTAAGAGGAAAAAGAGAAAACTTAAGATCTTCATCTTCAACCTATAAAATTGATCAAAAGTTGATCAATCTTCATCAAAATAAGTTCACAAAAATTAATATATTTCTTATATTATCAAAGTAATAATATTTGTAGTATAAAAAAACAAGGTTTACACTAAACTATATCTAGTTAATATACTTAGTTTTTTTTGGGCTAGACTTGGGTGCAACCAAAGGAGGTCACCTATTTTGGTGACTTGGGTTATGGAGGATCATCCTACACTATTTTAGCTCAAGAACTACAAAGGTAGGAGACATTTGTAGTGCCAAAAATGCCATCTTACCAATGTAAGAAAATTTCTTCTTATTAATTTTTGCATGCATTTATTATTTAGACCACCTTATGAAATTAGCTTGTAATTTTAATATCATTAGAGAGTCTAATGAGGTCTAAATTCCTAACATCATAATCATCTGAATTCCCCAACACAATAGCTTTCTCCTGACCTTCCTTAAGCCTTTAATCAAACCCATCCCATTTTTTTTCCTCAAGCTTCATCTTTATCAAGACTCCACTTTCTAATTTCTGATTTTATGATTGGTGATAAGATGCTGTTGTTCAATTCCCGTTTGATGTTTTTTCCAGGAAAACTACAATCAAGGTGGTCCGGTCCATATTGTTGGGGCTGGTGTCCTTGACAATTAAGTACAATGACTTATTAAATCTCTTTAAGGATCACAAGGGCATACTTCAGTATTATTATCAGTTGATCCACGTTTATCAATAACGGTTGGCTTGCTAGATAAGTTTGACGTTATTGTCATACGGATGGCGGTGATCAACTGGTCCTTATACGTCACACCTATAGGACACGTTTGAGAGATGTGAAGGTATGAAAATACAGTCACATTTATGCCGGATACGACTAAACAGTTAGTCAGAGGTATTGACTATAAAATTAGTCAATAAGATGTTGAGATTATTATTTAATACGGATTAAATAATTTTAGCTAACACGGATTACATGATTAATTCGTAAATTAAATATAAACGGTTATATTTAATTAAATATTGTATTCGCGTATTAATATAAACAGTTATATTAATTTGGGTAATTATACAATATCGTAATTTTATCAGGCCATTATTAATACATCGACTGCATTAATACTTGATAACACGTATGCGATTTATAATAAAAATCCCGCGAATAATATTTAGCAAAACGGGTCAAATCACACATTAGAATAAGGTAAGAGTGGAAAGCCTACTCTTACCCTAATGGGTCGGCCGACCGTGTATTACATAAGGAGAAGAATTCTCCTTATGTGAGACTACTGCTTTTGGTTGTTTTCACTGACATAAACACATCTAAAAGAAAAATTAGGGTTTTGAGAGCATTCTTCTCCCAAAAACTCAGATCTCACATCTAAAACCTCAATAGCTCTCCCCATATTGCAAGGCAATTGGAGAGTATTTTCTAGCACACGCGGCATCATCTCAAACAAAGTCTTGGGTGCAAGTTATAGGAGGGAATTAACTTTAATTCCTGTTCTTAGGCCTATTCAAGCAAGGACCCAAGGTTGTATTCTTTTTCATGTTTTTATTTATCTTATGACAATAATCACAACTGTAATTTTCATTATAATCCTGCAAGTTTAGGGCGAATACATGCTTTATTCCCCACACATATACCGTCACTAATGTCAACAAGCTTGGTTCTGTCGAGGTGATGACTACCAATGGCGAAAAATTCAAAGTCAATGGTCATCGGTTAAAAGTTTACCATGAGAATGCTGTTGTCGGAGTGGTGGAGGAAGTTTTCTTTAAACATCCGTCCCTTCAAGCTAGATTCGTTCAAGACTAGTGAAGTCTAGCAAGACTTAAAATTGCGCTTCTCGGGAGGCAACCGTGTTTTTTTATTGTAATCTTTGGATATTTTGAAAAATTTCAGTTATAGTAGAGTAGAAATAAGTAGATTTGTGGTATTGTGAGCTGAATTTGCAGGTGCAGTACGAGGAAAAAGGAGCAAGGAAGCTTAAATCAGAAAAGAAGGGAAAAAAAGAGCGTGGATAAAACCCACCACGGGGGTCCGGGGCGAGCTACCCCGACCAAGGCAGGAAGAAGATTCCTCAACCTTTTGAATTAGGAATTGCAATTCGAAAAAGAAAAAAATAGAGAAAACCCACCCTCGTATACCGGGGCGAGCTACCCCGACCAGGGCAGGAGCAGCATTGTTCGTCTTTTTCAGCAAAAAAGGACGCACGACCCTTTTTTCTACTCTTTCCTTCCTATTTCTCCTCCCCTTTCCTCTTCACGGTATACTCTTTTTCACTCATTTTTCTACCAAATCTCTTCCTAGAAACCATTTTCAAGGGCTTTCTACTTCCATTTCCACTCTCAAGTAAGTTTTTGTACTTCTACTACTCTAATTTATGCTGAAATTAACTATGAATTGAATTTTTCACTAACCCTAACTTCAATTTGGGGAAAACTGATTTTGCTCTTTTTGGGTGAAAATTTAATTTCTAGTTTGAATTTATACATTGTAAAGTTAGTATATGTCCCTACTAGTGTTAAATTACCTTACTTGAGTGCCCTTTGCTTAGTTTTACCGAATTTGAGAGTTTCTTAAGGATTATATTTTTCTGAAATTTTCAGATTTTCTATGTCTACCTTGAGGACTTTTCTTCGTCGCAGTAAAAGGGCTAGAGTAGAAGCAGGTCCTAGCAACCCGGTGGTGGTGGAAGAAGAAGAAGAAGAAGATGTTCCAAGGTCACCGCCACCTCCGGTGTGGCGCGATGAGGATTATCCATCCATTGTTTTTGTTTCCGAGAAGTAATTTAACAATTGGAATGCCTTGAAAGCTAAAGGTTTGCGCCCAACTCGCTTTATTAATTTTGATTCTTTGCGGCGAATCGGGTAAGACAAGCATGTCAAAGCCTTATTTAAGGGGGTACATATAGGGTATGCGTTGACTATGAACTATAGGACTTACCCGCAACTCACCTAGAATTCTTAAGCTCCTTTGAATTTCATAAATCTAGGAGACAAGACCACATTCATTCGATTAGTTTTCGGTTGTTCAATATAGATTACAATAGAAATCTTACCCAATTCGCCCAAATCTTTAGCTTACCGGTAGGAGGAATTCTTGTTGACCCTCCCGAGTATTATAACCCAATCGTCACTTGGAATGCCATCTCCCACTTCTCTTTCCCCGGAAATTGGAATCATCTTCATTATGCTTTGCTTCATAAACCAGACTTCCGCATTAGGCAACGGTTTATGGGGTGGACCTTTTTCGGGAGACTTGAACCTCACACGGTGAGGTTGGTAGAAGTTCAAATCCTTGGCTCATTCTTAAATGTTGAAGGACACGAGACATGGTAGATTAACATACCCTACTACTTTGCCAATCACTTGTCTAAGCAATTAAGTGACCGGTCTAAATGTGTTGTCCTAGGTGGGTTAATAACCCGGATAGCCCACAATGTTTGTCAGTTCAACCAAGAGAATACCGACCTCCGACCTTTACTACCTGGTCCTACGGATGTGGGGAATGGTTGGATTATGATTATTTCGTATCATTTGACTAGTTTCGGAGTGCCCCCCACACATGATTTGGAAAATAGGGAAGCATGATTCTATTCGGTTACCCGATGATTTACCTTTGCTTCCTTTGTGAACCCAAGGGGAGCCTTATGCGGGAGGGCCCCCATTTGTTCGGAGGATTTTTCACTTGCCTATTGGAGGCTTATCACCCACTTCCCCAACTATGACCTATGCTAGTACGTATGCTCGTCAGGGAGAAGCGGGACAACCTTCGCGTTGGGAGGAGGTAGGCCAATCCTCTCATCATCATGAATCTTTTCAACCACCCCGCCACTCTAGTGCGGATCTTTATAACATGATGAGAGGATTGCAGGTTAGTGTGGACACTATTCGGGACGACCCGCGACTTGTTTTAAAACCCATATATACTCATTTTGCCCGTCAAGGGGTCATCCATCAAGAAGGACCTCACTCGTCCTTCTTCACATGGCCCGAGGGTGGTTTTTCTGATGGTGGTTTTGCAGGTTTTCCCGGGCCTTAAGTTGTTCCTCACGTTGCCCCTGATCCCGATCCTCATTTTGCTAGTGGAAGTGGAAGTGGAGGAAGGGAAGTTGATGACCCAACTCAAAATATCAACTTCACAGACTAGTTGGTTTAGTAAGTTTTCTTGTTGTTTTTATGTTGTAGCTTCCCTTTCCCCATTAAATTTGTTTGTTGATTGTCTCTATGGTTCACATTAGGGACAATGTGAAGTTTAGCTTGGGAGAGGGATTTCTTTTCCTTTTCATAGGTTAGTATGAGTATGATGATGATGAGTTTTATGATGATGTGAATGGATCGCGTACTGTTTTCCTCATACATTCTCCAATTTTCATGCTTTTTGGAATTTTTGTGAGTCACTTACGACGGAATTTTGGCTTACATGCGGATGTCTTCACATAGTAAGTAGAGAATGGATTTTTGATGTATTTGGCATGATCTTTTGGCATTGACAACCTACAAAATTGAGAGTTTAGAGCCTCGTAAGACCTTTACATTTTTTTCGGTCTCATTTAGGTGTGAGTAGGTCTCCTCGTATTTTGTGTTACATCAAAAGGCATAAATATGGTTTGTGTTCCGTTTCATAAGAATTGCATTCATATTGTGAGTATTTGAAAGCCTTTCACATGACCCTTTTTGCCCATTCTTCACCCATTACACATGTTATTATTTGTTTTAAGCTACATTTCAAAGATTTGCCTACCTTGTCAAGTTAGTAGCTTAGTCATTGGTGTTTGGGTGCTCAAATGGGATACGATTCAAATAGTGTTGATTGTTATCGTGATTGGCATTGAGAATAAACATGTTTGAAAAAAAATATGAAAAAAAAACAAGAAAGAAAAAAAATGATGAAAAAAAACAAGAAATGAAATGAAAGAAGCATGAAAAAAAGAAAAAAAAGAGAAAGAAAGCAAAAAGAAGAGAGAAATAGGAGTTCCCATTCATCGTAAATAAAAAATAAAAATTTTGGGAAGTTCTTATTTGTTTTGCCTTGAAAAAGAAGTCATCTTTCCGATTTTTGACTTTAGCACTTGGTAATGGGTTGGGTTTGACTTGGATTGAGCATCCTTGCATTGATGGTTAGTTGGTAGCTTGAATTAGCTTCAATTACCGTAATTCATATGTTCCCCTTCTTACCCATCACATATTGCTTTCCTCTTACTTTATGGCTTCATTCTTATGCTTACACTTTTGATTGCATTGCTTAATGGAATGGAGTACTTACCATATTAGATTGCTGACACAACTTCATGAGTCGAGTTTAGGAGAGTGTTTTCATATACAAAGCCCCCTACATTTATTTGTGTGCTTGAGTGTACCGCGAGAGTCCTTTATCAAAATGATCACATAAAAGCCAAAGAGTCTAGATGAAATTTTCTATGCTACGCCGTCGTGTAAATGTAAAAACCCCTCGTCGCAGCGGAAAATATAAACATACAAACATGCCAAAAATTTACGCGGAATTTAAACTTTAACATGCTAGATTACGTACGAGGTGAATTAACAAAACTGAACATGCGGAAGAATTTAAAACATAAACAAGTAACTAAGTAGAATACAAAAGCAGTCCAGGATAGCATATCCCTACAGGCACAAAATACTGTAATTAAAGTCCAGGTCTAGCTAAACGATCTAAAGTGTAAGTCATCGATGAAGGATCATCGCTCGCTAGCCTCAACGTAACCCCCTGCAAACAACATCATCAACCTACATACATGAAAACATGTACGCCACCATCACTGGAGGAGTGACTAGAGTTCTCATAGCCACCTATTGTCACACATGATGCCCGTCGTTGAGGGTATCAAAGATAAAATTTATAATTCCTAAACTTTAACTATAGATAGTGAAAGTCAGGGTCGAACCACAGAGAGGTGGGGAATCTTTATTGTTTGATGTCAGTGTTTTTAGGGTAACGAATTAGGGGGTTTGAATGATTGTTACTAAGTCTAGAAACAAATATAAAAATAAAGAAAGTTAATAAAGATGAGAATAAAACTATAGTAAAAGAGATGCTAGGATGTTTGGGTAATAAATAGGTAAGATAGTATAAATCCTAAAGTCAACATGTATTGCAGTCGCGTAAGGGGTGTAACATATCCTTTCGGTCTATGGTACCTAATAGCTCCTTTCGGCCTATGCTATTAGTTCCTAGGTCTCACAATTATCGGGTGTCAACACTAAGGGTGATTCCTAAATTCTAGGTCACATACCTTTCAGTCTTCAGTAACCTAGTCGTCTTAAAGCGTAAACCAATGCCCTTTCCGTATCTCTCAATCTTGGGTAGGTCATTACTAACATCCTACAAGTCTCCTTTCAGTCTCATTGTAGGTTATTATAGTCTACGAAATAAAACGAAACAGAATACATACGCGAGTGGGTCGACCGACCATGTAGCCCAGTCGGCCGACCACAACCTCAGTCGACCGACCCGTTAGGCAGGTCGGTCGACCAAGGCGCTGCTACAGTCGGTCTCGGAATCTATACTACTTACGCATATCTATCCCCTACATCCTAACATATGAAATTAGCTACTCATGATTACTAAAACAATAATGAAAACAGAAATAAACATGGAAATCATAATGAATATCCATCTAAACATGCAATCACTAATAAGGCTTTGGGATTCTGTCTTAAACCGAATACAAAAATTCTAAACTAATAATAATAGAACTGAAATTAAGAGGATAATTACCGGAAATCGGAATTGAAATGGAAAGGAACAAACTTTATTGATGAATGCTTGAAAGATTGATGAACAAAACTAAAAGTGCTTGAGAATTATTGAAAGATTACAATTAAAGATGAAACTAAATTCTAAAACTTGAATTCATAAACTTGATGTAAGACTTGATAGATATAAGAATGATTAAACCCTAATCACGCCCCTTGCTTAAATAGGCGGAAAGATTAGAGTTTCCTAATGAAAAAAACACTTCAATGGGCTTCCGGAAAGCTTCTGGGTCTGCGCAGAGGTCGGTCGACCTATGTTGTAGGTCGGTCGACCTAATATCGGGCTTCAGTGTTTTTCTGGACTTTCCATAACAGGGGCCTGGTCGGCCGACCCAAGTAGTAGTTCGGTCGACTTGTTTTCCTGTAGGTCTGCCTCGATTTGTCTTTGGTTTGACTTCTTGATACTTGGTTAACGTTTTGAGTGGACTTTCCTTCGTTCCTTGGTTATGAAAGATCCTGAGGGCATAAGTTTGGTGTAAAATCGTCCATTTTCCGCATAAATCTGCAAAAGTGCATAAAAATACGAAAGTAGACAATTGTTGGGAAATAAAGGCTAAAACATAGTAAATGAGCGACCAAATGCGTGTAAAAATAGATGTAAAACATCATAAAATAGACACGCATCAAATTCCCCAAACCAAACCTTGCTTGCCCTCAAGCAAGAAATAGACTTTAACTAATGGAACGATTTCAATCTCAGAGCGAAATTTACATGTGAGCCTAAACCAATGCCATGTACAAAATGAAAAAGTATTTAAATCATGCAAACGAGTTATGGTGTTGTCAAATTTTTTTAGAGACTATAGAGACTTTATACCATGGACTCTCGCGGTACGCTCGAGACACTCATGAAGCAAAGGGTGAGTATACGTAGAAGATAGAAAGAAGTATATTGTAATGACACTCACCTAACTGCGAACCATGGAAACATGCCTGCAATCTAATATGAACAAGAATTCTACAACTATGTATAAACACACTCATCAAGTGACTCGGATACATGCAATTGAGGCAATGAAAGATATGTGAGGTAAAAGGTAAAAAGTGGTTAAGATGTTTTTGGATTTGCGGGGTTGGTAGCCAAGCTAGTAAAACCGGTTTCCAACGACATATTTCACAACTTTTTGACATTAAGAAGGTGCTCTTTTGTAGCACCACTCTCACATTATATATAAGATTGGACTCCCAAATATTTTGAATGAAGTACGGGAATGATAACATATAAAAGAAAGGGATTTCAGAACGAAATTTTGAATTTCTAATGCTGTCAGTTGGTCGGCCGACCTATGATGGTGGTCGGTCGACTGACTTCTGTACGTTTTTGATTTTTTTCATTTCTCTTTTCTTTCTTTCCTTTTTTCTGAACTTTTCTGTTCTTTTTATTTTCTTTCTTTTTCTTTCTTTCTTTTCTCTTTTTGCTCAGGATAGCATATAAACCAAGATGCCTAAAAAAATGAACCAAAGACCACAAATACTAGCTTGGACAGGTAGGCTAAGTATGGGATGTAGTTTTGGGGGATAAAAAGGTAATTTTGGCTATGTGAAGCTTATGGGTAAATACGAGAAAAAGGATCCCAAATGCACGTACTGAGACTCACAAAACGAGATAGTAAAACAAGTATTTAACAATTCAAGTTCATGTTTATGCATATTGATGTAACATGCTCCAAGGGGAGTACTACTCACATCCTAGACAACTGGTTTAAGAATGAAACCAGGAAATAAGCTCTAAAAACTCAGAATGTATAGTAGGTTGCCAAGGTATAAGTCAAGTCTCAAGATATACAAGTTGACAAAAAACTCGTAGATATGCAAAAGACTCTCATACTAAAACAAGTTGACAAGGCAATGTAAAGGCATAAACATGTAAGATATCAAAGATCATCCTTGAAATACTCTCGTTCCGACTCGACCTATATGCTAAAATAAAAGTGCATTTTTTGGAAATTTTTGAAATTTTTCTTATTTTTTTTGGATTTTTGTATATGCAAGGAAAACAAAAAAAAGAACAATGCAATACGGAAATGCAGATAAACGTGTGACAAAATGCAATGGAACAATGCATATGACACGAAACCATTCCCGAAACTAACCCGCACAATGTCCCCATTGTGCATTAGCCTAAGTAAAGGTTTCAGAAAATTAAAGGAAAGATGCAAGGAAAATAAAAACCAAGGAAAATTGGAAAGAACTCACTGGATTATTAAGCGTATGAGAAAAACCTCCCCAAACCAGCGTAAGTTGGGAGGTTTTGATGGCCAGCAGTGCCACCCAAGTACCCAAGATGGTTGCATGATTCCCGAGGAAGAAACGAGCAAGCTGAAACAGATGGGTAGGTCGACCGACCTATGTCTCTGGTCGACCGACCTTCCTGCGGACTGCAGGAATTCCAGAAATACAGGGACCAGGTCGACCGACCTACGTTTCTAGTCGGTCGACCGCCTCTGCTGCACAGCGGCCTTCTTTTCTTCGGAAACAACTTGTGTTAAGCAAGTCATTCTTCCTCAAACCTGAAAAATCATTATATATGTGCCCAACAAATGCGCAAGATCCCAGAACCAAGTCCAAAATGTCTTAACTACGCAACAAAAGAAAAAGTTCCAAAATCTAAAGCAAACAAAAAAATAAAAAGGGTCTCAACAAAACGGAAAGTAAATTGTCTTAGGAGCTGAAAATTTAAACAACTATCCGCTAAAGATGCGGAAAATCTCAGACCATGGCTTTTGGCGATATGCCGTAGTCTCCACCGTGTTTCTTTGAATGGCAAAACATGTCTCCTCTCCGTCGCAAAACATATGCGACGGACTCTTCTCTTGAGCTTTTCTTCTCCTTCTCTTGTCCTCCTCATCGGTAATGTCCGGGTTCTCATCCTCCTTATAGCTTAGGAATCCCAGTCCTCCTGTTTGCACTATGACGTCCTTTATTGTGGGTTTCCCCAAACCAATTCCTGCAGTAGTCACAATAGAAACATCCTCCATATTGCTCCCAATCTGGGGCAGATGTGTAAAAACAAGTATAAAAGTAGGTAATAAAGTAGGGGAAGTAGTGATGACCTTATACTTCTTTTCAGAAGTAATAGCATTGCAAGTAATAGGGGTCATAACATCCTTTTTCCTATAAGATAGACCATAAATAATAGATTGCTTTCCTACTTTGAAGGTCAAGGTCCCAGTACCTACATCTATGATGGCTCCTACAGTGTGGAGGAAAGGTCTCCCTAGTATTATAGGTATATGGGCATCCTCAGGGATGTCCAAAACTACAAAATCGACCGGGAAGAAAAACCTGTCAATACGCACAGGGATGTTTTCCAACACCCCTATGGGTTCCATGGATGTACGGTCGGCCATTTGGACGATCATGCTGGTTACTGCAAAGTTGGTCATCCCTAGTTTCAAGACTACGCTCAGAGGCATGACACTAATACTAGCTCCTAGATCGCATATGGCCTTTTTAACAGGGAAGATTCCTATATTGCAAGGTACAGAAAAACTTCCAGGATCCTCCAGCTTATGAGGGGCAATGACATGTGATAGGAAGCTGGAGGATTCTTCAGTGAGGGCCACCGACTCAACCTTGTCTAAAGACCGCTTTCTTGACAAAAGTTGTCTCATAAATTTAGGATATGAAGGAACCTATTGAACTAATTCTAAAAACGGAACTTGAACATTTAATGATCGAATTACGTCTTTAAATTTATCAAACGATACATGTTCCTTGGTTGGTATGAGTCTCTCTGAAAAAGGAGGGGCGGAAGATTCAGTATTTGCAGCCCTTCTCAGAAACTTAGGGGTCTTATCACCCCGGAAAAGGAAGTCCCTTAAGTTGTCCGGCATTTCAGGTCTGAAAGCGTTCCCCTGTTCAGCGTCGGGGGTCGGTCGACCCTCCTCCTCGGTCGATCGACCGACTTCCTGTACTTCCAGAGTCTCTGGAATCTGCTCAGAGGTCGGTCGACCTAGCTCCTGGGATGGTCGACCTTCCTCGTTGCTGCTCGGCTTTGGCTGTTTTGCTTTTTTCTTCTCGCCTGCTTTCTCACTTCCCACCTTAGCTCCACTTCTCAGCGATATGATGTTTAGAGTCTCTTTCTTTTGGTCCGTCTTGGTCGGAAGTTGACCCGGAGCCCTAGTATCATTCTTGCTCGCGATTTGAGCAATTTGGGACTCTAACATCTTCATCCCTGCTTCCCTTGCCTGAGATTCCTTCTTAACTAACACAATGAGGTTTTGGATGAGAGCATCCGTATTGGGTGGTGGGTTCGAAGGTGGTTGAGGGTTGAAGGGTGGTTTTTGGAATCCTTGCTTATGTGGAGGGATGTATGTGGAGTTTTATTGAGGTTGTAGATGTTGTGGGTTAAGCACATTCTGGCTTGTCCACCTCATGTTGGGATGGACATTATTATTATTCGGATCATAAAAATTATTCCCACGATAGTGCTGAAAGCGGCACACGTCTCGTTAGATGAGGTACAAATCTTTGACACGTGCCCCTCTCCACCACATCTCTCACAAACAAAAGGTCCGTCTTGAACGGTGTTTACCTGGTACATACCTCCTTTCCTTCCGCTCCCAATATCGAACTTCCCACCACTCTCCAGCTTCTCTAACTTGGCCATCAAGGCCTCAATAGCAGCTACGTTAGGCTCAGCTTTCCTTTGGTTACTGCGGGAAGTTCCATGTTCAGCACGGTGTACAGCAACGTCTTCGATTATCTTGAGACCCTTAGTCTCTCCAGAATTCTCTTGGAACCTTCCGTTGGCTGCAACATCCAAGTAGGCCCTGTTGTCGTCGTAAAGGCCATTGTAGAACTGGTTACAAAGAAACCATTGTTCGAATCCATGATGTGGTATGGATCGAACAAGTCTCTTGAACCTGTCCCAAGCCTCACTAAAGTCTTTATTAGGCCCTTGCTTGAAACTTGTTATCTGTGCCCTTAAAGCATTGGTCTTGGCCGCAGAGTAGTACTTCCTGTAGAATGCCAAGGCCAAGGTGTTTCAATCTGTGACTCCCGCAGCAGTGCGGTCTAGATCTCTGTACCATTCCCTTGCAGAATCCCTGTGAGAGAAGATGAACATAGTTTGTTTAATCTGGTCCTGTGTCACTCCTTCTGGGGTGCAATAGAGCATATGTAATCTGTGAAGATTTCAATATGTTTTGCAACATCCTCATTGGCCGAGCCTCCAAATTGGTTTTTCTCAACCATTGTGATGTAGGCAGGCTTGGCCTCGAATGGCTTCCCAGTACCTGCAGGTAAAGTGAACCCTTTGTATAGGTCCTTCACCTGAGGCATGGAGTGACTGGCGATGGTAGCTTCCTCGGCCATGTTCTTTTCCTCTTTTGGAAAAACTTGGAAATAGGTATTTGATGGTGTTTTTGGTGTGGATGGATTGTGAGGTGAATTTGGGTGTGAAGTTGGTGTTTTTGGTGAAGGTGGTTGTTCAAAGATGTCTTCTTGGAATAGGGAGGAAGGTGAGCCTCCTTCCTTATTCTCTAGTAATAGCTTCCTCTTTTCTCTTAGAGTCCTCTCAAGCTCGTGGTCTAGTGGTAGGATTTTTCCTTGAACTGACCTGCGCATAAGACGGAAACTAAAAGAAAAAAGTGAGAAGGTTTAAGGAACAAAAGTTCCTTCAACAAAAAGAAACAAAAACAAGAAACAATAAACACTTGCGTCACCTCCCCCGGCAACGGCGCCAAAATTTGATGCCCGTCGTTGAGGGTATCAAAGATAAAATTTATAATTCCTAAACTTTAACTATAGATAGTGAAAGTCAGGGTCGAACCACAGAGAGGTGGGGAATGTTTATTGTTTGATGTCAATGTTTTTAGGGTAACGAATTAGGGGGTTTGAATGATTGTTACTAAGTCTAGAAACAAATATAAAAATAAAGCAAGTTAATAAAGATGAGAATAAAACTATAGTAAAAGAGATGCTAGGATGTTTGGGTAATAAATAGGTAAGATAGTATAAATCCTAAAGTCAACATGTATTGCAGTCGCGTAAGTAACATATCCTTGCGGTCTATGGTACCTAATAGCTCCTTTCGGCCTATGCTATTAGTTCCTAGGTCTCACAATTATCGGGTGTCAACAATAAGGGTGATTCCTAAATTCTAGGTCACATACCTTTCAGTCTTCAGTAACCTAGTCGTCTTAAAGCGTAAACCAATGCCCTTTCCGTATCTCTGAATCTTGGGTAGGTCATTACTAACATCCTACAAGTCTCCTTTCAGTCTCATTGTAAGTTATTATAGTCTACGAAATAAAACGAAACAGAATACATACGCGAGTGGGTCGACCGACCAGGTAGCCCAGTCGGCCGACCACAACCTCAGTCGACCGACTCGTTAGGCAGGTCGGCCGACCAAGGCGCTGCTACAGTCGGTCTCGGAATCTATACTACTTACGCATATCTATCCCCTACATCCTAACATATGAAATTAGCAACTCATGATTACTAAAACAATAATGAAAACAGAAATAAACATGGAAATCATAATGAATATCAATCTAAACATGCAATCATTAATAAGGCTTTGGGATTCTATTTTAAACCGAATACAATAATTCTAAACTAATAATAATAGAACTGAAATTAAGAGGATAATTACCGGAAATCGGAATTGAAATGGAAAGGAACAAACTTTATTGATGAATGCTTGAAAGATTGATGAACAAAACTAAAAGTGCTTGAGAATTATTGAAAGATTACAATTAAAGATGAAACTAAATTCTAAAACTTGAATTCATAAACTTGATGTAAGACTTGATAGATATATGATGATTAAACCTTAATCACGCCCCTTGCTTAAATAGGCGGAAAGATTAGAGTTTCCTAATGAAACAAACACTTCAATGGGCTTCCGGAAAGCTTCTGGGTCTGCGCAGAAGTCGGTCGACCTATGTTGTAGGTCGGTCGACCTAATATCGGGCTTCAGTGTTTTTCTGGACTTTCCATAACAGGGGCCTGGTCGGTCGACCCAAGTAGTAGGTCGGTCGACTTGTTTTCCTGTAGGTCTGCCTCGATTTGTCTTCGGTTTGACTTCTTGGTACTTGGTTAACGTTTTGAGTGGACTTTCCTTCGTTCCTTGGTTATGAAAGATCCCGAGGGCATAAGTTTGGTGTAAAATCGTCCATTTTCCGCATAAATCTGCAAAAGTGCATAAAAATACGATAGTAGACAATTGTTGGGAAATTAAGGCTAAAACATAGTAAATGAGCGACCAAATGCGTGTAAAAATAGATGTAAAACATCATAAAATAGACACGCATCAACACACATATAACATACAATCGCATATAAATAACCATCATACTCCAACATAAATACAGTCATGTGAAGTAATCAATCATAAGTCCTTTCTTAATATAATCATGTAAATAGATAACATACTGCAACTCAGGTATATCTAAAACATGTATTATAAATATATAACACTATACCCCAACTCAGGCAAGTATATACAATTCATTCAGTAATGTCTAGCACTATACCCCGACTCAGGCAAGCTAAACACAAAACCATAAGCAGTATTTAAGCCTAACCCCGCCTCAGGCAAGACTAGACACAAACAAACATCACAACATGAGATATCTCATACGACGACTCCATTATACAACAACAACAAGTCTACTTAGTCTCAGCGAATACAATACCCTGGTAGGACAACAAAATATATACGGTCCTAGTCTAAATTTGGCCAGACTCTCGAGGTATAATCCTTCCTTGATTCGACAAGTATCCCCGACTCAGGATACCTCTAAGACTCAAATTAGCTAGGGACGAGATACCCCCGACTCAGGGCGGACAATCTGAAACCTGACCGATAGCCTCAGCCTAACGGTCATACCAAGACGCGACTCAGTCTTGGCGAGAACAAGAGTTATATAACAGCTCATGGTATAACCACCACATGCACACACAACACATCACCGCAAGATGTAATAATCATACAATTCGTAATAAAACTGTGACCTAAACACAATCAACAGTTCTACTATTCCATTTCTAAGACTTTACTTAACCCTTAACCGACTTGGGAAACTATTTGAGGTGAGAGCCAGTCTCCCTTCCGGTTGCCCGTCCGGGGGGTCTTTCCCCTCAAACCAATTTCCAAATCCAGTGTAAGAGCCGTCCAATTTCTTGGACTATAAACATACTCAATTAATAAACGATATACTTTTGATAAACATCCAATCAACGAAATCCGACTTGAGAAACCAATGTTACAAACAAAACATAACTAACTGGGGCTCCCAGCCGGTTGGCCACAGGCGGCCGGTCAACCGGCTGAGAGTCCCTAACTCTCACGCCAATCAAACACAACAAAAAAAACACGAGGGACTCCCAGCCGGCCGGCCGGCTGCCGGTCCATTGGCTGGGGACCCCTATCACTCAATTTTTGCGAAAATCAATAAAAACACCAAGTGGGGCACTCAGCCGGTCGACCGGCTGCCGGCCCCTGACCAGCTGGGAACCCCTGTTCCCGCGAAAGCCATTTTCGACATAACAATCATTTCAATCCTTTACCACCTCTTCCTAAACATGTTTCTAATCAACATCTCAACAGTCCCAACATGTTTATGACATCGAATAAGCATAAGAACATGTGAACAAGCATCTATTACATGAATTAACAATAAAACCCCAATTAAACTGGTCTTACATGTATACTCTATATTCAACTCTCATATCAAATTCATCATCAATACTTCATAAGAAATAGTTTTTATAACATATTAAGGATCTTAAGAATCATAATTCATGCTAACTATGTAAAACCCTCGTCGCAACGAAAAAATAAACATACAACATGCCAAAATTTACGCCGAATTTAAACTTTAACATGCATAAAAACGAGGTGAATTAAAACTTAAACTGACACAACTGATTTAAACAGAACATAGATAAGTATAACTGTCTAAGTACTGAAAGTAAGATATATACAAACAGCCTGGGCTGACACATCCCTAGAGGCACTCAAAAACTGAAATGTAACTAGAGTCTAGCTAACGCAATGTGTAAGTCAAAATCGATGATTAGGATCATCGCTCGCTAGCTCCATGCAACCCTCTGCCAACCACCTGTCATGTACCTACATACATGTAAACATGTACGCCACAATCAGATCAGTGGGGAGTGACTAGAGTTCTCCTAGCCACCTTTTGTAACGACACGTAACACATAAACATACAATATACTCCAACATATACATAACATGTGAAGCATATAAATCTCAATATCTGAATCTCAACTCATCATGCAAATACTATGCAAGGCTCTCAACCGACTTCGGAAACTATTTGGAAGGAGAGCCGGTTTCCCTTCCGGTTGCCCGGCCGGGGGGTCTTTCAGTCCAACCATTTACGAAACTAGCCAAAGAGTCATCCAACGCCTTGGATGAACAATTCTATAAAACAATACACTATAACCATCATACTCAACAACAAGTATAAAGGTTCAGCGGTCAACTTAAGACATAACCTAAATACCAAGTAATCAACAAGTAATGGGTCCAGAGGTGAACTTAACACATATCCCACTACAATACAAGTAAAGGGTCCAGAGGTGAACTTAACACATATTCCAATACACAACTCAGTAATGGGTCAAGAGGTGAACGTAACACATATCCCACTACACACAAATGTCGGGCCCAGAGGTGAACTTAACACATATCCCAACATACATACACAAGCAATGGGTCTAGAGATGAACTTAACACATATCCCATTGCCACACAAAAGTATTGGGTCCAGAGGTGAACTTAACACATATCTGTTGGGTTTAGTTATCTCATAATCTAATACTTTTAGTCATACTAACAAAAGATTTTAATTAACATTTTAATTAACATATTATTAGATCTTATGCATGCTAAAAATATGCGGAAATAGGAGAGATTTCGAGCCCTTACACACGGTCCGAAATGTAATGCTAGGATGATCCTCCAAGTATTCAACAAGAACACTGTGGGGAATAAAGCATGTATTCGCCCTAAACTTGCGGGATTATAATGAAAATTACAGGTGTGATTATAGTCATAAGATAAATAAAACCATGAAAAGAAATACAACCTTGGGTCCTTGCTTGAATAGGCCTAAGAACAAGAATTAAAGTAAATTCCCTCCTATAACTTGCACCCAAGACTTTGTTTGAGATGATGCCGCGTGTGCTAGAAATACTCTCCAATTGCCTTGCAATATGGGGAGAGCTATTGAGGTTTTAGATGTGAGATCTGAGCTTTGGGAGAAGAATGCTCTCAAAACCCTAATTTTTTGAGAATTATGATTCAACAGTTACTGACATAAGGAGAAGGACTCTCCTTATGTAGCATCTAGGTCGGCCGGCCGAATTGGGTTGGGTGAGAGTGGGCTTTATCCACTCTTACCTTATTCCTTTGCGTGATTCGACCCATTTAGCTAAAAGTTATTCGCGGGTTTTATTTATAAATCGTAGCATGTTATCAGATATTAATACAGTCGATATATTAATAATGGTCTGATAAAAGCGATATTGTATAATTACCCAAATTAATATAACAGTTTATATTAATTCGCGAATACAATATTTAATTAAATATAACCGTTTATATTTAATTTACGAATTAAGCATGTAATCCGTATTAGCTAAAATTATTTAATCCGTATTAAATAATAATCTCAACATCTTATTGACTAATTTAATAGTCAATACCTCTGACTAACTGTTTAGTCATATTCGGCATAAATGTGACTGTATTTTCATACCTTCACATCTCTCAAACGTGTCCTATAGGTGTGACGTATAGGGACCAGTTGATCACCGCCATCCGTATGACAATAACGTCAAACTTATCTAGCAAGCCAACCGTTATTGATAAACGTGGATCAACTGGTAATAATACTGAAGTATGCCCTTGTGATCCTTAAAGAGATTTAATAAGTCATTGTACTTAATTGTCAAGGACACCAGCCCCAACAATCTCCCACTTGTCCGTACAAGGGTATGTGCAATGACGTTATCACACTACATGTGGAGGACACAAGGCTCCAACAAACTCCCACTTGTCCGTACAAGTGTAGGTGTGATAACCGATTCTCATATCCTTTTAAAATTTCTCCCACTCAATGTAAGACAATTTGCAAATCCGCATTCGCAAAGGTCGTATCTCACAAGCGATCTGTATCAAGAGTAGTTTCCCCGACTAGAGAGTAACTTAACTGATAAAACGAATCTGTATTCGAGCATGGCCATGCATTTCAGTTACTACTCCTCGAGTGGCCCTGAGAAATGATAAAATCCTGATAAGGGTTTGGATATTTCCCTCAACTCGAATCCTGCCGATATCGCGCAGCATGAATTAACCTAGAAAAAATCCTCTTGGCCCCTGTTACGATGACCGTGGGAAAGAAACCAAAGTTACCCAAAATCTGCCTTAATCTCAAGAGACAGTTGAAAGTCAAAAGACTCGACTCTAAGGAACACTATGGAGGTCCTATCCACGACCTGGCCCCCAATGTTAAAAGACATTTAGGACTCCATAACGTTGTCACGGGGTGTCCTACGAGATATCCGTATAACTCGCCTTTGTGATTGGTCAGTCATCCGTGTGACTTATGGCTCGTTGAACCCACCATCAACCAACGTCACAAAATGATTACCTGAGTTATCAGCTCAAGTGGGTAATCAAGGACTAAAACGATGTAATGTTATTCAGTTCACTTTGTGGTGTTCAAAATTGGCGTACAATTCCACATGAAAAACAAAACATTATATATCATAACAATGAGGTTGAATAGAGTACACGAGAAAATGAATTATTACATGAATTCATAAAAGAGTACTACAACTTAGGAACACATCTAATTCCCATGGAATGAATGTGCCCTTCATGCTTATCACGTGGTAATGCTTTAGTGAGAGGATCAGCTATGTTGTCATCCGTAGCGATCTTATCAATGAAAATCTCCTTTTGCTCCACGTAATCTCTTATTAGATGAGCTTTCCGTTATACATGCCTAGCCTTGTTGCTAGACTTATGCTCCTTAGCTTGGAAGATGGCACCTTTATTATCACAATAAACGGTGATTGGGTCATTCGAACTAGGCACTACAGATAGTCCTTGTAAGAATTGACGCATCCATATCGCTTCCTTAGCTGCTTCTAAGGCGGCATAGTACTCGGACTCAGTCGTAGAATCTGCTGTAACACTCTGTTTAGAACTTTTCCAGCTGACAGCAGCGCCATTAAGAGTAAAAACGAATCCAGACTGAGATTTCGAGTCATCTCGATCCGTTTGGAAGCTAGCATCTGCGTAACCCGTGGCGCAGAGCGTTGAGTCACCTCCATAAGTCAATCCCCAATCTTTAGTCCTCCGTAGGTACTTAAGAATGTTTTTCACGGCCATCCAATGTTGTTCACCTGGATGAGCATGGAATCGACTGGTCATACTCAATGCATATGCAACGTCTGGACGTGTGCATATCATGGCATACATGATCGATCCTATAGCCGAAGTATAAGGTATCCGACTCATGCGTTCTTTCTCTTCCAATGTCTTATCTTCTTGAGTCTTGCTCAAGTGAAGCCCAGTAGTCATAGGAAGGAACCCTTTCTTGGAGTTCGTCATGCTGAATCTCTCTAGAATCTTATCTATGTAAGACTCCTGACTGAGAGACAACATCCGTCGTGATCTATCCCTGTAGATACGGATGCCCAAAATTCTTTGTGCCTCTCCCAGATCTTTCATCTGGAAATGGTTTTTCAACCATGCTTTAACCGTAGATAAGAGAGGTATGTCATTTCCAATCAAGAGTATGTCGTCGACATATAGTACTAGGAATACAATCTTGCTCCCACTCGACTTGATATAGAGACATGGTTCCTCGACTGATCGAACGAATCCATTCTCTTTTATCACTTGGTCGAAGCGATGATTCCAACTCCGCGATGCTTGCTTAAGTCCATAGATGGAACGCTTAAGCTCGCAAACCTTCTTAGGGTGTTCTGGATCAATAAAACCCTCGGGTTGTACCATGTACAATTCTTCCTCCAAATAACCGTTTAAGAAGGCGGTTTTAACGTGCAATTGCCATATTTCATATGTCATGAAATGCGGCTATCGCTAAGATAATCCGAATGGAACGTAGCATGACTACGGGTGCAAAGATCTCATCGTAGTGCAAGCTTGGCACTTGGGTGAAACCTTTACCAACTAGTCTTGCCTTATGGATATCTTGTTTACCTTCCACGGCATGCTTTATTTTGTAAAGCCATTTGCATTGAAGGGGGCGTACCTTTGTAGGTAGGTCCACAAGATCCCACACGTTGTTCTCATACATGGAGTCCATCTCGGATTGCATGGCTTCTAGCCATAGCTTTGAGTCAGAACTGGTCATGGCACCTTTATAGGTTGTGGGTTCATTACCCTCTAGGAGTAAGACGTCATCCATATCATGTTCCTCGACCATACCAATGTATCTGTCCGGAGGAATGGAGACTCTTCCCGACCTCCTAGGTTCCTCAGGAATATCTACCGCAGCCTCGGTTGAAGGAACTGTTTCCTCCAATGATTGCTCGGTAGTTGGTTCTTGAACCTCCGATAAATCGAAGGTTCTATTAATCGACTTGTTCTCGAGAAATTCTTTCTCTAAGAACGTCGCACTAGCCGCAACAAAAACACGTTGTTCGGTTGGCGAGTAGAAGTAATGACCAAAAGTTCCCTTTGGATAGCCTATAAAGTATGTCTTGACCGATCGCGGGCCGAGCTTATCCTCGTGTCTCCACTTGACATAAGCCTCGCAGCCCCAAACCCGAATAAAGGACAAGTTGGGGACCGTTCCCTTCCATAATTCGTATGGAGACTTGTCAACAGCTTTAGACGGACTTCGGTTAAGTATTAGAGCGGCCGACAAAAGCAGTCCAGTAAAACCTCAGTACCAAACCCATGGTGCAGGTCTTGGATACCAGATGACTTTCAACCATCGTACAATTATCATGCCTGCTGATGATGATGAATGCACTGATGTTAACTACTGTCCAATTAACCAGCTGCCCCGATCACCTGATTATAGCGAAATGTTTGGTATATTTTCTAAGTACACTCAGAATATATACACTGGCTGTAGTAATGCTGTATCCTGTTTCTATATAATATACAGCTGACAGATTTCGCTCACTTTGTAGACGTAGTAGGCGTTGTACTTTTTGTGGAAGACCAGCCACGTAAGGTGCTCACATCTAAGACCCGAGAGACCAGTGTACGTGAAATTGTGTTGGTCGACCACAGGTGCGAGAATATGCCTATTAAGCTATCATTAAATTCAACGCTAAGGTTGACAAGATTATTATCTGAGATATTTCTCATAGCATTAATACTAATGTTTATGCAGCACTGTACAACCATTGTCAATTTCAGTTTGGGATTATCTTGCTCATGATGATTGTACCCTATTGATACCCGTGCGTGGTAAATTCAGAATCGTCGGTTTAACTGCTCTTCGAGTATCTGTGCACAGAGGTTGTCATAAAATCTACTACCATGGGCTTCTACAATTAGAACTTTGGAAATTACAAGTCATCATGCTATTCTGTTATCCTTAGATATCAGGCATCTAACAATAATCTTTCCATTTTCTACAATGACACAGGTTTTTCAATGACTACAAGTGCTTCAACTGTCTTTATACATAAGCCTGTTGGTGAAAAGGCAGAGGCTATTACGTCCTGGTACTGACCCAACCTATAGTTATCACTAAATTAGAACATACAGTTAATAAATTGAAACTTTACTAATGCCATATCTAAATGAGCTTGTAGGATAAATAGTCATGCTACTGCCTTGACACATCTGCAGACCAAACTTTTCAATGTAAAGATGCTTGTGCTGAATGACAACCCAATTACAATTTCCACCCTCCGCTCTAAAAAGGTATCAATGTTAGAACATAAGTTGTCGTTGCGTAGTTTATTAATGTTTATTTTGTTTGCGAAACCGCAAACAAATCATATCTAACTTTCAGCATGTAAATCAATAAACAACGAGTAACTTGCTGATCACTGCACAAAAGCTACAATAATACTCTACCTGAAACTAGATCAGGCAAATAAGCTTACAAATTAGTTATTGTTTTAGTTAACCGATATGAACAACTGTTTTCAGGCAAAAACAACATTGCAGGATGAAAAACATTGGCTAGAAGTGACTATTCCGGAAATTGATTTTGAGAAAATCAATGCATATATGGGCTGCTCAAAATGATGGAAGCGTTCCACCGTACCTCAGGGTACTACATATACATGTAACAACTGCTCGAAGCCTGACTGCACTTCAGTGCCTAAGTATGTTTATGCTGATCTCTTTACTTTTGGATAACTACGTCTCCTGTTACAAAAATCTATGCTTAGAGGCGGGAATTTATTTAGCATACATCCAACCTAAAAGATTTACACAAACTGCAGGGTCACATTCAATTGTGATATATCAGATGGCACAGGAACCTTGCCCTTAACTATGTTTACGGAAATTACTGAGCAACTGTTTAGGATGCCTTCTCCTCAAATATTCCACATGAAACATGCTGTAAGTGTCTAGATATGTGAGTTTGTTTACATATTTTCAAATTACTGCTTATAATCATGATTTTGCTTTGCAGTCAGATGCTCAAGCTTTTTCAGCAATAAAAGAATTGCTTTCTCAAACTCCTTTTAAAGCACAAGTTGTTCCAGCCAAAACACTTTCAATAAATAACGTGTTGCAGTGGGTTGTGAAACGGGTTGTCGTTAATGGTGACGAGGACGTTTCTTCCAAATCTGACGTAAACCGCCCCAGAGCTGGACAAAACTCAAAATCAAACAACACAGAGGGAAGTCAAGCCTTAGAAGACCTTAATGAGAAGCGTCTCAGTTTCCCTAATACCATTGAACATTCTGATGAAACTTCCATCCCAGGTATTACTGAGGTTGACAGTGCTAGCAGAATTGAAAGTTTTACTTCTCCTATGGGAAATAATTCAGTAAAAGATGTGCCCTTTTGTTCATCACACTCAAACATACCAAAGAGGAAGTGCAGGAAAGATAAATCAGGATCCCCATCTACGGTGCACGCACCCTGAAATTACACTCCCCCAGTCTAAAAATCACTGAAGTCTTATAATATTAGTTTATCTTTTGCTGTTTTCGTGCATCCAGTATGCACGGATCACTCTACTTGACCAAAATGCTTAGGAACATTGTGTCCTTATATTAGTAAGTTGCGTTTTGCTGTTTTTGTGCACCTGATATGTCGAAGTCAACAGATAATATTGTAACAGGTATTGGTTTAACTGTATGTTGCACCCGTGTTGTGATTCCCTCATTTCCCAGACGGATCATATACTATATGGGTATGTAATTATAATCACTCTGTATCCCCTTTTGGCAACTTGTTATAAATCGCAACCTCTTACTATCTTAAGCTTCTAGCGGATGTTTAAGACCCAATTTACGGTTGTCCAATAATGCTAGGTTACTGAAATAACCATTACACGCTAACAATTTATATATAAACAATTTGTGGACGCCTGTTGTTTAATATAAAGTGCTTTACCCCAATCAGAATTTTGAATTCAAACACATTTATGAAATAGTTTGCCATTCCAACGTGGACGCTGTGACTACTTAAATAAGAGATTGTCATACAGTACGAAAAGCGTTTTACACTAACTCACATATCATCCCGCAATAATCATCATGATTTGTGACTTAATATAGCTAATAGGTGCAGTACGTATCAACTATATTTAAATGCTTACTCTTCACATATCTAATATCTATAATCATATATACTTGTACAATAGCTTAGACATCATCATGAACGCTGGTAATTATCCATGTAGACTATCAAAGTAGGTTACTCATCCGACGTTACTTAGAATTTATATAACAAATACATAATCCGATAGCGTTCTATTATAGTTTGAAGATCATACGAGAACAAACACAAATACATAATTTGGACACTGCTTTACCAGCACAAAAGGGGGTAGTATGTACTAATACTAACATAAAGATGCTTAAGTTCTTATACGATAGATCATTACCAAAATGTTGCAGACCAATCGATTATGCTAACATCAAAAACATGCATAACTTCAGGCATTGCCGAGACATAAAAACATAACCTTTTATAGGATAGTCATCTTACCAGTCAGTTAATTATCCAAATTAACAATCAGAATCATAGTAGCCTTCGTTTCCCAATTTCTCAATGTACGGTTCATATGAGCTGCTGCACCTCCTACTACGTTTCCAATTATTCTGTTGTACTCGAGGCTTACGTTGCTTGATCACCTTGTAAATTGACACCACAGTCTGATCTCCCATCACCCATATTTTTTTCCCACAATTTTCCCTAACTAACCGACTTCTGTAATCTATGTCGACCTTAGAGGTCTCCATTCCAACAAGGAATTGATTAGCCCATGCTTTACAAACCTCAACCATATTCCTTTTGCTTGCATGGTCAAGTCTGCTAAACACATTTCCTGTGAGTTCCGGCATCTCAAAAAAAGGATGATGATGTTTACTACCCATTACTGTCTCCTCTTCAACAGTTGTTTTATTAAACAGGGACTCAGACTTGAATTGAGCTTTCTTCCACTTAACATAATCTCCCAGGAAGTTTGGTTTATCGTCTTTGTTAAAATATAACAGTTTTCCCAGACATTGTTCCATTGAATGTGGGTAGATTAATTGAGTTTCTGCCTAGAAAAAGGATGATGATGAAGTAGGAAATGTTGCGTTTGATGTTAATGGCTGAATATGGGTGTAATTATGGTCTACAGTGGTGTCTAATCAAAATGGAGAGTGTACACCAAAAGCAACAAAGCCGTCTTTCGATAATTGTGTAAGTAGGCGTCTAATTAAGATAACTAATTATTCATAATACAGCTTAAAATGTGTTAGTAATACAGTATTGGTACAGTTTAGCGTAACAATTTACGTCTTGCGTAAAGTTATTTATACAAATTATAAGCATAATACGTGTGTTGGATAAATCTATAGTAAGTCTTTGACGTAAGTAGAATTGTAACGGACACGGCCATCAACGTGCACACAAACACGAACAACGCTATCCATTTTAAGCTTGTAACGGATACTGTTATATCACAATAAAAAAAACAATTTTGGTCCTCTCTCTAACTCATTTTGTATCCATTTCATATCACCAAATATTCGTCGAAAGTGTTAACCAGTCACAACCAAGATTTACTATATAGTATTATATAATGACAACAATTTGTTGACATTTTAGATAGCTTATTATAACTTGATTTATAACCAAAGCTAAAAAATAATGTAGCTCTTAACATGTAAATCAGCCATTTGACCTTTATTACAAATAGTTGTATTAATCAAATTGCAATACTTACGTTTCCAATAAAAGGTTGTTGTCACGGTTGATAATAACTTAATTAAGATTAATCTTAAAAAAGATATACATTCGGAACTACTTTTAAGTTTAATTACGTTACTAGCAGACACATTGCAAGATTAATTGACTTAACAATATAATAAACCATGGGATATTCTACATGGTACCCCTCAATTTTTCGACTTTCTACATAGTACCCCTACACTTTTTAAAACATACATGGTACCCCTAATTGTTGTCATTATCACTACGTATACCCCTAAACTTTATTTTCCGTCAATTAAACTCATTTTTAAGCTCTAAGTGATAACTTGAACGCGTAATCAAGCTTGTCATTTATTATCTCATGATATAAGGACTCTATTAGGCTTAATATCCATCTCGATCCTATTATTTATAGATATATATGGGCTAAAAAAATGTTGACGTAAAAATTATTGATCTTTGCCAAATTATCACGTCCAAAGAATGGATATTAATTCTAATAGAGTCCTTATGTCATGGGATGATAAATGTTAAGTTTGGTTATGCACCTAAGTAATTACTCAACGCCTAAAATTGAGTTTAATTGGTGGAAAATAAAGTTTAAGGGCACACATAGTGATAATGACAACAATTAGGGGTATCATGTATGTTTTAAAAAGTGTAGGGGTACCATGTAGAAAGTAAAAAAATTGAGGGGTACCATGTAGAATATCCCATAAACCATCCCAAAATAAATAGTTAATCTAATTGTATCGATAGGGTCGATTTTAAATTTCTTCTATATACTACAACTTGGGTTAAAATCTGTCTCTCGTTACTCTTTATTCAATCTTAATCGTCAATTGATTTCCTTGTATAGCACAAATGAAGATGCGTTTGATACAGTTTAAATGCACAAATGAGCACACAAACAACCGAGAATAAGGCGTACTATATAACTAAATTAAATTTTACCGAAGTACCGCAAACTAAAACAATAATTTGAATAAGTACATTATTGAATCATGACGTAGACAATACATGAAATAAGACGGTTAGAGAAATATGACACATTAGTTCACAACAACAACATGGTACATAAACATATTGTTGTCATTAAGAATCATCATTATCAAAAGTCATTATCGTAATCATCATCAGATGAGATATTGTCGGTGGAAGAATAATTAAGACGGTATGTTTGTAAATGTTGCTCGCGTAAATATTCAAGCTCTTCCTCCATTGTAACCTCGTTGTATACGTGATAATAGTGGAGGCATTCACGAGGAATGTAAAGTCTCCCAAATCCAGATAGTAGATCTAATAAAGAGTCGGGATTCATGACGTTGAACAAACGTCGAATGATTTCAACTACTTCTTTTCTTAATTTGCGATGTTCTTCTCCTTTTGAAATGTAGGTATCTACAAAAAAAATAAAACAAAACTGATGGATTTAACCACAAAAGGAAAATACAAAAAAAAATTAAAAATAATAATTTACTTGGTTAAATAAAATAAATTAGAAATAACATTACCAATTGTTGAAATGTTCAAAACAGGTGGACTCAAAACAGTATGTGCATTTTCAGCTATGATTGAGATCAACATTGACAATGGTGGTGAACAATGTAACATATTCATGTACACTGATTCTGGCATAACTAGATTCAAACGAGCAACAAAGTTAAGGGTATCGTCTCTTATCAAGTCTATGCCTCTTTGAAAATCCCTAACTTTATCATCCCAGTAAGTCATTCTCAAATACTCTTAATTTGATACACTAACAACTGATATAGGAGTGAAAAAAAATTATGTTGGATATGATAATTTGTGACCTATAAAAATCTATTTAAATAAAGAGCTTAGGACAATATAGTCATTTGTAATAGTGACATTATAGCTAATGGTAATTGAAATGGAGAACATGTAAATTCATTATATGACAAAATTATGACTCCGTTAATTAAATCAAAAGCCTACATTCGAATAATACATTAATGAAATTAATTACAAACTACCCAAAACAATAAAATAAATGGAATTATTTTTTTTGGGGTTTTTAAGCTAAGAAAGGTAAAACAAGTTAGAAAAGAAAATGGTGGTGTGTTGAAAAAAGTCAGTATTATTACTCATTTATATAGACAGAAACCACTTATCCAATCTCATCCGTAATCTGAATAGCCCAATCATAATAAAGGAGTTGAGATATCATTTATTCAACCCTATCCAATCTTGTGTTGCTGTAACTCGGAATATTGTTGAGCTTATTTACTAACGTAATGAATTATATACTTTATTCATGTGTTAGATTTATTTACGTTATTTAAGTTCACGGGTTTACTTTATAATTTCGTCGGTTTAATTTTAGTGTTATGAATTGTCACTTATATATGTACTTTTTTTATTCTATATTATTCAACTACGAAAATTAAACGCTCATTGGAAAATGATATTTAACATACTAAATTAAATTTGAAAAGTAAAACAAACAATAAATTTGTCAAAATATGACAACTAATTTTAACGGACACGAACATGAAACAGTGTACCGGCATAACAATACTAATTTTAACGGGATTCTAGAGTTACTCAACTTTTAGTAGACGAAATGTCCACTCAAAATTCAAACTATTGTAAACATCTGGTTGGTAGCGTAAATGAATTTTCACAAATATACGTTTTAGACAACACATAATAGTCAATCTTTCTATATCCTTGATATTTTCCAAATCTCCAACTTTTTCCTATCTCTGAAAGGGAACTTCCAGTTTAGATCAAGCACGAAGACGGGATCACTAGGTCGAACAAATGTGAGATCGAAAACCCCTAACCACCATCCACCATCAAACCGGAACACGCTCGTCACAAAAACTCTGTAACACCACTCATACTTCCAGCTACTTACTCACTGCTTCTCTACATCAATTTGCTCTTCGCGTTTTCAATCCATTATTCTACGCATTAATTAATTAAGGTTGTATCCTTTACTTGTTCTTCAATTTTACCTTTGTTTTCGTTTCTGTTAATGATTTATTTGCTGTTTAATCTGCACTTTTATAGTTTAATTTACTGTTCGATTTCATGAGTTACTGTTGAATGTTGATGTAACTCTATTGTGGTAGGACACTTGCCGCCCCTCCATCATTTGTTTACCTTTTTTTATCAGCTGCTAGGGGGTGTTTTAATCAAAAGTAAGCAAATGATTGGGTCGGAGAGAGTATTAATTTCGGCTTTTTTAGACTCTGTGGCTTGAGGAGTTCAGTCTAACTTGCAGATTTAGTAGCTTAAGTTTATTAAGGACTGGTTTTGAAATGATTTTATATCTTCAGCTCTTTTGGTTAATCACTTTACATGCCTGATTCTCGACCTGTCATGATAAGCAACCGATGGAAACATAGATAGTAAGTAATAGAATTCTGAGAACTGTATTAGTATACCTAAAACTTTCTGAACTTTGGGATTTCGTGACTTCTCCATGGTTTTCAGATTTTTGTTCATTAAGTTTATTGCTTTAAGGTTTAGCATTTCAACTTATAATAGCTATTTTAGTCAATCACTTTAAGTCCCCAAACCTCGACCTGTCGTGATAAGCAACTGATGGAAACAGAGATAGAAAATAATAGAATTAGGAAAGCTGTATTAGTAGGTATTAAGTTTGTTTACAGATGTTGATACTTGATAGACTTCTGAGGTTGTGAGATAACTTTGCTTGGCTTGTGTGATAATGTCGCGAATGTTTAAGATTATTGTTAAAAAAAATTGTGAGAATTAGGCATTTTGCTTGTGTGATCGTATTACATTTGTTTGAGAATGTTGTTCATAGATTTGTGAGATTAAGCTTGTGTGATCATTTCGAGTTTGTTTAAGAATTTTGGTAATAGTCTGTGAGATAACTTGGCCGGGCTTCTTGTGGATCATATCGAGTTTGTTTAAGAATGTTGTAAATATACGTGTGAGATAACTTTGTTAGGTTTTTGTCTTCTGTGATCTTATTGAGCTTGCTAAATACTGTTGTTAATAGACTTGTGATTTAACCTGGTTTGTCTCTTGTGTGATAATTTTGAGTTTGTCAGTTTTTCGTTCATCAAGTTTATTGCTTTAAGTTTTAGCTTTTCGAATTATAATGGTGCTGTTTTACTGCACGGGACATCCGCATTGGATAAAAATATAGGATAAGACAATAGAACAAAGGTAAAAGAAGATGATAGTCTAAGGATATGAGGGTCAAGTAGAACTTACAAGCTTCACTGGATTACGTTTGGTTTTATAGTTGTTTGGTATAAAATATTCATTCAATCTCTTAGCAATTAATTACTTCTTATCTATGATTTTTAGTTCACCCATATTACCCTATCTCCTCCTGCCTCACTACTACTTTTGCAAGGTGTTACAGTGTATCTCACGTAGCCTTAGTGTAGTTGAATTCAACAATTGCATTTGTGACACAATTGTAAAAATATATAGCTTACTTCGTGAGGCTTAAGGAGGTCTACTTGTTAGTCGTGTTAGCATTATGCTGGATGTGCAGATTATTATATACACATGAATATTTGCAACTGGCTAACAAATATCACACTACGCCTACTGCACCCATACTGGACTTAAGTATCATTGACGACTTTAACATTGAATAATTAATCGATGAAATTTTAGAAAGGTTGAAGTTTATGTCATGTGGTTCCATGTACTGCTGATATCGTACCTCTGATCAGTATCAGTCAAATAACAATAAATAAACAAATATGACATATAAACTGATTTGGGTTAAGGTTTGGTGGTAAATTATGTAATTTCTGCAGAATTTGATTGGGTTTCTTTGTCTGCAATTAAATAGGTATGCCTCGCTGTACTGGTGTTGGTTACTTTTACAGAGAAGACAAGCGTGAGTTTGAGAATGACTACATACGATGGAAAAAGTAGCAGTTCAAATCTAAATCATTGTTCGAAACACAGTATGTGCTAAAAGAGACGACGGTAGGCGATCGAATTAACCATCTCTTGCTCAGTTCTGATGAGCTAATGACTAGCATTTTTGAGAGGCTCAATCATCAGGACAAACGTAGTATGTCTGAAGTGTGCAGAAAGTGGGCTTCTTTATTTGCAATTGGAAAAGATACATCTAAGATGACAGCTGATTATAAGAGTCAGGTGAAGAGAGAAGAAATAAACGGGTTAATAGTCAGATGAAGATGGGGTCGTGTGTTTTCTATCCAGTGTTGCTGTCTTGATTTACCAACAAAAGACGCAAGGTATGTCTACCATTGTTGGATGGAGGGAAACAGAGACATGGATGATCCAACTATCCATGACGATGGCCCCTTTGATTTATGGTCAGAGGATGAAGCGTATTACGATTAAGAATAGTAAACCCAACACAGTAGGTTTAATGCGACAGTGTTGAATTGTAAGCTAAACTAATGCAGACCAGGAACTCTTAGTTGAAGCTTTTCTTGAATAACAACAAACAAGTAGTGGGTATAAACATGTTACATATTATCGTAAATTAAATCATGTCGCGATTTAGTATATTCAAATATGCTATACTCGTATTAAATTTATACTCTGCATTTGTTCTTACATTGTGAACTCTTTCCGTATACGATATATGTAAGGCTAGGTTATTATCTATAATAATTCTTCAAATTAATACGTTCAAAGTAATTGATTAATTTAAATAAGTCAGAGCTCAATAATTAAGAAGGAAGACATTTTAAGATTGTAAGCCGACATTTGTTATAAATACAGATTAACCTAGACTATTTGTAGATTACATATATATCTTAATTATGTTCACATAATTTATACGAGGTACCTGATAGATGTACTATAACATTATAATCAAATATGTATATCTTCTTATTTTTACACAAAAAAAAAAATTATAAATAGATGATCAATGCAGATAGATATGATACGAAAAAATAGCTGAAATGTATTCAAATTAATAATATCGGATTAATTATGGGTTACGTTCATTGGAAGTCCGCGCGCATCGCGCGCGGAGTAACAACTAGTATAATTAAATAAATCATATTTATCAATTGACAAGTAATTCATAATTACTATTATAAAATGGTTATTATTGATAATCGTCAATACGATTTACAACCTTTGTATTAATACACAAGCCGATTCATTCTAATTACGATAATATAAAATATCGTTTATAGTTTAACAATTGACACGCTTCAATTTTAAACATAAATCTTACAATAAGATTAACCTCTGATTTCTCGGTATACGAGTTTAAGGAATATGATCAAATCGTATGAATATACATTTGATCACTTTATCAATTAAGGGAATTGTCCTATAGGTGTGACCTAAAGGGATCAACTGACCACCACCGTCATACGACAGTAATGTTAAACTCTAGCTAGCCAATCATTACCGATTAATGTTGGTCAGTTGACTAATATAATTCGTATCATCCCTTGCGTATTCTCTTCATGAGATTTAATTACGTGATCGCACTATTGTTGAGGACACATTTCCCAACAATATCCCAATACAAAGCTATCGCACGCTAGGTCCAGAGGTGAACTTAACACATATCCCAACATGCAACAACCGATCACGTGTCAGGTCCAGAGGTGAACTTAACACATATCCTGACAAGCCACATCCATACACGTACCGGGTCCAGAGGTGAACTTAACACATATCCCGATACGTCACAAACAAAACACGTAATGGGTCCAGAGGTGAACTTAACACATATCCCATCACGCGACAAGTAGCTCACGTATTAAGCTCAGAGGCCAGGTTAAGGCATACCTTAATACGCATCAATACAACGACATACATATACAGTACTCTAACTGTCCTAACTTAGTCATAATCCGATGTAAACTGTAACCGGATCATTAGCTCTAACTTTCTAGATTTCTAAACAAAACCTAATTGACCCCGGGAACTAAGTTGAGGGAGAGCCGGTTTCCCTTTCGGTTACCCAACCGAGGGGTCTCTATCCTCTCTCCATTCCCGAACCCAATATAGTGTCGCCCATCCTCCGGGGACCTCAAACACGCATACAAGGTACACGGAACGAATCTCAAACAAAACCGATTAACCGATCAAGATAAATCAGAATAAGGTAAAAAGGGCTCTCAGCCGGTCAGGGGCAGGCGGCCGGCTGACCGTCTGGGAACTCAATCCCCTCTACAGACTTTGTAAAACAAAGACAATATGAAAGGGCTCCCAGCCGGTCAACAGGCAGTCGGCCTACCGGCTGGGGAACCAATCCCTACCTTCCTCTTCCTTACGCAAAACAAAGAAAAAGGGCTCCCAGCCGGTCAGCAGGCAGCCGGCCTACCGGCTGGGGAACCATTTAGCCTGCACTTTGAAAACATGCAAAAACCTCACCATGCACTCCCAGCCGGTCGACCGGCGGCCGGTCGGTACACCGGCTCAGAGTTCCTGAGCCTAAAAAACGCGATTTACAGTATACTTCAAATTCAACAAAATCGATACCAATACTCCAAAATTTGCAACAAGCCTACATTACCCAGCATACATAAAATCCATGTAACTCAATGGCAAGCATAAATTTCAACAATAAAGGCATATTAAGATCATCACTAGTATTCGTCTTAAGCATGAAAATTCTGAAAATCAACATATAACCATGTGAATCACAACCTAAGCATATGAACACCATATATGAGTAATCCTAGCATGTTTCTAAGTCCAAACAACAACTATAATACTCAAAATCAGAAACTTTCCACATTAAACATCAAGAAAATGCTATTTTAACAAATAAAGGCCGAGTTTCTCATTATCGTCACCTCCAAAGCGGTTATGCTCCTAGCTCCTCTTCAACCACGTAACTAAAATTATCCATTTTCTTTAAACCAAATCTTCCAAAATAAACTTTTATTTTCAAATTCTCAGAATGAGTAAAGTTTGCAAAAGTAACGAAAGTTTAAAATCATCCGAAAGGAAAAGAATCCAAAACGGTTACAGAAAGCACATAGACAACAACTCGGATTACACTTAGCACAAAGCCACAAACGCTACGAGCTTCCAAACTGAAACTGTTACAAGACATAGTCCAACTAAACTTCCAAAACAACTGAAATGAAACAAGTGAGCAACTATGAACGAGACTAAGTGAACTAAAGCTAGGTAAGTCCAATCCTTGTCTCTCATCCATGCCCAGTCCTAGTCCACTTGTCTCTGACCTAAAATGTGTACTCCCCATTCCGGATCATCGTAGGTGAACACGAATACACTGTCTACCTCGTGGTTGAGTAGGAAAACACAAACAACATGGTAATGCAACAAGTATGATATATGCAAATATCATTACATGCTCGAGCTCAATCAAAATATCATTCTCATACCCTTACACCAAGCCATACCGAACCTCCCGGCAGACTACAATCGGCCGTCGCCGAACACCAGCTCAATAGCTGATAAGTTACCAGGCCTGGTCTGCAGAACCACCATGGGCTTTATATCAGAACAACATCTGATTCACATCTTTCTCAGTAACCAATGCAGATGCATGCTCAGGAATGAAATATTAAATAATCAATCATAAGATATCATGCTCGTATAATCATGCTTGCATCCATACATACAATATCACATACATTCATAACTCATCCAAGAATATGGTACTAGTGTAACCTACCTTGAGTAGCAAGCTTGCAAACAGAAATCACCGTCTAGAAATATTCCACTTCAAATTCAGTTCCTATAAACATTACTTAATATCAGATTTTATTCATACAACCAATAACATTACCAATTAATTATTCGTTCATGTTTGTATTTTATTTACTCATGACATTTTATTTACCAATTAATTATTCGTTCATTTTATTTACTCATGACACTTTATATATATATATATATAGAGAGAGAGATTGCATCATGTGAGGTCTATCTTCTTAAATGAGGATTGAGGTCTACTATAAGAACCATTAGATCAACAAGAAGAACCATGAGATGAACCATGAGATGATGCCACGTGGATAATGTACAATTTCGGCAAAAAAACCAAACACTACTCCAGTGGGGGTCGAACCCGCGACCACAGGCTTTCTGGTTAGATTTAATCAAAAAAAGACGCCACCGCCAAGAGTCGAACCCAGTACCTCCAGATCAGTAGACTAATACCTTAACCATTGTTCTACAACAACCTCATTGATTATAATTATATTTAATTTTATTTATACAGTTTTATACTTTGTTTTGAATTAACTTAATAGGTATACTCGTTTCGCATAAATTTCTTATTTATTCTTCTAGCTCCTTCTTTGTTTACCTTGTTAATGGCTTCTTCTCGAAATATTTTTTTTCGTAATTTTTTTTTCTCGAAATGTTTTTTTCGGAATTTCTTTGTTTACCATTTCTCATCCCGTTTTAGGATACCCGGTCCCCAAAAAGGGGTTCACTCTTTCCCTCTTGGGTGTCTTTTGATTTTTTATCCTATTTAAACGAATATAGGAAGGGAAGGGTTTAGGATTGGATTTTTTATCCTACCTTTAAATGCGTAGATACCCATGGCTAAATTGATAGATACACATGGTTAAATGCGTAGATACACATCTCTAATACGTAGATACACATGTCTAAATGCGTAGATACACGCCTTTAAATGCCTAGATACACATGGGTAAATGAGTAGATACACACCTTTAAATACGTAGATACACATGACTAAATGCATATATACACATCTCTTAATGCGTAGATACACAAGTCTAAATGCGTAGATACACATCTCTAAATGCGTAGATTCACACCTTTAAATGCGTAGATACACATCTCTAAATACGTAGATACACATCATTAAATGTGTAGATACACATGTTTAAATACGTAGATACACATGGCTAAATGCATAGATACACATCTCTTAATGCGTCGATACACATATCTAAATGCGTCGATACACATGTCTAAATGCATAGATACACATCTCTAAATGCGTAGATACACACCTTTAAGTGCGTAGATACACATGACGAAATGCGTAGATACACATGTCTAAATGCGTAGATACACATGTTTGAATACATAGATACACATGTCTAAATGCGTAGATATACACCTCTAAATGCATAGATACACATCTCTAAATGCGTAGATACACATGTCTAAATACGTAGATACACATGGCTAAATGCGTAGATACACATCTCTTAATGCGTAGATACACATGTCTAAATGCGTGGATACACATGTATAAATGCGTAGATACACATCTCTAAATGCGTAGATACACATCTCTAAATGCGTAGATACACACCTTTAAATGCGTAGATACACATGTCTAAATGCGTAGATACGCACCTCTAAATGCGTAGATACACATTTCTAAATACGTAGATACACATGGCTAAATGCGTAGGTACACATGTCTAACTGCGTCGATACACATCTTTAAATGCATACATACATATGGCTAAATGCGTAGATACACATGTCTAGTAGATACACACCTTTAAATACGTAGATACACATGGCTAAATGCGTAGATACACATGGCTAAATACGTAGATACACATGTCTAGTAGATACACACCTTTAAATACGTAGATACACATTGCTAAATGCGTAGATACACATCTCTTAATGCGTAGATACATATCTCTAAATGCGTAGATACACATCTCTAAATGCGTAAATACACATGTTTTATTGCGTAGATACACATTTCTGAATGCGTAGATACACACCTCTAAATGCGTTGATACACATCTCTGAATGCGTAGATATACATGTCTAAATGCGTAGATACACAATTCTAAATGCGTAGATACACATGTTTAAATGCGTAGATATACCTTTAAATGTGTAGATACACATATCTAAATGCGTAGATACACATGTTTGAATGCGTAGATACACATTTCTAAATGCGTAGATACACACCTCTAAATGTGTATATATACATCTTTAAATGCGTAGATACACACCTTTAAATGTGTAGATACACATGACTAAATGCGTAGATACACGCCTTTAAATACTTAGATACACGTGTTTGAATGCGTAGATACACATGTCTAAATGCGTAGATACACACCTTTAATTGCGTAGATACACATGTCTAAATGCGTAGATGCATACCTTTAAATGCATAAATACACATCTCTAAATGTGTAGATAAACACCTTTAAATGTGTAGATACGCATGGTTAAATGCGTAGATACAAGTTACTCAATACAATATCACGGGTTCTCCAAAGCAATATTACGAAAAAAAGAAAAAAAAATCTCGAGAAAAAAAAATTGATAAAAATATTTCAAAAAAAATGTCAAGAAAAAACAATTTCGAGAAAAAATAATTCGGAAAAAAAATCGGAGAAAAAAGGTTCGAAAAAAAAGTTGGAGAAAAAAAAAGTTTCGTAAAAATAATCCGGAGAAAAAAAAAGTCGAAAAAAATGTTTCGGAAAAAAATTTCGAGACAAAAAAATTTCGGATAAAAAAGTTTCGAAAAAAGATTTTTGAGAAAAAAAATTGATAAAAATATTTCAAAAAAAATGTCGAGAAAAAAAATCTCGACAAAAAAAAATCTCGTTAAAAAAATTTCGAAAAAAAATTGGGAGAAGAAAGGTTCGAAAAAAAAAAAAGTTTTGTAAAAAAAATTCGGAGAAAAAAAAAAAATTTTCGAAAAAAATTCGGAGAAAAAAAAGTTTCGAAAAACATTTCGACACAAAAAAATTTCAGAAAAAAAATTTTCGAATAAAGATTTTCGAAAAAAAAAAATTGATAAAGAAAAATATTATCTTAGGTGTAAGTTTTCTTTACCAAAGTTACAAACCTCAACTAAATCCAATGGTTGAGATGCAATCATCATATATATATATATATATATATATATATATATATATATATATATATATATATATATATATATATATATATATATATATATATATATATATATATATATATATATATATATATATATATATACAGCGGAGATCCGGTGAGTCCAGGGTTTTAAATGAGTCCGTCCTACCATTTCAGACCGTTGGATCTAGATCATGGACGCACAGGATGATGCCACGTAGCTGTTATTGTAACGATTACTAGCTGTTATTGTAATGCTTACTAGCTGTTATTGTAGCGCTTATTAGCTGTTATTGTAACGCTTACTAGCTGTTATTTTGCAATCCCGTGTATTATTATTGTTTTTATTTATCAATTTTTTTTACTACATATCTCGTTTCAACAAATTCTAAACACCAGATTCTTAAATTAACTAGGCTATATGGGATTCGAACCCATACCTTTGTACAAAATTTGCACATTGCTCTCCCTTTTGAGCTAATAGCCTTTACAAAATTTGCACATTGCTCTCCCTTTTGAGCTAATCTTAATATTCGAATCAGGAAAAATGTTTTAATAACTATATAATACATGTTACAGTAGTCTAATATGTATGTTATAATAACACAATCCATTATCTTAGCATGATGCTCAGGAAACTGTTATAAATAACTGTATAACACATGTTACAGTAATGTACCATATATGTTATAATAACACACATGTGTATGTTATAATAACACACATATGAAGTCTTAATATGAGAATCAGTAAAATGTTATAGTAGCTGTAAAATACATGTTACAGTAGTCTAATATGTATGTTATAATAACACAATTAATCCATTATCTTAGCATGATGCTCAGGAAACTGTTATAAATAACTGTATAACACATGTTACAGTAATGTATCATGTATGTTATAATAACACACATGTGTATGTTATAATAACACACATATGAAGTTACACTGTTGTACATTATAATACACCAACACTGTTACAATAACGCACTTTGAACATCACAGTAACAAGTTATAAGTCATAACTTAAACCGTTATCGTAACAAGATTAAAACGCTATTGTAACAGCTTATACTAACATCGTAGGGATGGAATTAATGGACATCTGCACTTGATCCAATTTCGAAACCTCAGTTACTTGTACAATAAATAATATAATATGTCAATGAATTTCACATGATAAGAAGAATGACAATTGACAATCAACTTATTATAGATTGATGCGAATGATATAACAATGAGTTGTGGATACAGATCCTACAATCACAAATTTCGTTCGCCTATTGAAGTTTCGTGTATGCATCATTCAAGAACAAGATGAAGTAGTACCAAAATCAATTTATATGACTAGATTTCTATTTTAAATAGGCAAATGAAAATCAAAATGACTGGGAGCGTTGATTAGCTACATAATAATAATTATTGAACAAATAACTACAGTATTGAAAAAATCTTTTCAATTGAACTTAAGAATTCCAATAAAATAACAAAATCATCTCAGTTTTTAGAAATTGGTCGAAGAATATTCAACAAAAGACTAAATAATTGAATTATATATACCTACAATTACTTGTTAAATGGTAAAAATTACCAAATGTTTGAGATATTGAGCAAAGAATCAATGTATCAACAATTAATCGAACAAACAAAGGCTCTAAAGTAAAATAAAAAATGTAAAAAAAAATAAAAATTAAATAAGTCACACCTAAAATCTGGACCGATCATTGGAAAAATTGTGCAATCACCAAAGACGATCGATCTGGACAACGAACCGATGTAGTAGACTATCGGAGAACATGTGAATCAATGGAGATCTTGATAATGTGTTTTTCCGAGAGAAAAAATTAATGGGAGATAAAGAAGGGAGAGAGGACTGCTGGGAAAGAATGAAATAATAAGGTGGGGGATGAATTAATATTCAGAGGGATAAAAATACAAAAATAACCTTACTAACACGCGCTAAATCTTAATCTCAGTCATACGATTAAGTTTACTAAGAGTTGATCGGACGACTAGAAATGATAGGACGGACTCACCCTATAAGGTAGACTCAATAGATCCTAGTTCTATATATATATATATATATATATATATATATATAGAATCGGGATCCTATGAGAACCACCAATATAATGAGAACCATGAGAACTCTACCTTACGGACTTTTTAAAAAAAAATTAATAACATATTTGGATTCGGCATGGAATTTTATGGCTAGAGAACATATTTCGTGGTCTAGAAAATTATACTAGTGACGGAAATCAAGGTTAGATACGTTTCATTAATTTTCATGCACTTATTACCGATTTTTACGCATCTATCATTTTTCATGCACCTAGAACTCGTTTTAATGCACGTAGGTCCTCTTATTTCATGCACCTTGTAATCATTTTCATGCATGTAAAAAATTTCATGCACGTAGTGGTCGTTTTCATGCATTTATAACCGTTTTAGTATGTCTAATTGTATTTTCGTACACTAAGTATATATTTTGTTAATAAAATCAAATTTTTTTGTTTAATGATACTAAAGTGTGTATTTAAATAAGCTAAACTAATGGTAAATGATCCATCAAAACTTTCGAATCGAGATATGGTTGAGATTTTGTGAGGGTTCTCATGGTTCTCATTATAAGGGTGGTTCTCACCGGATCCCGACCCTATATATATATATATATATATATATATATATATATATATATATATATATATATATATATAGAGTCAAGATCCGGTGAGAACGAACACTCGGTGAGAACGAATATCAACCCTTAGATTGAAGTGAACTTACGGCTCATAATAGGTACAATTAACCCACTAAAATTTTCACCTCTAAAACCCACCCCTGTTTTGTTTTACTGGAAAGTGGAAACCAACAAATCAAATTAATTGAAAATTTTATTTTAGTTCATCATTGCTAGAGATAATCACTCATCAACACAATTTCCCATCACACTGCTTATTTTCTTTACCAATACCATTAATTGACAATTATTCTACTAAACAATCATACAATTTCATTAATTTACACTTCGTTTTACATTATTTTCTTCACATTAAGTTCCCCAATTTCTCAGATCCATAAAACCTTAAAAATGTCGTCAGTGGTGTTGTCGAAATCAATGGATGAGGATGATGATTAAGATTTCAGAGGTAGAGTTGTTTAGTGAAGTTATTGATGTTGGTGACAAACGCGGATATAATCGCATCATCGATAATGGGTTGACTCGATGACTCGCCAGGTAATTTGCGAAGTTGTGACTCCACATCGTCTTCCTCTTAGCTATGGTTCCTTGTGTATGAAGCTTTTGGACCAGATCACCAATTTGCACTACACGAAATCGATGTATCTGTATTCTATATTGATGTATCTCTAAGTAATTTTAATGTACCTAGTAAGTAATTTTGTGTATCTGTGTATAGATACATCAAAAATTAGTGTAGGTACATTATAAAAGGTTTGAGATACATCAATTAAGAAATCATATATGCACTAATCAATTACTCGGAGCGACGACGGTCTACTCAACATAGGTCGATGTCTACGATGACTTCTGATTGCTGGACTCCAGTCGTGGTGGTTGACGGGGATGAATGATGTCGGTGTACTAGTTTGTTATTAATGAGTTGGTAATGTCGTGTAGTTAGTAATGGGTTGATAATAATGTCAGGTTGTTTATCAATGAAAATTGGAAGTATTTTGTTTTATTACGGACCCTTAGATTGTTTTTGATCTTATGGTTTATGTTCGTCCTCACCGTTTGCACCGAGTGTTTGTTCTCACCATATCCATATAATTATTATTAACTAATTATATCTATCAGTTATATTAACTAATTATAGAACATTATGACAATATCACCATACATAAATAATTATCACCATACTAACTATAGCATATAATATTAATAAACAATTACTACTAATTTTAATAGCATACTCAAACATTAACATTAATATTAATACCAACAATTTCAACAACAACGTTATAAATAATAAAAGTCATAATATATTTTAGTTTAAATTGATAATCAATACCGATATAAGTACCCATTTTTATGAATGATGCCAACATAAAAATTAATTGGTAAATAGTACCAGAATATCTAGCTCCTCCGATCTACTAATGGTACCAAGTTGCCGGAAAGCCGCACTTTTAGGTGGATTTGAATTTTCCCGCGTAATGTTTGTTTTTTTAATACCTATTCTACCCCTCCTCTACTACCTAAACAGTAACCTAGCCCAACCAAGCCACCTTGCCCCGCCTAACTGCCGCCAAATACTCCCCCAACAACCATCCTGCATCACCAAAACCGTTCATCCTCCGTCGCCGAAACAATAACAACAGCTGCGACAACAATTCCGATAAACACCTATTCATCCGTCATCATCATCAGCTCAACGCCTCCATGGTTCGTTCACCACCGCACCATCATTAACATTCACCATCAACTCATCACCACCCCTTCACCAACAACAACTCCGACCACCATGGTCGATTAACTCGACAAGCAGCAACTATAATGACGACGCATCTTTGAACTCGAAATCGAAACCCGAGTTAAATAGGAATAAATGGAGTAGAGGCGGGGTGGTGGTTGTTGGCTGAAGAAGAGAGGGTGCTGGTGGTGATTTTCGGCTTGGGAAGAAGTGGATGTGCTTCACGGTGGTCGAAGGATGGTGATAGCTATTTGTTGACGGTGTGTTGAAGACAAAGAGGGGGTGAAAGAGAGAGGAGAGATCAGAGTGAGTTTTTAGGTCTAATAATAAGGGTATTTTGGTCATTTTATGTCATTTTTGTCCCGAAAATGTTAGTTGGTACTATTAGTAGAACGGAGGAAATATTCTGGTACTATTTACCAATTAATTTTTATGTTGGTATCATTCATAAAAATGGGTACTTATATTGATACTGATTATCAATTTACACTATATATTAATACTAATAATAACAATAATATTATCATCTCACAATACCAATACTAATAATAAATATTAGTAGCATTATTGGTAGTAAAAAGAATAATAGTAAACCCTATTAATAATGATAACACGGACCAGCAGCAACCAAACAAAACGAACCCAGCAGCAGCCCCCGACAACCGCATAACAGTGACCAACAGCCCTAACAAACACCGCACCCAACACCAAATGCAGCCCCTGACTCCTCCAGTGGCACCACCAGGCTCGCCTCTGAGCCGCACTAGTTCCAGGGAAGGGGTTAGTGGTCGTCGACTACCACCACCACCACCAAACATCTACATAAAAACCCAACACGCAACAGTACTCTGTTTAACCCGCGACAAACCCCTGAACGAAACCCACCAAAAGAACGACATGCACCACTAAGAACCACCATGAAAACCACCATAATAAACCCCTGACTACCACCAAAGGACTCACCTTGACATCCATATAAATTACAAACAGAAACTCCATCGAATTGATACATAAACATCACATGGTCACGCTCTGTACTTAAAACGTTTATTTACAGTTTCTGACACCATGATAAACAACCACGAACGACGCTCACAGGCGGTCATCGACGACATAACTATGGTCCAAAAAACCACTACTAACGTCATAGATTAATAATATGCACAGAATCATAACCACAACAGTTTTATAAAATCAGGATTCGTGAATCAAAACAGAAGTGCACAACTGCGAATATACGAACAGTGGTGTGCTTACCTTCTTTCTGGTGTAAACGACAGACCCTAGGACCCTTAGACCACCTGTGAACCCTCTTTTGTATACTCAGATGTGGCGGCAGCAAGGTTGTGAGAAGAGTTGGGCGTTGATTAGGTCAGAAGTAGGTCTAGGGTGAGGGATTATATAAAGCGGCATAGTGTTTTTGTGAGGTGATGATCAGATTTTGTGTTTTAAACGAGATGGGTTGTGCTAGTGTAGTGTAATTAGCATGCAAATCGAGGCCCAAATGATTATATAAACATGATTCTACCACTAATTCATATACTCGACCCTTCACTAGCAACATATAAAGTATTAAAATATCTATTCGATAAATAGATTATCGAATATAACGTTGAAATAATTATAACCACGTCCAAAACAATTATTAAATGATAAACTAAGATTTAATAAAAATACCGAGTATTACAGTCTTCCCTCCTTAAAATGAACTTCGTCCCGAAGTTCACCTTTCCGTGGTCAACGAATTGGTCACTAGACACGTAACGAGCACAAAGTGTGACATCATATAACATCAAGAACTAATAAGAGTATCCCAAAACTCGAAATGTCACATTCTACCCTTCTAAAAAGAAAGTTACGTCCTCGTAACATACCTTAGTTAAATAGCTCAGGATACTTCTCCCTCATCGAGACCTCAGTCTCCCAAGTAGCCTCCTCGACGTTATGATTGGTCCACAAGACTTTCGCCAGCGCGGTCTCCCCGTTCCTGGTTTTCCCCACTTTTCTGTCAAGGATCTTCTTGGGTCTTTCCTCATAGGTCAACTGCTCATCAATCTCAATGACCTCGTGGTCAAGGACATGCGAAGGATCACTGATATATCTCCTTAGTTGCGAAACATGAAACACGTTATGCACTCTGGACAACGCTGGAGGTAGGGCTAATCGATAAGCTACCTCACCAACTCTCTCCAAGATCTCAAATGGCCCAATGAACTTCTGGCTCAACGAGTCCCTCTTGCCAAAGCTCATCACCCCTCTCATAGGTGACACCTTCAGTAACACTTTTTCTCCGGCCTCAAAAGTGATGTCACTCCTCTTTAGATCAGCATAACTCTTCTGTCTATCTTGGGCAGCTCTCATCTTTTGACGAATCACCTGGACCTGTGCTATAATCTCCTTGATCATCTCAGGTCCCAAAGTCACCACATCAGCCCTATCATCCCAACACACTGGACTCCTACACTTCCTCCCACACAATGCCTCAAAAGGAGCCATCCCAATGCCTCAAAAGGAGCCATCCCAATGCTAGTATGATAGCTGTTGTTATATGAAAACTCTATCAAATCAAGTTTATCCTCCCAAGATCCTCCAAACTCTAGCACACAAGCCGTCAGCATATCCTCCAATGTCAGGATAGTACTCTCAGTCTGACCATCTGTCGCCGGATGAAATGTTGTATTCATCTTCAAAGAAGTTCCCATCAACGTCTGTAACTCTTGCCAGAACTTGGAGATAAACCTGGAATCACGATCAGAAACAATGTCCTTAGAAACACCATGAAGCTTCACCACATGCTTAATGTAAGCCTTGGCCAAATCCGCCTTACTCCAAGTTTCCTTCATTGGTATGAAGTGGGCTAACTTAGTCAACCTATCAACTATCACCCAAATCATGTCCTGCCCTTTCGAAGTCCTAGGCAAGCCCACGATGAAATCCATTGATATGTTTTCCCACTTCCACTCAGGTACATCCAGTGGTTGCAACTTCCCTTGCGGCCTCTTATGTTCTCCTTTCACTCTCTAACATACCAAGAAACGAGAAACAAACTCTGCTACCTCTTGCTTCATCTTTGGCCACCAAAAAGCTTTCTTCAGGTTCTTGTACAACTTATCCCCTCCAGGATGAACGAAATAAGGTGTAGAATGAGCTTCGACCAGAATCTTTTTCTTCAATTCCTCATCATCAGGCACACACCACGTCCCATCAAACCTTAAACTATCGTCATTGTGAACCTCGAACTTAGAATATGGCTCGGTATCACTAGCTTTGCTCACTGCTTCACGCCACTTCTGAATTCTAGAATCACTTCTCTGACGCTCTCGAATCTCGGAATATAACTCAGGCTCGATCGTCAAATCTCCCATGGTCTCACCCTTCCTTATCACTACGATTCCCATCTGCCCCAACTCACGGTACATACTCAATCTGGACATAGTTGTGCATAGAGTGTGAACGGACTTCCTACTCAAAGCATCAGCCACAACATTAACCTTTCCTTCCTTATACAAAATCTCCATATCGTAATCCCCAATAAGCTCGATCCATCTCCTCTGGCGCATGTTTAGTTCCCTCTGAGTATAGATGTACTTCAGGCTCTTATGATCAGAATACACCTTAAATGTAGCTCCATAAAGATAATATCGCCACAGCTTAAGTGCAAAAACCACTGCTCCCTGCTCTAGATCATGCGTCGGATAATTCTCCTCATATGGCTTCAATTGCCTAGAAGCATAGGCGATCACTCTCCCATTCTGCATCAGCACACATCCCAGTCCCTTCTTGGACGCATCGGTTTAAACTGCAAAGTTCTCACTTCCCTCTGGTAATGCTGTTGGAGGAAGTGTCCTCGACAATAGTGTGTTGACATAATTAAAACTCATTTGAATGAAATACAACTGGGAATGTTGCTCTTTAAAGTCGATTGATCAACATTTACCGATAATGATTGGCTGTCTAGAGTTTGACATTATCGTCATATGATGGTGGTGATCAGTTGATCCCTTAAGGTCATATCTTTAGGGAATTCTGTCTCAATGGAATAATTAATTAATATTGTATTGGATACGAATTAATTAATAACTGGAAATTTGGAAATAATTTTACATGACGCATATTATTATAATTGGATTATAATAATAATAACGGTCAAAGTAATAAAATCTTTTTTATTACTCGGTTTTATTTATTCGTTTGGGAAACAATTAAATTGAGAATTGACACGGTTGATCATAAAATTACAAAGAGTTGTAATTAAAATTAGGATTAATTGATAAGAATACACTGAACTATGAGTGTCCTGCTCAAAATACTCCAAACTTTATTTTAACTACCAATATAACCAACTAATGCTCTCATTCTCTTTTATTATAATATATGACCTGCTACCTGCTAAATAAGTGTAGAAATTTCTAACTCTTCTTTAACCCGTCTTTCTCTTTTTACTTCTTTGTTAATTTATTCATCTAATCACACCATTAAAACACACTAAAATAAGTTAACAAAACAACAAATTCTATTCAAAGGAAATGAGGGCATTAGTTGGTTATATTGGTAGTTAAAATAAAGTTTAGAGTATTTTGAGAAGTTCACTCATAGTTCGGAGTATTTCTATCAATTAAACCTTAAAATTATGATACTACATTTTTATACAATAATAATTTTGAATTATTAGAATAATTATTTAAATGTAATAAATTTGTAAATTATGGATTTTAATAGTTAAAATTACATAATTAACAAATTGGGTCATGTGTTATGGGACATGTGTGACATATTACAAATTAACACAATTGACAAAGATAAAATGGGTCTATTTTGAACCCCATTTCAGTCGTGTAATGTGTAGTATGTATGTAGGTTGTGTGTTTGAATGAATAACATGATTGTGTGCATCTTACACAAAAAGAATGTAAGGAATCTTACTTGCTTTGTGTAAGAGAAGAAGGGGCGTGCATTGGCTCCCCTTAGGCTTGGCTTGGCCGGCCTCTTGCTCTCAACTATGAGCAATTGTTGCACTATATAATACACTCACACACACCTCACTTCATAACTTAGTTTTTGCAAGTTGAAAGTTGTTCATCTCATGCAAATACATACTACAACTTCATTCTCTACATTTTCTCCTAGTAAAGATAGTTTTCTAGGAAATTAATTATTTCCAATACAAATAATATTAAGGGTAATATTATTAATATTTCTAGTTTACTAATTCAATTTTTCTAGTAACAAAAATTGTTTTGGTTCGAGATAGGGTCCTTGACACGCATCTTTTGGAGACGATGGGTATTTCGGTTTTTGAAGACTCATATAATAGATGATTATTGAGTATAAATCTTCTAAAACCAATGTAAGGACATTCATCCATCTTATGTAATCATCATGCATGCATAAGATCACATTAAGTTTTAAGCCTAAACTTAAAGAAACAATACAAATATAAGATATGAGTATAAAATCTGAAATTAGATTTCCTACAAATGCAAGGATAGGAGCTGTAGTAAGACGCTCCTTCAGATCTAGGAATGCCTTCTCACAACTCTCATCCCAGACAAATCTATTCTCCTTCCGCATCAATGAAGTCATCGGTTTAGCTATATTCAAAAAAACCTTCACAAACCTCCTGTAGTAACCAGCCAAACCCAAGAAACTCCGAATATCGGCCACATTCCTTGGTCGCTCCCACTTCGAAACGACTTCAATCTTGCTAGGGTCAACAGAAACACCCTCCTTCGACACCACATTGCCCAGAAAAGCAACTTTCTCGAGCCAAAATTCGCACTTACTCAACTTGGCATATAATTGATGATCCCTCAAAGTCTACAGCACTAAGCTCAAATGCTTCGCTTGCTCTTCTCTATTATTTGAATACACCAAAATGCCATCGATAAATACCACTACAAACTAGTCCAGATAGGGACTAAACACTCTGTTCATCAAATCCATGAAAACAGCAGGTGCATTAGTCAAACCAAATGGCATCACTACAAATTCATAATGCCCATACCTCGATCTGAACACAGTCTTGTGGATATCTGCATCTTTGATTCTCAGCTGATGATACCCGGACCTCAAATCAATCTTGGAAAAGACACCAACCCCACTCTGCTAGTAAAAAAGATCATCAATACGAGGTAAAGGGTACCTATTCTTGATCGTTACATTATTGAGCTCCCTATAGTCCACACACAGCCTCATGGTTCCATCCTTCTTCTTCACAAACAACACTGGCGCTCCCCAAGGTGATACACTCGGTCCCACATACCCCTTGCTGGCTAACTCATCCAACTGCTTCCTCAGTTCTTCCAATTCCTTAGGTCCCATGCGATAAAGTGCTTTAGAAATTGGCTCAGCCCCGGGTTTCAGATCAATACCAAAATCTAAGTCCCTCTATGGCACAACAACATCTCATCACCCCTCTTTAGGGACGACTTCAGGGCATTGATGGTGATCAACTTCAGCTTAGGCTTCACGGAGTACCCTCTATAAGACATTCTTACTCCCTTAGGTCCTCTCAAGGTAATCTCCCTTGGTAACAATCGATGTACACCTAGTACTTTCTCAACTTGTCCATCCCCAAAATTACCTCAAAACCTCCCAAAGGAAATTCTATTAAGTTTGACTCAAAGCTCACTTTCTCGGAGGTGCCCTTTAAAACAAAGAAAAGCCCCCACTTGGATCATTACATTTCTATAAACTCTTATACATGATATAGACTCTCCTGACGGTATCGTTACAAAATCAGCTATTATTTCAAACACCACAAGTCATATAGCTCTAGCAGGCTCCGCAAATATGAAAGAGTGCGATGCACCAGAATCAAACAAAACAAAAATAGGCAAAGATTGTACAAGGAATTTACCAGTGACAACATGTGCATCCTCCTGAGCAGCTTCTTTACCCATCATGAACATGGCTCCTCTCTTCTTGGTTGTATTCTGGTTGACAGATGCAGCTCCGCTCTGGTTACTAGCCTCAGCAAGACTCTTTTGGAAGTTACTATTTCCACTACCCTGGTTCCCCTGGTAGCGGTTCTGGTTATCGTGGTTGCTGAAATTCCGCTGGTAGCTGTTACCTCCAGATCTGTTATTGTTCAAGTAGCTTGCATTTGGTGTTCTGAAACCACCACTTTGGTTGCCTCTATTATAGCTGCTCCAAGCACTTCGCGTACCTGACCAACAATTAGCTTGCTTATGCCCAATTTTCCCACACTTGAAATATGTAGGATTGACACCACTTGTCCCAGACATAGAGCGATTTCCGCCTCGATTCCCATTGCTCCCTGATGCATTGTTGGAGAAGAAGGATCGATACTGATTATTTGGTTTCTTATTTCCTAAGCCCTCAGTCCCTGACTCAACCTTCCTCTTGTCGCCCTTTACTTTCTCCTCTTCCTTAACCATGTCTGCAATCCTCTCAGCCTGGCCAACCCTCTCATATATGTCCTCCACAGTTGTGGGTTTGGTTGCCAGTAAACTCTTTTTGATGTCAATTGTCAGGCGTTTTTCGAACCTTGCGGCTAACATCTCTGAGGTGTAGCCTAAATCAACTACATTCTCCGCCAATTTCATTAATTTGGTATGGTATGCTTCCACGGTCATGCCCTCCGTCATCCTAAAGGAGTCAAATTCAGCCCTCAACTTACCCTTGACATGCTCAGGCACAAACATAGAGGTTAGGATCCCCTTGAACCTTTCCCAACTCACGAATTCTGCCCCAATCTCGCCAGCAACAGCCTTAATCTCCTCCTTGTTGTTGTTCCACCACAGCCTAACCGTACCCTTAAGATAGAACACGGCTTGGTCTACTTTCATCGACTCCGGCACATCCAGTAGCTCAAAAATGCTCTCAAATTCCCAAAACCATTCAGCAAGCAGACTTGGTACCCCCTCCCCATCGTACTTGATAGGGTTATGCCTGGAGATATTGTTGCTCATCCTAGTTGCATCAGATTGAGCAGTTGTCCCAATTCTTGCTAAAAGAGCAGCATTTATGGCAAGCAGACGATCTAGCTCTTCTTGAGTGATGTTGGCTGCGTTAGATTCTCTTCTGGGAGGCATTTTACTACAAAATTGACAAAATTTATAAGCATCCTAGGTCTTATACTATCCATATGGATCTTCTTGAGTGATGTTGGCTTCGTTAGATACATCTTGGGTCTTCCTAGCTTGCAAACTCTAGTATGTACTTACTAGCATGTTGTCAAAACATATTCCTCATCATATCATAAATCTACCTAAGGGCTTAGGGATCACATAACCTCATGCATATCATATATATATACTTATCACACCTTTCAAATTTTACATACAGAAATTCATGCTTTGAACACTTGAAACATCAGTTTATACATGTTAACTATCATTTCATGTCAATCTCAGACTTCACAACTTTATCCATTACCGTGCATTTTTCACACCATAACTTACCTTAATCTTCTCCTGCGGATCGTTAATATCACATGCATACATATATTTATATATCTTGAGGTACTTCCTCTACCCACACTCTACCTCTGTCAAGGGTGTCCAGGTTAGACTGAAAGGGCCGGTGGCTTGGTTTGAGGGGGCCCCTAACTCATTCCAACTCCTATGGGCACCTATCAGTTACTAACCTTGGTTCATTTTATTAGACACTTCCTATGTTCATTATTTTTCATTTTGGTTTAGGCCTGAGGATCGTTCGCTCCGATACCACTTTGTAACACCCTCATTTACTTAGGAGCCTGAACTAGGACTTCCAAATTAAATAGGACTGCTACCATCCTGGATAAACCAGGGTAGTAGATAATCACAGTGAAAAAAACACAGTACTTTAAATTATAAATGATTAAACTGAAACTGTTACAAGACATAGTCCAACTAAGCTTCCAAAACAACTGAAATGAAACAAGTGAGAAACTATGAACGAGACTAAGTGATCTAAAGCTAGGTAAGTCCAATCCTTGTCTCTCATCCATGCCCAGTCCTAGTCCACTTGTCTCTGACCTGAAATGTCTACTCCCCATTCCGGATCATCGTAGGTGAACACGAATACACTGTCAACCTCGCGGTTGAGTAGGATAACACAAAAAACATGGTAATGCAACAAGTATGATATATGCAAATGTCATGACATGCTCGAGCTCAATCAAAATCTCATTCTCATACCCTTGCACCAAGCCATACTGAACCTTCCGGCAGACTACAATCGTCGTCGCCGAACACCAGCTCAATAGCTGATAAGACACCAGGCCTGGTCTGCAGAACCACCCTAGGCTTTATATCAGAACAACATCTGATTCACATCTTTCTCAGTAACCAATGCAGATGCATGCTCAGGAATGCAATATTAAATAATCAATCATAAGATATCATGCTCGTAAAATCATGCTTGCATCCATACATACAATATCACATACATTCATAACTCATCCAAGAATATGGTACTAGTGTAACCTACCTGGAGTAGCAAGCCTGCAAATAGAAATCACCGTCTAGAAATATTCCACTTCAAATTCAGTTCCTATAAACATTACTTAATATCAAATTTTATTCATACAACCAATAACACTACCAATTAATTATTCGTTGATGTTTATATTTTATTTACTTTAAACACTTCATATATATGTATATGTATATATACATATATGTATATGTATATATATATATATACATATATATATATGTACATATATATATACATATATATATGTATATATATGTATATATATATATATATGTACATATATATATACATATATATATGTATATATATGTATATATATATATACATATACATATGTATATAGGGGTGGGATCCGGTGAGAACCACCTTACAATGAGAACCGGTGAGAACTTTTCCTTACGGAGTTTTTTTTAAAAAATTAATAACATAATTGGATTCGACATGGAATTTTATGTCTAGGGAACATATTTCTTGGTCTAGAAAATAAATACTAGTGGCGGAAAAAATGATAGATACGAAAAAATAGATAGTAGGTGCATGCAAATAACTAAAACGTATCTCACCTTGATTTCCGTCACTAGTATTTATTTTCTAGACCAAGAAATATGTTCTCTAGCTATAAAATGCCATGCCGAATCCAATTATGTTATTAATTTTTTTTAAAAAAGTCCGTAAGGTAGAGTTCTCACAAGGTTCTCATTGTAAGGTGGTTCTCACCAGACCCCAAGTCTATGTATATATATATATATATGTATATATGTATATATGTATATACATATATTCATAAACATGCTCATATCCATATAATTATCATTAACCAATTATATCTATCAATTATATTAACTAATTATAAAACATTATGACAATATCACCATACATAAATAATTATCACCATACTAACTATAGCATATAATATTAATAAACAGTTACTACTAATTTTAATAGCATACTCAAACATTAACATTAATATTAATACCAACAATTTCAACAACAACAATATAAATATATTCATAAACATGCTCATATCCATATAATTATCATTAACTAATTATATCTATCAATTATATTAACTAATTATAAAACATTATGACAATATCACCATACATAAATAATTATCACCATACTAACTATAGCATATAATATTAATAAACAGTTACTACTAATTTTAATAGCATACTCAAACATTAACATTAATATTAATACCAACAATTTCAACAACAACAATATAAATAATAAATGTCATAATATATATTAATACTAATAATAACAATAATATTATCATCCCACAATACCAGTACTAATAATAAATATTAGTAGCATTATTAGTAGTAATAAGAATAATAGTAAACCCTATTAATAATGACAGCACGGACCAGCAGCAACCAAACAAAACAAACCCAGCAGCAGCCCCGACAACCGCATAACAGTGACCAACAGCCCTAACAAACACCGCACCCAACACCAACTGCAGCCCCTGACTCGTCCAGTGGCACCACCAGGCTCGCCTCTGAGCCGCGGTTGTTCCAGGGAAGGGGTCAGTGGCCGTCGACTACCACCACCACCAAATATCTGCATAAAAACCCAACACGCAACACTACTCTGTTTAACCCGCGACAAACGCTTGAACGAAACCCACCAAAAGAACGACAGGCACCACTAAGAACCGCCATGAAAACCACCATAATAAACCCCTGATTACCACCAAAGAACTCACCTTGACACCCATATAAATTACAAACAGAAACTCCATCGAATTGATACATAAACATCACATGGTCACGCTCTGTACTTAAAACGATTATTTACAGTTTCTGACACCATGATAAACAACCACGAACGACGCTCACAGTCGGTCATTGACGACATAACTATGGTCCAAAAACCAACTACTAACGTCATAGATTAATAATATGCAAAGAATCACAACCACCACAGTTTTATACAATCATGATTCGTGAATCAAAACAGAAGTGCACAACTGCGAATATACGAACAGTGGTGTGCTTAACTTCTTTCTGGTTTAAACGACAAACCCTAGGACCCTTAGACCACCGTTTGAACCCTCCTTTGTATACGTAGATGTGGCGGCAGCAAGGTTGTGAGAAAATTTGGGCGTTGATTAGGTCAGAAGTACGTCTAAGGTGAGGGATTATATAAGGCGGCAGAGTGCTTTTGTGAGGTGTTGGTCAGATTTTGTGTTTTAAACGAGATGGTTGTGCTAGTGTAGTGTAATTAGCACGCAAATCGAGGCCCAAATGATTATATAAACAATGTTCTACCACTAATTCATTTACTCGGTCCTTCACTAGCAACATATAAAGTATTAAAATACCTATTCGATAAATATATTATCGAATATAACGTTCAAATAATTATAACCACGTCCAAAACAATTATTAAATGATAAACTAAGATTTAATAAAAATACCGAGTATTACAGTCTTCCCTCCTTAAAATGAACTTCGTCCCGAATTTCACCATCGCGTGGTCAACGAATTGGTCACTAGACACGTAACGAACACAAAGTGTGGCATCATATAACATCAAGAACTAATAAGAGTATCCCAAAACACGAAATGTCACACCTTATCATAGCGGTCCTCACAAAACACTTAGAAGACGAGTCATGAAACCTCTAAACTCGATTCCTAGGAACATTCCGACATCCTCACGTTTCAGAACCTCTATTCACCAACGTTTCACTCTATGTTAACCACCTGCAAGGGAAGGCTCCCTAAAATTCCTCAAATCGATGATCAATCCCTCCAAGTTTACATTTCAGATTCTTTCAACGGTCACTCATTACTATCCATGATTCTTGTTCCTCGGTGTAAAGTGTTTCCTTAAGTCCCGCATATCCTCAAGGTCAAGTAAAATCAATTTACCTCACTCTTCCATTTATCATCACTAGTTCTCAAACCTATTCTCCAAATTCATTCCCGTATGATTCTCAAGACTAAGTCCCACCGAATACCACGGGTACAACACAACCTTAAAGTAGGCATTCAATCACTCACTCTCACGCTTCCAATTGGTTAAACAATTAGACACTAGGGTCACCAAAACATGTCTCACGATACCTCTTATGTTTTCCTCCAATAGAAATGTCTCTTAAAACACAGTTCACGGTCATCCTAGAACTAATTCCTCAAAACTCAATCAAGGGAAAGTTTACTTACAAGGTGCTTCGGAGAAGCGAGTAACAAGGATAAGACGAAATGATGTGAAGATAGTTTTCAAGGGGAATTAACAAAAGTCTAAGGAGGTAGGATAAGGTCTTAACGGGCTTCTATGTACACTAGGTTATGAATAAAGCAGTAAACATGCACTTACCAATAGACGGATCAGGGAGAACTCCAGTCTCAGCTCGACTCTGAACAGCTCCGGTCCCACTTGACTTGGTCTCTAGGTCAGTAGTGATAGTTCTGTGGATGGCGACATTCCCCTCGGGGCTCTCGAAAGAGCGATGTCCAAGTTTCTTGCAGGTGTAGCATTGGTAAGGGCTGTTGTGGCAGTCAACTCCAGGATGAAGATCCTTGCGAAATCTGAAACTCCTCAGGGGAGCGTCTGGTGAGAGGTCCATGCCTGGAACCTGGGAAGTCTTAGCTCTGTTTGACTCTTTCCTCCCTTGGGCACACTGATAGGAGAGCTGTTCGCGTTCCCTGCAACGGTAACAGATACGTGGCCTACCATGGCGGTCTATGTCCGGGTTAGCTGTAGCAGGTTGCTCAGTGAACAGTGGGCGCTGTCCTTTTCCATGAGGAGAGGAGCAGGGAGGATGACTGACAGGTCTCTTGCCTCGACGGCTATGCAAAGGTGGTTGGGGAGGAGAGGAAGCTCTAACTCCTTCACTAAAAATATGGTAGGGGTCCTCCGCTCGCAAGACACTGTAGTAACTCTGGAAGTAAGAAGTCGGGTCGCCACATGCTATACTCCTAGTCTCAGCATTGAGCTTGCTCCGAAATAGGTACGCTTTATCCTCTTCGTTCTCGACCAGCTGTGGGGCGAAGTGGATTAGCTCCTCAAATCGGTTGGTGAAGGCTTGGACAGAACGGGTTCCCTGGTGTAGATTCATGAACTCGGTCATCTTATGTTGGTGTATGTCCTTATAGTAAAACCTCATGCCAAGAAGAGTCTTGAAATGGCTCCATGTGAAAGAAGGGTCGCGAGTAGCAGGAGGGCTGAACGTTATCCACCAACGTCTAGCCTCGCGAACCAAGAACTGAGACGCTACACGGATCTGATCCTCAGGGCGAACATCATATATCTCGAATTCTCTTTCCATGTCAAAGAACCACGTGGTGAGGGCTACAGAACCGATCTCTCCGTCGAAGGTCCGAGCCCCATTTCTCCACATCTGAGCGATGATCCGAGCCAATCCTCCAGGTTGGTTGCCTTCCGATGGTAGCAATGAAGAAGAGAGCACACTCGCCAAAGTTGAACGGTTCTGGAGAGCTTGAAGGAGGGCATGCATCAAAGCACTCTCGGTATCGGTTGGCTCCGTCATTCTTCGATCACAAAAGAATAAACCGTTAGACGTATTCCTAAAAGGGCACAAACAGACTACCACTTATCCTTAAAACTACCTAATCTCTCATTCATTATTCAAGTTGTTGGTCAAGTTAAGTTTGGAGATTACATGAGTGCGTCGGGAGCGATAATGCTCTGATACCAACTGTAAAAACCCCTCGTCGCAACGGAAAATATAAACATACAAACATGCCAATAATTTACGCGGAATTTAAACTTTAACATGCTTGATTAAGTACGAGGTGAATAAACAAAACTAAACATGCGGAAGAATTTAAAATATAAACAAGTAACTAAGTACAATACAAAAGCAGCCCGGGATAGCATATCCCTACAGGCACAAAATATTGTAATTAAAGTCTAAGTTTAGCTAAACGATGTAAAGTGTAAGTCATCGATGAAGGATCATCGCTCGCTAGCGTCAACGTAACCCCCTACAAACAACATCATCAACCTACATACATGAAAACATGTACGCCACAATAAGTGGGGAGTGACTAGAGTTCTCATAGCCACCTATTGTCACTCACATATAACATACAATCACATATAAATAACCATCATACTCCAACATAAATACAATCATGTGAAATAATTAATCATAAGTCCTTTCTTAATATAATCATGTAAATAGATAACATACTGCAACTCAGGTATATCTAAAACACGTATTAACAGTATATAACACTATACCCCAACTCAGGCAAGTATATACAATTCATTCAGCAATGTCTAGCACTATACCCCGACTCAGGCAAGCTAAACACAAAACCATCAGCAGTATCTAAGTCTGACCCCGACTCAGGCAAGACTAGACACAAACAAACATCACAACATGGGTGAACTCATACGACGACCCCATTATACAACAACAACAAGTCTACTTAGTCTCAAAGAATACAATCCCCTGGTAGGACGACAAAATATATACGGTCCTAGTCTAAATTTGGCCAAACTCTCGAGGTATAATCCTTCCTCGATTAGACAAGTATCCCCGACTCAGGATACGTCCAAGACTCAAACTAGTTGGGGACGAGATACCCCCGACTCAGGGCGGACAATCTGAAACCTGACCAATAGCCTAAGCCTAACGGTCATACCAAGACGCGACTCAGTCTTGGTAAGAACAAGATTCATATAACAACTCATAGTATAACTCCACATGCACACACAACACATCACCCCAAGATGTAAAACTCATACGATTCTTAATAAAACTGTGACCTAAACACAATCAACAGTTCTACTATTCCATTTCTAATACTTTACTCAACCCTTAAGCGACTTCGGAAACTATTTGAGGTGAGAGCCGGTCTCCCTTCCGGTTGCTCGGTCGGGGGGTCTTTCCCCTCAAACCAATTTCCGAACCCAGTGTAAGAGCCCTCCAATTTCTTGGACTACAAACAAACTCAATTAATAAACGATATACTTTTGATAAACATCCAATCAACACTTAGTCAACTTCGGAAACCATTTGAGGCGAGAGCCGGTTGCCCGGCCGAGGGGTCTTGGACTACAAACATGCATACAACCATACGGAAAAAGAATCAACGAAATCCGACTTGAGAATCCAAAGTTACGAACAAAATATAACTGACAGGGACTCCCAGCCGGTTGGCCACAGGCGTCCGGTCAACCGGCTAAGAGTCCCTAACTCTCACGCCAATCAAACACAACAAAAAACAAAGAGGGACTCCCAGTCGGCCAGCTGCCAGTCCACCGGCTGGGGACCCATGTCACTTAATTTTTTGCGAAATCAATAAAAACACTTAGTGGGGCTCTCAGCCGGTCGACCGGTTATGCGTGTCTATTTTATGATGTTTTACATCTATTTTAACACGCATTTTTGCGCTCAGTTACGATGTTTTAGCCTTTATTTCCCAACAATTGTCTACTTTCGTGTTTTTATGCTCTTTTGCAGAAATATGCGGAAATGCGGCGATTTTACACCAAATTTCTACCCTCGGGATTTTTGCATAACCAAGGAACGAAGAGGAAGCAACTCAAAGCACATACCAAGTACCAAAAGATCAAATTTAAACGAAACCAAGGTTGACACACAGGAAAGCCGGTCGACCGACCGACTGTCGACCGACTACCCTGGTCGGTCGACCAGGAGACCTGTTATCTCAAGATCAGAAGTCCACCAATCCCGACAACCGGTCGACCGACCGCACCACCTGGTCGGTCGACCAGCGCGCAGATCCAGAATTCTCCGCAAAGCCCATTCGCGTGATTAGGTCAAGAGGAAGCTATTGTTTTCGCCTACTTAAGCCTAATTTCGTGATTAGGAAAGGCATCTGATACACTACAATCTAATTACCATCTCTTAATCATCTTTAGTTTTAGTTTTCTATTTTCACAAAGAGTTACTGTTTCATTAGTTTTAGCATTGTTCTAGTATACATTAAATCTTTCCACGGGATTCAATAAAGCTTGTCTTTTCTGCCCTAATTCCTTCTGTGGTAATTTCCTTTGATTTCATTTCATACTTCATTGTTTCGTATAGTTGCTAGTATCCGGTTTAGGTTAGAATCCCAAAGCCTTTGTTGTTATCATATGTTTAGATTAATGCTCGCTATGAAGTCCATGTTTATTAATGTTATTGTTCTTATTTCCGTATCCATGAGTAGCGAATTTCATATGTTAGGATGTAGGGAGTAATTTGCGTAGATGGTATAACACCTGAATCTGCCTATAGCAGACTTTGGTCGGCCGGCTAGCTTAACTGGTCGGTCGATTGAAGTAGTTGGTCGGTCGACCGGAATAGCTGGTCGGTCGACCAACCTCGCGTACATTTTCAGACTGTTTTATTTCGTCGACTATAACAACCTATAATGAGACTGAAAGGAGACTTGTAGGATGTTAGTAATGACTTACCAAAGATTGAAAGATACGGGAAGGGCATTGGTTAACGCTTTAAGACGGCTAGGTTACTTAAAACTGAAAGGTATGTGACCTAGAATTTAGGAATCACCCTTATTGTTGACACCCAATAATCGTGAGACCTAGGAACTAATAGCATAGGCCGAAAGGAGCTATTAGGTATCATAGACCGAAAGGATATGTTACACCCGTTACGCGACTGCAATACATGTTGACTTAGGATTTATACCATCATAGCTCTTTACTACCTAAGCATCCTAACATTCGTTTTACCTTGAGTTTTATCTTATTCTATTTCTTGTTTTATTATTGTCTTTATTTTTAGATTTAGTGACAACCAATCAATCAAACCCCCAATTGTTACCCTAAAAACATTGACCGAAAACAATAAACACTCCCCACCTCCTTGTGGTTCGACCCTTGACTTTCGTTATCTAGTTTAAGCCGAGGTTTTATAAATCTTATCTTTCGCACCCCTCAACGACGGGTGTCAAATTTTGGCGCCGTTGCCGGGGAGGTGACGCCAGTGTTTATTGTTTTTTTTGTTTTTGTTTTTGTGTTTAAGGAACTTTGTTCCTTAAACCTTTCTCACTTTTTTCTTGTAGTTTCCATCTTATGCGCAGGTCGGTTCAAGGAGAACTCCTACCACTTGATGATGTTGAGCTTGAGAGGAACCTTAGAGCAAGGAAAAAGCGTTTTCTAGAGAGTAGGGAAGGAGGTTCACCATCTTCTCTATTTCAAGAAGACATTTTTGATCAACCATCATCACCACAAAATAACCCATCTACACCAAATCAACCACAATCACCTCACAATCCACCTACACCAAAAACACCAATAAATACCTACTTCCAAACCTTTGAAGAAGAGGAAAAGATGACTGAAGAAGCCAGCATTGCCAGGCACTCCATGCCGCAGGTGAAGGACCTATACAAAGGGTTTACTCTACCTGCGGGCACGGGGAAGCCATTTGAGGCCAAGCCTTCCTACATCTCTATGGTGGAGAAAAATCAGTTTGGGGGCGCGGCTAATGAGGATGCAGCAAAGCATATTGAAATCTTCATAGATTATATATGCTCTATTGCACCCCAGATGGAGTGACCCAGGACCAGATTAAGCAAACAATGTTTATCTTTTCCCTCCGAGACTCGGCTAGGGAGTGGTACCGAGACTTAGACCGCACTGCTGCAGGAGTGACCGACTGGAACACATTAGCCTTGGCCTTCTATTAGAAATACTATTCCGCAGCCAAGACTAATGCCTTGAGGGCGCAGATTACTAGCTTCAAACAAGGAGCTTCGGAAGACTTCAGTGAGGCTTGGACTAGGTTCAAGAGACTCGTTCAATCCATACCTCATCATGGATTCGAACAGTGGTTTCTATGTAACCAGTTCTATAATGGCCTCTATGATGATAAACGAGCATATCTAGATTCTGCTACCAATGGGAGATTCCAAGAAAATTCGGGAGAGACTAAGGGTCTCAAGATCATAGAGGATGTCACAGTACATCGTGCTGAACACGGGACTTCCCGTGTAACCAAATGAAGGCTGAGTCTAATGTTGCAGCTATTAAGGCCTTAATGGCCAAACTAGATAAGCTTGAGGTTAACAATGGTAAGTTCGAGATTGGGAGTAGGAGTAAGGGTGGCATGTACCAAGTGAGTGCAGTTTCCGACGGTCCATTTATATGTGAGAGATGCGGAGGAGAGGGGCACGTTTCAAAATTTTGTACTTCATCCAATGAAACGTGTGCGGCTTTCCAACACTACCGCGGAAACAATTTCTATGACCCAAACAACAACAATGTCCACCCCCATATGAGATGGACAAGCCAAAACGTCCTCAACCCACAACACCAACAACAAAACCAAAACCAAGCTTACATCCCTCCGCACAAACAAAACTTCCAAAAACCACCTTTCGTCCCTCAACCACCTTCAAACCCACCACCCAATACGGATGCTCTAATCCAAAACCTTATAGGGTTGGTCCAGAAGGAGTCACAGGCACGAGAGGCGGGAATTAAAATGTTGGAGTCTCAAATTGCTCTAATTGCGAGCAAGAATGATACACGGGTTCCGGGTCAACTTCCGACCAAGACGGACCAAAAGATAGAGACCTTAAACATAATATCGCTGCAGAGCGGGGCTAAAGTTGGAGGTGAGAAAGCTGGTGGGAAAGGAAAGGAGAAAGAGCAGATCCCGAGTAGCAGTGATTCTGGTCGACCGACCACTGATGCCAGTCGGTCGACCAAAAGCGCGATTCCAGAGGCTTCTGGAAATTCTACAGAACAGGGAGTTGGTCGACCGACCGAAGATGATGGTCGACCGACCAAGATAGCTGGACAGAGGGATTCCTTTAGGCCTAAAATGTCTGACAACCTAAGGGAATTCTTATTCCGGGGTGACAAGACCCCCAAATTTTTAAGGAGAGCTGCAAATGCTAAAAGCTCTACTCCTCCATATCCGGAGCGACTTCTACCCACGAAGGAACAGGTATCCTTCGACAAATTCAAAGATGTTATTCATTCTCTCAATGTTCAAGTACCATTTTTGGAATTAGTCCAACAGGTTCCCTCGTATTTAAAATTTATGAGACATCTTTTAACCCGAAAGCGGTCTCTTGATAAGGTAGAGTCTGTAGCACTTACAGAGGAGTCTTCCAGTTTTATGTCCCATATCATTGCCCCTCATAAGTTAGAGGACCCAGGGAGTTTTTCTGTACCTTGTAACATAGGGACCTTCCCAGTTAAGAAGGCCTTATGTGACTTAGGGGCTAGCATCAGTGTTATGCCCTTAAGCGTGGCCTTGAAGCTAGGGATGACCACCTTTGCAATGACTAGCATGACGGTTCAAATGGCCGATCGTACGTCTACGGAACCCATATGGGTGTTGGAAAACATCCCTGTGCGCATTGACAGGTTCTTCTTCCCAATTGACTTTGTTGTTTTGGACATCCCTGAGGATGCCCATATACCTATCATACTAGGGAGACCCTTCTTACACACCGCTGGAGCCATCATTGACGTAGGTAGTGGGACCTTGACTTTTAAGGTAGGGAAGCATTCTATCATCTTCGGTCTTTCCTATAGGAAGAAGGATGTTATGACCCCCATCACTTGTAATGCTATCACTTCTGAATAGAAGTATGAGGTCATCACCACTTCTCCTATTTTAACGCCTACACCCATACCTGTTTTTACACCTCCGCCCCAGATTGGGAGCAATATGGAGGACGTGCTTGTTTTCCCTATTGCAGGAAATGGTTTGGGGAAGCCCCCAGTCAAAGAGGTGATTGTGCAAAGAGGTGGACTTGGGATCCTAAGCTATAAGGAGGATGACGACCCGGACGTGGTCGATGAGGAGGACAAGAGGAGAAGAGAAGAAGAGAAAAAGAGTGGTCCGTCGCATATGCTTTGCGATGGAGAGGAGACGTGTTTGGCAATTCGAACGAACACGGTGGAGACTACGGCATATAGCCAAAAACCGTGGTCCGAGATTCTCCGCATCTTTCGCGGATGAGTTTTTCAAACTTTTGTGTTTAAGACAATTTTCTGTTTTGTTAAGACTTTTTGGTTTACGTTGCTTTATGTTTTTAGAACAATTTTTGCTTTCGTTGCGTAGTTGAGACAATTAGACTTGGTTCTGGATTTTTGCGCATATTTTGGGCGCATGTATAATGTTTTTCAGGTTTGGGGAAAATTAACTTGGTTGATACAAGTTATTTTCGAAGAAAATAAGGCCACTGTACAAGAAAGACAGTCGACCGACCAGCACCATAAGTCGGTCTACCAGATTCCTGCAGATCAGAAGACACTGTAGTCTGCAGTCTGGTCGGTCGACCAGAGTGGAGGGTCGGTCGACCATTTCACCTGTGTAGACTGTTCGTGATTTCTCGGAAAGCGTGCAAACGTCATAAGGGAGTTCTTTTCCCTTTTCTTTCCTTTATGCTTCCACTTCTTCTATTTCAAACCTTCAAAATATTATACATCACCAAAAACGCGTTTAATCCCCGAAAAAGGTCTTTCTTTGTTTGACTCTTTCAGGTACTTAGAGTGGCACTGCTGGCCACCGAAACCTCCTAGCTTACGCTGGTTTTGGGAGGTTTCTCATGCGCTTAAAAATCCGGTGAGTTCTTTCCATTTTTCCCTTGGTTTTAGTTTTTTTGCAATTTTTCTTTAATTTTATGAAACCTTCACTTAGGCTAATGCACAATGGGGACATTGTGCGGGTTGGTTTGGGGAATGGTTTTGTGTCACATGCATTATTCCACTACATTTTTGTCACACGTTTATCGCATTTCTGTATTGCGTTCGTTCTTTTCTTTATTTTCCTTGCATATACAAAAGAAAAATCCAAAAAAATAGAAAAATTTCAAAATTTTCAAAAAAATGCACGTTTATTTTAGCATATAGGTTGAGTCGGAACGAGAGTATTTCAATGATGACTTTGCAATTTTCACATGTTTTTGCCTTCGCCTTGCCTTGTCAACTTGTTTTAGTATAAGGTCTTATGCATATCTACGAGTTTTTGTCAACTTGTTTTCTGGAGACTTGACTTGTACCTTGGCAATCTACTTTACATTCTGAGTCTTAGAGCTTTATTCCTGGTTTCATTCTTAAACCAGTTGTTTAGGATGTGAGTAGTACTCCCCTTGGAACATGTTACATCAATATGCATAAACATGAACATGAATTGCTATACACTTGTTTACTATCTCGTTTTGTGAAGTCTTGGTACATGCATTTGGGATCCCTTTTCTCTTATTTACCCATAAGCCTTACATAGCCAAAATTGCCTTTCTATCCCCCAAAACTACATCCTATACTTAGCCTACCCGTCCAAGCTAGTGTTGTGGTCATTGGAATATTTTTTTAGGCATCTTGGTTTGTGTGCCATCTTGAGCAAAAAGGGGAAAGAAAAAAAGAAAAAAAGAAAAAGAAAAAAGAACAGAAAAAGAAAGAAAAAGAAAGAAAGAAACAAAACGAAAAATCAAAAGAAACCTGCAAGTCAGTCGACCGACCGTCCCCATTGGTCGGTCGACCAACTGACAGGATCAGAGTTCAAAATTCGTTCTGAAAATTCCTTTCTTTTGCATGTTAACACTCCCGTACTTCATTCAAAATATTTGGGAGTCCTTTCTTTTATTTAATGTGAGAGTTGTGCTACAAAAGAACACTTTCATAATGTCAAAAGTCGTAAAATATGTTGTTGGGAACCGGTTTTACTAGCTTGATTGGCTACTAACCCCACAAGTCCAAAAATATCTTAACCTCTTTTACCTTTCACCTCACATATCTTTCATTACCTCAATTGCATGTATCCAAATCACTTAATGAGTATGTTTATACATAGTTGTAGAATTCTTTTTCATGTTAGATTGCAGGCATGTTTCCATGGGTCGAAGTAAGGTGAGTGTCTTTACAATATACTTCTTTCTATCTTTTACATACACTCACCCTTTGCTTCATGTGTGTCTCGAGCGTCCCGCGAGAGTCCATGGTATAAAGTCTCTATAGTCTCTATTTTTGCAAGTTTGACAACCCCATAACTCGTTTGCATGATTTGAATACTTTCTCATTTTATTACTTGGCATTGGTTTAGGCTCACATGTAAATTTCGCTCTGAGATTGAAATCGTTCCATTAGTTTAAGATCGAGTCTTATTCTTGCTTGAGGGCAAGCAAGGTTTGGTTTGGGGAATTTGATGCTTGTCTATTTTATGATCTTTTACATCTGTTTTAGCACGCATTTTAGCGCTCATTTACAATGTTTTAGCCTTTATTTCCCAACAATTGTCTACTTTCGTGTTTTTATGCTCTTTTGCAGAATTATGAACAAATAAGGCGATTTTATACCAAATTTCTACCCTCGGGATTTTTGCATAACCAAGGAACGAAGAGAAAGCAACTCAAAGCGCATACCAAGTACCAAAATATCAAATTTAAACGAAATCAAGGCTGACACACAGGAAAACCGGTCGACCGACCGACTACCCTGGTCGGTCGACCAGGAGAACTGTTATCTCAAGATCAGAAGTCCACCAAGCCCGACAACCGGTCGACCGACCGCACCACCTGGTCGGTCGACCAGTGCGCAGATCCAGAATTCTCCGCAAAGCCCATTCGCGTGATTAGTGATGCGTGTTATTTTATGATGTTTTACATCTATTTTTACACGCATTTGGTCGCTCATTTACTATGTTTTAGCCTTTATTTCCCAACAATTGTCTACTTTCGTATTTTTATGCTCTTTTGAAGATTTATGCGGAAAAGACGATTTTATATCAAACTTATGCCCTCGGGATTTTTCTTGGCCAAGGAACGAAGGAAAGTCAACTCGAAGCGTTAACCAAGTACCAAGAAGTCAAACCGAAGACAAATCGAGGCAGACCTACAGGAAAACAGGTCGACCGACCTACTACTTGGGTCGGCCGACCAGGCCCCTGTTATGGAATGTCCAGAAAAAACACTGAAGCCCGATATTAGGTCGATCGACCTACAACATAGGTCGACCGACCTCTGGGCAAACCCAGAAGCTTTCCGAAAGCCCATTGAAGTGTTTGTTTCATTAGGAAACTCTAATCTTTCCGCCTATTTAAGCAAGGGGCGTGATTAGGGTTTAAGGATCTTAATCTATCAAGTCTTACACCAAGTTTTAGAGTTCGAGTTTTAGAATTTAGTTTTATCTTTAGTTGTAATCTTTCAATAATTCTCAAACACTTTTAGTTTTGTTCATCAACCTTTCAAGCATTCATCAATAAAGTTTGTTACTTTCCATCTCAATTCCGAATTCCGGTAATTCTCCTTTTAATTTCAGTTCTCTTATTATTAGTTTAGAATTATTGCATTCGGTTTAAGATAGAATCCCAAAGCCTTATTAGTGATTGCATGTTTAGATTGATATTCATTATGATTACCATGTTTATTCCTGTTTTTATTATTGTTTTAGTAATCATGAGTATCTAATTTCATATGTTAAGATGTACGGGGTAGATATGCGTAGGTAGTATAGATTCCGAGACCGACTGTAGCAGCGCCTTGGTCGGCCGACCTGCCTAATGGGTCGGTCGACTGAGGTTGTGGTCGGCCGACTGGGCTAGCTGGTCGGTCGACCCACTCGCGTATGTATTCTGTTTCGTTTTATTTCGTTGACTATAGTATCCTACAATGAGACCCAAGGGAGACTTGTAGGATGTTAGTAATGATCTACCCAAGATTGAAAGATACGGGAAGGGCATTGGTTTACGCCTTAAGACGACTAGGTTACCCAAGACTGAAAGGTATGTGACCTAGGATTTCGGAATCACCCTTATTATTGACACCCAATAATTGTGAGACCTAGGAACTAATAGCATAGGCCGAAAGGAGCTATTAGGTACCATAGACCGAAAGGATATGTTACACCCCTTACGCGACTGCAATCCATGTTGACTTTAGGATTTATACTATCTTAGCTATTTATTACCCAAACATCCTAGCATCTCTTTTACTATAGTTTTATTCTCATCTTTATTAACTTGCTTTATTTTTATATTTTTTTCTAGACTTAGTAACAATCATTCAAACCCCCTAATTCGTTACCCTAAAAACATTGACATCAAACAATAAACATTCCCCACCCCTCTGTGGTTCGACCTTGACTTTCACTATTTATAGTTAAAGTTTAGGAATTATAAATTTTATCTTTGATACCCTCAACGACACAGAAGTCAGTCGTCCGACCACCTTCATGGGTCGGCCGACCAACTGACAGGGTCAGATTCAAAATCTCGTTCAACAAAATCCTTTTCTTTTTATGTGTACCACTCCCGTGCCTCATTCAAAATATTTGGGAGTCCTTTCTTATATTTAATGTGAGAGTTGTGCTACAAAAGAACACTTTCTTAATGTCAAAAAGTTGTGAAATATGTCGTTGGAAACCGTTTTTACTAGCTTGGCTACTAACCCCACAAATCCAAAAACATCTTAACCACTTTTTACCTTTTACCTCACATATCTTTCATTACTTCAATTGCATGTATCCGAGTCACTTGATGAGTGTGTTTATACATAGTTGTAGAATTCTTGTTCATATTAGATTGCAGGCATGTTTCCATGGGTCGCAGTTAGGTGAGGGTCATTACAATATACTTCTTTCTATCTTCTACATATACTCACCCTTTGCTTCATGAGTGTCTCGAGCGTACCGCGAGAGTCCATGGTATAAAGTCTTTATATTCTCTAGTTTTGCAAAATTTGACAACACCATAACTCGTTTGCATGATTTAAAAATACTTTCTCATTTTGTACTTGGCATTGGTTTAGGCTCACATGTAAATTTCGCTCTGAGATTGAAATCGTTCCATTAGTTAAAGTCTATTTCTTGCTTGAGGGCAAGCAAGGTTTGGTTTGGGGAATTTGATGCGTGTCTATTTTATGATGTTTTACATCTATTTTTACACGCATTTGGTCGCTCATTTACTATGTTTTAGCCTTTATTTCCCAACAATTGTCTACTTTCGTATTTTTATGCTCTTTTGTAGATTTATGCGGAAAAGAGACGATTTTATATCAAATTTATGCCCTCGGGATTTTTCTTGGCCAAGGAACGAAGGAAAGTCAACTCGAAGCGTTAACCAAGTACCAAGAAGTCAAACCGAAGACAAATCGAGACAGACCTACAGGAAAACAGGTCGACCGACCTACTACTTGGGTCGGCCGACCAGGCCCCTGTTATGGAAAGTCCAGAAAAACACTGAAGCTCGATATTAGGTCGACCGACCTACAACATAGGTCGACCGACCTCTGCGCAAACCCATAAGCTTTCCGAAAGCCCATTGAAGTGTTTGTTTCATTAGGAAACTCTAATCTTTCCGCCTATTTAAGCAAGGGGCGTGATTAGGGTTTAAGGATCTTAATCTATCAAGTCTTACACCAAGTTTTAGAGTTCGAGTTTTAGAATTTAGTTTTATCTTTAGTTGTAATCTTTCAATAATTCTCAAACACTTTTAGTTTTGTTCATCAACCTTTCAAGCATTCATCAATAAAGTTTGTTACTTTCCATCTCAATTCCGAATTCCGGTAATTCTCCTCTTAATTTCAGTTCTCTTATTATTAGTTTAGAATTATTGCATTCGGTTTAAGATAGAATCCCAAAGCCTTATTAGTGATTGCATGTTTAGATTGATATTCATTATGATTACCATGTTTATTCCTGTTTTTATTATTGTTTTAGTAATCATGAGTATCTAATTTCATATGTTAGGATGTACGGGGTAGATATGCGTAGGTAGTATAGATTCCGAGACCGACTGTAGCAGCGCCTTGGTCGGCCGACCTGCCTAATGGGTCGGTCGAGTGAGGTTGTGGTCGGCCGACTGGGCTAGCTGGTCGGTCGACTGAGGTTGTGGTCGGCCGACTAGGCTAGCTGGTCGGTCGACCCACTCGCGTATGTATTCTGTTTCGTTTTATTTCGTTGACTATAGTATCCTACAATGAGACCCAAGGGAGACTTGTAGGATGTTAGTAATGACCTACCCAAGATTGAAAGATACGGGAAGGGCATTGGTTTACGCCTTAAGACGACTAGGTTACCCAAGACTGAAAGGTATGTGACCTAGGATTTAGGAATCACCCTTATTATTGACACCCAATAATTGTGAGACCTAGGAACTAATAGTATAGGCCGAAAGGAGCTATTAGGTACCATAGACCGAAAGGATATGTTACACCCCTTACGCGACTGCAATACATGTTGACTTTAGGATTTATACTATCTTAGCTATTTATTACCCAAACATCATAGCATCTCTTTTACTATAGTTTTATTCTCATCTTTATTAACTTGCTTTATTTTTATATTTTTTCTAGACTTATTAACAATCATTCAAACCCCCTAATTCGTTACCCTAAAAACATTGACATCAAACAATAAACATTTCCCACCTCTCTGTGGTTCGACCCTGACTTTCACTATTTATAGTTAAAGTTTAGGAATTATAAATTTTATCTTTGATACCCTCAACAACACAGAAGTCAGTCGACCGACCACCTTCATGGGTCGGCCGACCAACTGACAGGGTCAGATTCAAAATCTCGTTCAACAAAATCCTTTTCTTTTTATGTGTTATCACTCCCGTGCCTCATTCAAAATATTTGGGAGTCCTTTCTTATATTTAATGTGAGAGTTGTGCTACAAAAGAACACTTTCTTAATGTCAAAAAGTTGTGAAATATGTCGTTGGAAACCGTTTTTACTAGCTTGGCTACTAACCCCACAAATCCAAAAACATCTTAACCACTTTTTACCTTTTACCTCACATATCTTTCATTACTTCAATTGCATGTATCCGAGTCACTTGATGAGTGTGTTTATACATAGTTGTAGAATTCTTGTTCATATTAGATTGCAGGCATGTTTCCATGGGTCGCAGTTAGGTGAGTGTCATTACAATATACTTCTTTCTATCTTCTACATATACTCACCCTTTGCTTCATGAGTGTCTCGAGCTTACCGCGAGAGTCCATGGTATAAAGTCTTTATAGTCTCTAGTTTTGCAAAATTTGACAACACCATAACTCGTTTGCATGATTTAAAAATACTTTCTCATTTTGTTCTTGGCATTGGTTTAGGCTCCCATGTAAATTTCGCTCTGAGATTGAAATCGTTCCATTAGTTAAAGTCTATTTCTTGCTTGAGGGCAAGCAAGGTTTGGTTTGGGGAATTTGATGCGTGTCTATTTTATGATGTTTTACATCTATTTTTACACGCATTTGGTCGCTCATTTACTATGTTTTAGCCTTTATTTCCCAACAATTGTCTACTTTCGTATTTTTATGCTCTTTTGAAGATTTATGCGGAAAAGAGACGATTTTATATCAAACTTATGCCCTCGGGATTTTTCTTGGCCAAGGAACGAAGGAAAGTCAACTCGAAGCGTTAACCAAGTACCAAGAAGTCAAACCGAAGACAAATCGAGGCAGACCTACAGGAAAACAGGTCGACCGACCTACTACTTGGGTCGGCCGACCAGGCCCCTGTTTTGGAATGTCCAGAAAAAACACTGAAGCCCGATATTAGGTCGATCGACCTACAACATAGGTCGACCGACCTCTGGGCAAACCCAGAAGCTTTCCGAAAGCCCATTGAAGTGTTTGTTTCATTAGGAAACTTTAATCTTTCCGCCTATTTAAGCAAGGGGCGTGATTAGGGTTTAAGGATCTTAATCTATCAAGTCTTACACCAAGTTTTAGAGTTCGAGTTTTAGAATTTAGTTTTATCTTTAGTTGTAATCTTTCAATAATTCTCAAACACTTTTAGTTTTGTTCATCAACCTTTCAAGCATTCATCAATAAAGTTTGTTACTTTCCATCTCAATTCCGAATTCCGGTAATTCTCCTCTTAATTTCAGTTCTCTTATTATTAGTTTAGAATTATTGCATTCGGTTTAAGATAGAATCCCAAAGCCTTATTAGTGATTGCATGTTTAGATTGATATTCATTATGATTAGCATGTTTATTCCTGTTTTTATTATTTTTTTAGTAATCATGAGTATCTAATTTCATATGTTAGGATGTACGGGGTAGATATGCGTAGGTAGTATAGATTCCGAGACCGACTGTAGCAGCGCCTTGGTCGGCCGACCTGCCTAATGGGTCGGTCGACTGAGGTTGTGGTCGGCCGACCCACTCGCGTATGTATTCTTTTTCGTTTTATTTCGTTGACTATAGTATCCTACAATGATACCCAAGGGAGACTTGTAGGATGTTAGTAATGATCTACCCAAGATTGAAAGATACGGGAAGGGCATTGGTTTACGCCTTAAGACGACTAGGTTACCCAAGACTGAAAGGTATATGACCTAGGATTTAGGAATCACCCTTATTGTTGACACCCAATAATTGTGAGACCTAGGAACTAATAGCATTGGCCGAAAGGAGCTATTAGGTACCATAGACCGAAAGGATATGTTACACCCCTTACGCGACTGCAATACATGTTGACGTTAGGATTTATACTATCTTAGCTATTTATTACCCAAACATCCTAGCATCTCTTTTACTATAGTTTTATTCTCATCTTTATTAACTTGCTTTATTTTTATATTTGTTTCTAGACTTAGTAACAATCATTCAAACCCCCTAATTCGTTACCCTAAAAACATTGACATCAAACAATAAACATTCCCCACCTCTCTGTGGTTCGACCCTGACTTTCACTATCTATAGTTAAAGTTTAGGAATTATAAATTTTATCTTTGATACCCTCAACGACGGGCATCAATTAGGTCAAGAGGAAGCTATTGTTTACGCCTACTTAAGCCTAATTTCGTGATTAGGAAAGGCATCTGATACACTACCATCTAATTACCATCTCTTAATCATCTTTAGTTTTAGTTTTCTATTTTCACAAAGAGTTACTATTTCATTAGTTTTAGCACTGTTCTAGTATACATTCAATCTTTCCACGGGATTCAATAAAGCTTGTCTTTTATTTCTGCCCTAATTCCTTCTGCGGTAATTTCCTTTGATTTCAGTACATTCTTCATTGTTTCGTATAATTGCTAGTATCCGGTTTAGGTTAGAATCTCAAAGCCTTTGTTGTTATCATATGTTCAGATTAATGCTCGCTATGAAGTCCATGTTTATTACTGTTATTATTGTTATTTCCGTATCCATGAGTAGCTAATTTCATATGTTAGGATGTAGGGAGTAATTTGCGTAGATGGTAAAACACCCGAATCTGCCTGTAGCACACTTTGGTCGGCCGACCAACTTAACTGGTCGGTCGACTGAAGTAGTTGGTCGGTCGACCGGAATAGCTGGTCGGTCGACCAACCTCGCGTACGTTTTCAGACTGTTTTATTTCGTCGACTATAACAACCTATAATGAGACTGAAAGGAGACTTGTAGGATGTTAGTAATGACTTACCCAAGATTGAAAGATACGGGAAGGACAGTGGTTAATGCTTTAAGACGGCTAGGTTACTTAAAACTGAAAGGTATGTGACCTAGAATTTAGGAATCACCCTTATTGTTGACACCCAATAATCGTGAGACCTAGGAACTAATAGCATAGGCCGAAAGGAGCTATTAGGTATCATAGACCAAAATGATATGTTACACCCCTTACGCGACTGCAATACATGTTGACTTAGGATTTATACCATCATAGCTCTTTACTACCTAAACATCCTAGCATACGTTTTACCTTGAGTTTTATCTTATTCTATTTCTTGTTTTATTACTGTCTTTATTTTTAGATTTAGTGACAACCAATCAATCAAACCCCCAATTGTTACCCTAAAAACATTGACCGAAAACAATAAACACTCCCCACCTCCTTGTGGTTTGACCCTTGACTTTCTCTATCTAGTTTAAGCCGAGGTTTTATAAATCTTATCTTTCGCACCCCTCAACGACGGGTGTCAACCGGTTGCCGGCCCCTGACCTGCTGGGAACCCCCTGTTCCCGCGAAAGCCATTTTCGACATAACAATCATTCAAATCCTTTACCACCTCTTCTTAAACATGTTTCTAATCAACATCTCAACATTCCCAGCATGTTTATGACATCGAATAAGCATAGGAACATGTGAACAAACATCTATTACATGAATTAACAATAAAACCCCAATTAAACCGGTCTTACATGTATACTCTATATTCAACTCTCATATCAAATTCATCATCAACTCTTCATACGAAACAGTTTATATAACATATTAAGGATGTTAAGACTCATAATTCATGCTAACTATCATAAAAACATATCAATATCACATAATATGCTAATTTAGACAAAAAGGCCGAGTTACTCATTATCGTCACCTTTACTTAGCAAAACCTTCGAGTTCCTCTTCAATAATCACCAAGTCTTCTTCCGGATTCTCTAAATCAACTCCTTGATGCATAAAAACACGTATTAGGAGTCTAACTCCGAGTTAGGGCAAAAAAGCCTGGAAATGGAATGAAGCGCATTGAAAAACGAAAGTGATAGAAAGAACGAGAATTGGGCGAGGAATGCGTTGGTGAAAACGTTACCTTGATACGAGTTGAGACGGGTTCTAGGATGATCTTCTAAGGTGCTTAGAAATGTGTAAAAATGGAGGGTGAGTGTTACTGTGTCTTTGTTTTTGGTTGAAATGAATAACGTTGAAGGAGAAAAAAGGTGGTCCTTTATATTTGTTTTTGAGTCGGGTTTCCTGTTTAATGAAACGGAAACCTTAAGAACGGAAATGCCAAGTAACACCCGTCACCTTAAGATGAAATAAACCCTAAGACGATACTTAATGGAATTTCTTAAAATATATCTTACGAAATGTGATCAAATATTATTAAATTCCGAAAACCACTTTAAATTATTAAAATATACTTTTACGAAAATACGGGATGTTACAATAAATATCAACCGTGTATTGTATCTTTCCTATGCCCATGTTGTCCTCGGGATTTTGTCTCACAATTGCTTCATCTAGCTAAAATTGGGATTTGTAATTGATGGGATTATGGAGATTCATTGGCTTGTCTTGGTTTGTTTGTGCTTGCTTGAGGACAAGCAAGGGTTTAGCTTGGGGGAATTTGATGTGCTATATTTTTATATGCTTGCTATCCCCATTTTAACTCGTGTTTCATTATCGTTTACACTATTTTATAGTGTTTATTAAGCCAATTTCGTGTTCTAGGTGATTTGTATGTGGTTTAGCGTTTTTGTAGGAAATACGGGATTTTCCTATGTTTTGACGTTCACCAAGTATCGTTGAGCTAAACAAAGTCGAGACGAGCATTTTCCGAGCATTAGAAGTAACGAAATGAGGAAGAAAGTCAAGAAGTCAACAAAAGTCAACATATGAAGGTCAATTGTAAAGCATGACAGCAACAATGACGTCGTTCTATGACGTCATCAAGAACTCAAATGTAAACAATACAAAGAACGAAGACATCTTTTTTCACCCCGGTCGGGGTGAGGATCCCCGGGGTACCGGGGTGAGTTGAAGCAAGTTATTTAAGGCTTAGAATTAAATGGCCAAGTTAATCTGTTTTCACCCCGGTCGGGGTAGGCTGCCCCGGGTACTGGGCTGGTTTTGCCGACTGTATTTCAAGCCTAAAATTGAAGAATGCGCGTATAATTGCTCACACCCCGGTCGGGGTGGGCTGCCCCAGGGGGTACCGGGGTGGCTTCGATCTCGAGACTTTTGGCTCTCCCTCCTCGTCACTATATATACTCCTTTGTTTCATTCGAAAAATAATCATCATTCAGCTCTTGTTCTGAGTTATATTTACATAAAACCTTACTTAAGTTCTAGTTTCATTTCCATTGTAAGAATACTTCTTAGTTTGTTCAAGTACTTCCCAGATTTGTTAGCATTTTGTCCTCCAAGTTCTTATTCCATTACTCTCTAGTTTTGGGTATTTTCTATCCTTCTCTTTACAGTTTTGATTTCATTATTGTCATCATGTTTATCGTAGTTAATAGAATTGCTAGTCTAGCTCCCAAAGCCATGTGTGAGTAGTTTCATATCTAGGGTAGGGAAACCATGTTAGAATAGGTGTTTGGTTATGTTGAATTGCAATGTTTTCATCATCCTCATGTTAATTATATACATGCTTGCTTACTTTAGTTAATCTTCGATTGTTGGCCATTATCGTTGACTAATCCGTTATTCTTATGCTAAGAGCGAAAGTCGGGATAGAATTAGACAAAGCATGCTTTAGTAGTTTGACCCATTTTATGCGAAAGCATTTTGGTAGTTAATCTATGGTTAAACAATAGACCGAGAGGTACTTGTTAGAACCTAATCTACTTTGATGATGAACCTTCTACATGTGCAACCCCAATCCCCTATATTCCCTCCTATAATTGTTTACAACTTTCTTTTATAAATTCATTTTTAAGTCAATCCTTATTCAAAACATCAAACAACTCGTGACCGACCTAGGTAGTTTTCTATTCATAGCTTTTCACAAATGCATTCCCGTCTCTCTGAGATCTACCCCTTCTTCCCTATCTACATTAAATTGTATGTTAGTCACGTCTAGGGACCTTTATCTTTGCTAGTTAGGTGTGCGATTAGCGTATCAAGTATCCAGATTTACGGAATAAATCCACATGATATTAGCGTAGAAATCAGAAGTCTTATGTTGATAACATTCTGGCCGTCAAGTTCAATCAAGTTGAACATGATTTATTGATTCCATTTCTTTCCACTGTTGGATCAATTGAATACGCAATGATGTATTATCTTCCATGAATCTTTATATACTTTGAGTATGATGAATTGTTTCTAATTAATTTTATGTTATAGTCACCAAATAGCCACATAGATCATTCTTAGGCACTTAAAAAAGTACTAAGGATATAAACCTAAGTGTTTTAATGCAATTCACATATTTGTGCAAAGTGTTACACAAATGTCAGTAGAGATTGCTTAAGGTTTCTTCAGAAAATCATATTACAAACAAATAAGGATGGTTAGAGAACCATCGAGGCTATGTTATTTGAAGAGTAGATCTGCTAGATTGTTCTAGGCAATAGAACAATGAGAGATATATATACAACGAAATTGAGATGTAATGCTATATACAAGGTCAAATTTATATTATAAGATATGAAGTAATAATGTTGTATTAATTTTTCATATACGTTAATCGCATTTATCGTTTTAGTTTTATGCTAAAATTCTTTTAGGAGGTGTATGCTTCAAACAAAAAAAAAACTATAAGGTATGGGTTTGGAATAGAGTAAACCCAAACCATGTGTTTGTTTATCAAATTTGAGGATTTCATACACATGTCTCAAATCCACGAGGTATGGGTTTCTCATACCCAAGGAGCGGGGTGGGTATAAGTTTGATACCCATGGAATATCATGACAAAGGCTTTAGGAGCTCAAGATCATCTAGCAATGTGCATCAAACTTGGCCTCTGTTTTTTTTCTCCTAGTCCAGCTTGAGAGAGGGATATTTGGAAGGTTGTAAAACCCCTCACGAAAGCGGAAATATAAGTCACACAAAGTACTAAAAATGCAGCGGAATTAAAACTTTTTGGCATAACAAACATGCGAGGTGAGTTAAAACTGGAAACTGAAACTGACATAAACAGAAATAGATAAGTATACTGTCTAAGTACGGAAACCAAATATATACAACAGCCTGGGATGGAACATCCCTACAGGCACCAAAACATAAACTGTATTAAAACTGGAATCTAGCTATCGTGAAGTGTAAGTCATATGATGACAAGTGGATCATCACTCGCTAGCTCTCAGCAACCCCTGCCAACCTGCTGTTGGGAAATGTGTCCTCAACAATAGTGCGATCACGTAATTAAATCTCATGACGAGAATGCGCAAGGGATGATACGATTTATATTAGTCAACTGACCAACATTAATCGGTAATGATTGGCTAGCTAGAGTTTGACATTACTGTCGTATGACGGTGGTGGTCAGTTGATCCCTTTAGGTCACACCTTTAGGACAATTCCCTTAATTAATAAAATGATCAAATGTATATTGATACGATTTGCTCATATTCCTTAAACTCGTATATCGAGAAATTAGAGGTTAAATCTTAATGTAAGATTTATGTTTAAAATTGAAATGTGTCAATTGTTAAACAATAAACGATATTTTATAATATCGTAATTAGAATGAATCGGGTTATAATTATTACAAAGGTTGTAAATCGTATTGACGATAAATTATGAATGACCATTTTATATGTTCGTAATTTCGAATTACATGTCCAAATAATAAATATGATTTATTTAATTTTAAATGGTATTTATATGTGATAAATATGCATTTTAAGTTATAACAATTGTTATTATAGTGTAACACTTTTGTTGTCACACTTATACAATTGATTAAAAGACAAAGATAAAATGGACTACATTTTAAGTGGTAGTACCGGTTTTATGGGGATGATTAGGGTTGCTTAAATTGTGTTTTAAAGGTTAAAGACACAATTATTGTCTAGCATTAAACCTAATGCTTAGACCTCATACCTACATCATTGATAAGCCAAATAAGCTTTATCTTTTATGCTTCCCCATGCCTTGAGCCGGCTACCTATTCCCCATACCCACTCAATTAGTTTAACAAGCTTAAATTAATTGTGTGAGTGAGATATATAACCTAAGGATCATAATCCTCATTCTAGTCTTATTCTCTTCTTAACCTAGCCGAAATATACTAAGTTAAAGAGATATTTTATAACCTCAAAAACTCATATTATAAGATATTATAAACATACTATTTGTAGTATTAAAATAATATTCTAATTAGAGAGATTAGAATAGTTTAAGGAAAACCGGTTCTTAGTCTAGCTACTACAAGATTTCGGTTGATCAAGGGGTTGTCTTGGTGCATCCAAAGGAGGTATTCTTATTTGGGTACTAGGAGAATCATCCTTGCTAATATTCGGACCGTGTGTAAGGGTTCGAAAACTCTCTCATTTCCGCATTTTCATAGCATGCATAAGATCGTTAACAAGTACATTAAAATGTTAATTACAAGGTTAGTTTAGTATGACTAAAGATTAGTTTATGAGTAACTAATAAAACCTAACAATTGGTATCAGAGCAATAGGTTGTTTGCATGCTTTCCGTTTACGTTTTTACGGAGTTATAGAGATAACAAAATAAAATTTGAATTTTCGTTTAATATATGATATGCACGAAATAATTTTAGCATGATTACCTACTGTTTTCTAAAATGTTTTAGAATATTTGGAATATATTTTGCATGAATATTGATTAATGGTATATTTAATCTCGGTTTTTATAAAGTTTTAATGGTTAAAGTCGTTTATTTTGGGAAAAATAGCTAATATCATCTTTTGGCCTAGATTTTTCAGTATGTTATCACATGTATTTTCTATAATATGAATATGATTTTTCGTAAATTATGGACTTATAAAACGTGTGATATGAATTTTAAGTGTTAAAATGCAATAAGATGAATAAAAATGGGTTAAAATAGTTATATTGTGAATTTGACTATAAAACTTTATGAGGATGTCACATGAAATATTTAAAATTTATGTTGAATTTTCCAGAAATTTATCTCAAATATTGCAATATTATAGATTTTTAATGTAAAAATCGGGTAATTAGTGACATAATTTCGACTTTAATAGTTTAAGTTGGAAGTTGGCCATAAAAATTTTAACACGATGTCATATATATTATTTCCAGCATGTATAAAATTTTCGAGAATTTTATCTTATTTTATGCTTGAGAAATAATTTTAAAGGTTAAAATCGTACGATATATGACGTAAATCGTTAAAATTTGCAATAGTTGTCAAAATGACCGAAAAATTTAAGCCATAATAGTCATATATGATATGTTCATCATGAAATTTATCTTGGGAGCCAAAAGTTTCATATTTGATTTAATTTTAATTTGTTAAAAGTAGCATTTAAAATTGAATATTTAGAGTCATCTATTTAAAATTTCGGCTATGGGGCAATGTGCCATTTAATTTTCTGTCCATTTTGTGTTCTTAAAATTTTTTGGAAGGTATAAAAATATTATTAGTATTTAATTTGCATTTATGAAGTTAATTATTGAATTTTCCGACTTAAAATGCTCGTTTTACGTCTTATTTACGAAATAATGTTAAAACCGTATAAATACTAATATTTTAAGATTCTGAAAATTTTAAGAACATTCTGGATTTTTCAAAATTTGAATTTTGAATTTTCGAAATTTTTATGACTCTTTCGGATTTTTATATTATTTTTCCCGTAAAACCGAGTAATACCGATCAATATTGAAATATATTAAGTTAAGTCATGTTCAAAGTTTAAGTAAGACTAAATTTTGAATCCTATACGAGTTAGGATGATTAACTTAAGGATGAAAACCGTTTCATATAATGCATAGTGGTTTTAAATGTTAAAACACGCGATTCCATAAACCGAAGTTTGCGATAACTATTTAAATAAGTGTTTTAAATAGGACGATTTGGCTTAGGGTTTGCATGTTAATTCATATTTACATAAGTATTTCATACTTTATTATGAATGTCATGATTTATTTTTACGTAATTTTGGGAATTATGTAATTTACTTAGTATGACCTTAGTTTTAAATCGGTATTTCCCGTAATGTAAGGGGTTACCGATTCGGTTGTAATTTTGTGATCTCGTATCACCCAATTGTAATTTATTTCTATTTTATAATGTATAAAGTAGACTAGAAAAGTTTTAATTTTTTTAAAATCCGGAGTTCCTTGAAGACGGTGCCATTCGGAAAGGAGTTCCGACAAGACGGTGTTTACCTCGAAGTGCGTGCCGCGTGAAGTTCAAGGGACCAAAGGAGTTGGTTTCCGAATTTGTACCTTGTTATTTCTTTTTTAGGAAAGGCCATACTAGGGTTTATTTTTATGCTTTTATTTTCTTTTATATGTTTGCATGCATAGCCAAATCGTCATACATCGTATCATGTATGCATGTTTCGACCTAGTCGACCTAGTCTTTTAATTTATCGATAATTCACCGACTTAGTTCACTTAAACGGAGATAGATAATAATTTGACTAGATCTCTTACATATAAATATTGAGACTTAGCCTTACCAAAAAGTACGGACCCATGAATCCCTTCTTCACAAGAACGTAGTCTCGGCTACACCGGGGTACTAAAATTGTCACGTTGGGTAAGTGGGGTAATAAGATTACACCTTGAAATTTGGTTGATCTCAACGAAAGTATTCGTAACCGTAGTTGCAATAAGTTCGGGCTAAAGATAATTTTAAGAAAATTGTCGACCGAGAGTTCTAACAGTAAAACCGATTAAAGGGTTAATCCACCAAATTATACCGATACGGGTTGAATCGGCTACACCGTACCCAGATTAGTATGGGTTTGGGTCTCGGGATTGTTTACTTAATTGGGTAAGAGATCATTAAGTAAATATATATAACTAAACTTGTTAAAGTTTCTAGTTTAAATTATGAATTTTTAAAATGATGTTGTTTTTCCTTTTATTATTGTAGTTTAATTTTCAACATCATCAATGGCAACCAACGCTCCACCTCTCACTAACGTATCATGGCTTCGATCCTTTATGGATCGTTGTAAACTCGATAAGCATGGTTCCAATTTTAAGGATTGGGATGCGCAATTGCTTTTGGCCGCTCAAGGTGACGATAAGAGTCGTTACCTATCCGAAGCCGCTCCGACCGCTCCGACCGCTCGTTCGTCGGTCCAAACTCGTGGGGCCTATGAAGCCTACATGAAAGAGTCCTCCGCTCTTAAAAATGTGCTCATCTTCTCCATGGAGCCGGATCTCCAAAGGAGTATGATTAAGTTGACTACATCGTATGAGATATACACCAAGCTTGCGACCATGTTTTCGCAAACTCCAAGGGTGATACAATATGAGGCGGCTTCCGCCTTCTTTGACATTACATTCAAAGAAGGGCAAAAGATAAGCCCTCATGTGCTCAAGCTCGTTGAGCTAGCGGAGACTCTAAAAGCTCAAGATGTTGATGTTCCCGACTCTCTCATTATTGACCGAGTTCTTCACTCACTCAATAAGGTTAAAGCGTATGCTCAATTCCGGGTGAATTTCAATATGCGAAACCAAGAGACCACGTTGGATGAGTTGCATAAGATGCTCGTCCAAGCCGAAAGGGACATGGGACTTCATGAAAGTTCCAACAAGGATATTTTGAACATCGAAAAAAAAAGGGAAAACGAGCTTCAAAAGGAATGCCTCTAAAGGCAAGGGCAAGAAAACGTTCAAGCCCAAGGCGACCAAAGAAAAGACCTTTTCGAAAGGCGCTTCCACCTCGTCTTCGAAATTCGAGGACAAGTGCCATTATTGCACGAGGATTGGTCATTGGAAGAGAAATTGCCCCAAATACTTAAGCGATCTCAAAAATGGGAAAGCAACCGTCGTAGGGGCGCCTCCAAATAATGATAAGGGCAAGGAGAAGGAAGCATGAACTTCTTTACTTGGATGGCTATGGTAGCATTCAAATTGATCGAAGACTTAAAGAGCTAGCCTCTAATTTTCATATGGTCTTCTTTCATATTTTGCATTTTATTTTGGATCAATTTACTTTCTTGTAAGACAAGGATTAAAATCCTAAAACAATGGTTGTAATTTTGGATATTAGTGACTTGGTTTTCAACCCGAGTCACTACTTTTGTTCTTAATCAATGTTTTGATTTATCAAATAAATTGCATACCTTGTTAAAACATGAATAATAGTGATCTTATCACGCAATAAACATTGATACGATCAAGTATAATATAATCAAAGAGTTGATTAAAACGGAGGACTATACCACATGAAGGTACTTTCAATCATTTTGAGAAAATGTTAATTCATTATACGATGATCATTTTGAGTAAAAATGAGAATGAATCAATCATACCATAAACTTATATACATTGGTACGATCGAAATAAGCTATCCTTGTACAAATAAGGGTTATTTTAAAGGATAGAGTGGGAGAAAATATTCGACCTACAAACCAATGATATAACTATAGGATCTTAGAGAAGATTCCTGAAAGGGTTCTTAAGAAGAAACCTAAATAAGATAACAAAAGAAACTACGAAAGGACACTGAAGAAACTACGGGAGGACACTCGAAGAAAGGTTCTTTGTATTCATTGTTTCAGTGGGAAACCCCGTATGAATTCGGAAGGAAGATCGGTCCCATGAGATAGTGATTTTTCAAAGATTATAAGATAATAGAGGAGAAATCATCTATCTATTCGGAGGCAAGACCGATTCCTTGAAATAATGATTTTTTCTATGATTATAAGATAATAGAGGAGAAATCATCTCAGTCCCCTCGACAGTAGTTTATGTTGTGTCAGAAGGTATGATCTGAAAAGATGGATCACTATAGAGATAGTGATAATGATTCGAGTAATAGTTTAACATGCGAGAAATGAAAGGTTCATTTAAGAAATCGAGGGATATTGTTTTCAGTGGGAGCGATATTCATTAAAGAATTGAAACCTACCATTTAGAGATAATGGGTGATTCTTTAAGAGTAAAGAATAAGAGGTACTCAATTTAGATGAATAAAATAATTTGTATCATATGATGATGGAGTTTTAATGGGAAGGTTTATTCCACTAGAAGTTAGAATGGTTGGATACATTATTCATAACGATGAATAAAACCATTATCAAATAGCCAAGATGAGTGAAAATTATTATAATGATGAAATCATAAATAGACTACAATATAGATTTCAGTACATAAGTGACTGTAGAGAGTGATTCTTAAATCCCTCTAGTATATCGATACGTCACAAGTTATAAGATAACAGTGGGAGCCTTCTTCTGGAAAGGAAGCTCAAAATCTAGAAAGAGTTCTAGATATGTACTCAAATAAAATCATATTATACGGGATAATATGAGAATGAAGGAGACCAAAATTTGTAAGTTTTGCAAATTATGAATAAAGGGTTATTCGCAAAACACTAATACAAATAGATGATTGTGCATCAAATGCAATGTAATAGTATTGACTATTGTTGCATGACAACATCATTTGAGTTATGATTAACTCAAAGTGAAAGATACTTTGTCAGAATCCAAATGGGTTGTGAGAGACAATATTAAACCCCATAAGTGAACTGGATTGACTTAGTATGGCCCCTAGCCGCTTACATGAGGTGACATCTCAAAGCGACTAGAGTGTGAGGCGATTGATGGCAAGTTCAAGTGCCATAGAGTCATATGTGATGACTAGTCGATCACATAGGCAGACTGTAAGAGGCACTCTATCGGGCAATGTGACCGCTTATTATAGAGTTCTGGAAATTTTATAGCCGGGTCGTGGCGAGAGCTGCTATAGTATTCTTGTGAGTCAATTCTTAGACTAAAGACTACTCTCCCAAGATGGTACAATTTAGGTATAGCCTTGATCCGTTCTCTACGACTTTTCGTAACTGGAGTCAAATGGGACTGCTTCAGGCTGTGACTGACTGTGACTAGTCAAAGGAAGTAGTACGATATAAATTCTCCACCCCTTGTCAGGGTTGCTCAAATCTCAAGGCCACTCGAGGAGAAGTTAACTGGAAATGCGTGGCCACGCTCGGAAGGTATCTATGGTAGATAATTCCGGTCAAATAGTTATTCTCCAGATCGAGGAAACCACTCATGATATGATCGAATGCAAGTACGACCTCAGAGAGACATCTTGCATTGAGTGGGAGATTGTAATAGGACAAGAGAATTGGTGACGCACACTTGTCGAGGACAAGTGGGAGATTGTTGGGAAATGTGTCCTCAACAATAGTGCGATCACGTAATTAAATCTCATGACGAGAATGCGCAAGGGATGTTACGATTTATATTAGTCAACTGACCAACATTAATCGGTAATGATTGGCTAGCTAGAGTTTGACATTACTGTCGTATGACGGTGGTGGTCAGTTGATCCCTTTAGGTCACACCTTTAGGACAATTCCCTTAATTAATAAAATGATCAAATGTATATTGATACGATTTGCTCATATTCCTTAAACTCGTATATCGAGAAATTAGAGGTTAAATCTTAATGTAAGATTTATGTTTAAAATTGAAATGTGTCAATTGTTAAACAATAAACTATATTTTATAATATCGTAATTAGAATGAATCGGGTTATAATTATTACAAAGGTTGTAAATCGTATTGACGAATAAATTATGAATGACCATTTTATATGTTCGTAATTTCGAATTACATGTCGAAATAATAAATATGATTTATTTAATTTTAAATGGTTTATATATGTGATAAATATGCATTTTAAGTTATAACAATTGTTATTATAGTGTAACACTTTTGTTGTCACACTTATACAATTGATTAAAAGACAAAGATAAAATGGACTACGTTTTAAGTGGTAGTACCGGTTTTATGGGGATGATTAGGGTTGCTTAAATTGTGTTTTAAAGGTTAAAGACACAATTATTGTCTAGCATTAAACCTAATGCTTAGACCTCATACCTACATCATTAAACCTAATGCTTCCCCATGCCTTGAGCCGGCTACCTATTCCCCATACCCACTCAATTAGTTTAACAAGCTTAAATTAATTGTGTGAGTGAGATATATAACCTAAGGATCATAATCCTCATTCTAGTCTTCTTCTCTTCTTAACCTAGCCGAAATATACTAAGTTAAAGAGAGATTTTATAACCTCAAAAACTCATATTATAAGATATTATAAACATACTATTTGTAGTATTAAAATAATATTCTAATTAGAGAGATTAGAATAGTTTAAGGAAAACCGGTTCTTAGTCTAGCTACTACAAGATTTCGGTTGATCAAGGGGTTGTCTTGGTGCATCCAAAGGAGCTGGTATTATTATTTGGGTACTAGGAGAATCATCCTTGCTAATATTCGGACCGTGTGTAAGGGTTCGAAAACTCTCTCATTTCCGCATTTTCATAGCATGCATAAGATCGTTAACAAGTACATTAAAATGTTAATTACAAGGTTAGTTTAGTATGACTAAAGATTAGTTTATGAGTAACTAATAAAACCTAACACCTGCATGTACCTACATACATGTAAACATGTACGCCACAATCAGTGGGGAGTGACTAGAGTTCTCCTAGCCACCTTTTGTAACGACACGTAACACAGAATACAAACAGAACACTCCAACATATATAAACATGTGAAGCATATCAATATCCCAATAACTGAGACTCATATCATAATGCAATCACTAATGCACGGCTCTCAACCAACTTCGGAAACTATTTGGAAGGAGAGCCGGTTTCCCTACCGGTTGCCCGGTCGGGGGGTCTTTCAGTCCAAACCATTTACGAAACTGACTAAAGAGTCACCCAATGCCTTGGATGAACAATATCAAAGTCAAAGTATCAAATTCATCACTATCAACATCTATATCTGACACTGTACCAACTCTAGGCAAGCAGATAAAGCTCAGCAAGTATAAGGTTCAGCGGTCAACTTAAGACATAACCTAAATACCAATCATTCAGCAAGTAAAAAGGTTCAGCGGTCAACTTAAGACATAACCTAAATACCAATCATTCAGCAAGCAAGGACTCAGAGGCCAACTTAAGGCATAGACCTGCCAATCAGCAAGACACTAGACTCAGAGGCCAACTTAAGGCATAGACTAGCACCCAAAAGTAAAGGACTCAGAGGCCAGCTTAAGGCATGTCCCTTCACTACATCACAAGATACTAGACTCAGAGGCCAGCTTAAGGCATGTTCTAGCATCAAACATCTGCACTCCGGGTGAGGTGTTACGACCTAAATGCCCCGTTGTGCAGCTGCTCTACTCGTCAGACTCAGAGGCCAACTTAAGGCATGTTCTGACGCGATCACAATCAAACATGTATGCGCTCAGAGGCCAGCTTAAGGCATATCCCAGACGCAACAACTATACACATATAGGGCTCAGAGGCCAACTTAAGGCATATCTCCATATATGACAAGAAGCTCACGTATTAAGTTCAGAGGCCAGCTTAAGGCATAACTTAATACGCATCAATACAATATCATCGAAGTCTAGGAACTAATCTATAGTCCTACTTTCTTATACTTTTAATCAACACTTAATTGATCCCGGGAACTGAGTTGAGGGAGAGCCGGTTCCCTTTCGGTTACCCGACCGGGGGGTCTCTATCCTCTCTCCATTCCCGAACCCAATATAGTGTCGCCCATCCTCCGGGGACCTCAAACACGCATCAAAGGTACACGGAACGAATCTCAAACTAAACCGATAAACCGTTTCAAAGTTATAAACGATTTTTTAGTCAACAGCGGCTCCCAGCCGGTCACTGGCAGGCAGCCGGCTGACCGTCTGGCAACCCAACTACTTACAATTCTTCAAACGCAAAAACAGCCTATAATGGTCACCAGCCGGTCGGCAGGCAGCCGGCCTACCGTCTGGCAACTCCTCTTCCTTTACGATTTCACGAACTACACAAGAGCAAGGGCCGTCAGCCGGTCGGCAGGTAGCCGGCCTACCGGCTGGGGAACCCAAATCCTTAAATTCATAACAACACGCCACAAAACTAGGAAGGACTCCCAGCCGGTCGGCAGGCAGCCGGCCTACCGGCTGGTAGCCCTAAATACTAAAACCTCAACTTTCGAAAAACAACCAACACGCACTCCCAGCCGGTCGACCGGCGGCCGTTCGGTCGACAGGCTCAGAGTTCCTGAGCAGAAAAATCGCGCAACACACTGATATCAAAACTTCGCTAAATCGATACTAAATCTCAAACTAAACCGATAAACCGTTTGAAAGTTATAAAGGCCGAGTTTCTCATTATCGTCACCTTAAAAGCAATTCCGATCAAAGCTCCTCTTCAATCTCGACACCAACCACCTTGGGATCTTCTAAACCCTTTCCTACAACAGGAAAAACGATTATTATAGGCTAGTAACGGATTTCTCTAAAAACAGTCCATTTTTGAAGTTGAAGGAAATGGAAATTGAAAGTGATAGATGTCTTGCAAATTTCATGAGGATTCCAGAAATGTGTAAATTACCTTGATTCGGAAATCGGATGATGAAGAAAAATGGATTATAAGATTGGAGTTTTTAGGAGGAAATGAGATATGAAGATGACAGTGTTCTTATTTTGAGAAAAGAATGTGTCGACATTCATTAAGGGCTTAGGGTTTTATGTAGTCCTTTCCGTTTAAGTGGAACGGACCTTTGAAATGTGAACGGGTTCTTATGATACGGACTACTTGCCAAGTTATATTCGTCTTAAGGACTTAAGGTTCTTAAGACGGACCTTATGAATTATTTTAAAATGAATTACCATTAAACATTAAAATATTAAAATATCATTTTATCACGTAAAAATAATTAAAACCTTTAAAAATATATTTTAATAAAATGCGGGATGTTACAATCACCCCATTTTTCAAAAAGTTTCGTCCTCGAAACTTGAAGATAGAAATAGGTATGAAAACGACTATAACTTCCAAAATGTACCACACGGGTTACGGTAGCCCAAAACTTTATCTTGCAAAAAGGTTTCAAGAAGCAAACGATTTCAAGGCACAAGTCCTGTCAATGGATATTGGGATTCTCGTTACGTATTCAAGAGTCCGACATTCCAAATCTGAGACAAGTCCCAAAATTTGTTCAAATAAAGTTCAAAATTAGATTGATTCTGTGTTGACAAGCACAGCACAGGTTATCAGACGTCTCCAATAACAAGTTCTAGTGGCAGTCAACGCTGAAATCCGACAAAATCGTAAAACGTTACATTCCTTAAAACCAAGTTTTTCTTCAATAAACCGCTACTCTCTATTTCTTGAAAAAGTAAAATTGTAACAATGACTAAAAGTCGCTTCTAACGGAAGAGGAAGCAGTTTCAAATTCTCAAAACAACTAAGCTTTTTCCAAAAACAGTGAATTTAAGGTTAACCAATAGGGGAACAAATTTCAAAACAGACGTTTGAGAGCGCGGAAACAGACGCAGAGCTTATTTTCAACACGAAGGATTAGGGGTTTCAAGCCTCGCGGCTGTCAGAACACAAAAAGGAGGGTCGAAGGGACGGAACAACCAAGTTGAAGGTTAAAGAAGACGGTAACCTTTGCCAAACATGGGTATGCTAACCACTCAACCCGAATCGAAACATTCTTTCAACGATCCATAGTATATCTCAAGGAGACGTTTCCGGTGACCTCGATGCTCACAATGGTTTCACGGTCCCTCTTACCCCTGTCTCATTCACAAAACAAGGTATTCCTCAACAAGAAGGTTCCCAAAACTCCCACTCAATTCACTCAAAAATCTGTTAGATCAAGGTCAAGGATCTCTCACGCAAGGTGGAAGCCTAATACACATACCTCAGACCAAGGTTTACGCACTTCCAAACTCTAGACCTGAATTCTATCACCAAAACATCAAATTCTGAAATTAGGATACCAAACTTTCTACACTATGACTTTTCTCAATCATACAGGCCATAAACAAAATTACCTATATCCTTTAGTCCTACGTAGTTCAATTCCATCAAATTCATCCTATGGGGGTACTTCGAAATCCTAAGTTCTCCAAAGTCATCTATTACCATAAAACGAACATTCCAAGGTAAGGTCTCACTAAGGTAACAACTCCCAAGTCAAGCGAGTCTATGACTGGTTCTCGTGATTAGTTCCTCAAAACGATTCAGATCTCAAGGTTCCTCAAAGTCTAAAGCAATATCATCCTTCCAGTTACCTATTCCCGAAAATCTAGATAACTCATCTCAGGTATTTCCTCAATTGACAATGAAATCAACTATCAGGTTATTAAACTCGTATGATGTATCTACTATACTCGCATTATAGTCCACCAAATAATCACACCTAAATCAATGCGTTTCCGAACTACCATCTCCCAATGAACCATTCTATTTTATCCTCAAACTGGTGATGCATCCTAAATTTTTCCTTTAAGTCCTTCATTAGATGAATGTTAAGATCCATTAAGTAACTTAAGATCAACCACTCATTCGATTCCACAAGTTATTTGTAAGTGTTCCAATGTTCTCACGCCGTAACTAACAACTCTCGTTCCTCAAGTTTGAACAGCATTAGCTTACCTCATTCACTTATCAGACAACATCAGTACCTTAAGCATATTCCTCAGAATCAATCTTTACTCCAAGTTCCTCTAGATCCTCAAATGGATATTCCAAACTCACAATTATCCATGACTCAGCAAGATTCTCACACCTAAGTTCCATTAAAGGTCGTGTATAACACTCTACCTAGCACAGTTATCCGATCCCATCGTTCACTTACTCTTCAAATTAGTAACATACAGACACTAAGATCAACAAAACACATTCCATCAGCTCGTTAGGTTTTTCCTCAAGTAACAACACTCTCCCCAATAACGGTCTACAATTGGCCTCAAGAAATCCCCCAAGTCTGTCTATGGTAGGTTACCGCACAAGGTGTTTCAGGATAAGCAAGCTACTAGGTGAAGTCAAGAGAACACAATGATAGTTCTCAAGGAAGGTCAAGAAGAGTCTAAGGGAAGAGACTAAGATCTTAACAGCTACCAGTACATCAACCATAAATAAGATGGTAGGCATGAACATACCAGTAGGTGGGTCAGGGTGAACTCCAGTCTCAGCTTGACTCCGAACAGCTCCGGCTCCACTCGACTCAGCCTCTAGGTCAGTAGTAACAGCTCTGTCAATAGGGGTATTCCTCTCGGGGCACTCGAAGAAGCAATGTCCAGGCTTCTTGCAGGTGTAGCATAAGTAAGGATTACCGTCACAGGTAACTCTAGGATGAAGGGCTTTGCGACACTTGAAACACTTCAGGGGTGCTTCTGTCGAGGGTTCCATGTCTCGATCCTGGGAAGTCTCAGGGTAAATAGTGATAGTTCTGTTGATGGCGACATTCCCTACGTGGCACTCGAAAGAGCGATGTCCAAATCCCTCGCAGGTGAAGCATTGGTATGGGTCACCATAACAGTCAACTCTAGGATGAAGATCCTTGCGGCACTTGAAGCACTTTAGGGGAACGTCCGATGGGAGGCTCATGCTCTGGACTTGAGAAGTCCTAGCTCTCTGGGACTTCTTATTCTTCTGGGGACACTTCCTTTTTCCAAGAGGAGAGGAGGCAGGAGGGCTAAGAGGTCTCCCGCTTCGGCATCTATGCAAAGGCGGTGGAGGAGGAGAGAAGGCTCTAGATCCTTCACAATAGATCTGGTAGGGGTCCTCTGCTCGCAAGACACCGTAGTAACTCTGGAAGTAAGAAGTCGGGTCACCACTAGCTACACTCCTAGTCACAGCATTAAGCTTGCTCCGAAACAGATAGGCTTTGTCTTCCTCTCTCTCAACTAGCTGCGGGACGAAGTGGATTAGCTCCTCAAATCGATTGGTGAAGGCTTGAACAGAAAGGGTTCCTTGGCGAAGGTTCATGAACTCGCTCATCTTATCTTGACGTATGTCCCTATGATAAAACCTCATGCCAAGAAGAGTCTTGAAACGACTCCAAGTGAAAGTAGGGTCACGAGTAGCAGGAGCGCTGATCGTCAACTACCAACTTCTAGCTTCACGAACCAAGAACTGTGATGCTACTCGGGTTTGATCCTCAGGACGAACACCATAAATCATGAAGTTCCTTTCCATTTCAAAGAACCAAGCGGTGAGGGTCGCAGCACTGGTCTCTCCGTCGAATGTCTTAGTTGCATTCCTCCACATCTGGGTGATAATCCAAGCCAATCCTCCTGGTTGGTTACTGACACCCGTCGTTGAGGGGTGCCAAAGATAAGATTTATAAAACCTCAGCTTAAACTTAGATAGGATAAGTCAAGGGTCGAACCACAAGGAGACAAGGTTAATTATGTTTGTGAATTTAAAGTCTATTACAAGTAACCAAAAAAGGGGGTTGATTTGAGATTTAAACTAATAACTAAAAGGACAAAATAAACAAGAGAAATAAAACAAGGTAAAAAGGAGATTAGGAACTTTGGTTCCCCATGGTTAAAACAAGTCAATGAAAGATAAAATAACCAAATAACACAATCCCAATGAACAAAGAATAAACCTTTAGGTCAATATTCTACCCAATCCTTACGGTCTTAGGGTTCCTAGAAAAGCACTAAACTTTCGTTCAAGGGCAATCCCAAAGTTGTTGTTAAACTAATCCTAATAATCTTTCAATCCTAAGGATCAGTTCACCAACAACAATGGGGGATTGGTAATTCAATCATTAAACTATCAAAATCAAGTCTTTACCATGGTTCCCCTAATTCCTAATCACAAGAATTAGCTATGCATACTTTTAATTATGGAACTAACAATAACTAAGAACATCAAAGGAATTAACATAATTGAAGATGACAATAAAAGGGAAACATGAATTAAGAAAACAACAATAAGATGAACAACAAGATTGAATTAAAAGGAAAGATTAATTGTAGCAAACTTACAACTTAATTGGAAAATCTAAGAACAAAGATGAAAGCTTGGTAAAACTTCTCTCTAACTATGGAGTCTCTCTAACATCAAATTTTTTGCTAATAGAATTTCTTGTTAATGAAAAGCTTGCCCTAATTAAAGAGTTTAGGTCTTCTTAAATAAGTATAATTACAAGATTAGGTAAGTACAAACACGAAATAAAAGTCGCGGCTGCAGCTTCCGGGTCGGTCGACCTCTTTTGCGGGTCGGTCGACCGCTTCTATCGATGCTGGGATTTTTCGCGAATTGGGCTTAGGTCGGTCGACCTCTCTGATGGGTCGGTCGACCGCTTCTTGTTCGTTTCAGCTTTAATTTGGCCCAATGAAAACACTCGGGTGTGCAACTCGGATCCTTGCTCCGCATTAGTACTCAAAACAGCTTCCGAAAAGGCAAATAAGGTTCAGTTTTGCTCACTTCCGCGTATTCCTACATATAAAACATAGAAATGCCAAAGTAAACCGTTTCGGGAGAAATAGCAACTAAAAGTCACGAAAATGTAAGAAAATACGTGCCAAAAGAATAAATAAAATGCATAAAATAGGCACGTATCAAACTCCCCAAACCAAACCTTGCTTGTCCTCAAGCAAGCACTAAGACTCAAAAGAAAAGAAAAACTTCTAATGGAACGGATTTCACACTTTTTACAACCAAACACAACACCATGCCTAACCAATTTAATGCAACTTTCAAATATAATCAAGAATAATGTCAAGAGCAAAACGAATTGGACATGTTGGAATAGCATGCTAAAATTTCAACCTTGCAAGACTCATTCTAATTGGACTCTCGCGGTACGCTCGAAACACTCATGAAAGCAAAGGGTCAAATGTATATGTGAAAGATAAGAAAATAAATAGAAGTAAAGACTCTCACCTATCTGCGACCCGTAAGAACATGACTGCAATCTAACATGAATAAAATCTCTACAACCGTACATATGCATTCCCACACTAGATAACCATGACACATGCCGAGGTGATTTTTGGAATTGTGAGGCTAAAGGTAATAAGGGGTTAAAATAAGTTATGGGAAGAGGGGTTAAACCGAGCTAACAACCGTCTATCCATACTATAAGATTACTTCTATTACTTTTCCATACATGCCAATGCTCAAAGTTTTGGAGCAAAAATCACAATTTCTCCAATTTTCTCCTTTTCTTTCTTTCTTTTTTTTTTTTTTTTCAGAAATAACCTGTTCAATGGTCCTGGTCAACCGACCCAGAATCCAGGTCGACCGACCAGCCTTGAAAACAGGCTGATTCGTTTTTCTCTTTTTTTTTCATTTCTTTTCTCTTCCCCTTTTTTTTCGATATATTTTTTTTCATATATATATTTTCTTTTTCTTTTTTTCTTCTCATCCTTTTTTTTTCTTTCCATCGTTCTCACAAAATCACGAGTTATCAATGAAGCACAACCAAAGGACACTAAAACAGTCCCATCACTACATTACTAGCTCGGCTAGGGTAGGCAATTTTTTTGATGTAGCAAATGGGTAAAAAGGATTCAATTTGGCTATGTGAGGATAAAGGGGTAAAATGAGAAAGAGGAACCTCTACCACATGTGTCAGCAAACCACAAATCCGAATGCATGCAGGTATTAAGTAGACAAAACTCATGTTTATGCACATTGATGTGACATGCCTCAAGAGGAGAAGCTACTCACAAACCTACATGAAATCGGTCATGGACGTCACCGATTTATTAAGCTCTAATCCTTAGAATATGTAGTAGCTTGCCAAGAAGAGAGTCAAGTCTAATAATTTAGCATGAAATCAACAAAAACTCGTAGATAATGCAAAAGACTGGCTTGAAAATATTTTGAAAAATGCAAGGCAAGGCAATACGTGATATGTGAGGCATAAATTGTATTCGTCCGTTCCGACTCGACCTAAAAACTTAAGACAGAGAAGAACGCACGATAGGGAACAACACGCGACAAAAGAAAACGAAAATAAGAAAAACACCTAAAGGAATGAAAAACAAAAGACACAAAGACAATTGCATACTTACAAAGGAGTATGCAAACACCCTCCCCAAACCAAAACGCACAATGCCCCCATTGTGCTCATCAGCATACAACCACAGCATAGGGATGGGGGTAGGCAGAAAAGAAACAAACAAAGAAAGGAATAGGAAAAAGACTAGAAATTATAAAAAGAGTCTATGGAGGAAGGAGAGAAAAACCGGAAATTTAAAAGAAAAACTGGAAATCTAAAGGGAAAAACTGGAAATCTAGAGGAAAATAAAAGAAAAAACTACTTACAAGATGGAGGGACCTCCCCAAACCGAACCCCAAAGAGGGTAAGGTCAAGCATGTCCCTATCCCTCTGAGTCGAAATCCGGCTCAGAGTCCTCTCCTCCTTCCTCCTCCCCTTCCTCCTCTTCAGACCCTATGCCTGTTCCCGGGGCAGAGCCTGAAGCTTCACCGTGGACACGACCGCCTGCGAGAGGTGTGTACCAGGTGGGGTGAGTCCATGGGCCGGTTGGGAGCCTACCCTGAGTGGCATACTCCTTGTAAACCGGATATTGGCAAAGACTATCGTTCAACTGTTTTTGGTTGAACTGCACGCAAAGGCTCGCCATCATTTGTGGCAGAGATCTGTCATCAACAAAAGGAGGAACATAAACATTAGGAGCAGCAGTAAAATCAGCTGGGTACCCCGTCCCAGATGTGGTATGGTGGCCACCGGGAGCAGGGACCCTATGGCCTCTAAAGGCGCCTCCTCTAAGTGGGAGGCGGTAAGACGGGAGTAGTGGTCTGAGATCCCCTACAACAGTAAAAAGGGGTAGCATAGGGGGAGCCATGGTGATGGGGATGCGATCACTGAGGTAGGTGTCTACCTTCCAATAATCTCTCCTGTTCACCCAACGCACGGACCTGACATAAGCCATGTCCATGAACCGGGAGAGAGTGTCAATCGCATCCTCATAGCAAGGGAACTGGGGGACAAGGGAGCGGGCTAATCGAGTAACTAGCCCGCCACAAACAATGGTAGTCAAGGAAGTTCCCTCGCCCACCGACATGAAGTGAGAGGCGACCAAATAAGCAGTGTTATAAAACTGCTGACCCGTACGTCTGATGTTAAGATAACCAGACAAAATGGAGAGCTCAATGTTGTTAACATTTTGAGACTCTTTGCGGCCGAAAACAGTGTTGGCCAAAAGACGCAAATAATAACGGGGGGCGGGAAGGTGAACGGTACTGTTTTTCTTCTTCCCATCGCTGGAATTAGAAAGACAGGACCACAAATCATTATATGACCCAGTGGGGTCATCCGTCAGACCCGTAGAAGATAAGCCTAGAAACTGAGCAAAATGGTTTAAAGTTAAAGAAAAAGTTTCATTGAACAAACGAAAAGAAATGCAAACATTATCATAGCCAAGGTGATATGCTCTAATATCAAAAGTAAAGGAAGAAAAGAACTCAAGAGTGAGAAGGGAATAGGTGAACTCATCCATAGTGACAAGTCCTGTGAATCCCGTCCCATTGAGCAAGGACACCACCCCATCATGACATCCCAAGGCTTGCAAGGTTGGAACACAGAGGAACCGGGTTACCACTACCAAGCAATAAGCGGTGAGATGGAGGAATCGGGCTTTCTGGGCCGGAGAGCTGAAAATGATTTGCGGATAGTTTGGTAGACTATCCGTGTCTTGCACCGTCAATCCTCTCGACCTAGGAACACGGCCTCTGGAGGTGCTTGCACCCGAAGTGCGGGAGCGCTTCCCACCTTGTTCTCGGCTAGACATTGTAAATCTGAAAAGTTCAATATAATATAAGTCTTGTGTAAATATGAAAACATTTCTTTAACAAACTTAGGAACGAAAATTGCAAAACAGAAACTTTTATAACAGCACGGGTCAGTCGACTTCACAGATAAGTCGGTCGACCATTTTTGCAAGTAAAGCTAAAATTCCTGTAGCACGACAGGTCGGCCGACCGTAAACCTAGGTCGGTCGACCAACTTACGAAAAAAAAATCAGAAACTACAAAAATAAAAACTCAGGAAAAACACAGTTTTGGTCGGCCGACCTCAGTTTTCGGTCGATCGACCGACTATCAGAAGAAAATTCAGAATCTGTAAATTACGAAACTCAGGAAATTCAAATTTTTGGTCGGCCGACCTCCGTTTTGGGTCGGTCGACCGTGAACAGTGTCAGAGTCGGAATTTCGGGGCTGAAATCGCGCGAAAAAAGGCATAAAAATTGAAAAGGAATAATTAAACTAACCCTAACAGCACGAAATCACACACAAATTACAGATCTAAGCATATAAAATCAAAAGGAAGAAGAAAACTAAGAGAAAAACACACAAACAAGCATGGAAACGAAATTAAGAGCAAAATTAAACTCAAAAAGACAAACTAATACTACCTAAAACGGAATTAAGATGATATAAAACGAAAAAGAGAGAAAGAAAAACTAAGAAAAACATACCTTGAAGGAGGAAATTGAAAGAAAGCAAGCAAATTGGTGAAGGATGAAGAAGGTGGGTTTTTTTAGGGTTTTAAGAGGGAAAGAGGGATGCAGAAAGTGTGAGCAAATGAAGGCAAAAATTGTGTTTTCAAAACACAAAACACCCGTGACTTTGACTCTACAAAAAAAAAAAACCGGAAAAACACTCGCGGTCGGTCGACCGCAATTCTCAGTCGGTCGACCTCCGTCCTTCCTACCTGTTCTGCAAATTTTACTTAACCTGTCAGAATATAATTAAAGCTGCCAGAAGGTCGGTCGACCTAGTAGTTGGGTCGGTCGACCGCTGTACTGACGAGTTCTTTTATTTTTCTGCTGAAACTTAAAATCTCATCAAGGATAAAACGAAAATAATAAAAAAAACGTAAACTTAAGCTAGAGCACGGGTTGCCTCCCGTGTAGCGCTGGTTTAAGAGGTCCCGCACGACCTTTTTACCTATCAAGAAGCATCCTAAAAAGGGTCAAAGTAAGAAACTTCAACCTTACCGACAAATTCATTTTCTCCTCGGAAGTGCTTCACATACTGACCATTGACTTTGAACCTCTCACCAGATGAGGTTTCTAATTCGATTGACCCGAATTTTGAGACAGCTGTGATGGTGTAGGGTCCGCTCCACCTGGATTTCAGCTTACCAGGAAAAAGACGAATACGAGCGTTAAAAAGCAACACCCTATCACCTACCTGAAAATCACGCTTAATGATTCTCTTGTCATGCCAGCGCTTTGTTTTCTCCTTGTAAATCCTGGCATTATCATAGGCTAACAACCTGAATTCTTCTAACTCATTGAGCTGCAACAAACGTTTCTCACGGGAAAGATTAGGGTCTAAATTAAGATCACATATAGCCCACCAAGACTTACGTTCTAACTCTACTGGTAAATGACAGGTCTTACCATAAATCAATCGGAATGGTGACATTCCTATTGGGGTTTTGAACGCGGTTCTATAGGCCCATAAAACATCATCAAATTTTAGGCTCCAATCTTTCCTAGACTTAGAAACTACTTTGGCTAGGGTCTCCTTGAGTTCCCTATTAGAGATCTCAACTTGACCACTAGTCTGAAGGTGATAAGCTAAACCCCTACGGTGTTGGACACCGAATTTATTTAACAAGTCACCTAAGCGTTTCTCTTTAAAATGCATACCTCCATCACTTATGACAACCCTAGGGACACCAAAACGAGGAAATATGATTTTTTTAAACATCTTAATAACAGCCTTTGCATCACAATGGGGAGTAGCAATAGCTTCTACCCACTTAGACACATAATCAACAACCACAAGAATATACCTGTTACCTTGACTACTAGGAAAAGGTCCTTGATAATCAATGCCCCAGACATCAAAAATCTCTACCTCTAAAATACCAACTTGCGGCATCTCATGTCTTTTTGAGACATTCCCAGTTCTTTGACAAGCATCACAGTTTCCTACAAAATTCCTACAGTCATCATGCAAAGTAGGTCAATAAAAACAAGACTGTAATACCTTGGCCACGGTTCTAGATGGACCGTGGTGACCACCATAAGCAGAAGATTGACATGCTTCCAGAATGTCCTTCACCTCCCATTGGGGAACGCATCTCCGGATAAGTCCATCTCCGCATTCTTTAAAAACATAAGGGTCATCCCAAAAATATGTGGGGAATAAAGCATGTATTCACCCTAAACTTGCAGGATTATAATGAAAAATACAGTTGTGTTTATAGTCATAAGATTAAAAATGATAAGAAAAGAAGTACAACTTTTAGTCCTTGTGCGAAAGGCCTAAGAACATGAATTAACACAAATTCCCTCCTATAACTTGCACCCAAGACTTAGAATGAGACGTGGCCGCGTGTGCTAGAAATCCTCTCCAACTGCCTTGCAATATTGGGAGAGCTATTTAGGTTTTAGATGTGAGATCTGAGGTTTTGGGAGAAGAAAGCTCTCCAAACCCTAATTTTTCCTTGAGATTTGTTTAAACAGTGAAAACAAGAGTCCCTGACATAAGGAGAGTCCTCCTCCTTATGTAGCTCTTTTGGCCGAAATTTCCAATAGGGTAGGAGTGGGCTTTCCACTCTTACCTTATTCTAATTTGTGATTCGACCCATTTAGCTAAACTTTATTCGCGGGTTTTGTTTATAAATCGTATGCATGTTATCAGATATTAATGCAGTCGATGTATTAATAATGGTCTGATAAAATTACGATATTGTATAATTACCCAAATTAATATAACTGTTTATATTAATACGCGAATACAATATTTAATTAAATATAACCGTTTATATTTAATTTTACGAATTAATCATGCAATCCGTATTAGCTAAAATTATTTAATCCGTATTAAATAATAATCTCAACATCTTATTGACTAATTTAATAGTCAATACCTCTGACTAACTGTTTAGTCATATCCGGCATAAATGTGATTGTATTTTCATACCTTCACATCTCTCAAACGTGTCCTATAGGTGTGACGTATAGGGACCAGTTGATCACCGTCATCCGTATGACAATAACGTCAAACTTATCTAGCAAGCCAACCGTTATTGATAAACGTGGATCAACTGGTAATAATACAAAAGTATGCCCTTGTGATCCTTAAAGAGATTTAATAAGTCATTGTACTTAATTGTCAAGGACACCAGCCCCAACAAAATACTGTTTTGCATCGAACATAAATCTCTTCTTTTGTTGCCATGACAACTCAGGAGGGATTTTACCTGTGACAGCAAAGTTAGCAAAATCAGCATACCAAGGAGGGGGATAAGAACCTGAACTATTAATGATAAATAAACTCTCATCAGGAAATGAATCATCAATAGGTAAAGAATCTTCCCCATCAGTCAACTGTAGGCGAGATAGATGGTCAGTTACCACGTTTTCTGCGCCTTTCTTGTCCCTAATCTCAATGTCAAACTCTTGGAGAAGGAGTATCCATCTTAAAAGCCTTGGCTTTGAATCCTTCTTCTGAAATAGACCTTTCAAAGCTGCATGGTCAGTGTAAACAATTACCTTATTACCTACTAAATAGGACCTGAATTTTTCTAAGGCAAATATGACAGCTAGCATCTCCTTTTCAGTAGTGAAATAGTTGACTTGAGTCTCATCTAGGGTGCGGCTCGCATAGTATATAGCATTAAGAGCCTTGTTCTTCCTTTGACCTAGCACAACACCTACAGCGTAGTCACTAGCATCGCACATGATCTCAAATGGGAGATCCCAATGTGGTGGTTGAATGATTGGTGCTGAGATCAAAGCTTCCTTCAACCTGTTAAAAGCTGAAAGGCACTCATCAGTAAAATCAAAGATGGCATCTTTAAGAAGCAATTGTGTAAGCGGTTTAGCAATCTTAGAGAAGTCCTTAATGAAACGCCTGTAGAAACCTGCGTGTCCTAAGAAACTTCTCACCCCCTTGACATTAACAGGAGGGGGTAATTGCTCAATCACCTGCAGCTTTGCTTTATCTACATGTAATACCCCGTATTTTAGCCTCGGTCAATGGCAGTCAAACTATATTTTATAAGTATTTCAGATAGAATGTTTATAAGTATTTTATGTAAACTGTTATTATTTTATAAATCATATTTCGTACGATTATTTCGTATTTCATAATTATTTTATATTTGATGATTTATTCATAAAATCGCTTTTCATTCGTATTTCTTTGATTTTGATAATACGTTATAATTTAATATATTTTCTATTTTATATTTATTTCTTATCTATACTTAATTTCTATTTTTATTTAAGTCGTAATTCAATTTAATTTCTATATTCTTTACATATTCTTATAGTTAATATAATTAATATTTCCTAATACTAAGTATATAATTAATCTAATATAACTATTTATATGTCTCGTTAATTTTAAGTTACGGGGTAAAGAACGGAATTTTGATAGTATAATTCTTTGATATGCGTGATGGACTAGTGAGGTGGGCTTGGACTCGATTTGTGTAGTGTAAAACGAAACCACCACCCATGAAACAAAACCCTACACAACCCTAATCACCCATACTACAAAACTGCCTCCATCGACATGAGAAGCTGCCTCCTTCGATCCGTCAAAACCCTACTACTACCTACACCCTGTCTACCTCCACAACCCCACGGTAAACACCACCCAAACCACCGTGTGAACTGGAGAGAACAAGCGGAGGAAAACGCATCAGAAACAGCCGTCACCATCACCGTATTTCTTACCTTGCACTGCAGCGAGTTTGTAAGTATTTATCGTACCCTTCCAGACCATCGTTTTGTATGTTTCTTGAGTGTATGTAAACTTTGTAATGTCCATAACATGTTTACCATCTTCGAATCACCTTTAGACAACTGTAACCGTCATCGATAATGAAATGAATGCAGGCAGTACACATCGTTTTTACTCTGTTCTAATGCGTGTTTAATCCTTTTCATTCCTGCTGTTTCTGTTCGTATTTCGCTTTTATTTATAGTAGTGGGTCGTGAGTACTGGTCTTATGGGGTTAGTCGGATATGGTGGTGGTGTTGGGATGGTGCGAGGTGGTCGGTAAGGCCTTAGTCGACAGTCGTTTAGGGGTTTATAAACGATCAGAAACAGGGGTTTGTAATTCGTGTCTAATACGGTGTTCATAGTGTCAGTGTCGGGGGCGTGTGAACGTGAGTTGAGAGGAGTGTTCCTCGTGGTGAGCATCACGAGGAGGCGGGAGGCAGTTTGTCATAGGTCGTCGGAGTGTGGTGGTGTTGGCGCGTAAAAGAAAAGAATCAAACAGAAACCGTTTCCGTCGCGTTGTGTGCAGGCTGTTTAGTGTAGTCGTAGTGGCTGCTACGGTGGCTCTTGGTGGTGGCTCAAGGGTGCAATTTGTAGTGGGTAGTACGTAGTTGAGGTTGGGTACAATGGTGGTAGTCGTCGGGGACCGAGCTAGTGGTGGTGGTGTCGGGAAAAGCGCTACATCAGGCCGTTGTTCACGTGTTCCTGATCACGGAGTCCGCGTACTTCTGATTGTTGCCAATGCTGCCTATGTATAATTATTATTATTATTATTATATTATTATTATTATTATTATATTATTATTATTATTAGTATGTACATTGTTATTGCTTGCTTAATATTATTATCATTAGTAGATGTTATCATTACTATTATTGTTATTATCATTACTCTTATTATTACTAATGTTGCTATTATTATTAATATTATTAATATTGTTATCGTGATAATATTATCGTTAGTATGATTATTATTGTTAGCAATTCGTTCAAGTTAGTAATAATTAAAGTTGTTAAGTAATTTTATACAAGAATGTGACGGCTATCAATAGTTCGGTTTCTATGTTCGGTTATTGAATTGAAGTTAGTTATAAAAGTAATAAAGACGGGTTAGTCAAGTTAATTGAAGTAGTCGTGTTTAATACGGTCTCGTTATGCGTAATATATTATTTAAATAATTAATTTGAATAATTGATATGTTATATGAATTTGCGTAATTGTATTAGTTAGTGATTACATATATTATAATTGTTAGGTGACGATTTTGAAGTGGCATTATTCTTCTTACCTGCTGGCTTGTTATTGGATTATATTGCTATCCAGGTAGGATACACTGACACTATACTCTATGATGTGTTTTGAATGGATGTTGGATTGTGTAATATGGTTGTTGAACATGATTTATATGAGAATGATATTGGTTGGATTAAGTGTGGATTATTATTATCATTAATATGCGCATTGCATTATTTAATAGCTTGATTGATTAAGAGTACTGTTGCATTCATGAGCATGGCATGTGCATCGGATACGGATTTGATATGATGAGATATTATTGGGCCCAGGCTAGTTCTGCAGGACTAGACCTGGTGACCTCAGCTGTTATGCTGGTGTTTGGCGACGGCCGATTATAGTCTGCCGGGAGGTTCGGTATGGCTTGGTGCAAGGGTATGAGTATGAGATTGAGATTGAGATTGAGCTCGAGCATATCATGACATTTGCATATCATTTTAACTATTGCATTATAATTATTGTGTTACCCTACTCAACCGCGAGGTTGACAGTGTATTCGTGTACACCTACGATGATCCGGAATGGGGAGTAGATTCTACAGGTCAGAGACAGATAAGCTAGGAGCTGGGGCAGGAATGTGAGATGCATACATTGGACCAACTTAGGACTATATCACTTTTAGAAGAGTCATCAGTTGTATTTCTTTTCCGTTATGTAGTAACTGTAATAACCACGTTTAAATTTTATCAGTTTTTATATAAAGTACTTTGGTTTGTTTTACTTTGTTATTCACTAACTCGGACATTCCGAGATGGTAACAGCTCTATTTATTTCAGAATGTCTTGCTAAAGGCTCTTAAATAAATGGGGGTGTTACACTACATGTATATCTTTATCTGAAATTAGATGCCCTAACACTACCCCTTCAGTAACCATAAAATGATACTTTTCCCAGTTTAAGACAAGGTTTACATCAATACATCGCTGCAAGACTTTATCAAGATTAGCTAAGCATTGATCAAAAGCATTACCATAAACAGAGAAATCATCCATAAATACCTCCATAATGTTTTCTATAAAGTCAGAAAAGATACCCATCATACACCTTTGAAAGGTAGCAGGTGTAAAACCCCTCGCGAAAGCGGAAAAGATAAACACACAAAGTACTAAAAATGCAGCGGAATTAAAACTTTTTAACCAACTAAACATGCGAGGCGCTTTAACAACTAAACATGCGAAAGATAAAAACATAGATATGTATATGTATAGACTATACAAGCAGCCCGGGATAGCATATCCCTACAGGCACTCAAGAACTGAAATGTAAAAAAACTAAGGTCTAGCTAACGAATGGGTAAAATCATCGATGAAGGATCATCGCTCGCTAGCCTCAACGTAACCCCCTGCAAACAGCCTCATGTACCTACACACATACAACATGTGCGCCACAGTCAGTGGGGAGTGACTAGAGCTCTCATAGCCACCTAATGTCATACAACACCAAACATATAAACAAGTATTATACTCCAACATAAACAATCATGTGAAGCATTTATCGATATCTCAAACTCCTATCATCATGCAAATACCATGCAAAGGCTCTCAACCAACTTCGGAAACTATTTGGAAGGAGAGCCGGTTTCCCTTCCGGTTGCCCGGCCGGGGGATCTTTCATTCCAAACCATTTACGAAACCAATTAAAGAGTCACCCAATGCCTTGGATGAACGATACTTAAACAAGGAACTAAACTCATCAATATCAACATACATATCTGACACTGTACCAAATCTAGGCAAGCAGATATAAAACAACAAGTATGAGGTTTAGCGGTCAACATAGGACATAACCTAAATACCAAACATTCAGCAAGTATATAACACCGTACCCCTACTCAGGCAAGTATATACCAAACAACACGAACAAGCGAACCACCCACGGAGGGGTTCGACCACAGAACAATGAACCACCCACGGAGGGGTTCGTCAGGAAGGCAGAACCACCCACGGAGGGGTTCGCACGAAGGAAACAGAACCACCCACGGAGGGGTTCGACACGGAGAAAGCAGAACCACCCACGGAGGGGTTCGCACGGAGAAGACAGAACCACCCACGGAGGGGTTCGTCCGAAGAAAGCAGAACCACCCACGGAGGGGTTCGCACGAAGAAGACAGAACCACCCACGGAGGGGTTCGTCCGGAACAAACACAATGAACCAACCACTAAGTGGTTCCACAACCAAATCTCCCAAGGAGGCTACTCACTAAACCACAAATCAATTCCTTAAATACAACCAATCCACACTTAGTTGACTTCGGAAGCTAATTTGAGGCGAGAGCCGGTCTCCCTTCCGGTTGCCCGGCCGGGGGGTCTTTCATCCTCAAATCCATTCCCGAACCCAACATAAATGTCGCCCAATTCCTGGGACTACAACAGACTTAAATGATAAAAGATCTACTCTTGATAAACATTCAATCGACACTTAATTGACCCCAGGAACTAAGTTGAGGGAGAGCCAGTTTCCCTTTCGGTTGCCCGACCGGGGGGTCTCTATCCTCACTCCATTCCCGAACCCAATAGAGTTCCACCCGAACCTCGGGGACCTCAAACACACATAAGCATAAGAGAAAGGCCAATTTCGATTAAATTATTCTAAACGGCTTCTATATATTTAGATACTTTAGTCCGATAAGAATTATAAACGGATACTTAAGAATTAACTAATTTTAGACAAGTCACTAACTACTTTACTAAATCTTACTTAGCTCAATTATATTTCACTAAGTATTTGATTACGTTCTAATTAACCAGTTCAACCGATAAAGGAAATAAACACGATTTAAATTAAATTAAACATCACATTATATTACTTATATTTTTTTTTACGGGAAGATCGACTAACTAAATAAATTATTTCGACATGCTTCTATAAGACCGTAACCCATTAGTAATTCGTAACGATTTCTAACTTATAAAATTTAAACGTAAACAAGCTAGCAAGCACGTACGTAAACTAATTAATTCAAGCAGGCAAGCAAGCACGTACGTAAAATAATAAAAAAATAATAATCATTTACTAAATTAATACGTACAGTGGTAGTAGTTATAAGTAATAGTAGCTAAAAAAACAATAGTAGAACTATGTAGTCAACGATAGAAGAAATAAAAAAAACGACACAGCAACATTAATAACAACACGCAGCCGTGGACAGCATTAGTAACAAAAGAATTGAATAGCAACATAATTCTGAACAGCGTAGAGAAAAAAAGTTTAGCAGCAGTTCACAATACGCACTGCAATAGCAACCATACAACAGGCGGAATACGCAACAGCGGTAAGAGTGACAGCCCAGAAATGGTGAGCAGCAATAATAATAATTGGCAATAACAACACAACAACAATAACATTACACAACAAGCACGAATTTGTGACGGATACTAATTACCCACTAACTATTAAACATAGACCCCTCATCAATTTCACATAAACAACAAGAAATCACATATCCAATTAATTTAAGACAAAGGCCGAGTTTCTCATTATCGTCACCTCAAAAGCGATTATGCTCCAAATTCTTTTTCAATGAAGAAGCTATCAACTTTAGGACCCTCTAAATCAACCCCTACAACAAAAGAAACGAGTTTTATAAGCTTAAAGCGGAATTTACCCAAAACAGCGTCTTTTTCGAGTTCGACGAAATTGAAATCGAAAGAGGTAGAAAGCTCGGAAATCTCGCAAGGATTCCGAAAATGTAAGACTTACCGCGATTCGAGTTTGGGAAGGCCTTGAAATGTCGATTTTAAGCTTGAAATAAAAAGGAGAAATGGGGGAAAAAGAGAAGCAGTGAATGTGTTTTGTGAAGATGAAGAATGTGGACATAAGGGTTTTTGGTGGGGTTTAAGCAGTCCTTTCCTTATTTTAAGTCGGGTCAATTGTTTTTGTGAAACGGATTTAAGTCGGGTTTGATTTATGCCAAATTATTAACATCTTAAGAATTTAAGGATATTCTTAAGACGGATCTTAACGGAAATCTTTAAATTAAATTTACGACTTATTATTAAAATATTATTATATTCCATAAAATAATTTAAAATCATTAAAATATTGTTTACGAAAATGCGGGATGTTACAATCACCCCAACTTTCAAAAAGTTTCGTCCTCGAAACTTGAAGACAGAACTAAGTACAAAAACAACTCTAGTCACCATACATACTACCCGGGTTATGGTACCCAAAACTTTATCTGCCAAAAAGGTTTCAAGAAGAAAGATTTCAAGGCACGAGTCTTTCCCAATGGACATTGGGAGTCTCGTTACGTATTCAAGAGTCCGACATTCCAAATATGAGACAAGTCCCAAAATTAAATTGTTAAAAGTTCAAAATCTAGATCGATTCGGTGTTGATAAACACAGCACAGGTTATCAGACGTCTCCAATAACACGTTCCAGTGGAAATCAACGCTGAAATCCATCCAAGTTGTAAAACGTTCTGCTATTTAAAATCAAGTTTTCTTCAAAATCAACATTTATTTTCGAATTCACGAAAGAGTCAAATTGCAACAACGACAAAGGTTACCTTCAACAAAAGAGGGAGCAGTTTCAAATTCTCAAAAAAATTAAGATTTTCCAAAAACAGTAGACTTTCTATGTGAACAATAGAGAACAAATTTCAAAGACGGTTACTGGGAGCGCAGAAACGATCATAGAGATTACTTTGGACACGAAGGATTGTGAGTTTCTAGCTTCACGGCTGACAGAACGTACAAGGAAGGATCGAAGAAAAGAAACAACCAGGTTAGAGGTCAAGGAAGACGGTAACTCTTGCCAAACATGGGTACACTAACCGCTCAATCCATAATCAAAACATCGTTACAACGATTCCTAGTATATCCCACGAAGGACAGTTCAAGTGAACTCTAGCCTCTCCAAGGTTTCACGATCCCTCTCTTCATTATCTCCTCCACAGAACAAGGTATTCCTCAAAAAGAAGGCTTTCAAAACTCTGAACCGGGGTTCTATTACCATAACAACGAACCTCAAAACCCAAGATATGACATTCGTTATCCTATAACCTTAAATCCTTAACACTTCGATCCCAACAAGTTATTCCACAAGGTGCTTCGAAATCCAAAATTCCCAATTTTTATCATCACAGTCAACATTCAAATCGAGACTTTACTAAGGTAACAACTTCTAAATCCTCTGATTTCCAACCACTTACCAACAATATACATCCCAAAGGAAGTTCCAAAGAAGTAACAACTTCCACTCTAACAGTTTCCAAAAGGTTTAGTTATTCACATTCCGAACATCCCGAATGATGTTCATGAACACTCATAAGTTGCAAATCTCTACACCATGATTACCACAAACATCAATGGTTACCCATCAATCACCATTGGAGTATTATTAAGCCAACAGGCTTCCATTATTCCACAAGCTATCATAAACGATCCACCTAACAGTGGGGCATTTTCCAATCCCAATAAGTGCTCCAATAGGTAAACGTTGAGGTTCCACAAGTAACTTAAGGTCGAACACTCAGTCAACTCCATAAATTAAAGCGTAAATGTCTCAACACTCTCACACTGTTACCAATAACTCTCGTTCCTCAAATATGTGGTATTTTCTGCATTCAAGAAACTCCTCACGATTAAGTGTCACTAAATTCCCTAATTCATCCATTTAACCACATCATCATTATCCTAAGCATGTACCTCCAAATCTACAATTACCACTTACATCTAGCCATCTAACATGAAACTTTCAAGGCGGCCCACTATCCAATATCACCCGAATACTATTATCATAAACTCTCTCAACTAAATTCTGACAACGCAAAACCAAGCATTCCTCAAGGCATGTATCACTACTCCAAGAGCAAGTCAATCTCGCCACTAATCTAGATGAAAAGGAACGAGGCTCACAGAAGAGGAGATGAGATACGAACTTCAGAGATAAACACGACACAGGTCTCGAGAGAGACACACGGAAGACGGCTCGAGGAACAACAAGATGACAAGGTAAGGAACTTTAGGCTATGGACCCCAATCAAAGTTGAAGCCAAGTGCAGCCAGAGAAGCAAAGGAGAAGAAAGGAGAGAAGCGACGTGAAAGAACGATTGCGGAATCTTCCAAGGTGCGGGTCTCTCACTATTCTCACGGGGTTCTCACTCCTTACTTCCCAAATCAAGTCATTTAATTATCGGTCCTCACAAACAATTCCTCCAATGATTTATATACCCTAATCTTCCAAACCTTAAACGATGTCATCATCACAACTACCTATTCCCAAAAGTTTGAGATGTCTCATCTCTGCTAGTTCCTCAAATGACAATTCAGTAACATTCTCAGGCTATCAAACCCATATGTTGTATCCACTACACTTGCATTACTGCTCGCTAGATATCCATACTTAAATCAATACGTTCCCGAACTTACATCCCCCAATGAATTACTTAATTCCAATCGAAAACTGGTGGTGCATCCTCAAATTTCCTTTAAGTTCTTCAACAAATAAATGCTAAGATTCATTAAGCAACCTAGGGTCAAGTAGTGGTTCACTTCTTCTAAGCTTAAGTTATAAACTCTTCAAGTATTCAACCATTATTGCCAATGATTCGTATTCCTCAACAACGGGCCTTTTCCAGCTCAATTACTCACTTAAGTCAAGTGATACTAACTCACTTCACTCATCCACTCATCATCCTTAGCATCTTAAGCTTATTCTTCCAGGTCGCTCTATATCCTCAAGTATCTTATCTAACTCCCTAACCAGTACTCTTCAATCACAAATTTTCACAATCTAAGCATTGTTCTCAAGATTAAGTTCCACCGAATACTAAGTATACAACTCAACCTTCAAGCAAGTACCCTATCACACACTTTCACTCTCCCAATTGGATAGACAACTAGACACTTGGATCACCAAAACATGTGTCTCGATACCTCTTAAGTTATTCCTCTAATAACAACGCTTCTCAGAACACCGCTCACGGTTATCCTAAAACTAGTTCCTCCAAATCCAATAAAAGGGAAGATTACCTAGAGGGCACCTTAAGAAGCAAGCAACAAGGTTAAGCTGAAAAGATATGAAGATCTGTTCAAGTAAGATAGATAAATATTCTAAAAGAAGGATGTGCATCCGGAGTTATCAAAGAATGTGGTTCACAAAGAAAGAGGAGTATCTTCAAGGCTCAGAAGCATTCTCCAACAGTAGCATAAATCTTCTATCTTCGGTAGAAACTCCGGTCTCCATCGCCAAATAGATAAGTCCACGGTTCGTCGATTGGAAGGCAATAAAGTAAAATCAATGACAATCAACAAACACGTTAGAACTTAATAAAAGCAATCACAAAACAGACTACAATTTAAGTCCTTAAATCTACCCCATCTCTCATTCATTATTTGATTATATGGTCCAGTTAAGGTTGGGGTTATATGAGTGCGTCGGGAGCGATAACGCTCTGATACCAACTGTAAAACCCCTCGCGAAAGCGGAAAAGATAAACACACAAAGTACTAAAAATGCAGCGGAATTAAAACTTTTTAACCAACTAAACATACGAGGCGCTTTAACAACTAAACATGCGAAAGATAAAAACATAAATATGTATATGTATAGACTATACAAGCAGCCCGGGATAGCATATCCCTACAGGCACTCAAGAACTGAAATGTAAAAAAACTAAGGTCTAGCTAACGAATGGGTAAAATCATCGATGAAGGATCATCGCTCGCTAGCCTCAACGTAACCCCCTGCAAACAGCCTCATGTACCTACACACATACAACATGTGCGCCACAGTCAGTTGGGAGTGACTAGAGCTCTCATAGCCACCTAATGTCATACAACACCAAACATATAAACAAGTATTATACTCCAACATAAACAATCATGTGAAGCATTTATCGATATCTCAAACTCCTATCATCATGCAAATACCATGCAAAGGCTCTCAACCAACTTCGGAAACTATTTGGAAGGAGAGCCGGTTTCCCTTCCGGTTGCCCAGCCGGGGGGATCTTTCAATCCAAACCATTTACGAAACCAATTAAAGAGTCACCCAATGCCTTGGATGAACGATACTTAAACAAGGAACTAAACTCATCAATATCAACATACATATCTGACACTGTACCAAATCTAGGCAAGCAAATATAAAACAATAAGTATGAGGTTCAGCGGTCAACTTAGAACATAACCTAAATACCAAACATTCAGCAAGTATATAACACCGTACCCCTACTCAGGCAAGTATATACCAAACAACACGAACAAGCGAACCACCCACGGAGGGGTTCGACCACAGAACAATGAACCACCCACGGAGGGGTTCAACACGGGGAAAGACAGAACCACCCACGGAGGGGTTCGTCAGGAAGGCAGAACCACCCACGGAGGGGTTCGCACGAAGGAAACAGAACCACCCACGGAGGGGTTCGACACGGAGAAAGCAGAACCACCCACGGAGGGGTTCGCACGGAGAAGACAGAACCACCCACGGAGGGGTTCGTCCGAAGAAAGCAGAACCACCCACGGAGGGGTTCGCACGAAGAAGACAGAACCACCCACGGAGGGGTTCGTCCGGAACAAACACAATGAACCAACCACTAAGTGGTTCCACAACCAAATCTCCCAAGGAGGCTACTCACTAAACCACAAATCAATTCCTTAAATACAACCAATCCACACTTAGTTGACTTCGGAAGCTAATTTGAGGCGAGAGCCGGTCTCCCTTCCGGTTGCCCGACCGGGGGGTCTTTCATCCTCAAATCCATTCCCGAACCCAACATAAATGTCGCCCAATTCCTGGGACTACAACAGACTTAAATGATAAAAGATCTACTCTTGATAAACATTCAATCGACACTTAATTGAGCCCAGGAACTAAGTTGAGGGAGAGCCGGTTTCCCTTTCGGTTGCCCGACCGGGGGTCTCTATCCTCACTCCATTCCCGAACCCAATAGAGTGCCGCCCGAACCTCGGGGACCTCAAACACACATAAGCATAAGAGAAAGGCCAATTTCGATTAAATTATTCTAAACGGCTTCTATATATTTAGATACTTTAGTCCGATAAGAATTATAAACGGACACTTAAGAATTAACTAATTTTAGACAAGTCACTAACTACATTACTAAATCTTACTTAGCTCAATTATATTTCACTAAGTATTTGATTACGTTCTAATTAACCGGTTCAACCGATAAAGGAAATAAACACGATTTAAATTAAATTAAACATCACATTATATTACTTATATTTTTTTTACGGGAAGATCGACTAACTAAATAAATTATTTCGACATGCTTCTATAAGACCGTAACCCATTAGTAATTCGTAACGATTTCTAACTTATAAAATTTAAACGTAAACAAGCTAGCAAGCACGTACGTAAACTAATTAATTCAAGCAGGCTAGCAAGCACGTACATAAAATAATAATCATTTACTAAATTAATACGTACAGTGGTAGTAGTTATAAGTAATAGTAGCTAAAAAAACAATAGTAGAACTATGTTGTCAACGATAGAAGAATTAAAAAAAACGACACAGCAACATTAATAACAACACGCAGCCGTGGACAGCATTAGTAACAAAAGAATTGAATAGCAACATAATTCTGAACAGCGTAGAGAAAAAAAGTTTAGCAGCAGTTCACAATACGCACTGCAATAGCAACCATACAACAGGCGTAATACGCAACAGCGGTAAGAGTGACAGCCCAGAAATGGTGAGCAGCAATAATAATAATTGGCAATAACAACACAACAACAATAACATTACACAACAAGCACGAATTTGTGACGGATACTAATTACCCACTAACTATTAAACATAGACCCCTCATCAATTTCACATAAACAACAAGAAATCACATATCCAATTAATTTAAGACAAAGGCCGAGTTTCTCATTATCGTCACCTCAAAAGCGATTATGCTCCAAATTCTTTTTCAATGAAGAAGCTATCAACTTTAGGACCCTCTAAATCAACCCCTACAACAAAAGAAACGAGTTTTATAAGCTTAAAACGGAATTTACCCAAAACAGCGTCTTTTTCGAGTTCGACGAAATTGAAATCGAAAGAGGTAGAAAGCTTGGAAATCTCGCAAGGATTCCGAAAATGTAAGACTTACCGCGATTCGAGTTTGGGAAGGCCTTGAAATGTCGATTTTAAGCTTGAAATAAAAAGGAGAAATGGGGAAAAAGAGAAGCAGTGAATGTGTTTTGTGAAGATGAAGAATGTCGACATAAGGGTTTTTGGTGGGGTTTAAGCAGTCCTTTCCTTATTTTGAGTCGGGTCAATTGTTTTTGTGAAATGGATTTAAGTCGGGTTTGATTTATGCCAAATTATTAACATCTTAAGAATTTAAGGATATTATTAAGACGGATCTTAACGGAAATCTTTAAATTAAATTTACGACTTATTATTAAAATATTATTATATTCCATAAAATAATTTAAAATCATTAAAATATTGTTTACGAAAATGCGGGATGTTACGGCAGGAGCATTGCATAACCCAAAAGGCATCCTGCGATAAGCAAAAACACCCTGTGGACATATAAAAGTAGTCTTACTCTGATCATCAGGATGGATGGGAATCTGGAAAAAACATGAATAACCATCTAGAAAACAGAAGAATTTATTAGAAGCCAGTCTTTCAGTCATTTGGTCAACAAAAGGAATGGGGAAATGGTCTTTCTTGGTGGCGGCATTTAATTGTCTATAATCAATGCACATCCGCCACCCAGTTACAACTCTAGTTGGTATTAACTCATTTTTATCATTCTTAACCACTGTGGTTTCTCCTTTCTTAGGAACCACCTGAACTGGGCTAACCCACTTAGAGTTGCCAACTGAATAGATAATACCTGCATCAAGAAGTTTCATTACCTCAGCCATAACCACATCCTGCATCTTAGGATTCAACTTTCGCTGTCCCTGTCTATAAGGCTTATGCCCTTCCTCTAATTCTATTCTATGCATGCAAACATCAGGGCTTATGCCCTTAATATCATCCAAAGAGTAACCTAGAGCTTTCCTATTCTTTTTTAGAACAGTCATTAAGGCAGAAAGTTGGTCAGGATTAAGTTTAGAACTAACAATCGCAGGGTACTGTTCAGTATCATCTAAGAAAACATACTTAAGATTAGGAGGAAGTGGCTTACGCTCTGGTACCTTTACCTCAACAGCCTGAACAGAATCAGTACTAATGGAATAGCACATGTTTACCAGATTTGCATTAGCTAGGCTTATGAGCCTCTCATTTTCTTCTTCAGTGAACTCATACTCCTCTTCCTCTTCTTCTATCTCATCCAGCTCTTCAGCATTCTTAGCTGGATCACCTGCACACTCATCCAAATCTGTCAGATCATCTAAGGGATCCTTGGATAAGGATTCCCTCCAATTAAGGATAACGTTCCTGTCTATAATATCAATGGAGCAACAAGTATCATCAGTAGGAATAGTTGCCTTATGGGCAAGACTAAACTCGATAGTGTCATCTCTAATCTCTAAAGTAATGGTCCCGCGTTTGACATCTATTACAGCCCCAGCTGTGTGTAAAAATGGTCTACCTAAAATAATAGGTATTTGACTATCCTCAGCAATGTCTAAAACAACGAAATCAACAGGAATAAAGAACTTTCCCACTCTTACAGGGACATCCTCCAAGACCCCTAATGGTCTTTGGGTTGATCTATCAGCCATCTGTAGGGTAATATTGGTGACTTTAAGTCTACTTAAACCAAGTCTTTCACATACAGAATAAGGTATAACACTGACACTAGCCCCTAAATCACAAAGGGCTTTCCCTATAACATGATTACCTATGGTACACGGGATAGAAAAGCTACCTGGGTCTTTTAACTTGGGTGCTATATTATTTTGTGAAAGAACATAACATTCTTCCACAAAAGCAACAGCACCGTCGTCCTGAAAATTCCTCTTACGACTCAAAATATCTTTCATGAACTTAGCATAAGAAGGTACCTGGGTAATTAAATCAGTGAAAGGGATGGTTACCTCAAGATTCTTCACCATCTCCAAAAACTTACCAAATTTCCGATCCTCTTTTGAATTTTTCAGTCTTTCGGGATAAGGAACGGTGACATTAGCCATAGGATCATCAACCTTTGGCTTTTTCAGTTGTAATATTTCGGTGAGGCCTTGAATGAAGGAGGAATCCAGCGATTCCGGAGTCAAAACAGCATTCTGCTCCGGAATGTCGGTCGGTCGACCTACAGCAGCGGTCGGCCGACCGGACTCTGCTACATCGGAAATTTTCTTTTCTCCAGAATCTGATCTCACGTCAGGAACCGAGGTCGGTCGACCTACAGTAGGGGTCGGTCGACCTCCTGACCTGTTGACGGGATCAGTTTCTTTGTTTTGAACCTCGGCAGAATCGTCTTTTTGGGCTGATCCTTCACAAACACGGCCACTCCTAAGATTTATGGCGTTCAACGTCTCCATGGGTCCCTCACAACTAGCTGGAGAGCTAGTTATTCGGTTGGCTATGTTTATCAAGTGTTCTTCAAAAGCCTTTGAGGAGGCAATTTGAGCCTTTCCCATCTCTATAACCTGCCTTGTTAAAACATCAACAAGAGCTCTCAAGTTCTCAATCTCACCCGTGCTGTCAACCGTAGTAACTAGGTTCGCACTTTCAAGCTTCAGCTGGGTTGCCTCAAGCTTTTCAAAACGGGCTTCAACTGTTGTCTCAAGAGCCATCACTCTATTCATCTCCACATTCAGCCTCCGCGAATTCCCACGTGAACTCTTAAAGGCTGCCCTATGCACCGCCATGTCTTCAATGGTTTCCCAACCTTTCATATGGTCGGTGTTATTCTGAAATCTCCCATTGGCGGCCGCATCAAGAATCATCTTATAATCATCGTAAAGGGCGTTGTAAAATTGGTTACACAGGTACCATTGTTGAAAGTTATGGTGAGGGATAGAACGGACCAATTCCTTGAACCGATCCCATGCTTCACAAAATCCTTCATCAGGCCCTTGTTGAAAGTTAGTGATTTGGCTTCTCAAGTCCTCGGCTTTTGCAAGGGGAAAGTATTTCTTGTAAAAAGCCAATGCCAAGGAAGTCCAATCCGTAACCTTCTCAGCTGCCCTATCAAGGTAGCGGTACCAATCTCTCGCGACATCTTTTAATGAGAACAGGAACATCATTGCCAGCACCTCATCTCTAGTCACCCCGTCAGGTATGGGTATGGCACAATAATAATCCGTGAAGGTTGTAACATGCTTCAATGGATCTTCGTCTGGTAGACCAGAAAACTGACTCCGTTCCACCATAAAGATATTATTTGGGTGGAGCACAAAGGAGCCAGTGGTGGGGGTAGGCAAGGCGAATCCCTTCGGTAAATCTTGAGCCTTTGGCTGTAGGTGGTCATAAATAGAATCCATATCTAAACAAGAGAGTACTCAAGCCTTCCTCTCAAAAACCTGTCTTCTAAAGCAAAACAAGAAGAAAAGGTAAGTAACGGTCTTAAGGAACCTAAGTTCCTTAAGACAAGAAAAATAAACTAAAAATTAACAAACAAAATTATACCGTCTCCCCGGCAACGGCGCCAAAATTTGACACCCGTCGTTGAGGGGTGCCAAAGATAAGATTTATAAAACCTCAGCTTAAACTTAGATAGGATAAGTCAAGGGTCGAACCACAAGGAGACAAGGTTAATTATGTTTGTGAATTTAAAGTCTATTACAAGTAACCAAAAAAGGGGGTTGATTTGAGATTTAAACTAATAACTAAAAGGACAAAATAAACAAGAGAAATAAAACAAGGTAAAAAGGAGATTAGGAACTTTGGTTCCCCATGGTTAAAACAAGTCAATGAAAGATAAAATAACCAAATAACACAATCCCAAGGAACAAAGAATAAACCTTTAGGTTAATATTCTACCCAATCCTTACGGTCTTAGGGTTCCTAGAAAAGCACTAAACTTTCGTTCAAGGGCAATCCCAAAGTTGTTGTTAAACTAATCTTAATAATCTTTCAATCCTAAGGATCAGTTCACCAACAACAATGGGGGATTGGTAATTCAATCATTAAACTATCAAAATCAAGTCTTTACCATGGTTCCCCTAATTCCTAATCACAAGAATTAGCTATGCATACTTTTAATTATGGAACTAACAATAACTAAGAACATCAAAGGAATTAACATAATTGAAGATGACAATAAAAGGGAAAACATGAATTAAGAAAACAACAATAAGATGAACAACAAGATTGAATTAAAAGGAAAGACTAATTGTAGCAAACTTACAACTTAATTGGAAAATCTAAGAACAAAGATGAAAGCTTGGTAAAACTTCTCTCTAACTATGGAGTCTCTCTAACATCAAATTGTTTGCTAATAGAATTTCTTGTTAATGAAAAGCTTGCCCTAATTAAAGAGTTTAGGTCTTCTTAAATAAGTATAATTACAAGATTAGGTAAGTACAAACACGAAATAAAAGTCGCGGCTGCAGCTTCCGGGTCGATCGACCTCTTTTGCGCGTCGGTCGACCGCTTCTATCGATGCTGGGATTTTTCGCGAATTGGGCTTAGGTCGGTCGACCTCTCGGATGGGTCGGTCGACCGCTTCTTGTTCGTTTCAGCTTTAATTTGGCCCAATGAAAACACTCGGGTGTGCAACTCGGATCCTTGATCCGCATTAGTACTCAAAACAGCTTCCGAAAAGGCAAATAAGGTTCAGTTTTGCTCACTTCCGCGTATTCCTACATATAAAACATAGAAATGCCAAAGTAAACCGTTTCGGGAGAAATAGCAACTAAAAGTCACGAAAATGTAAGAAAATACGTGCCAAAAGAATAAATAAAATGCATAAAATAGGCATGTATCAGTTACTTCCCGAGGTTTGAAATGAAGAAGAAGGCATAGACGACCTAGCTATGAAATCCTGAAGAGTTTGAATGAGGGCTTGCGTCTAAGCATTCTCATCATTGGTTGGCTCTGTCATTCTTCAATCATAAGAGAATAAACCGTTAGACGTATCCCTAACAAGGCACAAACAGACTACAATATAAGTCCTTAAATCTACCCCATCTCTCATTCATTATTCAACTACATGGTCAAGTTAAGGTTAGGGGTCACATGAGTGCGTCGGGAGTAATTATGCTCTGATACCAACTGTAAAACCCCTCGCGAAAGCGGAAATATAAATCACACAAAGTACTAAAAATGCAGCGGAATTAAAACTTTTTGGCATAACAAACATGCGAGGTGAGTTAAAACTGGAAACTGAAACTGACATCAACAAAAATAGATAAGTATACTGCCTAAGTACGGAAACCAAATATATACAACAGCCTGGGATGGAACATCCCTACATGCACCAAAATATAAACTGTATTAAAACTGGAATCTAGCTATCGTGAAGTGTAAGTCATATGATGACAAGCGGATCATCACTCGCTAGCTCTCAGCAACCCCTGCCAACCTGCATGTACCTACATACATGTAAAAATGTACGCCACAATCAGTGGGGAGTGACTAGAGTTCTCCTAGCCACCTTTTGTAACGACACGTAACACAGAATACAAACAGAACACTCCAACATATATAAACATATGAAGCATATCAATATCCCAATAACTGAGACTCATATCATAATGCAATCACTAATGCACGACTCTCAACCAACTTCGGAAACTATTTGGAAGGAGAGCCGGTTTCCCTACTGGTTGCCCGGTCGGGGGGTCTTTCAGTCCAAACCATTTACGAAACTGACTAAAGAGTCACCCAATGCCTTGGATGAACAATATCAAAGTCAAAGTATCAAATTCATCACTATCAACATCTATATCTGACACTGTACCAACTCTAGGCAAGCAGATAAAGCTCAGCAAGTATAAGGTTCAGCGGTCAACTTAAGACATAACTTAAATACCAATCATTCAGCAAGTAAAAAGGTTCAGCGGTCAACTTAAGACATAACCTAAATACCAATCATTCAGCAAGCAAAGACTCAGAGGCCAACTTAAGGCATAGACCTGCCAATCAGCAAGACACTAGACTCAGAGGCCAACTTAAGGCATAGACTAGCACCCTAAAGTAAAGGAGTCATGCTACTACAAAAATGGGATATAGAGGCGCTCACCTCCCGACGCTTATTAAAAAACTACTAAAATATGTTTAATTAAGCCAAAGTATGGAACGCTATGATAGAGCGCCTCACAAAAATGCTAGATTAAAACCAAAAAAATTAAAAAACACGCACAAAAAACCGCGCCAAGCTTTCCCCATTCCCTCATCAGTAAAACCCTTGAAATAAAAACCTTCCCCATTATTGGCAACGGCGAACGATGAAGTTGCATCAGAAAATTGAAGACTAATCAAAGTGAACAACAAAGAAGAAGCTCCAATCAGGTATCAAAATTAGAAGATTCGTCATTCTAATTTTTAATTGTTTTCCTTTCTCAGTAATATTTTTTATTCCAATTTTTTTTGTTTTCCTTGTTGATTATTGGGATCTATATATAGTTCCTGATTTTCATATAAACTCATGATGGTTGTTACTTTTTTACTGCAATTTTGAATGTAATTTGACTTACTTTGCAAAATTGTTGATATATCACGCAAATTCTGGTCAGAGAATCAAACGATCTTAATGGTAGCATATAAATAAATTTAAGTGAATTAGATATTTTGGCAAGAGCAACTAGCATTCGAGGGGATGTGTAACTACTCAACTTGGATTTTTCATGGAGAACAATTATATCAAAGTGTATATTTTTGCATCTGTTTCTTCTTACTGCAGGTTCTTGTGGAACTGTGTACCACTAGCTCTGGTGTGGTTTGGTATGTCCCTTTTGGCTTCTTTGTTGATATTAACTTAAATTTTTATTCTAAAGAAGTAACCTTGTATGCCGAATACAAACCTTATCTCATCTTAAACCGAAGTCCTCAATCGCAGGATGTCGTAATTAAAGTTTTTTCCAAGCAAGGATATTTGGAAGAAGTTATATCTTCTTTCATACAAGAGGTAGTCAGTTATGCATTTGAACTCGAGTTTGTCATTAGTGCGGTAGCGATTTTTTCAATGTTATTGCTTTACGCTTTCTCTTATATACTCATAAAACAAATGCGATTCATGAAGGGCATTTAGGCCTCTGAGTTTTCCGGCCCATTGTGATGCCTCACACAGTCTTTTGATTTTGTGTTAGGTTTCAGTTATGAAGAGACTTCAGCATCCAAACATTCTCTTATTCATGGGCGCAGTGACTTCACCTTAGCGTCTCTGCATGGTTACAAATTTCCTTCATCGGTTCATTTTTAGCTTTTCTTTTCAAGAATGATGCAGTAGAATGCTAGTTGAAGTATTTGTTTTTCCTTTGTAGACACGTTTACATATAATACTCGATCCAAAAGCAAATGTAAACTGTCTGAGGTTGCATAAGCTAAGAAGTGTATGCATTTTAGTGAGTCATTTCAATTAGTCCATTATCCATTACATTTAAAAGAGAGATCAGACAATATTAGCCTTGTTCTTATCAATCTTATGCTATTATGCAGGGGAAGCCTGTTTCGGTCTGTTGCAGAAGAGTACATCAAAACAAGACTGGAGACGACGAATTCTTATGGCTTTAAACATAGTCAGTATTTATTCTGGTCACTATTCTCTTACAGATGCAATATCTGAAAGTTTAAATATTTGATTACGATCCTCATACTTCTTGAAAACATAATGCAGACTCGAGGAATGAATTATCTACATAACTGCAATTCACCTATTATTCACCGTGATTTGAAGTCTTCTAATTTTCTTGTTGATAGAAATTGGAGTGTCAAAGTTTTATTTACATATTCCATTGTTGTCTGCTTGACATACCTCTCAAATTAAAGTAGGAAATGACTACATTTCTCCTATCTTCTGGCAGGTTGCTTTGAGAATTGATTATTCATTTATTTCTGTGAGTTCAACATTCTGCCTACAGTATTTAGCATTCAGATTTCAGAGTTCATGTCAGTTGAACTCATTTCCTTATTACTAAATATAGAATGAATTGGACCAAGAATGTTGGCACTTACAAAGTCATCTACCAGGAGCACCCAATCTTAATTTGAACACATAAACAGTGTCTTGGTATATTTATTTGGTGCATTTTTCTTTCCCCTTCTTATTAGATATGAAATGGATAGATGGTCATGTTAGGTTCTAAACTTAACATGTCTATTCTCTCAAGCAGATAATTTGGAAAATTAGATTCTGAGACACTTAAACATGGTATGTTCTGTTAGCTTAATTTGAAAAACGTAGAGTTTATATGTTAAAGAATTTCTGAGAAACTATGACATTTAGCCATTCATGCTTCCTCTTTTTAAATTGGTCTTTAGGTTTAAACAACTACTACACTGATGTTGCATGAACCATGGTCTATTAGTGTGTTGTATATCTACTGTATTATAACAAAATTGTTGACAACTATAAGCTGATTTGTTCTATTAAATTGATTTCAAGTATTTCGATACAGTGTTGATCTTCAGTTATTGGTAGCTGTTAGTTTCTCCATGGCATAGAGGGCTTTCGGCTTAATTTCTCTAAGAGACAGTATAGTTTTAGGCTGAAAATTTGTGAGATTCACTACTACAAAAAAGGCCAAAGAAACCTGTTGAAAAAGGCCTTAGACACCTGTTTATAACAGGTGTCTAGGTCATAGGTGTCTTTGGTTAAGAAACCTATTGGAGGAACTGATATCTTAGCTAACAATTAAAGAGACTTGTTTTATTAATAACTGGTGTCTTTGACTTATACCTGTTATCAATTATGTCTGGTGTCTTATGTCCGGTGTCTTTGGCATGGTTCATTTTTTTTTAAAAAAAAAAACAATACATGCAATGGGATTCGAACCCACGACCACCAGGAGGATATTTAATGGCTGTACCATTGAACCACAAGATATTTACTGTAGATTTATTGAGATAACATTTAATTATCTACTATTTATCAATATTTGGGATCGCAAAAAACCGTCTTTTAAACCAATTTTTTTTAAGTTTGGGGTAGCGGCTGCTACCCCTTGTTCTAAGGTGGGTTCGCCCCTGTCTATGACACCACTCTCATTTACACCCGGTGTCTTTGATATATTTAAGTGGATATTGATAATTATTATTTAAAGAATGTGTTAGGCGGTGGATTATAGTAAGTTAAGAGATAGAGGTATGCATGTATTACTCGGTGAATCTAGTAGAATTAATTAAACAATATATTTTTTAAGAATGATTTATTATTATTAGTTATTAAATAAATTATAAATTAATATATAGGAAACCGGATTTTGGAGGACAGGTTTCTCAGTTATTAAATAAATTGAAAATTAATATATAGGAAACCGGATTCTGGAGGACAGGTTTCTTAGTTATTAAATAAATTGAAAATTAATATATAGGAAAACGGATTTTGGAGGACAGGTTTCTTAGTTATTAATAAATTGAAAATTAAAATATAGGAAACCGGATTCTGAAGGACAGGTTTCTTATTTAAACATTGCAAACTTGTTATATTAAATCACCGGTGTCTTACGTTAAGAAATCTGTTAGAAAAAAAACAGGTGTCTTATAATTGGTGTCTTAGACCTTTTTTGTAGTAGTGATTATAACGAAGTAGGTAGAAAAGCTAGCAAACCATTTTAAATGATTGGACAGTTAAATCTTTTAAGAATAGACACATCTGCTAATGAGCATCCAAAAGTTCAGTTTAGTGAATGGAATCCTTCCAAAAGCACTCGATGAAGCTATAGGGGCAGCTACACGTTGTGATGTTCACACTCGACCTGTAGTTCTGCTCATATCTTTTAAATATTTCTTTTATTAGTTGAGGCTGTTTGAAGCCAACACACTGTTGCAGTAAATGACTATGAAAAATAGAGTCTGTAATTATAGAGTTTCTTTGATTAACGCGGTGTAGCTAGTACTAGTAGACAGTTGGACACTTCAAAATTTGTGTTAATAACAGTTGTCGATCTTGTTAATTCTGTAGTCAATTATTTGTTCATCAACTTCCCCGTTTTCCAGCCAGTATATCTAATTGCTAGACACATTTTACTAAGTTGCATATTTGCAGGGGTTCTCATCTCCAATCCCCTCATTGTTCATATGTTTTCATATCAACACTACTATTTTACTAGTTTCGTTATCGCTTTACTAGAGCTGATCTCATCTCTCATTTGAACACTTCTTTTGTAGGAAATCTGCAACAACATTTTTTGCAGCTTATGATACATTGTGTGAAGAAGGAACAACAATTATTGTCTGATCTGGGAATTTCTCTAGTTCTCTACCCGGTGATGTCAGCTAAAGGACAAAATAGAAACAATGGATAGTCGTATCGAAAGACAAGGAAACACTATTACCAAGCTAAAAAGGAAGTTGATAAATACTGTGGGTTTTACCTTAAGTGATTTTGACTCGAGAGAATCTAGCTCAGATGAGTCTAGCCCGGAATCCGATCACGATAATTAATAGTAAGGTAATATTTTTTTGAATTTCTTGATGTTCTCATCTTTACTTGGTGTTATGTCTTTTCTCTCCTTTTGAACTTTTAAGTGTTTTGTCGCTTCTTTTGTCAATAATGGTAATAGCTGAACTTATAAATTATGTGGATGTATTTGATCGTTCGATAAATTTCATATGCTATTAAATAACATAGAAAATCTTATCAATGACTTACATTGTTTTCACTTGAATTTTCAGTAATCTTATGTTCAAGCTACTTTATGTATCGCCAAGCTCAAGCTTCATCGCAAGGATTGCTTAACAAGCACCGAAGATATGTATTTCTACGATGCCGCAAATAGTCACTTGCTATCGTTATTTGCGAATAATAGAGAACTAAATTTGTTTCGGATAGTTGGATAATATTATTTTGAAATATTTTTTATTTGAGATATATTTATTCTTATGGGGTTCGGACATGTATTTGACATTAAAGTTGTTTAATGCTAAGATATGTTTGTTTCGAGAAAAATTGTGTGTAATTCCGATTGTGGCAAGAAATATTATGTTTGTTCGAAGGTAATATAGTAAGAAACACAGGGGTAATAAATAATATTGTCGATTGTAATACAAAAGCGGCGCTAAAAAGCGCCTGAACATAAGAATAGCGGTGCATAATACATGATAGTCGCAGTATTTTTTGAGGCGCTTTGAAAGCGTTGTATGTTCTCTAGCGGCGCGTACAAACCACTGTTATAGCACACAAATAGTGCGTCAATTTTTGCGGCGCTATATTCTAGCTTTACCGACGCAATAAAATAGCGTCGCCTTAGGGGGTAGCGGCATAAGCAAATGCGGCGCATATAAAAGCGTTGGTATAACTCCTTCCGACGCTATTTAGCGTCGCCATATGGGCTTAAAAAGCGTCGTAATAATCCATTTCCGTAGTAGTGCGCGATCAGAGGCCAGCTTAAGGCATGTCCCTTCACTAAATCACAAGATATTAGACTCAGAGGCCAGCTTAAGGCATGTTCTAGCATCAAACATCTGCACTCCGGGTGAGGTGTTACGACCTAAATGCCCCGTTGTGCAGCTGCTCTACTCGTCAGACTTAGAGGCCAACTTAAGGCATGTTCCGACGCGATCACAATCAAACATGTCTGCGCTCAGAGGCCAGCTTAAGGCATATCCCAGACGCGACAACCATACACATATAGGGCTTAGAGGCCAACTTAAGGCATATCCCCATATATGACAAGAAGCTCACGTATTAAGTTCAGAGGCCAGCTTAAGGCATAACTTCATACGCATCAATACAATATCATCCAAGTCTAGGAACTAATTTATAGTCCTACTTTCTTATACTTCTAATCAACACTTAATTGATCCCCGAACTGAGTTGAGGGAGAGTCGGTTTCCTTTTCGGTTACCCGACCGGGGGGCTCTATCCTCTCTCCATTCCCGAACCCAATATAGTGTCGCCCATCCTCCGGGGACCTCAAACACGCATCAAAGGTACATTACACGGAACGAATCTCAAACTAAACCGATAAACCGTTTGAAAGTTATAAACGAATCTCAGTGGCAGGCAGCCGGCTGACCGTCTGGCAACCCAACTACTTACAATTCTTAAACCGCAAAAACAGCCTATAAGGGTCACCAGCCGGTCGGCAGGCAGCTGGCCTCACAGCTGGCAACTCCTCTTCCTATACGATTTCACGAACTACACAAGAGCAAGGGCCCTCAGCCGGTCGGCAGGCAGCCGGCCTACCGGCTGGGGAACCCAAATCCTTAAATTCTTAACAACACGCCATAAAACTAGGAAGGACTCCCAGCCGGTCGGCAGGCAGCCGGTCTACCGGCTGGTAGCCCTAAATACTAAAACCTCAACTTTCGAAAAACAACCAACACGCACTCCCAGCCGGTCGACCGGCGGCCGGTCGGTTGACCGGCTTAGAGTTCCTGAGCAGAAAAATCGCGCAACACGGTGATATCAAAACTTCGCTAAATCGATACTAAACCTCAAGAATTGCAACAACAAGCTTCTACCCAGCATATATAAACAACAAATACCTCAAGAACAACCATTAACCTCCACAATAAAGCCTCAATAAGATTATTCTCTGTATCCGTCTTAAGCATAAAATTTCTGAAATTGAACAACAAGGCATGTATAACATCAACAAAGCATATGAAGGTCTTTATTAAGGATTCCTAGCATGATACTAAGTTCCATTAACAACCACAACATGAAAAATCAGAAACTTGAACTCTCTTAAACAAGTAAAGTGCTAATATCACAATAAAGACCGAGTTTCTCATTATCGTCACCTTAAAAGCAATTCCGATTAAAGCTCCTCTTCAATCTTGACACCAACCACCTTGGGATCTTCTAAACCCTTTCCTACAACAGGAAAAACGATTATTATAAGCTAGAAACAGATTTCTCTAAAAACAGTCCATTTTTGAAGATGAAGGAAATGGAAATTGAAAGTGATAGATGTCTTGCAAATTTCATGAGGATTCCAGAAATGTATAAATTACCTTGATTCGGAAATCGGATGATGAAGAAAAATGGATTATAAGATTGGAGTTTTTAGGAGGAAATGAGATATGAAGATGACAGTGTTCTTATTTTGAGAAAATAATGTGTCGACATTCATTAAGGGCTTAGGGTTTTATGTAGTCCTTTCCGTTTAAGTGGAACGGACCTTTGAAATGTGAACGGGTTCTTATGATACGGACTACTTGCCAAGTTATATTCGTCTTAAGGACTTAAAGTTCTTAAGACGGACCTTATGAATTATTTTAAAATGAATTACCATTAAACATTAAAATATTAAAATATCATTTTATCACGTAAAACTAATTAAAACCTTTAAAAATATATTTTACGAAAATGCGGGATGTTACAAAGGTAGTTTAGTAATTCTATGTCCTAGTTAGTTATTATAAATAAGGGGGTGATTGGTTCAATCATAAAAAAATATAAGGTCTAACTTTTGAATGAGGTAAGCTCATACCATGTGTTTGTTTAGCAAATTTGAGGATTTCATACCCATACCTCAAACCAATGAGGTATGGATTTCTCGTACGCAACGAGGGGGTAGGTATGAGTTTGATATACATGGGTATCAAACTACAATAAAAAAAAATTAAGACATATTGTAAACGAAACATTTTATATACTTCTTTGATAAAATCTTTATTTCATGATTTCTATATGGTAAATTATTATTTAAAGTATTGGATTATTGATATTTTACTCGAACTTAGTTACAAACTCATACCACTTACAATTGAAACAAACACAAGGTATCGGGTATGGAGTTCCAACGCCATACTACCCAGGTATGATTCCTGATTCTAAACCCATACTAATGCACGAAACAAACGCCCCATTAATAATTTGTTATATCCGAATAGGTTGTTGAGATAATATTCAACCCTATTAAAGTGAACTGGATTAACATAGTATTGGCTCCTAGTTTCTTATATGAGGTGACATCTCGAATTAACTAGAGTGTGATGTGATTGATGGCAAGTTCACGTGCCATAGGGTCATAAGGGATGACTAGTCGATAATATAGTCGGACTGTATGTGACACTCTGTTGGGCAGTGACTGTAATACCCCCATTTATTTAAGAGCCTTTAGCAAGACATTCTCAAATAAATAGAGTTGTTACCATCTCGGAATGTCCGAGGTAGTGAATAACAAAGTAAAACAACCAAAGTACTTTATATAAAACTGATAAAATTTAAACTTCTGGTTATTACAGTTACTACATAACAGAAAAGAAAAATACAACTGATGACTTCTCTAGATGTGATATATTTCTAAGTCGGTCCAGAGTATGCATCTCACATTCCTGCCCCAGCTCCTAGCTCATTTGTCTCTGACCTGTAGAATCTACTCTCCATTTCGGATCATCGTAGGTGTACACGAATACACTGTCAACCTCGCGGTTGAGTAGGGTAGCACAATAATTATAATGCAACAATTATGATATGCAGATGGAATAATATGCTCGAGCTCAATCTCAATCTAAAACCCGAAACACCAATCATAACTCGAAACACCAAGCCATATCGAACCTCCCGACAAACTATAATCGGTCGTCACCGAACACCAGCTCAATAGCTGATAAGACACCAGGCCTAGTCTGCAGAACCACCCTGGGCTTTATATCAGAACAATATCTGACCATAACTTCCTCAGTACCCAATGCATATGCCATGCTCATGAATGCCACAATAAAATTAATCAATCATGCTATTAATTACTATAATGCTCATTCCAATAATAATAATCATTACTCAATCCAACCAATATCATTCTCATTTCAATCATGCTCAGCACCATAACACACAATCCAAAATCCACTCATAACACATCATAGAGTATAGTGTCAGTGTATCCTACCTGGATAGCAGTATAGTCCAAAAGCAAGCCAGCGAGTAAATAGAATAATGCCACTTCAAAATCGTCACCTAACAATATAATATACGTAATCACTAACTAATATAACTACGTAAACAAAATAGAATATATCAATTATTCATATTAGCGATTTAAATAATATATTACGCATAACGAGACCGTTTGAAACATGACTACTTCAATTAACTTAACCACTTGTCCTTATTACTTTTTAATCAACTTCAATTAAATAACGAACCTTGAAAACATAAACGAATTATTGATAACCGTCACATTCTTGTACACCATTACTTAACAACTTTAATAATTATATAACATGAACGACATATACTAATAATAATAAATGTTACTAACAGTATTAATAATATTAATATTAACACATAATAATATTAACACATATAAATAATTGTAATAATATAATGATGATGATGATAATAATAATAATAATAATAATAATAATAATAACAACAATAATACTCATAACACAAACAGCCCCTACAGCCTGGGTTCGAATCCCACGACCAACCAAACACAATCAACAGAAAACACAAGCATCATTAAATACAAATAAATATAAAAATGAACAATAAAAATCCATAAAATTATTTTTATGTCCTAAAACCATTTTAGAATCAGAAACTTTAACATGCAAAATTATTTTGTGATTTATCATAATAAATACAAAATATTTCGAAATTTTCAAAATATGTATGTTAATCCGTTTTAACATAAAACATGAATCCGATCATGCATGCAACAACCGTAATGCTCTGATACCAATTGTTGGAAACTAAGTTCCTTATTTTATACTCAAATCTAATGTGAGTTTTGTTTCTTTAAGTTTAGGTCATAAAACTTAAATAGATCTTATGCATGCATGATGATATCATAAGATGTAATGGTCCTTACATTGGTTTTAGAAGGTTTATACTCAATAATCACCTATTATTTGAGTCTTCAAGCCACCGTAATTACCCTTAAACGATCTAACAAAAATCGTCTCCTAAAGGTGCGTATCAAGGACCCGATCTCAAATTATTACTAATTTTGTTACTAGAAAATTAGTATTAGTATACTAGAAATTTTAATAATATTACCCTTAATATTATTAGTAATGGAAATAATTGTTTCTTAGTAAAAACTATTTTGCTTAGAAACTTAGAGAGAATAAGGTTTGTAGTGTGTGTGTTAGCACCAAAAGACTTAGCCAAAAACTAGTAATCTTTTGTGAAGTGTGTTGTAGTGTATTTAAAGAGCAAAGGTGAGCTACCTTGCTCACTCTTGGCCGGCAATCAAAAGCCAAAATTGGCCTATGCATGCCTCTTATGCTCTTACACAAAGTGAGCAATATTCCTTAGAATATTCTCTTCACTTCATACACTCAACCTCTTGTATACTAGCACACACTATCATCACCCACATGACCATCATTTACACGGTTCAAATGGGTCTAATTATAGACCCATTTTATCTTTGTCAATTGTGTTAATTTGTAACATGTCACATATGCTCCATAACACATGACCCAATTTGTTAATTGTGCAATTTTAACTATTAAAATTCATAATTTACAAACTTATTACATTTAAATAATTACACTAATAATTTCGAAATTATTATTGTATAAAAATGTAATGTCATAATTTAATTACAACTCTTTGTAATTTTATGATCAACCGTGTTCATTCTCAATTTAATCGTTTCCCAAACGAATAAATAAAAACCGAGTAATAAAACTATTTTATTACTTTGACTATTATTATTATAATCCCATTATAAAAATATTCGTCATATAAAATTATTTCCAAAATTTCCAGTTATTAATTAATTTGTATCCAATACAATATTAATTAATTATTCCATTGAGACGGAATTCCCTAAAGATATGACCTTAAGGGATCAACTGATCACCACCATCATATGACGATAATGTCAAACTCTAGACAGCCAATCATTATCGATAAATGTTGATCAGTCGACTTTAAAAGAGTAACACTCCCAGTTGTGTTTCATTCAAATGAGTTTTAATTACGTCAACACACTATTGTCGAGGACACTTCCTCCAACAATCTCCCACTTGTCCGAGACAAGTGTGTGTCACCAATTCTCTTGCCCTATTACTATCTCCCACTCAATGCATGGCGTCCTCTCAGGTCGTGCCGGCAATTGATTAAAATCTAGAGTGGTTTATCTCGATCCGGAGTTATAACTACTGACCGGAATTATCTACCATAGATATTTTCCGAGCGTGGCCACGCATTTCTAGTTATTATTCTCCTCGAGTGGCCTAGAGATATTTCTCAACCCTGACAAGGGGTGGACAATTCCTAATCGACTTATTCCTTCCGGCTGGCCACAGCCCATCATAACCCAAAATATGTCCTTATAAACCCCAGTTACGAAGGTGTTAGGACATAAATCAAAGTTAATCTGAAAACTATGCCACCTCAGAGAACAGTCATCAGTCCAAGAACTGACTCATGTGAAACACGATAGATGCTCCCGCCATGACCAGGCAGTCTTTTAATAAGAGTACGCCAGAGCTCTATCAGCGGTCATTAGCCCGGCAAATGTATCTTAACATGTCTATGCCTAGGTGATCGATTAGTCATCTCGTATGACTCTATGGCAATTGAACTCGCCATCAATCGCATCACACATCCGGTTGCATTAAGATGTCACCTCACTTAAGCAACTAGGGGCGAGGTCATGATAATTCAATTCACTTTAATGGGGTTCAATATGGTCTTACCATCCCATTTGAATTTTACTTGACCTTTCGTGAGTTATAAATAACTCAAACAATTAGTGGATTACACCATCCAAGTGGTCAACCTTTGAACACCATTTAATTTACAATCAGCTTTAGGGTCTCTCGTTTGTATCCCTTAAAATTGTAATTATCTTCATTTTGAGTAAACCAGGTTTACCACGGTTCGTGTGAGCGTTCACTTTGCGGATCATATCCATACATTGATCTTTCATCTGAAAGAGACAAGTCATTCTCATGACTAGCGAATAAGATTATGTGCATTGTGTAACTCCCAGCCACATCAATGCCTTTACATAATTTGTGAACTTACACATTTTGTAGAATCTTGTGATGACCATGTAGTTAAAATACAAGTCATTGAGATGCATAGTCAATGAATGTAACCCAAAGATTATTACAAATCTATGCTTGGTGTCTTGGAACTTGAGTCGTTGCAAACCTTTTACCATACGACTAAGTTATCTTCCAAGATCTTGAATTTGTCTTTCATCTTCATTGGAGAATACTTTGACAATTGATCAAGGTTTAATCATTGGTTTAACACTTGCTCAACGGGTTGTCTTGTAAGCCGTGTGCATCCACTTTACACGATTATACTAATGGCGGAAACATTAGCGATTTAAACGTGCAAACAATAGTACTTAAGGTTCGATAAATTTCCATGATCCCATCATGGTTATACTATCTTCATCTCCATGAACAACCTTAACACTAATAACAAGATGTCTTTTATAATCTCAACTGAACATCCCATGTTCAATTAGATTTAATTCATATCAATATGTCATCTAGAACCAAAACTCGTGTACCTTTTATAAGTATCAATGCTTCATTCCAAACGAGCAATGAGTTGTTTTAGATAACGTTTACTCCCACTAAACTCTTGTTCTTGCCTGATTCTGAAGATCCCGAAGTCATACCCATGACTCAATAGCTTCAAATCCTGGAGCGAGAACTCCCACTGAACTTTACATTTAACCGTAAATCATAAAGCTCCCACTCAATTCAATGTTCCTTAACATTTAATGAATTGAAATGGTTGGGACTTAACCATATGTGCTAATAGTCACATCCTTTTCAAATACCCTTTTGAAAAGTGGTTATTGAGTTTACTGAATTCATTCTCAATGAATTACCTTACTACTTTCAACAAAGTTACCCTTAACTTTGCAGACTGCTGGCATCCACATGTCAACATATGCTTCTCCCAATAAATCTCATTTATTAGCATGTATGTCTTATAAATTTCATGGTCTTTAGAATTTGCATTGACACATTTAGATCACCATCTAAATCCAAGAACCCTTTCTTGAGCCTTTGCAAAATCTTTTGAATAATTTTCTTCGAGTGTCCTCCCGTAGTTTCTATAAGAGTCCTTTCTTATGGTGTACAATTTCTGTGTGTGGGAACTTTCAGTTCCCCACATTTATCTTATCTTGTACTGTACGAGGACTCAATCATGGATCTTATCCATGTATAGAATTTTTCCTTACAAACTTCAAGAATTTATTCTTGAAGTATCCCCAGGGCCGGGGCCGTTGGGATATAAGGCGTAGATTTTTACCAAACCGTAGTTCTTATCCACACCTTTTGGGCTTATCCACAACTTTTGGGATGATAAGGCGTAAAATATTATCCACAGCCTAATCTACCTTTTCAAACCATAAGGTGTAGATTATCTCAATCGTAGATCTTATCCACAATTTAATCTACCTTCTAAATCTCTTACACAACCAAAACAGAATAAATCCTACTATTCACTAATAGATCATATCCATTGTGCTAATCAAAATCATATGCTATTTGTGGCTTTTCAAATTTCTCCAACTCTATCTTTGTAATAATAATCCCATTTTATCACCAAAGATAGCTACTAAGGCCACAAGCAATGACTTTGATGTTGGTTTGTGTATCCTTATGATTTATTACAGAAAATATTCAATTTAAAGCTTAGATAGTTTTGGATGGTTGATAACTTTTCTTCATAATTGAGTTTTAAACTTAATTTTGATTTTGATTTGATTTGAATTGGGTATCCTATACCTATTCGGTTTCACAATCAATTCTATTTTATGTTAAAGATTTGCAAGTGTTAAACTAAACATGAACATAATAATAAAACCGATAGTGACTTGGGTTGAAAACCAAGTCACTACATTATCCAAAATACAACAAATTGTTCAAGGATTACCCTTTCCTTGTCCAACAAGGAAATAAAACATAGGTTCTAGATTGTTCATACAACACTTGAAATACCAGCAAAATAAGAGGAAAAACAAAGCTCCTTGATCATCCCGAGTGGAGCTACTCTTAGTTCCTTTGATCCATCAAGTTTGTTTCTCCTTTCCCTTATCTTTGCTTTCATGCCCTAATTCAAGTAAGAAGAGCATTCTTATCACAACTTGTATCATAATACATAAGTTGAGATTAACATAAAATTGGGATAGTTATCGTACCAACTGGAAGAATTTTCCCAGCTTTGAGATCACTGAGATACTTGGAATAGTTCCTCTTCCAATGTCCCTTGCCATTGCAATAAAAGCATTTGGCCCCTTGATGAGGGCTCTTCTTGGAATTGGAGGTGCTTGCCTCAGAAGACACTTTCTTTGAACCTTTGGAAGGTTGCTTCCCCTTTGCTTTACCCTTCCTTTTGAACTTTCCTTTGCTCTTAACATTAATGTTGAGCACATCCTTAGGGGCACTAACATTTAGGCCCATATCCCTTTCAGCTTGCATGATCATATTGTGCAATTCATCGAGAGAGATGTCTTGTTTCCTCATGTTGAAATTCACCCGGAATTGCACATAAGTTTTCACCTTAGACAAGGAGTGGAGGATTCTGTCAATCACAAGTTCCTTAGGAATGTCCACTTGATTCATCCTTAAGGTTTCCACATGCTCAATTAACTTGAGCACATGTGGGCTAGCCTTTTGCCCCTCCTTAAGGTTGAGATCAAAGAAGGCCGATGCCGCCTCATATTGGACAATTCTCGAAGCCTTTGAGAACATAGTCACAAGCCTGGAGTAGATCTCATAGGCCGTGCCAATCTTTATGGCACTCCTTTGGAGTTCCGGCTCCATCGAGAAGATCAAAACATTTTTGATTGCCGCAGACTCCTTCTGATAAGTATCATAGGGTCGTCTTGCTGCGGCGGTGGCATTCTCTGCAGGTTCAGGGGGTGATTCTTCAATGAGGAATTCGGTCTTACCGTCTCCCTCTGCTGCTAACAATAGTTGGGCATCCCAGTCGGCAAAGTTCGCCCCATTCTTTTCTAGCTTACAACGATCCATGAAGGAACGTAACCATGAAGTGTTTGTAGTAGTGGAAGTAGTCATGATTGATATTGATACAAAGACTACAAAAATTTCAAACATATAAAGAAATTAAATGCTAATCGTTTTAATTTTCATTTTAACTTGTAAACATATTTACTAAGTTGATGCATCTATAAAATGACCTGTATCCAATTTTATAAATGATTCCAAGACCCAAACCCATACTATCGAAATCGTGAACCACTGGAACTCCGACCCAATGATATGGTTTGGTGGGTTAAAACCGGTTCTACCTTAGAACTCTTGGTTGATGACAAATCATAATTTATACATCTTAGCCCGGAACACATTGACCAGTGGTCCTCTACACTTCCGTTGAGTACAAACCAAATTTCAAATGCATCGGGATGCGATCCGCCCACTGGACTGAATCCACCCCATCGCCCACTTATCCTACGTAATGGGGTTCGTACTGCCCACTGGACTAGTACCACCCCACGAAATAGAAGCTCATGGGTTCTACTATTTGGTAAGGCTAATCCTCAATTGTTTTGTTTAATATAGAGGTCTTGTCAATTTATTATCTATCTCCTTTAAGCGAATTAAATTGGTGAACTCGATAATTATAATTGACACGGTCGTTATTAACGATCTAAACTAGTATGCATGTTTATGGCGATTTGGCTATGCATGCAAACATATTAAAATGCAAAAGTAAAAGCAATAAAGCGATGAAATCCTAGTATGGCCTTCCTAGTAATAGTAAAAACTAATTAACTATTACAAATTCGGAAACCAACTCCATGGTCCCTTGAACTTTATTGGTACGCCATCCAAGAAAACACCGTCTTGTCGGAACTCCTTTCCGTATAGCACCGTCTTTTGGATCTCCGGAATTACAATAAAATAATACAACTATTCTATTGTAAAACTGAAAAATTAAAATTACAAACCCGTGATACGAGATCACATAAATTACAACCGAATCAATATCCCCTTTCATTACGGGTAATATTGATTAAAACTAAGGCCATACTAAGAAAAATTACATAATTCCAAATTATATAAATAACATTCAAAATATGACATTCATATTAAATAAATTGCAATAAATAAAATATGTATGCACATGCTCAATTTTTAATGCCAAATCGCCTTATGGGAGCAAATATCTCATATTTGTTTACGGTTTTTACGGATATGCGCGATTTTAACTATTAAAATCATCAAAATTACATAAATCTAATTTACGTCCAAATCAATCATCCTAACTTACTTTAGGAATCAATGTTTAGTCTCTACTAATATTTGATCATGATCTAACTTGATTTTGCATTATTGTTCATAAATTACTTGTATTTTCGGGAAAAAATAAACAAAATATGGCCAAATGAGTCAATAAAATTCAAAATTTAAAATTCAAAAATTTTAAACTTTCTGGAAATTTTTCTAAAAATTCAGAAATTATTAAAATGGTCTTTTGCAATTATATATGGTTTATTTCTTAAATAAATCATATAAAAGCCGTTTTTATGGTTTAAAATCCGATTTAAATTATAAAAACTTGCAATAATTTGCCATAAATTTTTAGTCATCCTAAAATATATATATGAATCTGAAAATAACAAAAAATTACAGACCATACTCGAAATTTTATTTTCGACTCATAAATTACGATTATTAACTATTTAACTCATAAAAATTAATAATCATAAAAACAGAAACTTTTTGATATTTATCTTTTTAGATCTGATGTTCCTATTATATAAGACATCCATGGGTAAAATTTTATGCCATAATATTAAGATTAACTATTTTTAACACAATAAGTCACTATTTATCCGATTTTAACTATTAAAATCATAAATCATGCATCACTTGAGAATAAATTCCCAAAATTTACATAAATTCTTTAAATATTTCATGTGACATTGTGTAAAATTTTTATGGCAAAATTCCAAATATAACTATTAAAGTCGAATTTGAGTCACTATTAATCCGATTTTTACTTTAAAAATCATTAATCATGCAATACAAGTCCAATAAATCCGAAAATTTATACAGGTATTTCATATATTGCATGTGACTTCTCATAAAATTTTTAAGGTTAAATTCGAAATATAACCATATATACCCATTTTTACTCATATTATGACTATTTATCTCATAAAATTCATAATCCATGCATATTAACTCCATTTCTTACGAAAAATCATATAAAATATATTAAATATGCATGTGAGAACATATAAAAAAATCTCGGCCAGAAACTATTTTTAGCTATTTTTCCCATTAATTGTTGTTCAAAACCGATTTAAACTACAAAAAATACAAATAAATATAAAAATGAACAATAAAAATCCATAAAATTATTTTTATGTCCTAAAACCATTTTAGAATCAGAAACTTTAACATGCAAAATTATTTTGTGATTTATCATAATAAATACAAAATATTTCGAAATTTTCGAAATATGTATGTTAATCCGTTTTAACATAAAACATGAATCCGATCATGCATGCAACAACCGTAATGCTCTGATACCAATTGTTGGAAACTAAGTTCCTTATTTTATACTCAAATCTAATGTGAGTTTTGTTTCTTTAAGTTTAGGTCATAAAACTAAAATAGATCTTATGCATGCATGATGATATCATAAGATGTAATGGTCCTTACATTGGTTTTAGAAGGTTTATACTCAATAATCACCTATTATTTGAGTCTTCAAGCCACCGTAATTACCCTTAAACGATCTAACAAAAATCGTCTCCTAAAGGTGCGTATCAAGGACCCGATCTCAAACTATTACTAATTTTGTTACTAGAAAATTAGTATTAGTATACCAGAAATTTTAATAATATTACCCTTAATATTATTAGTAATGGAAATAATTGTTTCTTAGTAAAAACTATTTTGCTTAGAAACTTAGAGAGAATAAGGTTTGTAGTGTGTGTGTTAGCACCAAAAGACTTAGCCAAAAACTAGTAATCTTTTGTGAAGTGTGTTGTAATGTATTTAAAGAGCAAAGGTGAGCTACCTTGCTCACTCTTGGCTGGCAATCAAGAGCCAAAATTGGCCTATGCATGCCTCTTATGCTCTTACACAAAGTGAGCAATATTCCTTACAATATTCTCTTCACTTCATACACTCAACCTCTTGTATACTAGCACACACTATCATCACCCACATGACCATCATTTACACGGTTCAAATGGGTCTAATTATAGACCCATTTTATCTTTGTCAATTGTGTTAATTTGTAACATGTCACATATGTTCCATAACACATGACCCAATTTGTTAATTGTGCAATTTTAACTATTAAAATTCATAATTTACAAACTTATTACATTTAAATAATTACACTAATAATTTCGAAATTATTATTGTATAAAAATGTAATGTCATAATTTAATTACAACTCTTTGTAATTTTATGATCAACCGTGTTCATTCTCAATTTAATCGTTTCCCAAACGAATAAATAAAAACCGAGTAATAAAACTATTTTATTACTTTGACTATTATTATTATAATCCTATTATAAAAATATTCGTCATATAAAATTATTTCCAAAATTTCCAGTTATTAATTAATTTGTATCCAATACAATATTAATTAATTATTCCATTAAGACGGAATTCCCTAAAGATATGACCTTAAGGGATCAACTGATCACCACCATCATATGACGATAATGTCAAACTCTAGACAGCCAATCATTATCGATAAATGTTGATCAGTCGACTTTAAAAGAGTAACACTCCCAGTTGTGTTTCATTCAAATGAGTTTTAATTACGTCAACACACTATTGTCGAGGACACTTCCTCCAACAAGGGAGGCAGGCGAGATGTGGGAGGGTGAGTAGGGTTTGTAGGTAGTGTTGATGGAGGCAGGTTACATGTGTCGATGGAGGCAGATAGAAGGTGTGGTGATTAGGGTTTTTAGGTCGTAGTATGTCGATATTATCGTTTTATGTTTATGGGTCATAGCTCTCACAAACGGTTTTCTCATAACCACCATGGATCATAGGCCCAAGTCCATCACGCATATCGGAATATATTATCTATATTCCGTTCCCGACTCGTAACTTAAAATAACGACACATATAACTAATATATTAATTAAATTATATAATTACTATTAGTAAATATCAATTAAATTAATTATAAGAATATATTTAATTATAATATATTATTAAAATAAAGAAATACGAATGAAATGTCATTTTATGAATTAATCGTAAAATATAAAACGATTACGAAATGCGAACTAATCGTAGAAATACGGTTTATAAAATGATAACAATTTACGTAAAATACTTTATAAACATTCTCTTTGAAATACTTGTATAAAACAGGGTTGATAACTGTTGACTGAGGCTAAAATACGGAGTATTACAGTCGTACCTCCTTAAAATGAACTTCGTCCCGTAGTTCGTCATCCCGCAACAATAAGGAAATACATAACAAGCATGAAACAATCACAAGTAGCACTTATACGAGTACCCAAAAAGCGAAATGTTACATTCTATCCCCCTTAAGAAACTTTGTTCCCAAAGTTTAACATACAACAGTAAAACATGACACTTAAAGAACCACAATATAGCATATAACAGAAGTAATCCGGATTTCTAAGTATAGTCAAACAATCGCGACATACAAATTTGCCATGTTATCACAACTAGCCATATCAAGATTTTGCAACCCTATCCTCCTTAAGACATGGTTACGTCCCCGTAACCCCATTACAAGGTTCCACATCCAAAGCTTAATAAGATCACCGAACAAAAGTCACAATTCATCTAATAAGTTAATTATCTCTATACTAGGCAACCAGCATCCGACTTTTTAAAGCAACAAACATACTTGTCAATTTCACGCTACGCAGTCAAACAAAATCAAGTTAACTAACGCTTATATAACCTTTGGAAATTTTAACACAACATAACATATTTACACTAATGTAGACAAGCAGCTAACTCATAGTTCATACTCATTTTATAGAAACAAAATCATGTTTATGCAGACAAGTTTTAGAAGGACATTAGGCAATTATTTAATTAGTGTAATTAAACACGGAGCAATAAAATATTTCATGAGATATACGACAATCATAGACTAGCAAGTCAGCTTAGCATTTTCTAAGTACACATAAGTTAAAATCACATAGGTACATTTCTCATCTATTCACATTACATCATTTATCATGAAACCGGTAATAAATATAACTTGTAAAATAAGAGGTTTGTTATCATATAATAAGGTTCATGTTCATATGGTATGCCTACGGTTCATGCCACTAATGCCATATCAGGATATCACATGGCTGCATCACATAATTCATATTTGATTAGACTTTTATATCGAAAACTTACATAACTTACAATTTAACAATCAACATCATGTTGGAACTTCCAAAAGTCATAATTAACTAACCGCTTAGCTATTTTGCGAGCTATTATAGTTTTAAAAAAAATATATAAGAAATTAACTAATCATAGGAAAACAAATCAAATGCAAAACTTAAGAGATTTATTTATAAAAAAAATTTTACAACTCAGTTGGTCTGAACAAAACTTTACAACACTTAGAAAGAAATTTGGGCAACTTGCAAAAATCACTATTAAATAACGTCTCGTTAAGATTTTACGTGGCTTATCATTTTGAAAACGTGAATGAATATTCTAAACAGTGGAGTTTAAATTATGCATACAAATAAATAAATACGTTATAAAATGGTTTCCTTTGCAAAAACATGGGTCAAAACCGAACTGTGCTATAACAATCTGACCACTATCGACTAAAATATTTATTTCTCGCAAAATATAACTCGCATACACATAAAACCAAAAGCATTGGGAAGCTAAATCAAAAGGTTATCACACATAAAATTTTCACATTCATATAGAAAATACATTTTAAATGACAGCCCGTACAAGCAAGGTAACATTCTGAAAATTTATCAAACTTTTGTTCCTTAGAAATCACTTCACATTATCACATTTAAACACAATCATTCTTTTCGGGAACATGCTGACATATCATTGAAGCATAGAAATCACGTTGCACCATATTAACATTTATTCATCATTTCAAACCAAAATTGCCATCCACAAAACGGTAAAGATCGTGAAATTGAAAAGTAGTGCCCACGAACTAATTCAATAGTTATACGGGTATGAACAATGCATTATTTCCTACCATCGTAACAATCACAACAGAAAAGTACTTAAATATATATATCCTATAAATCACCAAGGTGCCACTTATTGAATACCGACTCTATAACTAAACTAATTGTGGGTAAAAAGAAATCCCCATGTAAACTTTAAGTACATACAACTTATGCAACCCATAACTATATAACATTGATGGCTTGGGGCAACACATTCCGCATATTACTAGACACGGATTACTATAACATATAAGTCTAATCATTCTTATTCAAACACCAAACAATATATTACATAGTTGCGATAGTCATTTAATAACCAGATATCTATAGACATTTCGAACACCAAAATCATATGATCGTATCACTCCAAATTATTGTTCAATAAATATACAACCATTCTTTGAAAATTCCACATTCAATCATTCAGATCAATCAGCATTTCAGTATCAATCACATTCTTCCAATACACACATTAACCATAACTCACATCATTACTTACCTCATTCCGCTCCTGCAAAACTGTTAGTACGATAAAGGCAAGGTCTGATCTTTTATTTTGTTACTACCCACTCTCTGCATCACTCACGGGTTACCAGGTTAGACTGAAAGGGCCAGTGGCTTGATTTGAGGGGGCCCCTAACTCATCCCCAATCATGGGGCTCCTAACAGTTACTAACCTGGGGTTCATTTTATTAGACTCTTCCTACGTTCATTATTATTCATTTGGTTTAGGCCTGAGGATCGTTCGCTCTGATACCACTTTGTAACACCCCCATTTATTTAAGAGCCTTTAGCAAGACATTCTCAAATAAATAGAGCTGTTACCATCTCGGAATGTCCGAGGTAGTGAATAACAAAGTAAAACAACCAAAGTACTTTATATAAAACTGATAAAATTTAAACTTCTGGTTATTACAGTTACTACATAACAGAAAAGAAAAATACAACTGATGACTTCTCTAGATGTGATATATTTCTAAGTCGGTCCAAAGTATGCATCTCACATTCCTGCCCCAGCTCCTAGCTCATTTGTCTCTGACCTATAGAATCTACTCCCCATTCCGGATCATCGTAGGTGTACACGAATACATTGTCAACCACGCGGTTGAGTAGGGTTGTAACATCCCGCATTTTCGTAAACTATATTTTGAAGGTTTAAATTGTTTTAAGTAATAAAATAATACTTTAACATTTATTCATAAGTTATTTTTAAATAAATCGTTAAGATCCGTCTTAAGAACCTTAAGTCCTTAAGACGAATATAACTTAGCAAGTTAGTCCGTATCATAAAAACCTGTTCACATTTCAAAAGCCCGTTTCCATTTAAACGGAAAAGGACACTTAAAACCCTAAACCTCATATGTTATGTCGACATAATTAAGTTCACAAAAATAAGAACTCAGCTTCTTCATTTCTCATTTTCCACTTAAACCTCCAATCTTTTAATCCAATTTCAGTCATCATCCGATTTCCGAATCAAGGTAATTTATACATTTCTGAAATCCTCATGAAATTTGCTAGACATCTATTACTTCCAATTTCTTTTTCCTTCAACTTGAAAAATGGCCTGTTTTGGTAGAAATCCGTTTTTAGTCCCTTAAATCCGTTTTTCTTATTGTAGGTGAAGGCTTAGAAGAACCTAACGTGGATAGCTACATTATTGAGGAGGAGCTTTGCTCAAAATCGCTTAAGAGGTGACAATTAAGAGAAACTCGCCCTTATTTGTGATATTAGCACTTTTCTTGTTTAAGATGGTTATAGTTTCTGATTTCTCATGTTATGAATGTTGTTGGGACTTAGTAACATGCTAGGATTACATAAGGAAGACTTTCACGTGCTTGAATTATGTTATAATTGCTTAGATGATGAAATTTCAGATTTTATGTGCTTAAGACGAATACAAAGGATGATTTTGTTGAGGCTTATTTGTGAGATTAAATACTTGTTTTTGATGTATTTGGGACTTGTATATGCTGGGTAATCCTTGGATGTTACGATTTTAGAAGTTTAGCATCGATTTGGTGTTGTTTCGAAACTACTGTGAAATACGATTTTCGTGCTCAGGAGTTCTGAGCCGGTCGACTGACCGGCCGCCGGTCGACCGGCTGGGAACACGTGCGTACTTTGTAAGTTGGGTGCCCAGCCGGTAGGCCGGCTGCCTGCTGACCGGCTGGGAGCCTCTTTGTAGAAAATGTGTAAAGTTAAGAATGTGGGATTTGGTTCCCCAGCCGGTAGGCCGGCTGCCTGCCGACCGGCTTGGAGCCCCTTTTTGCCTATTTCGTGTTTTAAAGAAAGAAGAAGGTAAGGATGGGTGTCTAGCCAATAGGCCGGCTGCCTGCCGACCGGCTGGGGACCCCTGATACTTATTTTTGTGTTAAAAATCCGTAGGTATTGCGTAACTTTTAAACGGTTGATCGGTTTTGATTGAAACTCGTTCCGTGTACCTCGTATGTGTGTTTGAGGTCCCCGGAGGATGAGCGACACTATATTGGGTTCGGGAATGGAGAGAGGATAGAGACCCCCCGGTCGGGTAACCGAAAGGGAAACCGGCTCTCCCTCTACTTAGTTCCCGGGATCAATTAAGTGTTGATTAGAAGTATAAGAAAGTAGAACTGTAGATTAGTTTCTATATTTGGATGATATTGTATTTATGCATATTAAGGTATGTCTTAAGCTGGCATCTGAGCTTAATACGTGAGCTTGTTGTCATATATGGGGATATGCCTTAAGTTGGCCTCTGAGCCCTATATGTGTATGGTTGTCGTGTCTGGGATATGCCTTAAGCTGGCCTCTGAGCCCAGACATGTTTCTTTGTGATCGCATTGGAACATGCCTTAAGTTGGCCTCTGAGTCTGACGAGTAGAACAGTTGCACAACGGGGTAGCTAAGGTACTGACACCTTTCCCGGAGTGCAGATGTTGATGCTAGGACATGTCTTAAGCTGACCTCTGATTCTAGTGTCTTGTGATGCAGTGAAGAGACGTGCCTTAAGTTAGCCTCTGAGTCCTTTACTTTTGGATGCTAGTCCATGCGTTGTGATGTCGCCTCTGAGTCTAGTGTCTTGTTGATTGGCAGGTCTATACCTTAAGTTGGTCTCTGAATCCTTGCTTGTGATTTTGGTATTTAGGTTATGTCTTAAGTTGACCGCTGAACCTTTATACTTGCTGATGATTGGTATTTAGGTTAGGTCTTAAGTTGACCGCTGAACCTTATACTTGCTGAGTTTTATCTGCTTGCCTAGAGTTGGTACAGTGTCAGATATAGATGTTGATATTGATGAGTATGATAATTTGACTTTGATATTGTTCATCCAAGGCATTGGGTGACTCTTTAGTCAGTTTCGTAAATGGTTTGGACTGAAAGGCCCCCCGGTCGGGCAACCGGAAGGGAAACCGGCTCTCCTTCCAAATAGTTTCCGAAGTTGGTTGAGAGCCTTGCATTAGTAATCGCATGATGATATGAGTTTCAGTTATTGAGATATTGAATGCTTCACATGTTTATATATGTTGGAGTATTCTGTTTGTATTGTTATGTTACGTGTCGTTACAAAAGGTGGCTAGGAGAACTCTAGTCACTCCCCACTGATTGTGGGGTACATGTTTACATGTATGTAGGTACATGCAGGTTGGCAGGGGTTGCTGAGAGCTAGCGAGTGATGATCCGCTTGTCATCTTATGACTTACACTTTACGATAGCTAGACTCTAGTTTTGATACAGTTTTTGCTTTTGAGTGCCTGTAGGGATGTTCCATCCCAGGCTGTTGTATACATTTTGCTTTAGTACTTAGAACTGTTATACTTATCTATTTCTGTTTATATCAGTTTCAGTTTTCATTTTTAATTCACCTCGCATGTTTATGTTAAAAAGTTTTAATTCCGCTGCATTTTTAGTACTTTGTATGTTTTATATTTCCGCATTCGCGAGGGGTTTTACAAGGGTAGCACAATAATTATAATGCAACAATTATGATATGCAGATGCAATGATATGCTCGAGCTCAATCTCAATCAAAAACCCGAAACACCAATCATAACCCGAAACACCAAGCCATACCGAACCTCCCGGCAGACTATTTTTAGGTTCTTATACCTATTTAGTCATACTAATGTTAATTATCTTATAACTAGTAGATCTTAAGCATGCTTAACAAAATATATGTCGAGATATATGAAGAAAGACAAGCTCCCTTACATTGACAATCTCGGCTATTTTAGGGCACAAGTGAAGTCACCTTCTTCACTTGTTCTTGAGCTTATCCCACGGATGATCCTCCTTGAACCTTCAAAGAGATGATGGCCTCCAAAAGATGAACACCAAGACACACTTGCTCTCAATTATTTGTATGTTATTGTGCTAGAATTAACACACAAAATTACTAGATAATGCAAGGAGGTACACGGTTTTAGGGTTAGAAAATAAGAGCTTATTTTCTATCTTTTTGTTCTCTCTCTAAGACAAAACCCTAACTTGAATTGTGAATGAGTTGTGTAAACAAAATGAGGGAACAAAACCTCTTTTGTTCTCTCCTTGGGTTCGGCCGAAATGGCATGGGTAGAGTGCCCAATCAATTGGCTCTCTATCCTCTCAAATGTCCCAAGCATGCTCTCATAACTTAAATGCCTTGTCCTACTAATGTTCCTATTACATCTAATGTAATATTGTAAATGTGTGTGTGTGTGTGTGTGTGTGTGACATATCACACGGTCCACACAACCAAAACGGATCCAATCCGTAACATTAGTTAGGATAACATTATTTGCGTAGTTTAACATTTTAAACTCTTTATCGTAAATTAGTAATTAAATAATTACATATAATTATTTAAACACATTTCATAACTACAACAATTGTAGTTTAATCAACTCATTCATTTGTTATTATGTTTCATAAACATATAAATAATAGTGATGACATTTCGATCACTAAAACAATTTATAATCTTATTATAAATTATCTCCTTATTTTATTCATAATCTAGAAATGAATCAACTCGTATCGATATACAATTGTTACATTTAATATTGAGGTAGTTGTCCTAAAGGTGTGACCTAAAGGGATCAACTGGTCACCACCGTCAATACGACAGTAATGTCAAACTCTAGCAAGCCAATCATTACCGATTAATGTTGACCAGTTGACTTATGATAAAGAATCATCCCATGAATATTCTTTTATAGAGATTTGTCAATTTAATATATTTAATTGACGTATCACATTATTGTCGAGGACACTTACTCCAACAACTATAATCGGTCGTCACCGAACACCAGCTCAATAGCTGATAAGACACCAGGCCTGGTCTGCAGAACCACCCTGGGCTTTATATCAGAACAATATTTGACCATAACTTCCTCAGTAACCAATGCATATGCCATGCTCATGATGCCACAATAAAATTAATCAATCATGCTATTAATTACTATAATGCTCATGCCAATAATAATAATCATTACTCAATCCAACGAATATTATTCTCATATCAAGCATGCTCAGCACCCATAACACACAATCCAAAATCCACTCATAACACATCATAGAGTATAGTGTCAGTGTATCCTACCTGGATAGCAATATAGTCCAAAAGCAAGCCAGCGAGTAAATAGAATAATGCCACTTCAAAATCGTCACCTAACAATTTAATATACGTAATCACTAACTACTATAACTACGTAAACAAAATAGAATATATCAATTATTCACATTAGCGATTTAAATAATATATTACGCATAACGACACCGTTTAAAACATGACTACTTCAATTAACTTAACCACTTGTCCTTATTACTTTTTAATCAACTTCAATTAAATAACGAACCTTGAAAACATAAACGAATTATTGATAACCGTCACATTCTTGTACACCATTACTTTACAACTTTAATAATTATATAACATGAACGACATATACTAATAATAATAAATGTTACTAACAATATTAATAATATTAATATTAACACATAATAATATTAACACATATAAATAATTGTAATAATATAATGATGATAATAATAATAATAATAATAATAATAATAATAATAATAATAATAATAACAATAATACTCATAACACAAACAGCCCCTACAGCCTGGGTTCGAATCCCACGACCAACCAAACACAATCAACAGAAAACACAAGCATCATTAGCAACGCGCACCCCAACTTCCCGTAACCATTACCACCCGCTTGGCCGCCAACGACCACCACCACAAATCCTAAACTCAACTACGTACTCCCTACTACCACTACCACACATTGGACGCCCCTCGGAGCCACCACCACAACCACCACGACAACCCCAAACAGCCTGCACACACACACACTACTTTGTTTTCCAGCAACTCATATGTACACCCCCTCATTCTCTCTTTGATTTCTCTCTCCACCATGCCCCACACCACCTCTGGCCACCACCGTTGTCACCACTAACTTACGGTGGTTCCAGGGTGGGTACCTTTCACTCTAGTGTCCCTTCTAACTGCCACAAAAACCACCACTAAAACCCTGTCCCATTCGGTTTCCTACAGACACCCTACAATAATCTGTGTTTCCTTCCCTGTAAACACCTCTCCCGCCACCAACACCATCACCCTATCCACCATCTAACACCACCCTCGACTTCCTTCACCTCCCAGGACTCTCCTGGTGGTAACCACCAGGCTTCGACACCTCCAAAACACCAAAATAACCGCTTAAAAAACTGGCACATAACTCTCGCGTTTTGTACCCCTGTTCTTGTACCGCTATAACGTACTCCACTTTCTGCATCAACTACGGTCTCCCAACCACCACAAACCACCCTCCAACCACCAACATAAATTACCCTTACATACTACTATCTCAATTAAACCATCATGTACCCAAACAATCAAAACCGTACTGAATTATTATAAAAAGAATGAAAACAGCGTGTTGCTAAACAGTCACGTATAGACCATTGTTGTCGCAATTACGGTGATTCTATGGTGGTTTAAAGACGAGCAACATGTTATACATACTATAAGGATTACCTACAACTATATTACCCAGGTTCGAAGGTACGAAAAAGCATGATAAACTACTTACGAATTCATTGTTGCGCAAAGAAAGAGAACAATGGTGATTGGGTTGTTATCGTTTCTCCTTCGTTCTTCTCTAACCCACGACAGTCATGCTAGGGTTTTCTGATGTAAACGGGGTAGGGAGGCAGGCGAGATGTGGGAGGGTGAGTAGGATTTGTAGGTAGTGTTGATGGAGGCAGGTTACATGTGTCGATGGAGGCAGATAGAAGGTGTGGTGATTAGGGTTTTTAGGTCGTAGTATGTCGATATTATCGTTTTATGTTTATGGGTCAGAGCTCTCACAAACGGTTTTCTCATAACCACCGTGGATCATAGGCCCAAGTCCATCACGCATATCGGAATATATTATCTATATTCCGTTCCCGACTCGTAACTTAAAATAACGACACATATAACTAATATATTAATTAAATTATATAATTAGTATTAGTAAATATCAATTAAATTAATTATAAGAATATATTTAATTATAATATATTATTAAAATTAAGAAATACGAATGAAATGCCATTTTATGAATTAATCGTCAAATATAAAACGATTACGAAATACGAACTAATCGTAGAAATACGGTTTATAAAATGATAACAATTTACGTAAAATACTTTATAAACATTATCTTTGAAATACTTGCATAAAACAGGGTTTGATAACTGTTGACTGAGGCTAAAATACGGAGTATTACAGTGACCGCTTACAGAGTTCTTGCAATTTTATATTCTGGTCGTGGCAAGAGCTACTATACGTTCGGAAGGTATATACGGTAGATAATTCCGATCAAACATAGTACTCTCCATATTGAGGAAACAACTCTAGATAAAATCAAATGCAAGTACCACCTACAAGACACCTTGCATTGAGTGGGAGATTGTAATAGGACAAGAGATTTGATGACGCACACTTGTCTCGGACAAGTGGAGATTGTTGGAGTAACTGTACTCAACAATAGTGCGATAACATATTTAAATCTCAAGATAAGAATACGCAAGGGATGATTCATTTATATAGTTAACTGATCAACATTAATCAGTAACAATTGGTTGGCTAGAGTTTGACGTTATAGTCGTTTGACGGTGGTGTTCAGTTGAACCCTGAAGGTCACACCTAAAAGACGATTCCCAAACTGTTAAGTTAATTAATTGCATGTAGATACAGATTAATTAATTCTTTAAATTGAGCAAAATGAGAATGTAATATCTTGCTGTAATATGATTAAATAAGGTTCAATTTAGTAATTAAATTAAAACGTTATATTACTAAAGTTCATCGATGTTTACGAAACATGCGAGATAAGAATGATAAGTTAGTTATAATTACAAAACGTTGTGAATTGTAGTAACTAAATTTAAAACGATTTATTTTACATACATGTAATTAAGAATTATTAGTAAATTTGTTAATTGTAATTTATTTGATACGTAATGATATTTAATTGTTAATTATACATTGAAATTACTGGTGACATGCATGTTATGTGTCACATGTCACACCCATTATAATTGACAAATTACCAAAAATTAAATGAAAGTTTATATTATGCTTAAGTGGCCGGTTTTTGAGAGCTTTGTGTGGGAAATAAGAATTGTTCTTATTTATGCATAAATCCTAATCATTTGCTTAGACAACCCATGCAACTACGTAATGCATTGTGAAGACAAAAAAAACAAAAAGTAAAATTGACCCATGCATGCCTATGGCTCCAACCGGCCACTCCTCCTAATAAGACCAATTGTTGTTCTTATTTTTGGCACATATGTATTATTACATTCTCCCAACTTTTTCATAAGATAGCTTTATGGTTTTGTTCAAATGTAATATATTCACAATATCTAGTAATAAAATTTGATATTAGATACTAGTAATATATACCTAGTTAATTAGTATTTTTAATAGTAATTTGGTTAAGTCTTGGGTGCAATAAAGATGATGTTTTCTACCATGAAAACTAGGTTTTGGATGATCATCATATATTGTAGCTCAAGAACAAGTAAAGGTAGGGGACCTTACTTGTGCGCTATTTTCGTGTCATTCATATTGTAAGGAAATCGTTTTCTCCCTTGTTTTAGTTATGCATACATTAGATTCTTATGACTAAATTAAAAGTTGGGTTATTCTACCTGGTAACCCTGTGTTTTTTCAAATTGTACACGGTAACCCTACTTTTCAGAGATCACACATGGTAACCCTCAACTTTATTAATATGTATTGCCGTGACCCTTAATTATTTTTCCGTCAATTTTGTCCGTTTAAGTATGTGACGTGACAAATTGAATTTTAAGATTTTCTACAAGGTAACCCTATATTTTTCAATTTTTACAACATAACCTTACTTTTTCTACAAATCACATGTGTATAAAAACATAATCCCTTAATTAATCTTATTTTCACAATTTTGCTTGATTACACCTAAATTGTCAAATCAACTCTCATTACCTTCCAATAGACCGAATTTTGAATAAAAAACTTCAATAAAAACCTTGTTCGATATCAAAAAATTCCCAATAAAATATTCTAAATACTATAGTAAAAGTACTATATATCGAGCATTATAATAATCAATCCCAATTTAATTCATAACATTAATCTAAATAAAAAAAATTGTTTTAAAACCTCAACAAATATCCCAAAACTAAAAATGTTGTAAATGCAATAATGACTTTAATTGTTCGACATATTTACGCACTAAAGTTGGGTACAATTGGGGAATAGAGACTTATTTGTAAACATTAAGCTTAATAGTTGATTTCTTTATTAATTATTGAGCCCGGTTTTTGGAGATTTATCGTTATGATAGTTTGAAGAGATGATGATATTGAGACTTAACATTCTTTTTGAGTAATCGAGTGAAAAACGTGTTAATAATAATAAATTGAGGAAATAAGAGAGTATTTTTAAGATTAATTATTTCTTTTGTAAAAAACAAATAGAGTTATTTTGTAGGATAAAAAAATAGAGGGTTATCTTGTAGAAAATCTCAAAATTCAATTGGCCACGTCACTTACTTAACGGACAAATTTGACGGAAAAAAATTTAAGGGTCACGGCAATACATATTAACAAAGTTGAGGGTTATCACGTGTGTTCACTAAAAAGTAGGGTTACCACGTAGAATTCAAAAAAATAAAGGGTTACCACGTCGAATAACCCTTAAAAGTTTAATTAGTTCCTTATTATAAATGTTTAATAAGTTGGTATATGAACCCTTTCCTGACTTATCCTATAGGATTCAACACTTGAGTCAATTTCTAAGTCAGCTAAGATTGCCTCATTACCAAGCAGCACAACATCTCATTAAGTATCTAAAGGCATTGTGTAACAACCCGACCCGCCAACGTCGTAACACAACCCCAATAAGATGGGTGCACACTTTTGGGCCCATTATTTGTCCTCACTTAAGCCCAAAAGCACAAGGCCTTGTTACTAAGTGCTGGGTGGGAGCTATTATAAATATATCACAAGCCTCACATTCTACCAATGTGGGACAACTTTCCTCTCATACTCTTGGGGTGTTACAAACTCCCCCACTTAAAGAACACAACGTCCTCGTTGTGCCTCAAACTTGACCACAACCAGGGCCAGAATCCTCCCCCGCTAGGTGTGTGACCCGGGTACTCCCGACCACAGGCTCACCACACGGTCGCAGGGTCGCTCTGATACCATTTGTAACAACCCGACCCACCACGGTCGTAACACACCCCCAATAAGATGGGAGGTAAGCCTTTGGGCCCATTATTTGTCCTCACTTAAGCCCAAAAGCACAAGGCCTTGTTACTAAGTTGTGGGTGGAAGTTATTATAAACATATCACAAGCCTCATATTCTACCGATGTGGGACAACTTTCCTCTCACACTCTTGGGGTGTTACAAACTCCCCCACTTAAAGAACACAACGTCCTCGTTGTCGCTCAAACTTGACCACAACCAGGGCCAGAATCCTCCCCCGCTAGGTGTGTTACCCGGGTACTCCCGACCACAGGCTCACCACACGGTCGCAGGGTCGCTCTGATACCATTTGTAACAACCCGACCCGCCAACGTCGTAACACAACCCCAATAAGATGGGTGCACACTTTTGGGCCCATTATTTGTCCTCACTTAAGCCCAAAAGCACAAGGCCTTGTTACTAAGTGGTGGGTGGGAGCTATTATAAATATATCACAAGCCTCACATTCTACCAATGTGGGACAACTTTCCTCTCATACTCTTGGGGTGTTACACATTGTGAACACAAGTCTCTTTATCTTGCACAATTTAGATTATCTATCACAGCTTACACAAATGCAGATTGAGAATCATGTGCTTCTACTTGTTGTTCTTTCAGTGGTTATTGTGTTTTCCTTGGTCATTCCTTAACCTCTTGGAAGACAAAGAAGCGATTAACATTGAGTAAAAGCATTGTTAAAGCTGAGTACAGATCTATGACTTATGCAACTAGTGAATTAGTTTGGAGGGCATGTGTTTGAAAAGATATGCAAATACAGTTCAATAGTCAATAACACCTTTCTGTGATCACAAGGTTGCCCAACATATCGCATTGAATCTTGTCTTCCATGAGAGGACTAAGCATGTCAATATAGATTGTCATTTTGTTAGGGACAAGCAACAAGAAGGTTTTTCAAAGACTCAACATGTTAGTAGTAAATCACAACCAGAAGATATCATGCATGACAAATGCTTTATGAGCTCAAGATCATCTAGCAATGTCCATCAAGCTTGGTCTCTGTTTTTCTTCTCCTAGTCCTGCTTGAGAGAGGGATATGTGGAAGGTAGTTTAGTAATTCTATTTCCTAGTTAGTTATTATAACTAATAGATTTGTAGTTAGTTACTCCTTCTTATTATAAATAGAAGTGTAATACAATGATTGTAACTAACTCAAATAAGAATACAAAAACTTCTGTTTCGGGATCTATTCCTTTCTTCTTCCTTACTTCAATAATCATCATCTTCTTTACACATCATATCAATGGTGTAATTGAGAATTTCATAAATACAAATACAAAAGGACTTTGTTAATTTGCTTTCGTGTTTGTATCTAACATGTGCTTGCATCGTCTCCGTTTCCTACTCAGAATGGACGATTAAATATTATTTTAGTTAATAGTTTGTGTTAAATGTGATTTAGTTTTTATTTTTTAATTTTATAATGTGATTCCTCCTCTACTATTGTAACACCCCGATTTATTAAGGAGCCTTTGGCAAGACATCCTCAGTAAATTGAGTTGTTACCATCTCGGAATATTCGAGGTAGTGAATAACAAAGTAAATCAAACCAAAGTACTTTATATAAAAACTGATAAAATTTAAACATTTGTTGTTACAGAAATTACATAGAGAAATAAAAGTACAACTGACGACTACTCTATATGTGATGTAGGTCTAAGTCAGTCTCAAGTCCGCATCTCACATTCCCGTCCCAGCTCCTGACTCATCTGTCTCTTTCCTGTAGAATCTACTCCCCATTCCGGATCATGGTAGGTGTCACACGAATACACAGGGTCAAGCGCGAGGTTGAGTAGGTAAAACAGATAAAACATAAATAGCAATAAAACTGTATCCTCCTCCATCTCCATATCATTCGATCATCCACCACACCTCCACCACTCCACACCTCCATCACACCACACCACACCACACCACACTACACCACCCATGGCCATATCACAAGTCCCATATCACAAGACCCATATCACAAGACCCATTTCACAAGTCCCGATCTCCACAGTAATCAATAATAATCAATCGATCACAATATAACCACAACTAAATATGTCAATCAGATAATGAGTATCCTCATGTCAGATCACAATCACAGACATAAATATTCCCCTACCTCAATTGTGGATTGACAACCGAACAGCTGCTAGAAATGTTCCACCTTGAACAACCGAACTCAGTTCCTATAATTAGTATTGAATATCAATTTCCACCCATACAATCGCATTACTAAAATTACTTGACCATGTTCATATTCATATCAATGATTAAGAACTCCTCATTCATATCAATCACCACTAGTCAATTAAAACATACTAAATATAGACTTACTATATATAGACAATAATAACATAGTTAGTATATATCACATAACTATAACCCATGATAAAATAATAACAACACCACTAATCATAACAAAATTAATGTGAACAATGATAATGATAAAAAAAACAATATGTAATAATAATAATGTCACATGAAATAAAACAATAACATTTGATAAGATATTATTCTTGATAATACTAATAACAATATTAACAATAACATCAACCATAACAATTGCTAATAACATGAATAGTAATAATAACAATAATAAGAACTTAAATATTATTAAACATGATATACAATTATAGCATTTGCCAATAACATACTTAATAATAATAATACTAATACTAATGACATTATTATCCCACAATTATAAAATCACCATAGTAGTAATTCAATTAGTAATAATGGTAATCATAAAACAACAATAATATGAGTAATAATAATAATAATAATAATAATAATAATAATAATAATAATAATAATAATAATAATAATAATAATAATAATAATAAAACATAAAGATAATGATTACACAAAGGCAAACATCTTAGGATTCACGAATAACACGAGCAGCAACAAAACGCGGAAAACTCGAATACGAACATAGCCCCCACCGTGACCAACCACCCTCACAAACGCCGCCTCTGACACCACACGCGACCTCTGGCTCCCCCACTGACACCACCAGGCTCGCCTCTGAGCCACGGTGGTTCCAGGGAGGAAGGCGGTGGTCGTCGACAACCGCCATGGACACCCGAAACCGACAACAAACTTGACTCCCCCATAGCCACTCTGTTTTGGCGTGACAAACACCCACAATAAAACCCTCCATAAGACGTATGTGAAGGGTTTTTAGTTACTCATAAACTAAATATTTAGTCATACTAATCAAAATACTTTAATTAACATTTTAATTAACTTATTTATATGATCTTATGCATGCTAAAATGCGGAAATAAGAATGAATTAGAACCCTTACACACAGTCCAAATCAAATGCTAGGATGATCTTCCGAAATGCTCAACAAGAACACCTCCTCTAAGATGCACCAAGACAACCCTTGTATGAACCGAAATCTTCGAACAAGCTAGTATCAAGAATCGATTTTCCTTAATTATTCTGATCTCTCTAATTAGAATATTATCTCAATACTACAAATAGTATTTATGTATTATTATCTTATAATATCAATTTTGAGGTTAATATATTCTCTCTTGCTTAGTGATGTTTTCGGCTAAGAGACGAAGTGAATGGGTATGAGATATCTTATATATTATCCTAACCCTAGTCTTAAATTAACAAATTAACTTACGGAGTATAGGGAGTAGTGGTGTAGCCGGGTATGGGAGGGCTCAAAAGGGAACAACAACACTTTCCCATGTAGATAGGGTGGCTTTAGGTAGCACCCTAATTAAAGTTAAGTAAACTTTAATCATCATGTTGTGTTAATTTAATAACACTCAACATGTTCTTAACCCTTCCCAAAACCGGTGGAAACACACTTAAAATGGACTCCATTTTACAAATTTTATCAACCTTACAATTTAATGTTATTTGACATCCAATATGTCATAATATGATAAAATAACAATTGTTTTAATTTAATCATACATATTTATCAAATAAATATTATTCATAAATTAATAAATCTTATTTATCAACTTGACAAGTAATTCGAAATTACTAAGTGTAAAATGGTCACTTATAATAATCGTCAATACGATTTACAACCTTTGTATTAATTATAACCCGATTCATTCTAATAACGATATAATAAAATATCGTTCAATGTTTAACAATTGACACGTTTCAATTTTAAACATAAGTCTTACAATAAGATTTAACCTCTGATTTCCCGATATACGGGTTTAAGGAATATGATCAAATCGTATCAATATACATTTGATCATTTTATCAATTAAGGGAATTGTCCTAAAGGTGTGACCTAAAGGGATCAAATGACCACCACCGTCATACGACAGTAATGTCAAACTCTAGCTAGCCAATCATTACCGATTAATGTTGGTCAGTTGACTAATAATTCGTATCATCCCTTGCGCATTCTCGTCATGAGATTTAATTACGTGATCGCACTACTGTTGAGGACACATTTCCCAACAACCTCCCACTTGTCCTTGACAAGTGTGCGTCACCAATTCTCTTGTCCTATTACAATCTCCCACTCAATGCAAGATGTCTCTCTGAGGTCGTACTTGCATTCGATCATATCATGAGTGGTTTCCTCGATCTGGAGAATAACTGTTTGACCGGAATTATCTACCATAGATACCTTCCGAGCGTGGCCACGCATTTCCAGTTAACTTCTCCTCGAGTGGCCTTGATATTTGAACAACCCTGACAAGGGGTGGACAATTTCTATTGCACTATTTCCTTTGACTAGTCAGAGTCAGTCACAGCCTGAAGCAATCCCATTTGACTCCAGTTACGAAAAGTCCTAGAGAATGGATCAAGGTTATGCCTAAACTGTACCATCTTGGAAGAGTAGTCTTTAGTCTAAGAATTGACTCACAAGAATACTATAGCAGCTCTCGCCACGACCCGGCTATAAAATTTCCAGAACTCTATAAGCGGTCACTATGCCCGACAGAGTGTCTCTGGCAGTCTGCCTATGTGATCGACTAGTCATCACATATGACTCTATGGCACTTGAACTTGCCATCAGTCGCCTCACATTCTAGTCGCTTTGAGATGTCACCTCATATAAGCGGCCAGGGGCTATACTAAGTCAATCCAGTTCACTTATGGGGTTCAATATTGTCTCTTACAACCCATTTGGATTTTGACAAAGTATCTTTTATCTTGAGTTATTCATAACTCAAATGATATTGTCATGCAAAAACAGTCAGTACCATTTCATTGCACGTGATGAACGATCATCTATTTGTAATAATGTTTTGCGAATAAACCCTTTTATTCAGACTGCAAAACTTTACAAATTTTGGTCTCCTTCCGACTCATATTATCTCACATAATATGATCTTATTTGAGCACATATCTAGAACCCATTCTAGATTTTGAGGTTCCTTTCCTGAGGGAAGTTCCCACTGTTATCTTATAACTCGTGACGTATTGATATACTAGAGTGATTAAGAATCACTCGGAATTATCTAGCCACTTATGTGCTTAAATCTATTTTGTAGTTATTAGTGATTTCATCACTCTTACTATTTTCAAACATCTTGGCTATTTTATTAAGGTTATTCATATCTAACCATTTTGAATTCTAATGGGCGACCTTTTATTATCAATATAATAAACATTCCCGTAAAGCTCCATCATCATATGATATAAGGTATTTGATCATCTAGAATTGAAAACCTCTTATTCTTTACACCTTAAATAATCACCCATCCTCTCTAAATGGTAGGCTTAATTCATTTAATGAACATCGCTCCCACTAAAATCAATCACAAATTCTTATATAAGACGGACATACCCGTCGCAAGCTTGCGACGGGCCAAATAGGTACCATATTATAGCAAAATGGGTCTGGGTCAGATTTACTAACAAATAAGATCTCGCAAATGTGTGATGTTTGTGTTTTAATGTTGATATATTTAGGCATTATGTATGATGACTACAATGTTCTTTATTTTGCCGACATATATTTTTTTTTTGTTAAGTAGATATGTTCTATTCTTTAACTGTTATGTTGTATACGTTACATAATGTTATATATTACGTACACATGGTTATGCTGCTTTGTTGTTACCTTTTGTCATTATGTTTACCCTCAGTAGTGTTGACATTATGGTTTAGTTAGTTAACATACGAAAATTTATGCTGTGTAATTAGATGTTGATATACTTATGTATTATGTACATATATATTACACATGTTGTTATACTGATTTGTAGTTGTCATTTGTAATTATGTTTCCCTTCGATTGTGTTAACATTATGCTTAAATTTGTTAACATTATGCTTATGTTTGTTAACATGTTGTCTATGTTTTGTTCTTTAACTGTTATGTACTGTACATTCCATCTATCAGCCACAAGTGGTATGTATTCGACCCATTTAACTGATATTTGGCCCGTCGCAAGCTTGCGACGGGTATGTCCGTCTTACTAAAAACGGACTGAAAATCAATATTACTCGATCTCTTAAATGAACTTTTCATTTCTCGCATGTAAATCTTTTATTTATATCTTGAATCATTATCACCATCACTATCCCTATAGTGATCTATTTCCATTCAATCAATCATCACTCTCTTTTCATGTCTTCGTTTCCTCGAGACGAATATGACATGATAATTTCCTTATGACTACATTGAGAGAATTGAGATGATTTCTTCTCTTTTATCTTATAAACTTAGAAAAATCATTTATTAAGGAACCGGTCTTTCCTCCCGTATAGATAGATGATTTCTCCTCTATTATCTTATAATCTTTAAAAAATCATTATCTCAAGGAGCCGATATTCCTTCCGAATTCATACGGGGTTTCTTACTGAAACAATGAACATGAAGAACCTTTCTTCGAGTGTCCTCCCGTAGTTTCTTCAATTCATTTAGGGCTCTTCTTAAGACTCCCAAGTAAGAATCTTTTCTAAGATCCTTTATTTTCATTATTGGTTTGCGAGCGAAATATTTTCTCCCACTCTATCCTTCTAACAATAACCTTTATTCGTATAAGGATAGCTATTTCGATTAACCAATGCATATGAATGTTTGAAGTTTTATAGGTGTGATGTATGCATTCTCATTTTCACTTAAAATGATCATCGTATAATGAATTAATGATTTCTTAACTTGATTGAAAGTATCTCATGGGGTGTAGTTCTCCGTTTTAATCAACACTTTGATTATATTAAATTGATCGTAACAAGGTTTATTGCGTGATAAAATCACCATTATTCATGTTTAAACAAGGTATGCAATTTATTTGAGAAATCAAGACATTGATTAAGAACAAAAGTAGTGACTCGGGTTGAAAACCAAGTCACCAATATCCAAAATTACAACCATTGTTTTAGGATTTTAATCCTTGTCTTACAAGAAAATAAATTGTTCCATAAATAAAATGCAAAATATGAAAGAAGACAATATGAAAATTAGAGCCTCGCTCTTCAAGTCTTCGATCAATTGGATGCTACCATAGCCATCCAAGTAAGGAACTTCATGCTTCCTTCTCCTTGCCCTTATCTTTATAAGGTGCCCCTTTAAAACAATTTAAAAGGGGTGATAGTCAACAACTTGTATCGCCATACAAAAGTTAACAAAATAACATGAAAGTGAACGAGAATTAGAAACTACTGCTAGAACCTTTCCATCTTTGAGATCGCTTAAGTATTTGGGGCAATTACGCTTCCAATGACCGATCCTCGTGCAATAATGGCACTTGTCTTCCGATTTTGAAGACGAGGTGGAAGCGCCTTTCGAAAAGGTCTTTTCTTTGGTCGCTTTGGGCTTGAACGTTTTCTTGCCCTTGCCTTTATAGGCATTCTTCTTGAAGCTCGTTTTCCCTTTCTTTTCGATGTTTAAAACATCCTTGGTGGAACTTTCATGAAGTCCCATGTCCCTTTCGGCTTGGACGAGCATCTTATGCAACTCCTCCAACGTGGTCTCTTGGTTTCGCATGTTGAAATTCACCCGGAATTGAGCATACGCTTTAACCTTATTGAGCGAGTGAAGAACTCGGTCAATTATGAGAGAGTCGGGAACATCTACGTCTTGCGCTTTTAGAGTCTCCGCGAGCTCAACGAGTTTGAGCACATGAGGGCTTATCTTTTGTCCTTCCTTGAACGTAATGTCAAAGAAGGCGGAAGCCGCCTCATATTGAATCACCCTAGGAGTTTGCGAAAACATGGTCGCAAGCTTGGTGTATATTTCATACGATGTGGTCAACTTAATCATACTCCTTTGGAGATCCGGCTCCATGGAGAAGATGAGCACATTTTTAAGAGCGGAGGACTCTTTTATGTAGGCTTCATAGGCCTCACGATTTTGGACCGATGAACGAGTGGTCGGAGCAGTCGGAGTGGCTTCGGATAGGTAACGACTCTTATCGTCACCTTGAGCGGCCAAAAGTAATTGCGCATCCCAATCCTTAAAATTGGAACCATGCTTATCGAGTTTGCAACGATCCATAAAGGATCGAAGCCATGAAATGTTAGTGAGAGGTGGAGCGTTGGTTGCCATTGATGATGTTGAAAATTAAACTACAATAAAATGAAGGAAATAAAACAATATCATTTTAAAATTCATAATTTAAACTAAAAACTTAAACAAGTTAATTAGTTATTTACTTAATGATCTCTTACCCAATTAAGTAAACAATTCCGAGACCCAAACCCATACTAATCCGGGCACGATGTAGCCGATTCAACCCGTATCGGTATAATTTGGTGGATTAACCCTTTAATCGGTTCTACCTTAGAACTCTCGGTCGACAATTTTCTAAAAATCGTCTTTAGCCCGAACTTATTGCAACTACGGTTACGAATACTTTCGTTGAGATCAACCAAATTTCAAGGTGTAATCTTATTACCCCACTTACCCAACGTGACAATTTTAGTACCCCGGTGTAGCCGAGCCTACGTTCTTGTGAAGAAGGGATTCATGGGTCCGTACTTTTTGGTAAGGCTAAGTCTCAATATTTACATGTAAGAGATCTAGTCAAATTATTATCTATCTCCGTTTAAGTGAACTAAGTCGGTGAATTATCGATAAAATAAATGACTAGGTCGACTAAATCGAAATAATGCATGAGACGATATATGACGATTTGGCTATGCATGCAAACATATAAAAGCAAATAAAAGCATAAAAATAAACCCTAGTATGGCCTTTCCTAGAAAAGAAATGATAAAAGTAGAAATTCGGAAACCAACTCCTTTGGTCCCTTGAACTTCACGAGGCACGCACTTCGAGGTAAACACCGTCTTGTCGGAACTCCTTTCCGAATGGCACCATCTTCAAGGAACTCCGGATTTTACAAAAATTACAACTTTTCTAGTCTACTTTATACATCATAAAATAGAAATAAATTACAATTGGGTGATACGAGATCACAAAATTACAACCGAATCGGTAACCCCTTACATTACGGGAAATACCGATTAAAAAACTAAGGCCATACTAAGTAAATTACATGATTCCCAAAATTACGTAAATAAATCATGACATTCATAATAAAATATGCAATGCTTATAAATATATGAACTAACATGCAAATCCTATGTAACATCCCGTATTTTCGTAAAATCTTATTTAAGCATTTTAAATTATTTTAAGTAATAAAATAATAATTTAATAATTTATTGTGAAAGGTTTTAATTTAATTAGTAAGATCCGTCTTAAGAACCTTAAGTCCTTAAGACGAATACTACTTGGTAAACTTAAACTCGTATCATAAATATCCGTTCAAATGTCCGACCCATTTTATTTACTCGGAAAGGACAGTCCATAAAACCCCCACAAAAACCCCTTAGTCGACATAATGCTTCCTCCTTCAATTCATTTCACTGTAAAACACAAACCTCATAAACCTCCATTTTATTCCTCCTTCTTTTGAGAAATTCTTCATCATCCGATACTCGAATCAAGGTAACAACGACATTTTCGGAATCCTCATTCGATTTCCAAGCCATCTATCACTTTCTTTTTGTAAATCCTTTCACTCGAAAATTGGGCTGTTTTCTCTTAATTCCGTTTTAAGTGCTTAAAATCCGTTTCTATGCTTGTAGGTGTTGGCTTAGAGGATCCAGAGATCGATAGCTACATTGTTGAGGAAGATCTTTAGCCGGATTAGCTTGAAAGGTGACGATAATGAGAAACTCGGCCTTTATTGTGTATATTAGCATGTTTGTTGTGATTCTTGTGTTGATTTCTGTTTTTGTTGATATACATTGATCAAAGGACTTAGTATTATGTTTAGGATGTTTGCTATGTGAAGAATTCATGCTTTCAAGTGTTGTTATATGTTCATAAGCATATTTTCAGTTTTTCGCACTTTGCGACGGATACTTATCAAATTCACTTGAGGATTGTTATGGGACTTATGTGCTGTTAGATTAGTAGTATTTGGTGTTTGATAATGTTGGGAAATCACCAATTGTAGCCTTGTTTGAGTTGTTGTGTCGAAGTATGAAGTTTTCAATATGTTGCGATTTTGCGATTTTACGATCAGGCTCTCTGAGCCGGTCGACCGACCGGCCGCCGGTCGACCGGCTGGGAGAGCACATGTGTGTTTTTCGTAATTTTTGGAATGTTGGCCTTGGACTGCCAGCCGGCCGACCGGCTGCCTGCCGACCGGCTGGTAGTCAATTTGCCTAGTGTTGTTTTGCGAAGAACCTAGGAAGAAGGGAGCCCAGCCGGCAGACCGGCCGCCTGCCAGCCGGCTGGGAGTGCATATGGGGATGGATGCGAATTTTGCGAAGGCTAGGCTTGGGTTCCCAGCCGGCCGACCGGCTGCCTGCCGACCGGCTGGGAGTCCTTTGTGGTGTTTTCTCGGTTTTGGAAAAGAAGCGTAGGCTGAGGGATCACCAGCCGGCCGACCGGCTGCCTGCCGACCGGCTGGGGACCCCTGTAAGCTATTTTTGGAGTTGTAATTTAATCGTAACTTTCAAACGGTTAGTCGGTTTTGATTGAAACTCGTTTTGTATACCCGTGACATGTATTTGAGGTCCCCGGAGGATGGGCAACATTTTATTGGGTTCGGGAATGGAGTAAGGATAGAGACCCCCCGGTCGGGTAAACGAAAGGGAAACCGGCTCTCCCTCAACTTAGTTCCCGGGGTCAATTGAGTGTTGACTAGAGGTTAAGAAAAGTAGAACTATAGATTAGTTCATAGGCTTTGGTTGATATTGTATTGATGCGTATTAAGTTATGCCTTAAGCTGGCCTCTGAACTTAATACGTGAGTTGTTTGCCATATATGGGGATATGCCTTAAGCTGGCCTCTGAGCCCTATATGTGTATGTTTGTCGTGTCTGGGACATGGATTAAGTTGGCTTCTGAGTTCAAACATGTGTGATAGTGATCGCGTTGGAACATGCCTTAAGTTGGCCTCTGAGTCCGACGAGTAGAGCAGCTGCACAACGGGGTAGCTAAGGAACTGACACCTTGCCCGGGGTGCAGATGTTTGGTGCTAGAACATGCCTTAAGCTGGCCTCTGAGTTTAGTACCTTGTGATGTGGTGAAGGGACATGCCTTAAGCTGGCCTCTGAGTCCTTTACTTTTGGATGCTAGTCTATGCCTTAAGTTGGCCGCCGAGTCTAGTGTCTTGCTGATTGGCAGGTCCATGCCTTGAGTTGGCCTCTGAGTCCTTGCTTGCTGAATGTTTGGTGTCTAGGTTATGTCTTAAGTTGACCGCTGAACCTTTTCACTTGCTGAATGTTTGGTGTCTAGGTTATGTCTTAAGTTGACCGCTGAACCTTTTCACTTGCTGAACGTTTTGGTATTAGGTTATGTCTTAAGTTGACCGCTGAACCTTTTACTTGCTGAATTTATCTGCTTGCCTTGAGTTGGTACGTGTCAGATATAGATATTTATAATGATGAGTAAATGAATGTTTGTTTGAGTTTTGGTTTGATCGTCCAAGGCATTGGGTGACTCTTAGTTCGGTTTCATAAATATTTGGATTGAAAGACCCCCCGACTGGGTAACCAGTAGGGAAACCGGCTCTCCTTCCTAACGGTTTATGAAGTTCGTTGAGAGCCGTGCATTAGAGTTTGCATGATGATATGAGATCGGTTGTTGAGATGTTTATGCTTCACATGTTGATATATGTTGGAGTATTCTGTATTGTTTTATGTGTTACGTGTTGTCACAAAAGGTGGCTAGGAGAACTCTAGTCACTCCCCACTGATTGTGGCGTACATGTTTTCATGTATGTAGGTACATGCAGGTTGGAGCAGGGTTACGAGAGGGCTAGCGAGTGATGATCCTGCTGTCATCATATGACTTACCTTATATCGCATAGCTAGACTCGTAGACTTTTGTTACATTTGTTTTGGTGCCTGTAGGGATGTTCCATCCCAGGCTGATGTATATATTTGTTTCCGATACTTAGAAGTGTTACTTATCTATTTTGGTTTTATTCCAGTTTCAGTTTCTGTTTCAGTTTAAGACTTCTCGCATGTTGTTTAGTTTACTTTAAAAAGTTTTAAATTCCGCTGCATTTTTGGTACTTTTATGTGTTTATATTTCCGCTTTCGCAGGGGGTTTTACAGTTGGTATCAGAGCATTATTGCTCCCGACGCACTCATGTGACCCCCAACCTTAACTCGACCAAATAAGCAAATAATGAATGAGAGATGGGTAGATCTAAGGACTTATTTTGTAGTCTATTTGTGATTGCTAATTGCTAAGCTAATACTTGTTTTCTCTTTTGAAGGATGGTGAGACCTAGGGCTGCTGATAACATTGTGCTGCAAGCAATTCAGCATTTGCTTGAGACTCAGAGACAGCAAGCAGGGAATGTTCCACCTCCTCCACCGCCAGGCAACGAGGCTAATCGTCCTGGTAGTTTCTCATGGATAGCTTCGCAGATGTCCCGTAGCCACGTAAAGACATATGGTGGCGAGGTTGATCCGGTAGCTCTTACCTAGTGGTTCAGGGAGATGGAAAGGAGCTTTGCTATGTATTCGGTGGGTAGAGAGGATAGAGTGCGGCTAGCCACTCACTTTCTTACCCTTGAGGCCGATAGGTGGTGGGCGTTGACAGGACCTACTTTCACTCTTGATCCTTTGTTCGATTGGGATGCTTTTAAGGATAAGCTCGAGACGAGGTTTTATCCTAAAGAGCTCAGATCACAGCGACTCAAAGAATTCATGGATTTGAAGCAAGGCAAGATGTCAGCTTAGGAGTTCACAGACCGTTTCAACCAGCTAACACACTTCGCATCGAGATTTGTCAGAGATGAGGCCGAGAGAGTCTACTTTTACCGTGGCAAGCTAGGGCCACGCATCGAGAGCATGGTTCGTCGTGACTCTACTTCTTTCGTGGAGGTATATGATGATGCTATTTAGGCCGAGAGTTCTATTCGTGCCATAGATGCTGAGACCCGTGCTGCTACTTCTAGTGTGACTCCTCACCAGAGATCAGTGTACCAGGGGAAGAGACCATTTGTTCCTTCTACTTCTTCGCCTTCTTCTCAGAAGAAGCGTTTTGAGAGGTTCTCTGCTCCGGTTGCTAAGACCATTGTTCACACCGACACAGCTGCTAGTGTTTGCCACCGTTGTGGTAAACCTTCTTATCCGGGTTTTGACTGTTTCAAGAATGCTTTCAAGTGCTATACTTGCAATGGATTTGGGCACAAGTCTTATGAGTGTCCTGAGAGGAACACCGCACTTGGCAAGGCTGCCACTGCTGCTGCAGCGACTAAGGGAGGGAAGCCGAAAGGAAAGATCTTTGTGATGACTAGGGCTGAGGCAGAGGCTCATCCAGATATTGTTGCGGGTATCTTTTCTGTTCTTGGCGCTGAGTGCCTTATTTTGTTCGACACTGGAGCTTCTTTATCATTCATATCGACTCAGTTCGCCGACCGTTTAGCTCTTGAGTCTTCATTGGTTGAGGAGACTTCTATTTCCTTACCTTCTGGAGACGTGTTTTCCTGCTCTTCGTCCCATAGGGATGTTCCTATTATTATTGGTCAAGCCACATTTCCAGCGGACTTACTGAGATTTCCTCTCGAGGAGTTTGACATTATCCTCGGTATGGATTGGTTATCGCGATACCATGCTCGCTTCGAGTGTCACGACCAGAAAATCTGCTTGAGGAATTCTTCAGGAGTTCGTGTTTCCTATAGGGGAACTCGCCCTCAAAGGGGTGTTCGTGTAATTTCTTCGATGAAAGCATCTCATCTTCTTAGAAAGGGTTGCCAAGCCTTGCTGTGTGTTGTTACAGCTGCTAAACCATCGCTACCGAGGCTTGAGGATGTAGCCATTGTTTGTGAGTATCCAGATGTTTTCCCAGATGACTTGCCAGGGATACCGCCAGAGAGAGATGTGGAGTTTACTATTGAGCTTGTTCCAGGTACCGGACCGATTTCTAAAGCTCCTTATCGTATGGCTCCGCCAGAGTTGAAAGAATTGAAGCAGCAATTAGAAGAGATGATCGAGAAAGGTTTCATTAGACCTAGTGCTTCTCCGTGGGGTGCTCCCGTTTTGTTCGTTAAGAAGAAAGATGGTTCCATGAGACTTTGCATTGACTATAGAGAGCTGAACCGAGTGACCGTGAAGAACATATATCCTTTGCCTAGGATAGATGACTTGTTTGATCAGTTGAGAGGTGCTTCTAGGTTTTCTAAGATTGATCTTCGATCGGGTTATCATCAGATTCCAGTGAGAGAGGCTGATATTGCGAAGACTGCTTTTTGTACCAGATATGGGCATTTTGAGTTTGTGGTTATGCCTTTTGGGTTGACTAATGCACCTGCTATCTTCATGGATCAGATGAACCGTACCTTTAGTGAGTATCTTGACACTTGTGTAGTGGTGTTTATCGATGACATTCTCATTTATTCGAAGACCGATGAGGAACATGCTGAGCATCTTCGATTGATTCTTGGGATATTGCGTCGTCAGAAGTGGTTCGCGAAGTTCTCAAAGTGCGAGTTTTGGCTTTCTAAGGTTGCATTTCTTGGACATGTGATATCTAGTGAGGGAGTCATGGTTGATCCCGCGAAGATTGAGGCGGTAGTTGATTGGGAGAGTCCCAAAGATGTTGGAGAGATCCGTAGTTTCCTTGGATTGGCGGGTTATTATCGTAGATTCGTTGAGGATTTCTCTAGATTAGCCCGCCCGATGACACAGTTATTAAAGAAGGAAGCTAAGTTTGTTTGGACCGACAAGTGTGAGAGTTCTTTCCAGGAGTTGAAGACTAGGTTGACCTCCGCTCCTATACTTGCTTTGCCAGAGATCGGGGTTGACTTTGATGTGTATTGTGATGCTTCGATGTTAGGACTTGGATGCGTACTGATGCAGAGTGGTAAGGTGATAGCTTATTCATCTAGACAGTTGAGAGTTCATGAGGTGAACTATCCGACACATGATTTGGAGTTAGCTGCAGTCGTTCATGCTTTGAAGATGTGGCGTCATTACCTGATTGGATCCCATTGCCGTATTTTCACAGATCACAAGAGTCTTAAGTACATTTTTACTCAGAAAGATCTTAACATGAGACAGAGACGTTCGCTAGAGTTAGTGAAAGATTACGACATCGAGTTGTTATATCATGAGGGAAAAGCCAATGTCGTTGCAGATGCGCTTAGCCGCAAGACTTCTCACTCGATGAGTGCCATGAGAGTATTGCCCGACGAGTTGTGTTCCGAGTTCCGGAAGCTGAGGTTAGAGATGGTGAGTAGTGGTTTTGATTGGTTAGCTGCTATGACTGCCGAGCCATCTTTATATTGGGAGATTCGCTAGAGTTTGCCTTCAGATGCCGATTTCAAGAAGTTCGAGGCTAAGATTTCGAGTGGTGTTGCACCTGACTTGGTGATTGATGCTGATGGAGATTTCGAGTGGTGTTGCACCTGACTTGGTGATTGATGCTGATGGTTTCCTTAGGTTCCGTGGTAGGATGTATGTTCCTGATGTGCCAAATTTGAGGAAGAAGGTTCTTGATGAGGCTCACTTGTCACCGTACTCCGTTCATCCAGGAGGAGAGAAGATGCACAAGGATTTGAGGCTTATGTTTTGGTGGCCTGGTATGAAGAAGGAGATCTTGGATTATGTTAGTAGGTGCTTGACTTGTCAACAAGTCAAGATAGAGCATAGGAGACCTGGTGGTTTGCTACAGCCGCTCCCCGTTCCTCAGTGGAAGTGGGAGTGCATATCTATGGATTTTGTGACAGCTTTGCCTAAGACTGTGGGAGGCAAAGATGCGATTTGGGTTATTGTTGATCGTCTAACTAAGTGTGCCAGATTCGTGCCGATCAGAGAGACGTGGGACACGGACCGTTTAGCCAGGGCTTATATTGCTGAGATAGTCCGCCATCATGGTGTTCCGAGGGAGATTGTTTCAGATCGTGATCCTCGTTTTTGTTCTAGGTTCTGGAAGGCTTTGCAGGAGGCTATGGGTAGCCGTTTGTTGATGAGTACTGCTTTTCATGCCGCGACCGATGGGCAGTCCGAGAGGACTATTCAGACACTAGAGGATTTGCTCCGCGCTTGTGCCCTTGACTTTCAGAGTTCCTGGGAGCAGTGTTTGCCGTTGGTAGAGTTTTCTTACAACAACAGTTATCATGCTTCCATTGGTATGGCTCCGTACGAGGCTCTTTATGGTAGGAAGTGCCGTAGCCCGATCTGTTGGGATCAGGCGAGTGACGTGCGCGACCTTGGACCTGATCAGCTAGCTGAGACCATTGACCGTGTACAGCTCATTAGGAATAGGATGAAGGCCGCTCAGGACCGGCATAAGTCCTATGCTGATGTCCGTCGTAGACCCTTAGAGTTTGAGGAGGGTGACAATGTCTTTTTGAGAGTGTCTCCGATGAAAGGCGTCAAAAGGTTTGGCGTTAAGGGCAAGCTGAGCCCTAAGTTCATTGGACCTTTTGTGATCGCGAAGAAGATTGGCGCCGTAGCTTATCGTTTGGACTTTCCTCCTAGTTTGGCCAAGGTTCATAACGTCTTTCACGTTTCCCAGCTCCGCAGATATGTTAGTGATCCGAGTCATGTTCTGCACCGAGAGATCGAGAATCTGGAGCCGAGTCTTGCTTTCGAGGAGCGTCCAGTGAAGATCCTTGACCGTCAGGAGAGGAAGCTTAGGAGCAAGGTGGTGCCCTTGGTGAAGATTTTATGGCGTTGCGGTGAGGTCGAGGAGCAGACATGGGAGACTGAGGCATCGATGCGTGTTGCGCATCCCTTCTTATTCGATTGAGGTATAGTGTATAGATTTATATCCATTCGAGTTTCGAGGACGAAACTTTTTGAAGTTGGGGTGATTGTAACATCCCATATTTTCGTAATATCTAATTTAAGCATTTTAAATTATTTTAAGTAATAAAATAATAATTTAATAATTTATTGTGAAAGGTTTTAATTTAATTAGTAAGATCCGTCTTAAGAACCTTAAGTCCTTAAGACGAATACTACTTGGTAAACTTAAACTCGTATCATAAATATCCGTTCAAATGTCCGACCCATTTTATTTACTCGGAAAGGACAGTCCATAAAACCCCCACAAAAACCCCTTAGTCGACATAATGCTTCCTCCTTCAATTCATTTCACTGTAAAACACAAACCTCATAAACCTCCATTCAATTCATGTCCGACCAATGCATATGAATGTTTGAAGTTTTATAGGTGTGATGTATGCATTCTCATTTTCACTTCAAATGATCATCGTATAATGAATTAATGATTTCTTAACTTGATTGAAAGTATCTCATGGGGTGTAGTTCTCCGTTTTAATCTGCTTGAGGAGTTCTTCAGGAGTTCGTGTTTCCTATAGGGGAACTCGCCCTCAAAGGGGTGTTCGCGTAATTTCTTCGATGAAAGCATCTCATCTTCTTAGGAAGGGTTGCCAAGCCTTCCTGTGTGTTGTTACAGCTGCTAAACCATCGCTACCGAAGCTTGAGGATGTAGCCATTGTTTGTGAGTATCCAGATGTTTTCCCAGATGACTTGCCAGGGATACCGCCAGAGAGAGATGTGGAGTTTACTATTGAGCTTGTTCCAGGTACCGGACCGATTTCTAAAGCTCCTTATCGTATGGCTCCGCCAGAGTTGAAAGAATTGAAGCAGCAATTAGAAGAGATGATCGAGAAAGGTTTCATTAGACCTAGTGCTTCTCCGTGGGGTGCTCCCGTTTTGTTCGTTAAGAAGAAAGATGGTTCCATGAGACTTTGCATTGACTATAGAGAGCTGAACCGAGTGACCGTGAAGAACAGATATCCTTTGCCTAGGATAGATGACTTGTTTGATCAGTTGAGAGGTGCTTCTAGGTTTTCTAAGATTGATCTTCGATCGGGTTATCATCAGATTCCAGTGAGAGAGGCTGATATTGCGAAGACTGCTTTTTGTACCAGATATGGGCATTTTGAGTTTGTGGTTATGCCTTTTGGGTTGACTAATGCACCTGCTATATTCATGGATCAGATGAACCGTACCTTTAGTGAGTACCTTGACACTTGTGTAGTGGTGTTTATCGATGACATTCTCATTTATTCGAAGACCGATGAGGAACATGCTGAGCATCTTCGATTGATTCTTGGGATATTGCGTCGTCAGAAGTGGTTCGCGAAGTTCTCAAAGTGCGAGTTTTGGCTTTCTAAGGTTGCATTTCTTGGACATGTGATATCTAGTGAGGGAGTCATGGTTGATCCCGCGAAGATTGAGGCGGTAGTTGATTGGGAGAGTCCCAAAGATGTTGGAGAGATCCGTAGTTTCCTTGGATTGGCGGGTTATTATCGTAGATTCGTTGAGGATTTCTCTAGATTAGCCCGCCCGATGACACAGTTATTAAAGAAGGAAGCTAAGTTTGTTTGGACCGACAAGTGTGAGAGTTCTTTCCAGGAGTTGAAGACTAGGTTGACCTCCGCTCCTATACTTGCTTTGCCAGAGATCGGGGTTGACTTTGATGTGTATTGTGATGCTTCGATGTTAGGACTTGGATGCGTACTGATGCAGAGTGGTAAGGTGATAGCTTATTCATCTAGACAGTTGAGAGTTCATGAGGTGAACTATCCGACACATGATTTGGAGTTAGCTGCAGTCGTTCATGCTTTGAAGATGTGGCGTCATTACCTGATTGGATCCCATTGCCGTATTTTCACAGATCACAAGAGTCTTAAGTACATTTTTACTCAGAAAGATCTTAACATGAGACAGAGACGTTCGCTAGAGTTAGTGAAAGATTACGACATCGAGTTGTTATATCATGAGGGAAAAGCCAATGTTGTTGCAGATGCGCTTAGCCGCAAGACTTCTCACTCGATGAGTGCCATGAGAGTATTGCCCGACGAGTTGTGTTCCGAGTTCCGGAAGCTGAGGTTAGAGATGGTGAGTAGTGGTTTTGATTGGTTAGCTGCTATGACTGCCGAGCCATCTTTATATTGGGAGATTCGCTAGAGTTTGCCTTCAGATGCCGATTTCAAGAAGTTCGAGGCTAAGATTTCGAGTGGTGTTGCACCTGACTTGGTGATTGATGCTGATGGTTTCCTTAGGTTCCGTGGTAGGATGTATGTTCCTGATGTGCCAAATTTGAGGAAGAAGGTTCTTGATGAGGCTCACTTGTCACCGTACTCCGTTCATCCAGGAGGAGAGAAGATGCACAAGGATTTGAGGCTTATGTTTTGGTGGCCTGGTATGAAGAAGGAGATCTTGGATTATGTTAGTAGGTGCTTGACTTGTCAACAAGTCAAGATAGAGCATAGGAGACCTGGTGGTTTGCTACAGCCGCTCCCCGTTCCTCAGTGGAAGTGGGAGTGCATATCTATGGATTTTGTGACAGCTTTGCCTAAGACTGTGGGAGGCAAAGATGCGATTTGGGTTATTGTTGATCGTCTAACTAAGTGTGCCAGATTCGTGCCGATCAGAGAGACGTGGGACACGGACCGTTTAGCCAGGGCTTATATTGCTGAGATAGTCCGCCATCATGGTGTTCCGAGGGAGATTGTTTCAGATCGTGATCCTCGTTTTTGTTCTAGGTTCTGGAAGGCTTTGCAGGAGGCTATGGGTAGCCGTTTGTTGATGAGTACTGCTTTTCATGCCGCGACCGATGGGCAGTCCGAGAGGACTATTCAGACACTAGAGGATTTGCTCCGCGCTTGTGCCCTTGACTTTCAGAGTTCCTGGGAGCAGTGTTTGCCGTTGGTAGAGTTTTCTTACAACAACAGTTATCATGCTTCCATTGGTATGGCTCCGTACGAGGCTCTTTATGGTAGGAAGTGCCGTAGCCCGATCTGTTGGGATCAGGCGAGTGACGTGCGCGACCTTGGACCTGATCAGCTAGCTGAGACCATTGACCGTGTACAGCTCATTAGGAATAGGATGAAGGCCGCTCAGGACCGGCATAAGTCCTATGCTGATGTCCGTCGTAGACCCTTAGAGTTTGAGGAGGGTGACAATGTCTTTTTGAGAGTGTCTCCGATGAAAGGCGTCAAAAGGTTTGGCGTTAAGGGCAAGCTGAGCCCTAAGTTCATTGGACCTTTTGTGATCGCGAAGAAGATTGGCGCCGTAGCTTATCGTTTGGACTTGCCTCCTAGTTTGGCCAAGGTTCATAACGTCTTTCACGTTTCCCAGCTCCGCAGATATGTTAGTGATCCGAGTCATGTTCTGCACCGAGAGATCGAGAATCTGGAGCCGAGTCTTGCTTTCGAGGAGCGTCCAGTGAAGATCCTTGACCGTCAGGAGAGGAAGCTTAGGAGCAAGGTGGTGCCCTTGGTGAAGATTTTATGGCGTTGCGGTGAGGTCGAGGAGCAGACATGGGAGACTGAGGCATCGATGCGTGCTGCGCATCCCTTCTTATTCGATTGAGGTATAGTGTATAGATTTATATCCGTTCGAGTTTCGAGGACGAAACTTTTTGAAGTTGGGGTGATTGTTACATCCCATATTTTCGTAATATCTAATTTAAGCATTTTAAATTATTTTAAGTAATAAAATAATAATTTAATAATTTATTGTGAAAGGTTTTAATTTAATTAGTAAGATCCGTCTTAAGAACCTTAAGTCCTTAAGACGAATACTACTTGGTAAACTTAAACTCGTATCATAAATATCCGTTCAAATGTCCGACCCATTTTATTTACTCGAAAAGGACAGTCCATAAAACCCCCACAAAAACCCCTTAGTCGACATAATGCTTCCTCCTTCAATTCATTTCACTGTAAAACACAAACCTCATAAACCTCCATTTTATTCCTCCTTCTTTTGAGAAATTCTTCATCATCCGATACTCGAATCAAGGTAACAACGACATTTTCGGAATCCTCATTCGATTTCCAAGCCATCTATCACTTTCTTTTTGTAAATCCTTTCACTCGAAAATTGGGTTGTTTTCTCTTAATTCCGTTTTAAGTGCTTAAAATCCGTTTCTATGCTTATAGGTGTTGGCTTAGAGGATCCAGAGATCGATAGCTACATTGTTGAGGAAGATCTTTAGCCGGATTAGCTTGAAAGGTGACGATAATGAGAAACTCGGCCTTTATTGTGTAAATTAGCATGTTTGTTGTGATTCTTGTGTTGATTTCTGTTTTTGTTGATATACATTGATCAAAGGACTTAGTATTATGTTTAGGATGTTTGCTATGTGAAGAATTCATGCTTTCAAGTGTTGTTATATGTTCATAAGCATATTTTCAGTTTTTCGCACTTTGCGACGGATACTTATCAAATTCACTTGAGGATTGTTATGGGACTTATGTGCTGTTAGATTAGTAGTATTTGGTGTTTGATAATGTTGGGAAATCACCAATTGTAGCCTTGTTTGAGTTGTTGTGTCGAAGTATGAAGTTTTCAATATGTTGCGATTTTGCGATTTTACGATCAGGCTCTCTGAGCCGGTCGACCGACCGGCCGCCGGTCGACCGGCTTGGAGAGCACATGTGTGTTTTTCGTAATTTTTGGAATGTTGGCCTTGGACTGCCAGCCGGCCGACCGGCTGGTAGTCAATTTGTCTAGTGTTGTTTTGCGAAGAACCTAGGAAGAAGGGAGCCCAGCCGGCAGACCGGCCGCCTGCCAGCCGGCTGGGAGTGCATATGGGGATGGATGCGAATTTTGCGAAGGCTAGGCTTGGGTTCCCAGCCGGCCGACCGGCTGCCTGCCGACCGGCTGGGAGTCCTTTGTGGTGTTTTCTCGGTTTTGGAAAAGAAGCGTAGGCTGAGGGATCACCAGCCGGCCGACCGGCTGCCTGCCGACCGGCTGGGGACCCCTGTAAGCTATTTTTGGAGTTGTAATTTAATCGTAACTTTCAAACGGTTAGTCGGTTTTGATGGAAACTCGTTTTGTATACCCGTGACATGTATTTGAGGTCCCCGAAGGATGGGCAACATTTTATTGGGTTCGGGAATGGAGTAAGGATAGAGACCCCCCGGTCAGGTAACCGAAAGGGAAACCGGCTCTCCCTCAACTTAGTTCCCGGGGTCAATTGAGTGTTGACTAGAGGTTAAGAAAAGTAGAACTATAGATTAGTTCATAGGCTTTGGTTGATATTGTATTGATGCGTATTAAGTTATGCCTTAAGCTGGCCTCTGAACTTAATACGTGAGTTGTTTGCCATATATGGGGATATGCCTTAAGCTGGCCTCTGAGCCCTATATGTATATGTTTGTCGTGTCTGGGACATGGCTTAAGTTGGCCTCTGAGTTCAGACATGTGTGATAGTGATCGCGTTGGAACATGCCTTAAGTTGGCCTCTGAGTCCGACGAGTAGAGCAGCTGCACAACGGGGTAGCTAAGGAACTGGCACCTTGCCCGGGGTGCAGATGTTTGGTGCTAGAACATGCCTTAAGCTGGCCTCTGAGTTTAGTACCTTGTGATGTGGTGAAGGGACATGCCTTAAGCTGGCCTCTGAGTCCTTTACTTTTGGATGCTAGTCTATGCCTTAAGTTGGCCGCTGAGTCTAGTGTCTTGCTGATTGGCAGGTCCATGCCTTGAGTTGGCCTCTGAGTCCTTGCTTGCTGAATGTTTGGTGTCTAGGTTATGTCTTAAGTTGACCGCTGAACCTTTTCACTTGCTGAATGTTTGGTGTCTAGGTTATGTCTTAAGTTGACCGCTGAACCTTTTCACTTGCTGAACGTTTTGGTATTAGGTTATGTCTTAAGTTGACCGCTGAACCTTTTACTTGCTGAATTTATCTGCTTGCCTTGAGTTGGTACGTGTCAGATATAGATATTTATAATGATGAGTAAATGAATGTTTGTTTGAGTTTTGGTTTGATCGTCCAAGGCATTGGGTGACTCTTAGTTCGGTTTCATAAATAGTTGGTTTGAAAGACCCCCCGACTGGGTAACCAGTAGGGAAACCGGCTCTCCTTCCTAACGGTTTATGAAGTTGGTTGAGAGCCGTGCATTAGAGTTTGCATGACGATATGAGATCGGTTGTTGAGATGTTTATGCTTCACATGTTGATATATGTTGGAGTATTCTGTATTGTTTTATGTGTTACGTGTTGTCACAAAAGGTGGCTAGGAGAACTCTAGTCACTCCCCACTGATTGTGGCGTACATGTTTTCATGTATGTAGGTACATGCAGGTTGGAGCAGGGTTACGAGAGGGCTAGCGAGTGATGATCTTGCTGTCATCATATGACTTACCTTATATCGCATAGCTAGACTCGTAGACTTTTGTTACATTTGTTTTGGTGCCTGTAGGGATGTTCCATCCCAGGCTGATGTATATATTTGTTTCCGATACTTAGAACTGTTACTTATCTATTTTGGTTTTATTCCAGTTTCAGTTTCTGTTTCAGTTTAAGACTTCTCGCATGTTGTTTAGTTTACTTTAAAAAGTTTTAAATTTCGCTGCATTTTTGGTACTTTTGTGTGTTTATATCTCCGCTTTCGCGAAGGGTTTTACATCCTAAGCCAAATCGTCCTATTTAAATAAATAGTTATCGTATACCTCGGTTTATGGAATTGCGTGTTTTAACGTTTAACAACACTATGCATTATATGAATCGGTATTCATCCTTAAGTTAATCATACCAACTCTTATATGTTTCAAAATTTAGTCTTACTCAAACTTTGAACATGACTTAACTTAACATATTTTAATATTGTTCGGTATTACTCGGTTTTACGGGAAAAATATTATAAAAATCCAAAAGAGTCATAAAAAATTTCGAAAAAATCAAAATTCAAAATTTGAAAATTCCAGAATGTTCTTAAAATTTCAGAACTTTAAAAATATTAGTATTTATACGGTTTTAACATTATTTCGAAAATAATACGTAAAACGAGCATTTTAAGTCGGAAAATTCAATAATTAACTCCATAAATGCAAATAAAATACTAATAATATTTTTACACTTTCCAAAACACCTTAAGAACATAAAATGGACAGAAAGATAAATTACACACGGCCCAAGAGCCGAAATTTTTTAATGAAAATGACTCTTTTAATTCAATTTTAAATGCAACTTTTTAACAATTTAAAATTAAATCAAAACAGAAACTTTTGGCTCCCAAGAATAATTTCATGATGAACATATCATATATGACTAATATGGGTTAAATTTTCCGGCCATTTTAACAACTATTGCAAATTTTTAACGATTTTCGTCATATATCGTACGATTTTTACCTTTAAAATTATTTCTCAAGCATAAAATAAGATAAAAATCTCGAAATTTTTATACATGATGGAAATAATATATATGACATCGTGTTAAATTTTTATGGCCAAATTCCAACTTAAACTAGTAAAGTCGAAATAATGTCATTAATTACCCGATTTTTACATTAAAAATCTATAATATTGCAATATTTGAGATAAATTTCTGGAAAATTCAACATATATTTTAAATATTGCATGTGACATACTCATAACGTTTTATAGTCAAATTCGTAATATAACTATTTTAACCCATTTTTATTCATCTTATTGCATTTTAACATTTAAAATTCATATCACATGTTATATAAGTCCATAATTTACGAAAATTCATATTCATAACATAGGATATACATGTGAAAACATACTGAAAAATCTCGGCCAAAAATTGATTTTAACTATTTTTCCCAAAATAAACGATTTTTAACCATTAAAACTTAATAAAACCGAAAAATAAAATACCAATGAACAATATTTATGCAAAATATATTCCAAATATTCTAAGACATTTTAGAAAACAGTAGGTATTCATGCTCAAATTATTTCGTGCATATCTTATATTAAACGAAAAACCAAATTTTATTTTGTTATCACTATAACTCCGTAAAAACGTAAACGGAAAGCATGCAAACAACCTATTGCTCTGATACCAATTGTTAGGTTTTAGTTACTCATAAACTAAATATATAGTCATACTAATCAAAATACTTTAATTAACATTTTAATTAACTTATTTATGTGATCTTATGCATGCTTAATTAAGCGGAAATGGGAGAGAATTCGAGTCTTACACTCGGTCCAAATGCTAGCAAGGATGATCCTCCAATATTCAACAAGAACACCTCCTTTGTGATGCACCAAGACAATCCCTTAATGAACCGAAATCTTGTAGTTGCTAGACTAGAAATCGATTTCTCCTTAAACAATTCTAATCTCTCTAATTAGAATATAATTTTAATATTACAAATTAGTATATTTATATTATCTTATAATATAGATTTGAGGTTGTAAAATCTCTTCTTACTTAGTGTAATTTTCGGCTAAGAGGAGAAGTAGAATGAGGATGATATATCTTATATATTGAGCATGCATTTTAATAAGATAACAATTAACTTAAGCATGGGCATGGGGAAGGAGGCTAGCCGGCTTTAGGGAACCACAATGGGGAACATCTTGACTTCTCAAGGCACTAGGGTGGCTCTAGGTGAGTGTTCTCAAGGTGGCTTTAATGATTGTGTTTATTCACTAATAAACACTAATCATACCCTTAACTAACCTCACCAAAACCGGCACCCTTAATCCATAATATGGATTTTATTTTACAATTTGTACAAGGTGTGACATCTCATATGTCATTAAGCAATAAAAATGTTTTAGAACATTTAAAACATATAAATATTTATCTTATAAATATTGTATATAATTAAATAAATCATATTTATTAATTTACAAGTAATTCGAACTTACAATTGTAAAATGATTATTTATCGTCAATACGATTCACAAATTTTGTATTAATTTCATCCCGATTCATTCTAATTACGATATAATAAAATATCGTTCAACGTTTAACAATTGACACGTTTCAATTTTAAACATAAATCTTACAATAAGATTTAACCTCTGATTTCTCGATATACGAGTTTAAGGAATATGATCAAATCGTATCAATATACATTTGATCATTTTATCAATTAAGGGAATTGTCCTAAAGGTGTGACCTAAAGGGATCAACTGACCACCACCGTCATACGACAGTAATGTCAAACTCTAGCTAGTCAATCATTACCGATTAATGTTGGTCAGTTGACTAATATAATTCGTATCATCCCTTGCGCATTCTCGTCATGAGATTTAATTACGTGATCGCACTATTGTTGAGGACACATTTCCCAACAATCCTAAGCCAAATCGTCCTATTTAAATATCAATAATATAAATAGTTATCGTATACCTCGGTTTATGGAATTGCGTGTTTTAACGTTTAACAACACTATGCATTATATGAATCGGTATTCATTCTTAAGTTAATCATCCTAACTCATATAGGTTTCAAAATTTAGTCTTACTCAAACTTTGAACATGACTTAACTTAACATATTTTAATATTGTTCGGTATTACTCGGTTTTACGGGAAAAATAATATAAAAATCCAAAAGAGTCATAAAAATTTCGAAAAATTCAAAATTCAAATTTTGAAGATTCCAGAATGTTCTTAAAATTTCAGAACCTTAAAAATATTAGTATTTATACGGTTTTAACATTATTTCGAAAATAGTACGTAAAACGAGCATTTTAAGTCGGAAAATTCAATAATTAACTCCATAAATGCAAATAAAATACTAATAATATTTTTACACTTTCCAAAACACTTTAAGAACATGAAATGGGCAGAAAATTAAATGGCACATTGCCCTATAGCCGAAATTTTAAATGCATGACTCTTATTATTTAATTTTAAATGCAACTTTTAACAATTTAAAATTAAAATTAAAACTGAAACTTTTGGCTTCCAAGAAAATTTTCATGATGAACATATCATATATGACTATTATGGGTTAAATTTTTCGGCCATTTTAACAACTATTGCAAATTTTAACGATTTTCGTCATATATCGTACGATTTTTACCTTTAAAATTATTTCTCAAGCATAAAATAAGATAAAAATCTCGAAATTTTTATACATGCTGGAAATAATATATATGGCATCGTGTTAAATTTTTATGGCCAAATTCCAACTTAAACTATTAAAGTCGAAATTATGTCACTAATTACCCGATTTTTACATTAAAAATCTATAATATTGCAATATTTGAGATAAATTTCTGTAAAATTCAATATATATTTTAAATATTGCATGTGACGTACTCATAAATTTTTATAGTCAAATTCATAATATAACTATTTTAACCCATTTTTATTCATCTTATTGCATTTTAACCCTTAAAATTCATATCACACGTTTTATAAGTCCATAATTTACGAAAATTCATATTCATAACATAGGATATACATGTGATAACATACTGAAAAATCTTGGCCAGAAGCTTATTTTAATTATTTTTCCCAAAAAATAAACATTTTTAACCATTAAAAAATCAATAAAACCGAAATTAAAAATACCAAAGAACAATATATATGCAAAATATATTCCAAATATTCTAAAAAAATTTTAGAAATAGTAGGTATTCATGCTTTAATTATTTCGTGCATATCTTATATTAAACGAAAAACCAAATTTTATTTTGTTATCATTATAACTCCGTAAAAACGTAAACGGAAAGCATGCAAACAACCTATTGCTCTGATACCAATTGAAGGGCTTTTAGTTACTCATAAACTAAATATTTAGTCATACTAATCAAAATACTTTAATTAACATTTTAATTAACTTATTTATATGATCTTATGCATGCTAAAATGCGGAAATAAGAATGAATTAGAACCCTTACACACGATCCATATCAAATGCTAGCATGATCTTCCGAAATGCTCAACAAGAACACCTCCTCTAAGATGCACCAAGACAACCCTTGTATGAACCGAAATCTTCGAACAAGCTAGTATCAAGAATCGGTTTTCCTTAATTATTCTAATCTCTCTAATTAGAATATTATCTCAATACTACAAATAGTATTTATGTATTATTATCTTATAATATCAATTTTGAGGTTAATATATTCTCTCTTGCTTAGTGATGTTTTCGGCTAAGAGAGGAAGTGAATGGGTATGAGATATCTTATATATTATCCTAACCCTAGTCTTAAATTAACAAATTAACTTAAGGAGTATAGGGAGTAGTGGTGTAGCCGGGTATGGGAGGGCTCAAAAGGGAACAACAACACTTTCCCATGTAGATAGGGTGGCTCTAGGTAGCACCCTAATTAAAGTTAAGTAAACTTTAATCATCATGTTGTGTTAATTTAATAACACTCAACATGTTCTTAACCTATCCCAAAACCGGTGGAAACACACTTAAAATGGACTCCATTTTACAAATTTTATCAACCTTACAATTTAATGTTATTTGACATCCAATATGTCATAATATGATAAAATAACAATTGTTTTAATTTAATCATACATATTTATCAAATAAATATTATTCATAAATTAATAAATCTTATTTATCAAGTTGACAAGTAATTCGAAATTACTAAGTGTAAAATGGTCACTTATAATAATCGTCAATACGATTTACAACCTTTGTATTAATTATAACCCGATTCATTCTAATAACGATATAATAAAATATCGTTCAATACTTAACAATTGACACGTTTCAATTTCAAACATAAATCTTAGATTAAGATTTAACCTCTGATTTCTCGATATACGAATTTAAGGAATCTGATCAACTCGTATCAATATACATTTGATCAGTTTATCAATTAAGGGAATTGTCCTATAGGTGTGACCTAAAGGGATCAACTGACCACCACCGTCATACGACAGTAATGTCAAACTCTAGCTAGCCAATCATTACCGATTAATGTTGGTCAGTTGACTAATAATTCGTATCATCCCTTGCGCATTCTCGTCATGAGATTTAATTACGTGATCGCACTATTGTTGAGGACACATTTCCCAACAATATGTAACCACCACGACCCACCATGAAAACCACCACCCCATCACCCTGACTACCACCAACCCGATTACCCTAACACCTAGAACAATCGTGACCAATAAATAATACATCCAAATCATATGTAAACATTGCACGCTCAAAACTGTGTTTCTGAAATAACAACGAGTATTGCGACAGGCGACAAAAACAGCCTTGACCGGTGGTCCTAGGTGGTCAACGACGGCCCTACTACGGTCAAAACACGACTACTAAACCACCTAGATGAACATTATGTGAAAATCAGAACGATGAACAAGTTTGCACGTTCGAAATAACGATCTGAAAACGTAAGTAATAAACAGGTAGATGATTCTGTGATGAATGTACCCTTTTACCAGCATGATCGAAGGCCCTAAACCACCTTAAACCACCGTGTGAACCACTCTTCTTCCCCTCTGACATGGCGGCTGTAGGGTAGGTCTGCTGGCTGTGTATCGTTTTGGGTGGAACTAGGTCAAATTTTAGGTTAAATGTGGCGGCAGGACAGAGGTCTGGTGTTTGTGTTTGTTTTGTGAGGTGTGTCGATAAGTGGGCTGTTTGATGTAGCACGCAAATCGAGGCCCAAATGTATTTACCACTTGATATATTTTAACTAGTATACAACCCGTCATTACACCAATAACATATAAAATATAAAAATACTTATTTGGTAGTTAATTATCGAATACTAACGTTCAAGTACGATTTACACCAATAATATATAAAATATAAAATACGCATTCGATAACTCAATTATCAAATATAAACGTTCAAATATTATCAACACCTTAATAACCATATAAATTAATTACCGATAAAATACGGGGTATTACAACTATGATATATTATTAAAAATTTAGTTAAAAGAAAATATTGAGAAGTAAATGGAATATTGAAGATAATTTAGCTTGCTAATGTAATGCATGAATAGGAGTAAGAACTAAAAAAATGGAGAATTAATACAAAATTATATTAATATTTTGATTACCATTTTCATTAATTAGTTATTAGTACAAAAGGAAGCATTGAACTATAAGCTGGCTATTAGTATTATCATAAATTAAATAAAGTATCGCCTCAAAAATTGCATGAAAATAATGAACGAAGACAAGCCTAATTGTCAAATCATGTTTGGAGATCACTGGTTATAAGAAAAAAAATTGTGTGATTTCTATTAGATTGATTTTCGATTATGTATAGAGCTCGGGTACTATAAATAAAAGTTACTTTTTAAAACAAAAATGTGAAGAAAGCGAGATGAGCTTGGTACTAGTATTATTGATTGTGATGGAAAATAAAAAGAATTAGACTAAAAAGTGAGCAAGTTGGAGAGCCAATTCGTAAAAGGGACAAAAAATAATACTGAAAACATTAATTTGACGAAGCCAATAGTGTATTGAGAGGCATTACTTAATTACCAGCTGTTATCTTAAGAGAATATTAGGGATGGATATTTGCAAGGAGATTGTAGCCGGCCGGTCACATGTGACATGACACACCTCACACGAGTTGAACTGGCCTCTCCATTACCCCAAATACACTGACCAGTCTTATAATTAATCCTTTTAACATCTATAACCAACGATGTGAAAACGAAAATCAAGAGCAAAAAAAAAGAAACGACTTCAGCAAATTAACAGTAACCGGTATCGTACGTATGAGAAGATAAGTTGTTGGCATGCAAATTACAAGTATTGTTGTTGGTGGCGAAAGCGTTAACTCATCATCAAAGTCGAGTGTAAAAAAGAAAGAATACAGAAAAAATGTTGCAATTGTTTTTCGCGGTGGCATTTTCAGCGGTGCCGCTGACTCTCTATATCCCTCCTATTCGAAGCCTGAACCTATTCGTGGAGACGGTAGAAGGAACCTTTCGGCAGACGGCCACATATATCGCAAGAGCCTTCTTTTGTGTTCGCCGTGCCTTTTCACGCTTGTTTCCCCAGTTTCACCGCTCCTAATAATTTCCTCCATTCCACTCAACTCTACAATATATACACAGTTTTAGGACTCGATCGCCAAGGGTATTATTTATGTGTCTCCCATACACTCGTATCGTTTTTATTTTTGTTTTTTTTTTTTTTTACTCTTTCCTCTATTTGTTCTTTTTGTACGAGACTAAGCTAATCCCATCTCTTGTTCATAACATGGATTCTATTTATGTGCTGAATTCGTTGCAATAACCAACTTTAATTTGTGAATAAGATGTAACCTTACAAGCAATATTTTTTTGATGGGCCGCTCTATGTAATCTTCAAGGGGTTTCAAATTTCAATGAAGCTCATTCTCACATCCATGGTGATTATGGGGAATTTGTTTAACTCGAAGCAAGTCTCTTCAACAAGAAGATTATTTGAGGTCCAACTTAATTATGGAGTCTTGCTTGTTAGAATTACGGAGGTATTATCTAACCAAATTACTTTTGTAATCGCTTTTCCTACTATGAGTTGGAAATGATGTACAAGCACCATGATCAAAAATATGGATTCTTCAAAAATACTCCATAGAAACTTGAAATGATAAATTTTTTGACTATTTGTACAATAACATAATCCTTCGAGACTTGTGTATTTTTTGTGCATGTATGTAACTTACCAACTTTTCGATAAAATACCGTTATTTAACAAATTAATTATCGTTTTGGGCTCATTTGAAACTATTTCTTCCAAATGGGTTTACGTCATCATTTTATTTTTTTTGCAATTTCTTACCCAAAGACGTTGGTTAAACAAGCGGCTTTCATAATTTCTAACAAAAAAACAAAATCGAAACAAAACCAAGGAGAAGATAGACAAGCCGCTACCTCCCCCAGCGGCTTGCTCTGTTTGTGACTTAAACCTCTTGTTCTCTACTCAACAAATTCCTCTTTATCCTCTTCAATCGAATAACCTCAAATAAAGGAACGCAATATTCGAAGCTTCGCTGTTGTTATGCTATGCCGCTGTTTATGTTATGTCGTCGGTGTTTAACGCTATCGTTTTCGATAAGTAATCGATTCTGCACTTGTCTCTTCTATTGCCATTGATGATGCTGAATTTACAAGTTAACCTTCTTTATTTTTTGAGTAGATTATTTGTTTTGAATTCTTATATGGGTAATGGATTCCTTATTTGGGGGTGATTGTTTTGGGATGATACATGGTTAGGGACGAGTAATGGGTCCTAGCAACTCTACGTAATATGGGTGTCGAGGGTGTAGGGTAGGTCTAGTTACAACATATTGATGACCGGGAGTACTGGTTTGACGCCAACCACTTGGGTGCAGTGGTAGCAGCCAATAGCGTCAAGGGTACGTAGTCAACACGGTAGGTTACGACGGGTTGCCAAAAACAGGGGCGAATAGAGGCCATGTATTCGTGAGGTTGAGAAGGTTGTTGGGGTTATGTTAGTTCAAGGTACTAAGTACTGGATGTGTTGAAGGTTTATTATCCCAAAACACAAATTCTGAGTTTGAATTGAATACACAAAGAAAGTAAAATGGTGAAGAAGAAGAAATTTGTTTATATTACAAAAAGAGCAAGCCGCTGGGGAAGATATCGGCTTGTCTATCTTCTACTCGTTTTCGTTTCGGTTTTGTTTTTTTTGTTAGAAATTATGAAAGCCGCTGGTTTACGGCAACTTTGGGTAAGAAATTGCAAAAATAAATAAAGTATAACGTAGATCCATTTGAAAGAAATAGTTTCAAATGAGCCCCAAAGCGATAATTAATTTGTTAAATAACGTTATTTTGTCGAAAAAGTTATGTGCCTTATTGTATTATTTAAGGAGAAGTCGATGAATATCATAAGTCTAAGGGTAAGATTATCGGTCAAACTCCCCAAAGTCTTAAAATTCTGCCACATCAACTTCCACTAACTTTTATTATTTCTTTATTGTTTAGACTAACCTCAAACTATATACATTATCCCTCGAACTTATCTCAGACTCTACTTTTCCACTATATTTTAACACATGGTAGTCATTTATTGGTTGTTACTATAAGAAGGTGGGGTCAAGACTCTACAAAAGTCTTAAGTTGAGTCTTGAATTTTCAAGATTCAATTTAAGACTTTGTTAAGACTTGAGTAGATTATTGGTAGTCTTGGGCGTGTCTTATCTTAAGACTTACCAAACTCTTGTCTCAAAACTACCAATAATTTTACCCTAACTTCTGATTGTGGATCATTCTCTCTCTCCGTATTGCAATGCTAGTGTCTTTAATCACGCGCTAGAGATGCATGGATTGATAACCTGGTTTTTTATTATTTTTATTTTTAGACAAACTAATATGAGTCTCCGCCCTAGTCCGGTTACCTCTATTTAGCACTAAAATTTATTTCTAATTTAGTGAATGTACTTTAAAGTAGCATAACTTTTAAATTTATTACTAATATATTTTTTCTTCGACATATCTTAAGGTTCTGATGAAATAAATTTTGAGACAAATTCAGTTCTCCCATTATTAATATTTTACTTAAATTGATTGGTTAGCTAATTGTTCATATATACTTTCTTTTGTTGTTAGACTAAATATAATACCCTAATACTTTCAAAAGTGGTTCATTTTTCTTCAAATTTGAACTTCAGAACGAAGTTCTTTATAAGACCGAAAGATTATAATCCCAATTTATATTAAATATAACCTATTATATTTCCTATCTTTCTAATGTTTTAATTACTATACTAATAATTTTATGGTAAAATTTCTACTCTCCTAACTTACACATGATCATTTAGATATGACAAAGTAAAAAAGAAAAGAGTTTTAATAAAACTCCTATGATGAATGCATTATCACATATGTAAAATTGATACACTATCAATTACTACATTCTATAATCCATTTTAACATGGTGTTTAGAATCACATCTTAGCTCAATCAAAATGACATGATTTCTCATGTTTAGCCTACAAGGAGGCTTTTGGCTGGTAACCCCTAACAACATTTGTTCTTTATTCAACCTTATTACATTTTCCCCTTGGTTATGACTAATCTTATTATACAAACTTTTCGAGTACTAGTCTTGATTCATATCTAGACATTAGCTTTCTAACGATAGAATAGGTCTCACTGATCCTACAGTGTGTGAGGGTCTCATCCCTCTTAAATATCTCATAGATATAGATGTACTCATATTCGTTGTATACCTTTCATTGTTCTATTGTCCAGAACATTTCTCACAGATTCACTACTTAATGGTTGTAGCCAAAATGGTTCTCGGACCATGTGTTTAGAATATGATTTCTGTGAACACCCTTTTTCACATTAATCCATGTAATAATATCCAAACACTCAGCTTCATATCTTTAATACTCCTCGAGTATCAACTGATGAACTATATGGCTACATATAGAGATTTCTCTCAAAATTCGATTTGAAACATTTCGTCATACTCCAAGTATACGAAGTTTAAGTACAGAAATACATCTTAGCGTAAAGAATTGATCCTGCAGCGGAAGTATATGGATTCAATTTCAATAGGTTCAAAACATTTGAACTTGCCCTTACTCTTATCGGTATAAGAATATAAACTTTTACGCTCATATCAATTAATAGGATATCCTAGTGATGTATTTATTCCTTTCATAAGTCTTTATCATTCATAATGATCAACGTGTCACATTCATGTAAGACTAGTAACATAACTTTACTCCCACTAAACTTCATGTATAAACATAACTACTTGACATTCAAGAAAATGTTTATCACATGATCAAAATAAAGAATTCAACTCTTTGACATTTCCTCTTAAGGATACTTGCGATTTTACAAAGCTCATGCACAATGGCTTTTAAAATCCAACATGTCAAAACATATCTGAATTCAATGTAGCTATGTAATTATTGTGTTGCAAACACTTTGCCACCAATCAACCAAAATTCAACTCTTTGTTTGAACCCCCGCGATTTAGCGGAAAAATAAACACAAAATAAGCGGAAATAAGAGGTTTTTTTTTGAAACTTTTCTTTAACCAGTTAAACGACCTAGCATGCGAAGGTTCAAACAAAAGAAAGTGCGGAAAGGGAAATAGTAAGTTCAATCCTACAACGAATACGGAGTGTATAGGGAAAAGATATCCGACGAATGTAAACATAGCGTTGGGTAGTCTAGCGATACAAAAATGAAAGTTAAGGTCCAAGGGTAAGTTCTCGCTAGCCCACACGTCTCCCCCTACTATTGTCCACGAACCTGTCATTCATAAAACATGAATGTCAATGTTAGTGGGGCGTAACTTAAGGTCCTCCCATGCCATTTTACGTCAAAGACGAGTAAACAATAATAACAAACATATCATACGAGTAAGCATGTGAGTAATCTATAAATCACGATCTATTGTCCATCATGTTCAACATAATAAGGCATGTAATGTCAAACAAACAATAAAATATGAGAGATATGTGTGAAACACAAGAACAATCGGATATAAATCATAAGAGAATGAACATAACCGTTCACCACAACCATAGCATCCAAGCTACTAAACATCAAGAATAGAATGAACGCCGTCGGGGAACATAACCGTTACCGTCGACCACTAGATCGTATAACCACGACGCTAGCTAACGGAGCGCATAACCGCGACATCTGAATTCTATTTATAGAGCATAACCGCAAACTATATGCCTAAGACCTGGCCAGACCTCTCAATGTAATAACCTACACCGAACGACGCACGGGGACCGGACCGTATAACCACGGACACCGACAAATCCTAAACATAGACAAATCCCCATAATTGGGTGGCATTTGTTCATTATAATGATACACTAATCGTATCACCGCTATCCATTCAAGACAAGCATAACCTACCGTTAGCCATACGCAACCTTATTAAAATAACTGTTCATTACCTATTACTACGCATGAGTTAAAAGGTAAACAAATCAATACTTAAGTTAGTTCCTAGAAGCTATTTTGAAGTGAAAACCGATTTCCCTTCCGGTTGCCGGCCAGGGGGTCTTCTTCCTCAACTTAGCTTCTAATAATGGCCTAAGAATTGCTCAATAACAAAATAATACAAGCCCGTTAACCCACTCATCATTACATACATTTACGAGCCCAAAAATGATGGTTAACAGTGCTACAATGGCTGCGCTTTGATATGACATGTGACATGTTATGAAAGTAATAACATTAGGTCATATAAACAAGAGATTTAGCACTTGAAAACTCATGTACATACAATGTAGAGAAGCTAGGAAACAAGAGGAAGAAATAAGGACACAAAACAATCAATTACATGCGCGAAAAATGGCGAAGGAGCAGTGAAAACCGCAGGCTGCGGCCAGAGGCGCAGGCTGCGGCCAAAGCGCAGGCTGCGCCCGCCACTACCCAGCCATGTTCAGCCCGTGTCTCATGCTTCCCCTTTGCCCAAGCTTTGTGTAGGGAATAAAGCATGTATTCGCCCTAAAACGTGAAGGATTATAACGAATTTTACAATTGAGATTATTGTCATAAGTTAATAAAAACATGAAAAAGAATACAACATTGGGTCCTTGCTTGAATAGGCCTAAGAACAGGAATTAAAGTAAATTCCCTCCTATAACTTGCACCCAAGACTTTGTTTAAGATGATGCCGCGTGTGCTAGAAAGGCTCTCCAATTGCCTTGCAATATGGGGAGAGTTTTGTGAGGTTTTAGATGTGAGATCTGGGTTTTGGGAAAAAGCAGTTCTCAAAACCCTAATTTCCTTGAGATGTGTTTAATCAGTAAAACAATCAAAGAAGCCGTAACCTGACAAAAGGAGATGGACTCTCCTTATGTAGTGATTGCGTCGGCCGAACGGGTTGAGGTGAGAGTGGGCTTTTCCCACTCTTACCTTATACCTTTGCGTGATTCGACCCGATTAGCTAAATATTATTCGCGGGTTTTATTTATAAATCGTACACGTGTTATCAGATATTAATGCAGTCGATGTATTAATAATGGTCTGATAAAATTACGATATTGTATAATTACCCAAATTAATATAACTGTTTATATTAATACGCGAATACAATATTTAATTAAATATAACCGTTTATATTTAATTTACGAATTAATCATGTAATCCGTGTTAGCTAAAATTATTTAATCCGTATTAAATAATAATCTCAACATCTTATTGACTAATTTAATAGTCAATACCTCTGACTAACTGTTTAGTCGTATTCGGCATAAATGTGACTGTATTTTCATAACTTCACATCTCTCAAACGTGTCCTATAGGTGTGACGTATAGGGACCAGTTGATCACCGCCATCCGTATGACAATAACGTCAAACTTATCTAGAAAGCCAACCGTTATTGATAAACGTGGATCAACTGATAATAATACTAAAGTATGCCCTTGTGATCCTTTAAGAGATTTAATAAGTCATTGTACTTAATTGTCAAGGACACCAGCCCCAACAATCTCCCACTTGTCCGTACAAGGGTATGTGCAATGACGTTATCACACTACATGTGGAGGACACAAGCTCCAACAAACTCCCACTTGTCCGTACAAGTGTAGGTGTGATAACCGATTCTCATATCCTTTTAAAATTTCTCCCACTCAATGTAAGACAATTTGCAAATCCGCATTCGCAAAGGTCGTATCTCACAAGCGGTCTGTATCAAGAGTGGTTTCCCCGACTAGAGAGTAACTTAACTGATAAAACGAATCTGTATTCGAGCATGGCCATGCATTTCAGTTACTACTCCTCGAGTGGCCCTGAGAAATGATAAAATCCTGATAAGGGTTTGGATATTTCCCTCAACTCGAATCCTGCCGATATCGCGCAGCATGAAATAACCCAGAAAAAATCCTCTTGGCCCCTGTTACGATGACCCCATTTATTTAAGAGCCTTTAGCAAGACATTCTCAAATAAATGAAGCTGTTACCATCTCGGAGTATCCGAGGTAGTGAATAACAAAGTAAAACAACCAAAGTACTTTATAAAAACTGATAAAAATTAAAGTTTGGTTATTATAGATATTACATAGTGGAAAAACAAAATACAATTGATGACTCTTCTAAAAGTGATATAGTCCTAAGTCGGTCCAATGTATGCATCTCAGATTCCTGCTCCAGCTCCTAGCTTATCTGTCTCTGACCTGTAGAATCTACTCCCCATTCCGGATCATCGTAGGTGTACACGAATACACTGTCAACCTCGCGGTTGAGTAGGGTAACACAATAATTATAATGCAACAGTTAAATGATATGCAAATGTCATGACATGCTCGAGCTCAATCTCAATCTCAATCTCAAACTCATACCCGTGCACCAAGCCATACCGAACCTTCCGGCAGACTATAATCGGTCGTCACCGAACACCAGCTCAATAGCTGATAAGACACCAGGCCTGGTCTGCAGAACCACCCTGGGCTTTATATCAGAACAACATCTGATTTACATCTTTCTCAGTAACCAATGCATATGCCATGCTCATGAATGCAACAATACTCTTAATCAATCATGCTATTAAATAATGCAATGCTCATGCCATTACTACTAATCAACACCCAATCCAAGCAATATCATTAATATAGCAATCATGCTCAGCATCCATAGCACACAATTTAACACCCATTCATAACACATCATAGAGTATAAGGTAAGTGTATCCTACCTGGATAGCAATGTAACCAACAACAAGCCAGCAAGTAAACCGAACTATGCCATCGCAGAACGTCACCTATCAAATATAATATTCGTAATCACTAACTAATACAATATGCAAACTAATACAACATACCGCTCATTCAATTTAATTATTTAAACAATATACATCGCATAACGAGACCGTATTCAATATAACTACTTCAATTAACTTGCACAACTCGACCTTATCACTTTCATAACTTCCAATTAAATAACAAACATAGAAATATAATCGACTATTGATAACCGTCACATCCTTGTATAAAATTTACTTAACAACTTGAATAATTAACAACATGAGCAAATATATACTAATAATAATAATAATATCATTAATTATAACATAACAAAAATAATAATTATATCATAATATAATGATGATGATAATGATAATATGTACTAGTACTAATAACATACTAACAAAACAGCCCACTAGTATTAATATTAATAACAATAGTAGTAACATTAGCAACCCCACGTATGTCAACCCAAAGGAAAGAAAACAAAACAGCCCCACTCAAACACGCGCAAACAGCCCTTCGTCCGTGACCCAACAGCCTGCACTTGTTTTCTCGACAAAACGACCACCATTCAGGCCACCATGGCACCCACGACAATCCTATACCCACTCCTTGTAGTACCAGCTACCTCAAACACGCTATTACCGCCCTAGACAATCCCCACAGACGCCACATAAGGGCCCTCAACACCCTATACACGCAAGACCACGGGCTACTACCCCCCCTGACCAACCTGTTTTGACACCTCTTCTAACCACCCTATAGAACCACAACCACCATTCACCCACGGTGGTTGTGACCACTACACCATGACGTATCAAAAGACGCTTACCTCGGCACCTGACTCACCCACACTAGCCTTCGAAACCAAAGGCAAACCCTCTACCTGCAACAGTGACCTGAACAAAACCCGTGTACCTGTGTCTTCCCTACCCTGTACACGCGTCTCCAGCCACCAACTAACACCTCCCTAACCTCTGCCTATCACCAACCTCGACACTATACACTACCCACGACATCCTGGTGGAAGGTACCAGGCTTCGACGCCACTCACCCCCCTTGAAAACACCTCCCCAAAACTGCTGAAACAAACACGGCCTCCCTGTTCCTACCCTCTGATACGCTGACAAAACAGACCCCTACGGCCACCATACACCACTCGACCACCACCAACATCACCTTATAATTATTATACCACTACCATAACTCAATAACCCACGCATTAATTAAATCAAAACAGGAGCAAGCAGTGAAAACGAAAAGAGATGAACACGCAGAACAGAGTATGAATAGCATTGTTTCTGTTGACACTTTCGTCGATTATTGCGACGGTTACGATGGTCTTATGGTGATCTGAAGATGATAGATATGTTGTACGTAATGCAAAGCTTACTCATAAACATAACACACTAAAACGATGGTCTGAAAAACGAAAGAAACGAGGTACACAACTTACAGTCACGGTTGGAACGATGGTCTGTAAAGGACGTTCTTGCGTTTTCTTTCCTTCTTTTGCTCTCTTCTAACCCACGACAGGCTAAGGATCATTAGGTGTATGAGGGGTGTGGAGGCAGACGGAGCTTGAGGGTGAGTAGGGTTCAGATTGTATTATGTCGATGGAGGCAAGGTAGATTTAACATTAGGGTTTAGTGAGGTTAGTGTCGATGTAATGTAGTGTTAAAGTCGATATAAGGTTTTAGGGTGTGGGCTAGGGTTTACATAGATGGGTCATATAGATTAGTGGGTTAAAATTAGGGTTTGATTACACGGTTCCCAAGGACATATACTCCATTCCCGATTCGTAACTTGAAATCAAAACGACATATAAATGGTTATACTAATTAAATTATTGTAGTAGTAAATATTTATTAAATTAATTATAAAATTATCAATACTTATTTAAGAATATATAAAAATTAGGATTTAAAATATAATGATGACTTAAATAATAAAACAAATATGATGAAATAAATATAAAATAGGAAATATATTTAATTATAACTATATAATAAAATTAAAGAAATACGAATGAAATGCCGTTTTATGAAATAATCGTCAAAATAAAATGATTATGAAATACGAAATAATCGTAGAGATACAATTTATAAAATAATAATAATTGACGTAAAATAATTTATAAACATTCTGTTTGAAATACGTGTATAAAACATGGTTTGACTGTCGTTGACAGAGGCTAAAATACTGGGTATAACAGTCTTCCCTCCTTAAAATGAACTTCGTCCCGAAGTTCGCTGCCCCATAACGGTAAGGAAACATTTAACAAGCAGGAAACAATCACAAGTAGCACTTATATAGACTTTAAAGCACGAAATGTTACATTCTACCCTCGTTAAGAAAACTTTGTCCTCAAAGTTTAACGCCTAACTAAGTTAAAAGATATTTCACGAATCACGGTATAATGCATAGCAGAAGTAAACAGGATTATCAAATATATATATATATGTTCAAACAATCACGACATACTAATTATCATTATCAACTAGCCATATCATAAAGTATCAAGATTTTACAATCCTATCCTTCTTAAAACATGGTTACGTCCCCGTAACCTCATTACAAATTTCACATTCAATGCTCAAGAAGATCACCAAAACATCAGTCACAAATCATATGATAAGGTAATTACCACTAGCACCCTACTTTTGAAATAACCATCATATTTGTCAATTTCATGCTACGCAGTAAAACAAAATTAAGGTAACTACTAGTACCTATATACCCTTAAATTTTAACACAAACTTCACGTATTTACACCAATTTAGACAATTAGCTAACTCATAGTTCAAAATTGGCAAATCAAAACATTTCATGCTCGTAATCATATCTTAGAAACGAAATCATATTCTAGGAAAGACATAAGGCAAAATTTAACCTATATAATTAAACATGGAGCATCGACTTATTTGACAAGATATACACCAATCATAGACTAGCGGGTCAGCTTAACATTTCTAGGTACAAATAAGTTAAAACCACATAGGTGCATTAATCATCTACTCACATTACATCAATCCTAAATCCATTAATGGATATAACGTTCAGAATAAGAGGCTTATATCAACAATTTCATATTTAGGCAAAAAGTTATTAACATGTAGCTACACATTTCTCCTGTTGCAAAACAACAATTACCATAATTATCAAACATCAGCTTTATCATGGATTATCAATTCGAAATATTTCGAAACTTTCAAAACAATGAAGTTGTAATTAATAATAATTTATAAACACGATTCAACTAACGATTTTACAAGTTATAGATCGAAAACAAGATTAGCATTCTCACATTTCACGTGTAAACGAAATTACTAATTCAATATATATATATATATTGTGATCAGACTTAAACACAACAATATGTAATTCACCTTGTGGCGTAACCAATAGCGTCAATACAAAAGAAACTAACTTTGTATGAAACTCACCAATAATAATTAAGGTTATATTATTATATAACAAAGTTCATATGCATATAATATGTCTACTATTCATGCTACTATGTCATATCAGAATATTACATGATTACATAGCATAATTCATATTTGATTTAAACTTTTATATATAAAACTTTACCAATGTAACACATAGCTATATGACATTCATTGTAACACCCCCATTTATTTAAGGGCCTGCACTAGGACTCCTTAGATAAATAAAGGTGTTACCATCTCGGTTTCCCGAGGCAGTAGATACAAAAGAAAGATAAACAGTACTTTAATTAAAATTAAAGTCATATCATGTTCTTACAACCGTATCGTATCCGAAAGTCTCAACAAAATAAATAAAGTACAACTCATGCTAAACTGACTAAGGTGATCTAGACTCTAGTCTGGTCCGGATCCAAGCTCTTTCTCCCATAGCTCCCCCTTAGTCTCAGCCACCTGTCAATCTGCTCCCCAATAAATTGGTTCATCACAGGTGATCACGAATACACAGGGTCAACCACGAGGTTGAGTAGGGAAAAAGAAATAAATATACCAACAATATAATAAACTCCGCACCGATCCCACGCCAAATAAACTCCGCACCGATCCAACGCCAAATAAACTCCGCACCGATCCAACACCATATAACTCCGCACCGATCCAACACCATATAAACTCCGCACCGATCCAACACCATATAAACTCCGCACCGATCCAACACCATATAAACTCCGCACCGATCCAACGCCAAATATACTCCGCACCGTATCACAAGACCCAATATTTTCACATCGTATTATATCACAGAAATATATAAGACAATTAAACACAATATAATACCAATCATCCAATGAGATATATAAATAATTAACATAATAATAACAGATCACTCGTCATCATATATACAGTATTCCCCTACCTCAAATGGCAGACTGACAGTCGAACAGCTGCTAGAATTACTCCACTTCGAGCTCAGTTCCTAAGTACTTATTATTAACCTCTATTCATACACTAACATCACTACTAAAACCCATTCATCGTGCTTATAATGAGATACTTATCACAACTGCAATTATACCTAGCAACATACTCATTACGTACCAATTGACAGTATCTCATTACTCGTATCAATCTTCAGCAGACAATTATAAGTTTACTAAATATAGACTTACTAATAAATATAGCAGGAAATTAAATGGCCGATTTATTACTAAATCAACAACAATAACCATATGAGAATTTAATAATAATCACAGTGTTCATTGACAAAATATTAACCCCAACAAATGCTAATAACATGATTAGTTATAATAGCTTAAATATTAATAAACATGGTATACAGTTATAATATTTGCCAAAACATACATAATAATAATAATACTAATATTAATAACATTATGATCCTATAATCGTAAAATCACCATAATAACATTTTAACCAATAATGGAAATCATAAACAATAATAAGGGTGACAACAACAATAATAATAATAATAATACCATAATAATAATAATAATAATAATAATAATAATAATGAATCATGAAACCACAATCATAAAATCATACCTACACTAAGACAAATCAAAGAGCAACCAAGAATAATGCGAACAGTAGCAACGCGAAAACCCGACTGCAACACAGCCCCCCCACCATGACCAAACACCCTCACAAACACCACCCTCGTCGCCAATTGCAACCCCTGGTTTCCCCACTGGCGCCACCAGGCTCGCCTCTGAGCCGCGGTGGTTCCAGGGAGGAAGCTAGTGGTCGTCGTCCACCACCTGAGACACCAGCAACCGCAACCAAAAACAGCCCCACGTGACAACTCTGTTTTAAACGTGCCCAGAACCCAAACGAATCCCTCCTTATTTACGACATAAACCACCAAGACCCGCCATGAAAACCACCACCCAACCACCCTGACTTCCACCAATCAAAAGACTCTAACACCCAAAAACGTCATGACCAGAAAACACCTTTAAACCATACGTAAACATCACACGCTCAAAACCCTGTTTCTGAGATAATAACTCGTATACTGACAGCAGCCTAAGCCGCCCCACGCCCGGTGGTCCTAAGTTGTCCATGGTGGTCAAACTATGGTCCAAACACGACCCTCAACAACATAGATTAATATAGCTTGAAAATCAGAACTTATATATAACATTACACGATTGAATCGATTGCATAAAAACGAAAGAGAGAACTGAAATAACCAAGAACGAGGTGAGTAGGCTTACTTCTCAGATAAATCGACCACCCTTGGGCTCCCTTAAACCACCGTGCAACCTCCCTTTCACGTTCTCTGGTGTGGCGGCAGAAGGCGTGGGTGAGAGGTGAGCTGTCGAAATAGGTCAGGTATAGGGTTTGGAGGGTTTGTACATGACGGCAGTAAAAGGGGTGTTTTATTATGTTTATTACGTTGTATGGCTTTATGTGTTAAAGTCGAGATGGGCTGTTTTGGGTTGGCACATATATCGAGGCCCAAGCGTCTATTTAAAACACGATCTATTAACTAACTCGCATTCTCGACCCTTCACTTAACAACATATAAAAAAAAGATATAAAACTTATTCGATAAATAAATTATCAAGTATAACGTTAAGTAACCACCAACACGTCATCAAAATTTAAATATTAAAATAAAGAGAGTAAGATACGGAGTATTACAGTCTTCCCTCCTTAAAATGAACTTCGTCCCGATGTTCACCACCCCATAACGGTAACGAAACACGTAGCAAGCATGAACAATCACAAGTAATACTTAAGAAACGTGAGATGTTACATTCCATCCCCCTTAATAAAACTTTGTCCCCAAAGTTTAACATACAACAGAAACACATGACACTTCAACAACCACGATATAGTGCATAACAGAAGCAGCAGGGTTATCAAGTATATTCAAATAATCACGACATAAAAATTAGCCATGTCATAAAAACTAATCATATCATAAATCATCAAGATTTTACAATCCTATCCTCCTTAAAACATGGTTACGTCCCCGTAACCCCATTATAAAATTCCAGCTCATTACTCTGTCTTACTCATTACTTTATCTCCTAAAATCTTACTCCAAGTAACCAAGTATCATATTCTCATCGTCGAACCTAAGACCAAGTACAAGGGGTGAGTGAACTGGCGGAATAAATTGCGAAACAATATTTCTATCTCAAACTCGATTTCGGACTCATAAAATATAACTGAATAACCATGGTCACTATAGGCCATGAACATAACTCGACACAAAGGCCCCATAACTCAATAATAGCACCCAATCTCAATCTCCATCTCAATATCAGTATCAATATCGTCGAGGTTCACAGAACCGTGCTCAGTACTTACTTTGAACTTTAAGCTACTCACCCACAAGTTAAGGTCAAAGGGGACGATAAAGAAAATGCAATACCAATCATACACAACCAAAATATTAATCCCCTGTAACCCGTATACTCCGATTCGGTCATAAACAAGCAATATAAAGATTCTCTAATAGACATACCATGTGTTCGTTGGTAACATAACCAAACTAATATCAATATTCGTATATGGTAAAAATCAATTTCCAACTGCAACTATCCACATGCTTATATTCCCGTACAATTATTAATAAGATTAACATCAGTGTTCCACACTAGAGTCAATTATAAAATCAATTGTTTGGGTACTTCAATCTATATTTCTATCTGCTACTATTTATCCCCTCTGTAGCACACCCAAACTCTCCAAATAAAAGCACAAACAGTGACTCATAACATCTGAATACTTTTCTATATTCAAAAAAAAAATTTCCAATACCAACTCCTCCATAATTACTAACATATAGATAGTCACCAAAACATGTCAGCTTGCATAAATATTGAAGCACATGGACTCCGACAATCGATTGGCACATATACATATATCCCGAACAATAGTAAGAATAATGAGATCAGTAGATTCATGTTACGCAGTAAAACAGATTCAGTGTAGCTAACACTTATATACTCCTTTGAAATTTTAACACAACTCAGCAAATTACACCAATGCAAACAATCAGCAAACGCGTAGTTCATAATTGCCAAATTAGAACATTTCATGTCCGTAATCATATTATAGAAGCAAAAATCATATTTTAGAAAAAAAACATCGTGCAAAATTAGTTAACATAATTAAACATGGAGCATTGACATATTTCACAAGGTATACACAAATCATAAACTAACAAAACCGTTTAATATTCCTAGATGTTAATAAGTTAAAATCACTTAGGTACATTTCCCATCCACCCACATTACATCATTTATCATGAAAATGGTAATATATGACTTGCAAATTAAGGGGTTTATATAATATGCAACAATTAAACATTCGGGAAGGATTTCGTCAACACGTAGCTACAGAATTCCGCATATTGCAACCAATTGACAAACTTATCAAAACATCAAACTTGGTCAAGGATCACCATTTGAAGACCTTTGGAAAACTTTTGAAACACTGAAGTGATAGTTTGTGACAATTATAAATACAATCAGCGGCTATTATGCAACTACATTTCGGACTTAAAACCGCATGGAGACATTCTGATTCTTCTTTACTAAAACGTTGTTCTTGACATTGTAGCTCATGAATCATGAAGATTTAATGCTAAAAGTAAACGGATTCACAACATTGGTGCTTCCATAAAACTCATCATGCCAACTAATTAATAACTCAATATAGTATGATCAGATTTTTAAACATAACAATGCAATTCAGTTTGTGACATAACATTATACATGAAGGTGTTATAAGGGTTATTATCTCAGTGAGCTAGACAACGATAGACCATAACTATATGAAAGAACATCAACACGATTAACATTGATCAAAATGATCATCATTACTTATAACATTTATATTGTTATATCATGCTAATAAATTTACCAGTTAAATTTCATTTTACCTATTGGCGAGACTCTTTTCTGATAAGCATGGTTTTAACATCACAGAATTATTTGAGGTCATAACACTAGTAGTTAAGAGCGTTGTTATAAAAGAAACTATTTTACATGAGACTTGACGAAATGAGCAGGGGTACATCATCATATAATAAGGTTCCTATTCATATCATAAGTCTATTATCCATGTTACTAATGCCATAACGGAAAATCATATGGTCACATCACATAATTTACATTTGGATGAACTTTCATATGAAACTTACATAACTCACGCTTTCACCAATTAAACATTATGCAGCCATTTACACCATCATAACTACATATCCACTTAGCTATCCTGCGAGCTATTATCGTTTTTATAAAATATACTGAATTTAACTAATCATAGGAAACAGAAGCAAATGCATATCCCAAGGTAATCATTTATAACAATCTATTGGTCTGAACAGGAGCTTTACAGTAATTCATTGGAAAATTGGGAAATTTTCAAAAATCACAATTAGATAACGGCCCAATAAGATTTCACATGGCTTGTCATTTTGAGAACGTGAACAATTATTCTAAACAGTGGGGTTGAATGTATGCATAAACAGTAACCACGTTTTAAATGATTTCACTTTCATAACACGAGTCACAACAGAACTGAGTAGGGATAATTTGACTACTGTCGACTAAAATATTTATTTCTCTCAAAATATAACTCCTATTAACGTGAAACGAAAAGTATTAGAAGCCAGCTCAGAAGGTTATCATACATAAAATTTTATACTCAATATGGAGCACATTTAAAATGACGGCCCGTACAATCAAGATAACATTCTACTATCGCACAATCACTACTTATCCCAGTACGGAAATATAAACGAGGAACAACTACGATGGCCCTTATTGATCACTAACTTCATAACGAATTTTAAATGCGTATAGTAGGCACAAACTTTGAAGTACTATGGATGCAACGCATAACTATATACATTCATGGCTTAGGGCAACACATTCCTCATATCGCTAGACATAGGTTACCATAACATGTGATAAATCACAGAATTACTTATCTTTACAACGAGTTAAACACCAATATCATATAATAACGAAAGTCATTCAATTCCAGTTAATCGTATGAACACTTCAAATATCAAAATCATATGATCACATCACTCTAACCATGACTCAACAAATACAACTCCCAAACTCTGATAATTTCAATTCAATCATTATATCAATTCACAGTTCGTATTGCACATATCCTTAATCAGAACTCCCATATGACTTACCTCGTTCTTCTCCTGCAAGAGCGTTAGCATAATATATCCTGGTCACTATATAGTCTACCCCACTCTTCAATTACTCTCTTTGGGTTCCCGAGGCAGAACAGAAAGGGCCCAGGTTTGGTGTGAGGGGGCCCCTAACTCATCCCGTTCCTTTTTGGGGCTCCTATCAGTTCCACCTCGGGGTTCCTTTTATTTGACTCTTCCTACGTTCATTATTATTCATTTGGTTTAGGCCTGAGGATCTTTCGCTCTGATACCACTTTGTAACACCCCCATTTATTTAAGGGCCTGCACTAGGACTCCTCAGATAAATAAAGGTGTTACCATCTCGGTTTCCCGAGGCAGTAGATACAAAAGAAAGATAAACAGTACTTTAATTAAAATTAAAGTCATATCATGTTCTTACAACCGTATCCGAAAGTCTCAACAAAATAAATAAAGTACAACTCATGCTAAACTGACTAAGGTGATCTAGACTCTAGTCTGGTCCGGATCCAAGCTCTTTCTCCCATAGCTCCCCCTTAGTCTCAGCCACCTGTCAATATGCTCCCCAATAAATTGGTTCATCACAGGTGATCACGAATACACAGGGTCAACCACGAGGTTGAGTAGGGAAAAAGAAATAAATATACCAACAATATAATAAACTCCGCACCGATCCCACGCCAAATAAACTCCGCACCGATCCAACGCCAAATAAACTCCGCACCGATCCAACACCATATAACTCCGCACCGATCCAACACCATATAAACTCCGCACCGATCCAACACCATATAAACTCCGCACCGATCCAACACCATATAAACTCCGCACCGATCCAACGCCAAATATACTCCGCACCGTATCACAAGACCCAATATTTTCACATCGTATTATATCACAGAAATATATAAGACAATTAAACACAATATAATACCAATCATCCAATGAGATATATAAATAATTAACATAATAATAACAGATCACTCGTCATCATATATACAGTATTCCCCTACCTCAAATGGCAGACTGACAGTCGAACAGCTGCTAGAATTACTCCACTTCGAGCTCAGTTCCTAAGTACTTATTATTAACCTCTATTCATACACTAACATCACTACTAAAACCCATTCATCGTGCTTATAATGAGATACTTATCACAACTGCAATTATACCTAGCAACATACTCATTACGTACCAATTGACAGTATCTCATTACTCGTATCAATCTTCAGCAGACAATTATAAGTTTACTAAATATAGACTTACTAATAAATATAGCAGGAAATTAAATGGCCGATTTATTACTAAATCAACAACAATAACCATATGAGAATTTAATAATAATCACAGTGTTCATTGACAAAATATTAACCCCAACAAATGCTAATAACATGATTAGTTATAATAGCTTAAATATTAATAAACATGGTATACAGTTATAATATTTGCCAAAACATACATAATAATAATAATACTAATATTAATAACATTATGATCCTATAATCGTAAAATCACCATAATAACATTTTAACCAATAATGGAAATCATAAACAATAATAAGGGTGACAACAACAATAATAATAATAATAATACCATAATAATAATAATAATAATAATAATAATAATAATAATAATGAATCATGAAACCACAATCATAAAATCATACCTACACTAAGACAAATCAAAGAGCAACCAAGAATAATGCAAACAGTAGCAACGCGAAAACCCGACTGCAACACAGCCCCCCCACCATGACCAAACACCCTCACAAACACCACCCTCGTCGCCAATTGCAACCCCTGGTTTCCCCACTGGCGCCACCAGGCTCGCCTCTGAGCCGCGGTGGTTCCAGGGAGGAAGCTAGTGGTCGTCGTCCACCACCTGAGACACCAGCAACCGCAACCAAAAACAGCCCCACGTGACAACTCTGTTTTAAACGTGCCCAGAACCCAAACGAATCCCTCCTTATTTACGACATAAACCACCAAGACCCGCCATGAAAACCACCACCCAACCACCCTGACTTCCACCAATCAAAAGACTCTAACACCCAAAAACGTCATGACCAGAAAACACCTTTAAACCATACGTAAACATCACACGCTCAAAACCCTGTTTCTGAGATAATAACTCGTATACTGACAGCAGCCTAAGCCGCCCCACGCCCGGTGGTCCTAAGTGGTCCATGGTGGTCAAACTATGGTCCAAACACGACCCTCAACAACATAGATTAATATAGCTTGAAAATCAGAACTTATATATAACATTACACGATTGAATCTATTGCATAAAAACGAAAGAGAGAACTGAAATAACCAAGAACGAGGTGAGTAGGCTTACTTCTCAGATAAATCGACCACCCTTGGGCTCCCTTAAACCACCGTGCAACCTCCCTTTCACGTTCTCTGGTGTGGCGGCAGAAGGCGTGGGTGAGAGGTGAGCTGTCGAAATAGGTCAGGTATAGGGTTTGGAGGGTTTGTACATGACGGCAGTAAAAGGGGTGTTTTATTATGTTTATTACGTTGTATGGCTTTATGTGTTAAAGTCGAGATGGGCTGTTTTGGGTTGGCACATATATCGAGGCCCAAGCGTCTATTTAAAACACGATCTATTAACTAACTCGCATTCTCGACCCTTCACTTAACAACATATAAAAAAAAGATATAAAACTTATTCGATAAATAAATTATCAAGTATAACGTTAAGTAACCACCAACACGTCATCAAAATTTAAATATTAAAATAAAGAGAGTAAGATACGGAGTATTACATTCATGGCTTGGAGCAACACATTCTGCATATCATTAGACATAGATTATTATAACATTTAAATCCGATCATTCATATTCAAATTCAAGACAATATATTACATAGTTACGATAGTCATTTAATAACCAGATATCATATAAAATTTCTAAACACCAAAATCGCATAATAATATCACTCAAAATCATGTTTCATTAAATATACATCCATTCTCTAAAATTTCAATCTAATCATTCAGATCAATTAACATCTCAAAATCTGTCGTATTCTTCTAATGCACATCACCAAGCAAGTCAAGCATATATTTCAAACTCATTTCCAAAACTCATGTTCTCAGTACCTGAAACCATATCACCCAACATTCAATATCATTGTCATGATTCATAAAACAGATCACCAACCATATTTCACGTAATAACTTACCTCATTCCGCTCCTGCAAAACTGTTAGTACGATATAGGCAAGGTCTGATCTTTTATTTTGTTACTACCCACTCTCTGCATCACTCACGGTTACCAGGTTAGACTGAAAGGGCCAGTTGCTTGGTTTGAGGGGGCCCCTAACTCATCCCAATTCTGGGGCTCCTAACAATTACTAACCTGGGGTTCATTTTATTTAGACACTCCTATGTTCATTATTTTCATTTTAGTTTAGGCCTGAGGATCGTTCGCTCTGATACCACTTTGTAACTCCCCCATTTATTTAAGAGCCTTTAGCAAGACATTCTCAAATAAATGAAGCTGTTACCATCTCGGAGTATCCGAGGTAGTGAATAACAAAGTAAAACAACCAAAGTACTTTATAAAAACTGATAAAAATTAAAGTTTGGTTATTATAGATATTACATAGTGGAAAAACAAAATACAATTGATGACTCTTCTAAAAGTGATATAGTCCTAAGTCGGTCCAATGTATGCATCTCACATTCCTGCCCCAGCTCCTAGCTTATCTGTCTCTGACCTGTAGAATCTACTCCCCATTCCGGATCATCGTAGGTGTACACGAATACACTGTCAACCTCGCGGTTGAGTAGGGTAACACAATAATTATAATGCAACAGTTAAATGATATGCAAATGTCATGACATGCTCGAGCTCAATCTCAATCTCAATCTCAAACTCATACCCGTGCACCAAGCCATACCGAACCTCCCGGCAGACTACAATCGGTCGTCACCGAACACCAGCTCAATAGCTGATAAGACACCAGGCCTGGTCTGCAGAACCACCATGGGCTTTATATCAGAACAACATCTGATTCACATCTTTCTCAGTAACCAATGCATATGCCATGCTCATGAATGCAACAATACTCTTAATCAATCATGCTATTAAATAATGCAATGCTCATGCCACTACTACTAATCAACACCCAATCCAAGAAATATCATTAATATAGCAATCATGCTCAGCATCCATAGCACACAATTTAACACCCATTCATAACACATCATAGAGTATAAGGTAAGTGTATCCTACCTGGATAGCAATGTAACCAACAACAAGCCAGCAAGTAAACCGAACTATGCCATCGCAGAACGTCACCTATCAAATATAATATTCGTAATCACTAACTAATACAATATGCAAACTAATACAACATACCGCTCATTCAATTTAATTATTTAAACAATATACATCGCATAACGAGACCGTATTCAATATAACTACTTCAATTAAGTTGCACAACTCGACCTTATCACTTTCATAACTTCCAATTAAATAACAAACATAGAAATATAATCGACTATTGATAACCGTCACATCCTTGTATAAAATTTACTTAACAACTTGAATAATTAACAACATGAGCAAATATATACTAATAATAATAATAATATCATTAATTATAACATAACAAAAATAATAATTATATCATAATATAATGATGATGATAATGATAATATGTACTAGTACTAATAACATACTAACAAAACAGCCCACTAGTATTAATATTAATAACAATAGTAGTAACATTAGCAACCCCACGTATGTCAACCCAAAGGAAAGAAAACAAAACAGCCCCACTCAAACACGCGCAAACAGCCCTTCGTCCGCGACCCAACAGCCTGCACTTGTTTTCTCGACAAAACGACCACCATTCAGGCCACCATGGCACCCACGACAATCCTATACCCACTCCTTGTAGTACCAGCTACCTCAAACACGCTATTACCGCCCTAGACAATCCCCACAGACGCCACATCAGGGCCCTCAACACCCTATACACGCAAGACCACGGGCTACTACCCCCCTGACCAACCTGTTTTGACACCTCTTCTAACCACCCTATAGAACCACAACCACCATTCACCCACGGTGGTTGTGACCACTACACCATGACGTATCAAAAGACGCTTACCTCGGCACCTGACTCATCCACACTAGCCTTCGAAACCAAAGGCAAACCCTCTACCTGCAACAATGACCTGAACAAAACCCGTGTACCTGTGTCTTCCCTACCCTGTACACGCGTCTCCAGCCACCAACTAACACCTCCCTAACCTCTGCCTATCACCAACCTCGACACTATACACTACCCACGACATCCGGGTGGAAGGTACCAGGCTTCGACGCCACTCATCCCCCTTGAAAACACCTCCCCAAAACTGCTGAAACAAACACGGCCTCCCTGTTCCTACCCTCTGATACGCTGACAAAACAGACCCCTACGGCCACCATACACCACTCGACCACCACCAACATCACCTTATAATTATTATACCACTACCATAACTCAATAACCCACGCATTAATTAAATCAAAACAGGAGCAAGCAGTGAAAACGAAAAGAGATGAACACGCAGAACAGAGTATGAATAGCATTGTTTCTGTTGACACTTTCATCGATTATTGCGACGGTTACGATGGTCTTATGGTGATCTGAAGATGATAGATAAGTTGTACGTAATGCAAAGCTTACTCATAAACATAACAAACTAAAACGATGGTCTGAAAAACGAAAGAAACGAGGTACACAACTTACAGTCACGGTTGGAACGATGGTCTGTAAAGGACGTTCTTGCGTTTTCTTTCCTTCTTTTGCTCTCTTCTAACCCACGACAGGCTAAGGATCATTAGGTGTGTGAGGGGTGTGGAGGCAGACGGAGCTTGAGGGTGAGTAGGGTTCAGATTGTATTATGTCGATGGAGGCAAGGTAGATTTAACATTAGGGTTTAGTGAGGTTAGTGTCGATGTAATGTAGCGTTAAAGTCGATATAAGGTTTTAGGGTGTGGGCTAGGGTTTACATAGATGGGTCATATAGATTAGTGGGTTAAAATTAGGGTTTGATTACACGGTTCCCAAGGACATATACTCCATTCCCGATTCGTAACTTGAAATCAAAACGACATATAAATGGTTATACTAATTAAATTATTGTAGTAGTAAATATTTATTAAATTAATTATAAAATTATCAATACTTATGTAAGAATATATAAAAATTAGGATTTAAAATATAATGACGACTTAAATAATAAAACAAATATGATGAAATAAATATAAAATAGGAAATATATTTAATTATAACTATATAATAAAATTAAAGAAATACGAATGAAATGCCGTTTTATGAAATAATCGTCAAAATAAAATGATTATGAAATACGAAATAATCGTAGAGATACAATTTATAAAATAATAATAATTGACGTAAAATAATTTATAAACATTCTGTTTGAAATACGTGTATAAAACATGGTTTGACTGTCGTTGACCGAGGCTAAAATACTGGGTATTACAGTGGGAAAGAAACCAAAGTTATCCAAAATCTGCCTTAATCTCAAGAGACAGTTGAAGGTCAAAAGACTCGACTCTAAGGAACACTATGGAGGTCCTATCCACGACCTGGCACCCAATGTTATAAAACATTTAGGACTCCATAACGTTGTCACGGGGTGTCCTACGAGATATCCGTATAACTCGCCTTTGTGATTGGTTAGTCAGCCGTGTGACTTATGGCTCGTTGAACCCACCATCAACCAACGTCACAAAATGATTACCTGAGTTATCAGCTCAAGTGGGTAATCAAGGACTAAAAACAATGTGATGTTATTCAGTTCACTTTGTGGTGTTCAAAATTGGCGTACAATTCCACATGAAAAACAAAACATTATATATCATAACAATGAGGTTGAATAGAGTACACGAGAAAATGAATTATTACATGAATTCATAAAAGAGTACTACAACTTAGGAACACATCTAATTCCCATGGAATGAATGTGCCCTTCATGCTTATCACGTGGTAATGCTTTTGTGAGAGGATCACCTATGTTGTCATCCATAGCTATCTTCAATAAATATATCCTTTTACACGGACTCAGTTGTATAATCTGCTATAACACTTGGTTTAGAACTTTTCCAGCTGACAGCAGCGCCATTAAGAGTAAAAACGAATCCAGACTGAGATTTCGAGTCGTCTCGATCCGTTTGGAAGCTAGCATCTGCGTACCCTGTGACGCAGAGCGTCGAGTTGCCTCCGTAAGTCAATCCCCAATCTTTAGTTCTCCGTAGGTACTTAAGAATGTTTTTCACGGCCATCCAGTGTTGTTCACCTGGATGAGCTTGAAATTGACTTGTCATACTCAATGCATATGCAACGTCTGGACGTGTGCATATCATGGCATACATGATCGATCCTATAGCCGAAGTATAAGGCATCCGACTCATGCGCTCTTTCTCTTCCAATGTCTTAGCTTCTTGAGTCTTGCTCAAGTGAAGCCCAGTAGTCATAGGAAGGAACCCTTTCTTGGAGTTCGTCATGCTGAATCTCTCTAGGATCTTATCTATATAAGACTCCTGACTGAGAGACAACATCCGTCGTGATCTATCCCTGTAGATACGGATGCCCAAAATTCTTTGTGCCTCTCCCATATCTTTCATCTGGAAATGGTTTTTTCAACCATGCTTTAACCGAAGATAAGAGAGGTATGTCATTCCCAATCAAGAGTATGTCGTCGACATACAGTACTAGGAATACAATCTTGCTCCCACTCGACTTGATATAGAGACATGGTTCCTCGACTGATCGAATGAAACCATTCTCTTTTATCACTTGGTCGAAGCGTTGATTCCAACTCCGTGATGCTTGCTTAAGTCCATAAATGGAACGCTTAAGCTTGCAGACCTTCTTAGGATTTTCTGGATCAATGAAACCCTCGGGTTGTACCATGTACAACTCTTCCTCCAAATAACCGTTTAAGAAGGCGGTTTTAACGTCCATCTGCCATATTTCATAGTCATGAAATGCGGCGATCGCTAAGATAATCCGAATGGAACGTAGCATGACTACGGGTGCAAAGATCTCATCGTAATGCAAGCCTTGCACTTGGGTGAAACCTTTAGCAACTAGTCTTGCCTTATGGATATCTTTTTTACCTTCCACGGCATACTTTATTTTGTAAAGCCATTTGCATTGAAGGGGACGTACCTTTGCAGGTAGGTCCACAAGATCCCACACGTTGTTCTCATACATGGAGTCCATCTCGGATTGCATGGCTTCTAGCCATAGCTTTGAGTCAGAACTGGTCATGGCACCTTTATAGGTTGTGGGTTCATTACCCTTTAGGAGTAAGACGTCATTCATATCATGTTCCTCGACCATACCAATGTATCTGTCCGGAGGAATAGAGACTCTTCCCGACCTCCTAGGTTCCTCAGGAATATCTACCGCAGCCTCGGTTGAAGGAACTGTTTCCTCCAATGGTTGCTCGGTAGTTGGTTCTTGAACCTCCGATAAATCAAAGGTTCTATTACTCGACTTGTTCTCGAGAAATGCTTTCTCTAAGAACGTCGCACTATCCGCAACAAAATCACGTTGTTCGGTTGGCGAGTAGAAGTAATGACCAAAAGTTCCCTTTGGATAGCCTATAAAGTATGTCTTGACCGATCGCGGGCCGAGCTTATCCTCGTGTCTCCACTTGACATAAGCCTCGCAGCCCCAAACCCGAATAAAGGACAAGTTAGGGACCGTTCCCTTCCATAATTCGTATGGAGTCTTGTCAACAGCTTTAGACGGAGTTCGGTTAAGTATTAGAGCGGCTGACAAAAGAGCATAGCCCCACAATGAATCAGGCACAACGGTGTGACTCATCATGGATCGAACCATATCAAGTAGAGTTCGATTTCTCCGTTCGGACACACCATTTAATTGTGGTGTTCCAGGTGGAGTCAACTGTAGCACGATGCCACAGTCTTTGAGGTGTTGATCAAACTCTTGTGAAAGATACTCACCACCACGATCAGAACGTAGTTCTTTAATCTTTCTTCCGAGCTGGTTCTGTACCCGATTCTGGTATTCTTTGAACTTGTCAAAGGATTCAATTTTATGCTTCATTAAGTAGACATAGCCATATCTACTCGAATCATCCGTGAAAGTGATGAAATACCTATAGCCTTCTCGTGCGTTGATCGACATAGGGCCACATACGTCCGTATGTATGAGTCCTAATAGGTCGGCAGCGCGCATTTCAACACCTTTGAAGGAAATACGAGTCATCTTACCGATGAGACATGATTCACACGTGCCATATGATTCGAAATCAAAGGCCGAGATAGCTCCATTCTGTATGAGCTGTTTTACGCGTTTCTCATTTACGTGTCCCATACGACAATGCCATAGATAAGTTTGATCTTTGTCACCTACCTTTAATCTCTCATTATTCACATGTAATATTTCAGTGGTTTGATCTAAAACATAAATTCCATTCATGGAAACTGCCTTGCCATAAATCATATTGTGTAATGAGAAAATACAACTGTTATTTTCTATTACAAATGAAAAACCAAGTTTGTCAAGTGCAGAAACTGAAATAATGTTTTTGGACAAACAAGGAACATAATAACAGTTATATAAAGATAACTCGAATCCACTTGGGAGCTGGATCACGTATGTTCCCCTCGAGACTGCAGCAACACGTGCTCCATTCCCGACACACAGGTCAACCTCACCCTTGATGAGGGGTTCTTGGTTTCTGAGGCCCTGCACATGATTACATAGATGAGAACCACAACCAGTATCTAGTACCCAAGTTCCGTAACTTGCATGGTTAATCTCAATCATGTGAATAAAAGAAGAAGAAGACATACCAACAGGAGTAACACGACCTGCCTTAATGTCCTCATGATACACGGGGCATGAGCGCCTCCAATGCCCAGTCTTGTGACAATGGTGAAATTCCATGCTAGTATCCTTGCTCTTTGTCTTGCCTTGTTAGTTGCTCGACTCACCTGGCCCACTCTTAGTAAATCCTGATTTCTTAAACCTGGGCTTACCTACCGTTAGGTCGCCCTGAGCTTTAGCTTTTCCCTTACCCTTACCCTTGCTGGAGATCATGAGAACATCCTGCTTCACGCTCCCACTTAATTTCAAATCCTTCTCGGTCTGTACGAGAAGGGAGTGAAGCTTATGAGGAGTCTTCTTCATGTCGTTCATGTAATAGTTGGCCCTAGAGAGGGCGAACCCATCATGAAGCGAATGAAGCATTCGATCAACGATTATGTTCTCACTGATCTTGCAGTTTAGGGCCTCCAGTTTCTCGATATTCTCAATCATGTTGAGAATATGTGGGCTAACAGCTTGGCCCTTCTGGAGTTTCGCCTCAAAGAAGCGACAAGTATGCTCATAAGAAACGATTCTCGGAGCTTTCGAGAATTCGTTAGTGAGTGGTGAAAATCTTGTTTGCACCATGGGTTATGAAGCGTCTTTGCAAATTGGATTCCATTGCATAGATGAGTACGTTTTTTATCGCACCCGCTTCCATGACGAAGTCGCTATGAGCGCGAAATTCGTTAGCTCTAGCTCCAGTTCCTGGGTGTGCCGGAATTGGTTCAGTTAAGTACTTAAGCTTTCCGTAGTGCTGCCTCCCAGTCAGAGAAGTTTGACCCATCATTCCTCAGTCTAGTAGACTGATTCATGGAGTCCATGAAGGCTTTTAGCCAGGATTCACGTGCTAGCTTGGCACTTGGCATTGGGTCTTCACCATCCATTAGTTATACAGTAGTTTAATTGGACGTGTTCTACACTGAAAAGAAGATAAAACAAAACCATATAAGCAACTCATTGTTGTGATTTAAGTCTATATTAAATTGTATTTAAACTCGTAGACTCATGCATTTATATAATTGATCTCCCTCAAGAATTATATAAACGATCCCAAGACTCAATTTCCGTATATTGATAAGCCCACAGCTTGGCTAATTCCACCGTTGGAACTCTTGGTCGATAGATTTCCGTAAATCCTATCTATTAGTCCATCTCAGTCGCTAGATAATATCGAGTGACCATGATGTTGAGATAAAATAAATCATCTGTTCCCACTTACCCGACGTAGAAGGGGTCATATTATGCCTACCGACGAAGAAGGGATTCATGGGAGTCTGATTTATAAAGACTATTTTCAATTTTTGGTTATACGAGGAAGACCCCATCAACTTATATTTATCCATTTTAAGTGAACTAATATCTAGCATATGCGTGAATGAATGAAATAAAGTGATGGCTTTACATGTGACATGTGACATCTGTATTGTCACAAAAAACTAACGCGTAACCTCTACATGAGTCAGTTTTCAGGCATGTTATAGGTGGTTTGGTTTTAGGCGGAATATGATGCAAGATATTATCGATGAAAGCATAAAATAAATGCGATAAACGTAAATAAAAGTCCTAGTGTGGCCTATCCTACCAAAATAAACATAAAAACAAGTTTGGAATCCACCGTTGGACCCTAGAAGCTTGTCTTGATGTTCTATCTTGGTCCTTGCAGCGGGAGTGAGCATCCGGTCTCCGTCTTTGGTCTTCACAAAATTACTAATTTAAATTAAAAATATAACCCTATTTACATTCTAATTTAAATACAAAAGTAATTACATGGCAAAAACCCAAAACGGAGATTCAAGATCTCAAAATTACAAGCAAGACTGTGTCCCATCATTACGGTGACACAATCTTCTAAGGCCACACTAAGTTACAACCGTTTGCAAAATTAAATACGTTATAGAAAGCATTCAATAGGCATTCAACAAGACGATAAATAAAATGAATCAACTAAAATTAAAATTCATTCATGACATAATACTGTTATTATGATTAACAAATTTTACCAAACCACCTTTTCGGGATTAAAATTATGTGATTATACCGTTTTAACCACTTTAATATTAATAAGTTTATAATCCATTATCTTAAACCGTTTTAAAATAATATGTATCAAACGAGAGTGAACCGTTTCACAAAAATAATATACTATTTCCGTATACAGCATATTACTTTTTGGCCAAGGGAAAATAAAACAAGTTATTTTCGGAAAAATAAAACACGACTGTTACAGGGAAGTGGTCGACCGACCTTAACATGGGGTCGACCGACCTACTGTCAAAAAAAAAAAATTTCCTGTATCAGCAGAGAGGTCTACCGACCCATTAAACAAGTCGACCGACCTCCTGACAGAAAAAAAAATTCTTGTATCAGTAGAGAGGTCTACCGACCCATTAAACAGGTCGACCGACCTCCTGACAGAAAAAAAAAAAAATTCTTGTAACTGCAGAGTGGTTGACGGACCCAATAAACAAGTCGACCGACCACAAAATACCAAGTCGAGTTTCTGAAAACGCGAAATTGCTGCACTTTTAATCAAAACAAGTTTTAACCTTTGATTCAAAACGCGTAAATCAAAATAAACAGCAATTAGGGTTCACATATTGTCAAGAATATCGCTTAATTAACAATATGTAAACAGGAATCGAAAACAAGATCGATTATACAAAAGAGAAACTGCCGAAAAACAGAAACCCTACGCGGGTGTTGGTCGACCGACCACCATAATGGGTCGACCGACCCACACGCCGGCAGAAATCGATTTTCTAAATTTTTAATCAAAACTTATGAAAAACACAAAAGTAAAATCTCGTGGCCTTGGCTCTGATACCACTTGTAGGGAATAAAGAATGTATTCGCCCTAAAACGTGAAGGATTATAACGAATTTTACAATTGAGATTATTGTCATAAGTTAATAAAAACATGAAAAAGAATACAACCTTGGGTCCTTGCTTGAATAGGCCTAAGAACAGGAATTAAAGTAAATTCCCTCCTATAACTTGCACCCAAGACTTTGTTTAAGATGATGCCGCGTGTGATAGAAAGGCTCTCCAATTGCCTTGCAATATCGGGAGAGTTTTGTGAGGTTTTAGATGTGAGATCTGGGTTTTGGGAAAAAGCAGTTCTCAAAACCCTAATTTCCTTGCGATGTGTTTAATCAGTAAAACAATCAAAGAAGCCGTAACCTGACAAAAGGAGATGGACTCTCCTTATGTAGTGATTGCGTCGGCCGAACGGGTTGAGGTGAGAGTGGGCTTTTCTCACTCTTACCTTATACCTTTGCGTGATTCGACCCGATTAGCTAAATATTATTCGCGGGTTTTTTTTATAAATCGTACACGTGTTATCAGATATTAATGCAGTCGATGTTTTAATAATGGTCTGATAAAATTACGATATTGTATAATTACCCAAATTAATATAACTGTTTATATTAATACGCGAATACAATATTTAATTAAATATAACCGTTTATATTTAATTTACGAATTAATCATGTAATCCGTGTTAGCGAAAATTATTTAATCCGTATTAAACAATAATCTCAACATCTTATTGACTAATTTAATAGTCAATACCTCTGACTAACTGTTTAGTCGTATTCGGCATAAATGTGACTGTATCTTCATAACTTCATATCTCTCAAACGTGTCCTATAGGTGTGACGTATAGGGACCAGTTGATCACCGCCATCCGTATGACAATAACGTCAAACTTATCTAGCAAGCCAACCGTTATTGATAAACGTGGATCAACTGATAATAATACTAAAGTATGCCCTTGTGATCCTTTAAGAGATTTAATAAGTCATTGTACTTAATTGTCAAGGACACCAGCCCCAACAATCTCGCATTTGTCCGTACAAGGGTATGTGCAATGACGTTATCACACTACATGTGGAGGACACAAGCTCCAACACTTTGTTGCATACAAACCCATGACAACCCACTTATTTCAAGCACAATATGCACATGTATTCAAGATGTATTATCATTAATTAAATGTCACTTAAACCAACATAAATCCCCTCTTAATTTGACATAACAATATGTGAAATTCAATTGAAATGTAAGAACAATGGTACTAGTAAAATAAAGCACCCAAAAATCATGTGAAAATCAACAACAATGACAATGAACAATAAAGAACCAATTCACTAACAAAAATCATGCTCTTGTTCTAACTACCACATAAACTTAATTTTTGATAAGTAAAATTGAGAAAACCCACTAAGGTTACCTTCTTGCTTGAGCTCTAGTCCAAGCTTTCGTAAATTTCGTAATAATCACCCTCCGGATCACCCGACTCAAAACCTACAAACAAAGTAAGTGTTAGAGTGGAAAAAGCTAGTCTTGAACACTTGTAATACCTCGAATTTTGTTTATAATAGTTCAGAATTATTTTTGGGACGGGATTTCAACGTTATATTCGATAAGTAAATTGTAAAACCCCTCGCGAAAGCGGAAATATAAACATACAAAAGTACTAAAAATGCAGCGGAATTAAAACTTTTTAACAAACTAATCAACATGCGAGAAGTCTTAAACTGAACAGAAACTGAAACTGAAATAAAACCAAAATAGATAAGTAGCAGTTCTAAGTATCAAAAACAAATATGTACAACAGCCTGGGATGGAACATCCCTACAGGCACCAAAACGAAAGTATGAAAGTCTAAGAGTCTAGCTAGACGATATAAGGTAAGTCATATGATGACAGCAGGATCATCACTCGCTAGCCCTCTCGTGAACCCATCTCCAACCAGCATGTACCTACATACATGAAAACATGTACGCCACAATCAGTGGGGAGTGACTAGAGTTCTCCTAGCCACCTTTTGTGACAACACGTAACACATAAAACAATACATAATACTCCAACATATATCAACATGTGAAGGATAAATATCTCATCATCTGATCTCTTACTAACATGCAGACTCTAGTGCACGGCTCTCAACCAACTTCATAAACCGTTAGGAAGGAGAGCCGGTTTCCCTACTGGTTGCCCAGTCGGGGGGTCTTTCAATCCAACTATTTATGAAACCGATAAAAGAGTCATCCAATGCCTTGGATGAACAGATTACAACTCAAGCAATATATTCATAAACTTCAACATGCATATCTGACACTGTACCAAACTCTAAGGCAAGCAGATATAACATCAAGCAAAGAGGTTCAGCGGTCAACTTAAGACATAACCTAATTACCAAACATTCAGCAAGTATAAAGGTTCAGAGGCGACATCTTAACGCATAACCAAAATACCAAGTTCACAATATCAAGCAAGGACTCAGAGGCGAAAACTCAACGCATGGACCGGCTATCACAGAACACTAGACTCAGAGGCGAAAACTCAACGCATGGACTAGCATTCAATTCACTATCACAAGTAAGGAACTCAGAGGCGAAAACTCAACGCATGTTCCCCTACTACATCACAAGGTACTAAACTCAGAGGCGAAAACTCAACGCATGTTCTAGCACCAAACACCTGCACTCCGGGTATGGTATGACAACCTGACTGCCCCGTCGTGCAGTTGCTCTACTCGTCAGACTCAGAGGCCAGCTTAAGGCATGTCCTGACGCGATCACACATACATGTCTGGACTCAGAGGCGAAAACTCAACGCATGTCCCAGACACGACAACAGACATGTATGGAACTCAGAGGCGAAAACTCAACGCATGTTCCCATACACGACAAACACTCTATGTATTAAGTTCAGGGGCCAGCTTAAGGCATAACTTAATACGCATCAAAACAATATCATCCAAGTCTATGAACTACTCTATAGTTCTACCTTTAACTTCTAATCAACACTTAATTGACCCCGGGAACTAAGATGAGGGAGAGCCGGTTTCCCTTTCGGTTGCCCGACCGGGGGTCTCTATCCTTACTCCATTCCCGAACCCAATATAATGTTGCCCATCCTCCGGGGACCTCAAATACATGTCAAAGGTACACAAAACAAGTTTCAATCAAAATCGATTAACCGTTTGAAAGTTACGAATGAATTACGATTTCAAAACATGCTACAGGGATCCCCAGCCGGTCGGCAGGCAGCCGGTCGGCCGGCTGGTGGTCCCTTCTCAGCCTTTCTCTTTTTAAAATAAGAAATCACAAGGGACTCCCAGCCGGTCGGCAGGCAGCCGGTCGGCCGGCTGGGAACCCAGTACCCTAGCCTTCAAAAACTCGTAACCATCCCCACACGTACTCCCAGCCGGCTGGCAGGCGGCCACTCTGCCGGCTGAGCTCCCATCCTTCCTACGTTCTACGCAAACACAAACAACACTATGAGACTACCAGCCGGTCGGCAGGCAGCCGGTCGGTCGGCTGGCAGTCCTAAGGCCAATTTTCCTAAAATCGCAAAAACACAAAGAAACACTCCCAGCCGGTCGGTCGACCGGCTCAGAGAGCCTGATACGAAATCGCGTTTTTCTAGCCAAGTCTAAACTTCATAATTCGACACCACAACTCAAGCAAAGCTACAATTGGTGATTACTCAACATTATCAAACACCAAATACTACTAATCTAACAGCACATAAGTCCCATAACAATCCTCAAACGATTATATCAAGTATCCGTCTTAACTTGTGAAAAAACTGAAAATAGCATATGAACACATAACAACATCATAAGGCATGGATTTCTCACATAAGAACAATCCTAGGCATGCTTCTAAGTTCATTAAACACAACCCTTTGAATTAAATCAGAAACCATATGGAGAATCACAACAAAAGTGCTAATATACACATAAAGGCCGAGTTTCTCATTATCGTCACCTTTCAAGCTAATCCGGCTAAAGATCCTCCTCAACTATGTAGCTATCGATGTCCGGGTTGTCCAATCCTTCACCTACAAACACGAAAAACGGGTTTAAGAACACAAAAACGGAATTTATGTAAAACAGGCCAGATTTCGAAATGAAGGGATTGAGAAACGGAAGTGATAGATGGCTTGGAAATTGAATGAGGATTCCGAAAATGATATTTTTACCTTGATTTGATCGATGGATGATGAAGAAAAGATCAAAATGAGAAGATGTTTATGGAGGTTTTGTAGAAATATGGTTTACAGTGAAAGGAGTTGTGAGGAAGATGAATTATGCTGACTTAAGGGTTTTTAGGGGTTTATGTAGTTGTCCTTTCCGTATTAAAAGAACGGGTTGGATATTAAAACGGATATTTGAGTCGGGAACTTAACCTTGCCAAGTGTATATTCGTCTTAAGGACTTGAGGTTCTTAAGACGGGTCTTACTTATTAAATTAAAGTCTTTCGATATAAATTATAAAAATATTATTTTATTACATAAAATACTTTAAAACGCTTAAATTAGAGTTTACGAAAATACGGGATGTTACAATCACCCCAACTTCAAAAAGTTTCGTCCTCGAAACTCGAACGAAGATAACTTCTAACTAACTATACCTCAATCGAAAAGGGAAGGATGCGCGATACGCATCGATGCCTCAGTCTCCCATGTCTGCTCCTCAACATCACCGCAACGCCAAAGGATCTTCACTAGCGGCACCACCTTGCTCCTAAGCTTCCTATCCTGACGGTCTAGGATCTTCACGGGACGCTCCTCGAAAGCAAGACTCGGCTCCAAGTTCTCGATCTCTCTAGGCAGAACATGACTCGGGTCACTAACATACTTACGGAGCTGGGAAACATGAAAAACGCTATGAACCTTGCCCAAACTAGGAGGCAAGTCCAAACGGTAAGCAGCGGCACCAATCCTCTTCACGATCTCAAAAGGTCCAATATACTTAGGACTCAACTTACCCTTAACTCCAAACCTCTTAACACCCTTCATCGGAGAAACTCTCAAGAAGACTCTGTCACCCACCTCAAACTCTAAGGGTCTACGGCGAACATCAGCATAGGATTTCTACCGATCCTGTGCGGCCTTCATTCTACCTGTGATAAGCTGGACCTGATCAATAGTAACAGCTAACTGGTCCGGTCCTAGGTCACGAACGTCACTAGCCTGGTCCCAACAAATCGGACTACGGCACTTCCTACCATAAAGAGCCTCGTGCGGAGCCATACCAGTAGATGAATGGTAACTGTTGTTGTAAGAAAACTCTACCAACGGCAAGCACTGCTCCCAAGAACCCTGAAAATCAAGTGCACAAGCACGGAGCAAATCCTCTAGTGTCTGTATGGTCCTCTCGGATTGCCCATCGGTCGCGGCGCGAAAAGCGGTACTCATCAACAAACGGCTACCCATAGCCTCCTGCAAAGCCTTCCAGAACCTGGAACAAAATCGAGGATCACGATCTAAGACGATCTCTCTCGGCACGCCCTGATATCGGACTACCTCAGCAATATAAGCCCTAGCTAAACGGTCCATGTCCCACGTCTCTCTGATCGGCACGAATCTGGCACACTTAGTTAGACGATCAACAATAACCCAAATCGCATCTTTGCCTCCCACAGTCTTAGGCAAAGCTGTCACAAAGTCCATAGATATGCACTCCCACTTCCACTGAGGAACGGGAAGCGGCTGTAGCAAACCACCAGGTCTCCTATGCTCTATCTTGACTTGTTGACAAGTCAAGCACCTACTGACGTAATCCAAGATCTCTTTCTTCATACTAGGCCACCAAAACATAAGCCTCAAATCCTTGTGCATCTTCTCTCCTCCTGGATGAACGGAATACGGTGTCAAATGAGCCTCATCAAGAACCCTCTTCCTCAAATCTGGCACATCGGGGACATACATCCTACCACGGAACCTAAGGAAACCATCAGCATCAATCACCAAGTCAGGTGCAACACCACTCGAAATCTTAGCCTCGAATTTCTTGAAATCGGCATCTGAAGGTAAACTCTGGCGAATCTCCCAATATAAAGATGGCTCGGCAGTCATAGCAGCTAACCAATCAAAACCACTACTCACCATCTCTAACCTTAGCTTCCGGAACTCGGAACACAACTCGTCGGGCAATACTCTCATGGCACTCATCGAGTGAGAAGTCTTGCGGCTAAGCGCATCAGCAACTACATTGGCTTTTCCCTCATGATATAACAACTCAAGATCGTAATCTTTCACCAACTCTAGCCAACGTCTCTGTCTCATGTTAAGGTCTTTCTGTGTAAAGATGTACTTAAGACTCTTGTGATCTGTGAAAATACGGCAATGGGATCCAATCAGGTAATGACGCCACATCTTCAAAGCATGAACGGCTGCGGCCAACTCCAAGTCATGTGTCGGATAGTTCACCTCATGAACTCTCAACTGTCTAGATGAATAGGCTATCACCTTACCACTCTGCATCATTACGCATCCAAGCCCTAACATCGAAGCATCACAATACACATCAAAATCAACTCCGATCTCTGGCAAATCTAGCACGGGGGCGGAAGTCAATCTGGTCTTCAACTCCTGGAAAGAACTCTCGCACTTGTCGGTCCACACAAATTTAGCTTCTTTCTTCAGTAACTTAGTCATCGGGCGAGCTAATCTAGAGAAATCCTCAACAAATCTACGATAATACCCAGCCAATCCAAGGAAACTACGGATCTCTCCAACATCTTTGGGACTCTCCCAATCAACTACGGCCTCAATCTTCGCGGGATCAACCATAACTCCCTCACTAGATATCACATGTCCAAGAAATGCAACCTTAGAAAGCCAAAACTCACACTTAGAGAACTTCGCGAACCACTTCTGTCGACGCAATATCCCAAGAATCAATCGAAGATGCTCAGCATGTTCCTCGTCGGTCTTCGAATAAATGAGAATGTCATCAATAAACACCACAACACAAGTGTCAAGATACTCGCTGAAGGTACGGTTCATCTGATCCATGAAGATAGCAGGTGCATTAGTCAACCCAAATGGCATAACCACGAACTCAAAATGCCCATATCTGGTACGAAAAGCAGTCTTCGCAATATCAGTCTCTCTCACTGGAATCTGATGATAACCCGATCGAAGGTCAATCTTAGAAAACCTCGAATCACCTCTCAACTGATCAAACAAGTCATCTATCCTAGGCAAAGGATATCTGTTCTTCACGGTCACTCGGTTCAACTCTCTATAATCAATACAAAGTCTCATGGAACCATCTTTCTTCTTAACGAACAAAACTGGAGCACCCCACGGAGAAGCACTCGGTCTAATGAAACCTTTCTCGATCATCTCTTCTAATTGCTGCTTCAACTCTTTCAACTCTGGCGGAGCCATACGGTAAGGAGCTTTGGAAATCGGTCCGGTACCCGGAACAAGCTCTATGGTAAACTCCACATCTCTCTCTGGCGGTATTCCTGGCAAGTCATCTGGGAAAACATCTGGATACTCACGAACAATGGCTACATCCTCAAGCTTCGGTAGCGATGGTTTAGCAGCTGTAACAACACATAGGAAGGCTTGGCAACCCTTCCTAAGAAGATGAGAAGCTTTCATCGAAGAAATCACTCGGACACCCTTTTGAGGGCGAGTTCCCCTATAGGAAACACGAACTCCTGAAGAACTCCTCAAGCAGATTTTCTGGTCGCGACACTCGAAGCGAGCATGGTATCGCGATAAACAATCCATACCGAGGATAATGTCAAACTCCTCGAGAGGAAATATCAGTAAGTCCGCTGGAAATGTGGCTTGACCAATAATAATAGGAACATCCCTATGGGACAAAGAGCAGGAAAACACGTCTCCAGAAGGTAAGGAAATAGAAGTCTCCTCAACCAATGAAGACTCAAGAGCTAGACGGTCGGTGAACTGAGTCGATATAAATGATAAAGAAGCTCCAGTATCGAACAAAATAAGGCACTCAGCGCCAAGAACAGAAAAGATACCGGCAACAATATCTGGATGAGCCTCTGCCTCAGCCCTAGTCATCACGAAGATCTTCCCCTTCGGCTTTCCTCCTCTGGTCGCTGCAGCAGCAGTGACAGCCTTGCCAAGAACAGTATCCTTCTCAGGACAATCAAAGGACCTACGCCCATATCCATTACAAGTATAACACTTATAGGCATTCTTGAAACAATCAAACCCTGGATGAAGCGGTTTACCACAACGGCGGCAAACAGTAGAAGCAGTGTCGGTGTGAAATGTGGTCTTAGCAACCGGAGCAGAGAACCTCTCAAAACGCTTCATCTGAGAAGAAGGCGAAGAAGTAGAAGGAACAAATGGTCTTTTCCCCTGGTACACTGATCTCTGGTGAGGAGTCACACTAGAAGTAGCAGCACGGGTCTCAGCATCTATGCCACGAATAGAACTTTCGGCCCAAATAGCATCATCATACACCTCCACAAAAGAAGTCGAATCTCGACGAACCATGCTCTCGATGCGTGGCCCTAGCTTGCCACGGTAAAAGTAGACTCTCTCGGCCTCATCTCTGACAAATCTCGATGCGAAGTGAGCAAGTTGATTGAAACGGTCTGTGAACTCCTGAACTGACATCTTACTTGCCTTGTTTTAAATCCATGAATTCTTTGAGTCGCTGTGATCTGAGCTCTTTAGGATAAAACCTCGTCTCGAGCTTATCCTTAAAAGCCTCCCAATCGAACAAAGGGTCAAGAGTGAAGGTAGGTCCAGTCAACGCCCACCACCTATCGGCCTCAAGGGTAAGAAAGTGAGTGGCTAGCCGCACTCTATCCTCTCTACCCACCGAATACATAGTGAAGCTCTTTTCCATCTCTCTGAACCACTCGGTAAGAGCTACCGGATCAACCTCGCCACCATAGGTCTTCACGTGGCTACGGGACATCTGCGAAGCTATCCATGAGAAACTACCAGGACGATTAGCCTCGTTGCCTGGCGGTGGAGGAGGTGGAACATTCTCTACGTGCTGTCTCTGAGTCTCAAGCAAATGCTGAATTGCTTGCAGCACAATGCTATCAGCAGCCCTAGGTCTCACCATCCTTCAAAAGAGAAAACAAGTATTAGCTTAGCAATTAGCAATCACAAATAGACTACAAAATAAGTCCTTAGATCTACCCATCTCTCATTCATTATTTATTTGTTTGGTCAAGTTAAGGTTGGGGGTCACATGAGTGCGTCGGGAGCAATAATGCTCTGATACCAACTGTAAAACCCCTCGCGAAAGCGGAAATATAAACATACAAAAGTACTAAAAATGCAGCGGAATTAAAACTTTTTAACAAACTAATCAACATGCGAGAAGTCTTAAACTGAACAGAAACTGAAACTGAAATAAAACCAAAATAGATAAGTAGCAGTTCTAAGTATCAAAAACAAATATGTACAACAGCCTGGGATGGAACATCCCTACAGGCACCAAAACGAAAGTATGAAAGTCTAAGAGTCTAGATAGACGATATAAGGTAAGTCATATGATGACAGCAGGATCATCACTCGCTAGCCCTCTCGTGAACCCATCTCCAACCAGCATGTACCTACATACATGAAAACATGTACGCCACAATAAGTGGGGAGTGACTAGAGTTCTCCTAGCCACCTTTTGTGACAACACGTAACACATAAAACAATACATAATACTCCAACATATATCAACATGTGAAGCATAAATATCTCATCATCTGATCTCTTACTAACATGCAGACTCTAGTGCACGACTCTCAACCAACTTCATAAACTGTTAGGAAGGAGAGCCGGTTTCCCTACTGGTTGCCCAGTTGGGGGGTCTTTCAATCCAACTATTTATGAAACCGATAAAAGAGTCATCCAATGCCTTGGATGAACAGATTACAACTCAAGCAATATATTCATAAACTTCAACATGCATATCTGACACTGTACCAAACTCTAAGGCAAGCAGATATAACATCAAGCAAAGAGGTTCAGCGGTCAACTTAAGACATAACCTAATTACCAAACATTCAGCAAGTATAAAGACTCAGAGGCGAAAACTCAACCCATGTTCCCCTACTACATCACAAGGTACTAAACTCAGAGGCGAAAACTCAACGCATGTTCTAGCACCAAACACCTGCACTCCGGGTATGGTATGACAACCTGACTGCCCCGTCGTGCAGTTGCTCTACTCGTCAGACTCAGAGGCCAGCTTAAGGCATGTCCTGACGCGATCACACATACATGTCTGGACTCAGAGGCGAAAACTCAACGCATGTCCCAGACACGACAAACAGACATGTATGGAACTCAGAGGCGAAAACTCAACGCATGTTCCCATACACGACAAACACTCTGCGTATTAAGTTCAGAGGCCAGCTTAAGGCATAATACGCATCAAAACAATATCATCCAAGTCTATGAACTACTCTATAGTTCTACCTTTAACTTCTAATCAACACTTAATTGACCCCGGGAACTAAGATGAGGGAGAGCCGGTTTCCCTTTCGGTTGCCCGACCGGGGGTCTCTATCCTTACTCCATTCCCGAACCCAATATAATGTTGCCCATCCTCCGGGGACCTCAAATACATGTCAAAGGTACACAAAACAAGTTTCAATCAAAATCGATTAACCGTTTGAAAGTTACGAATGAATTACGATTTCAAAACATGCTACAGGGATCCCCAGCCGGTCGGCAGGCAGCCGGTCGGCCGGCTGGTGGTCCCTTCTCAGCCTTTCTCTTTTTAAAATAAGAAATCACAAGGGACTCCCAGCCGGTCGGCAGGCAGCCGGTCGGCCGGCTGGGAACCCAGTACCCTAGCCTTCAAAAACTCGTAACCATCCCCACACGTACTCCCAGCCGGCTGGCAGGCGGCCACTCTGCCGGCTGAGCTCCCATCCTTCCTACGTTCTACGCAAACACAAACAACACTATGAGACTACCAGCCGGTCGGCAGGCAGCCGGTCGGTCGGCTGGCAGTCCTAAGGCCAATTTTCCTAAAATCGCAAAAACACAAAGAAACACTCCCAGCCGGTCGGTCGACCGGCTCAGAGAGCCTGATACGAAATCGCGTTTTTCTAGCCAAGTCTAAACTTCATAATTCGACACCACAACTCAAGCAAAGCTACAATTGGTGATTACTCAACATTATCAAACACCAAATACTACTAATCTAACAGCACATAAGTCCCATAACAATCCTCAAACGATTATATCAAGTATCCGTCTTAACTTGTGAAAAAACTGAAAATAGCATATGAACACAGAACAACATCATAAGGCATGGATTTCTCACATCAGAACAATCCTAGGCATGCTTCTAAGTTCATTAAACACAATCCTTTGAATTAAATCAGAAACCATATGGAGAATCACAACAAAAGTGCTAATATACACATAAAGGCCGAGTTTCTCATTATCGTCACCTTTCAAGCTAATCCGGCTAAAGATCCTCCTCAACTATGTAGCTATCGATGTCCGGGTTGTCCAATCCTTCACCTACAAACAGGAAAAACGGGTTTAAGAACACAAAAACGGAATTTATGTAAAACTGGCCAGATTTCGAAATGAAAGGATTGAGAAACGGAAGTGATAGATGGCTTGGAAATTGAATGAGGATTCCGAAAATGATATTTTTACCTTGATTTGATCGATGGATGATGAAGAAAAGATCAAAATGAGAAGATGTTTATGGAGGTTTTGTAGAAATATGGTTTACAGTGAAAGGAGTTGTGAGGAAGATGAATTATGATGACTTAAGGGTTTTTAGGGGTTTATGTAGTTGTCCTTTCCGTATTAAAAGAACGGGTTGGATATTAAAACGGATATTTGCGTCGGGAACTTAACCTTGCCAAGTGTATATTCGTCTTAAGGACTTGAGGTTCTTAAGACGGGTCTTACTTATTAAACTAAAGTCTTTCGATATAAATTATAAAAATATTATTTTATTACATAAAATAATTTAAAACGCTTAAATTAGATTTTACGAAAATACGGGATGTTACAAAATTATCGAATAAATGTCGCTATATTTTTATATTTTTAGTAAAGGGGCGAGTATGTGAATTGGGAGTATATCGTGTTTTAAGCAATGTACGGAGTTGGGAGAGTTGGGCCTCGTAATGCGCGCCATAGACCAGCCCAACTCGTCACAACACAAATACCCAACATACTCACTTCCTCTAAGTCGGCTGACATGAAAACCCTATCTAAAAACCTAACCCTAACCTAACAACACCCCTCCCCCTCACGTACACCTATTGCCGCCACCTCCAAGGATCAGGAGACAGTGCTTCACGGTGGTTTAGGGCGGCGTAAGAATGGTCGATAGTGCACAGAAGCAGGTACACCCACCAGGTTCCTCACGTTTTTCTTATTTTCCAGTCGTTTTGAAGTGGCTTGTTAATCGTGTATATGTGTTTATAGTTGTTGTTCTTAGCACGTTTTTAACCTTTAATGCATAGTAAACAAATATGGACCACAAGGGAGTCGTCGTTGACCACTGTTGACCGTTAAATATGGTGTTTAATCGGGATGTCAGGCTGTTTTTCAATCGTGCCTAGGCCTCTGTTTTTCTGCGTTGTTTTTGTCCTTTACTGTGGTCACGTATTTGGTGTCTTGAGTCTGAGTCTGGTCTTGGGTCATGAGTAATGGTAATGGCGTGTTGTAGGTTGTAGCAGTGGTGGCGAGGTGGTGTATGGTAGCCGAAGAGGGTGGTTGTGACAGCGGGTTAAGGAAACCAGAACAGGGACTCGGGTAGTGTCTGGCTTTTGAAGAGGCTGTTTCAGGGTGGTTGGGAGGCATCGATGGGTGGTACCTGGCACCGGGGGTTTTGTGGGTGAGGTGAGAGGTTGAGGGCAGTGATTGGTGGTGGACACGGTGGTGTTAGAGGGCAGTTTTGAACAGGTTTCCAAGGGGCAGAAACATACGTGTGGTGGTAAGGTGTTGCTGGTGTGGTGTTTGCCACTGTTTTCGAGGGGTGGTATGGGTGAGTCGGGTGTTAGGGTCGGGTCAGTGCGAACGCCGGAGTACAGTGGTGGCAGCCACCACGGTTGTGGTGGTGGTTCAAGTGTTGATAAGGCGTCGATGAGGTTGTGAATAGGGGCTGTTAGAGGGCTGGTTGTGTTCGTATTCGGGTTTTTGCGTTTGGGTTGTTCGTGCTATTCGTGGGTCATATGTGATTTGCCATTGTTTTTATGATTTATTATTATTGTTATTATTATTATTAGTACTCTTACTCTTATTATTGTTTTTGTGATTATCATTATTATCGGTCAATTATTATTATGGTGATTTTATAATTATGGGATAATAGTGTTATTCATATTAGTATTATTATTATTAAGTATGTTTTTGGCAAATGTTATAATCGTATGTCATGTTTATTGATATTTAAGTTATTATTATTGTTATTATTACTAATCGTGTTATTAGCAGTTGTTATGGTTAATATTATTGTTAATGAGCATTGTGATTATTATGAATTACTCATGTTGTTATTGTTGCTGATTTAGTAATAATTGGCCACTTGAATTCCTGCTATAATTAGTAAGTCTATATTAGTAAGCTTATAATTGTCTGATGAAGGTTGATACGAGTAATGAGATAATGTTAATTGGTACGTGAATGAGTATGTTGATATGTATAGCTAGTTACATTGTGTGATAAGTGTATCAATTATACGCATGATGAATGAGTTTTAGTAGTGATGTTAGTGTATGGATGGAAGTTAATAGGAAGTACTAATTATAGGAACTGAGTTCGGGGTGGAACATTTCTAACAGTTGTTCGGTTGGCATTCGGCAATTTGAGGTAGGGGAATACTGTGTACATGGTGATGGGTAATTTGTTTATTATTTGATGTTAACCGTGTTCATCTTATTATCTTATGATTGGTATATTGTGTTATTTAATTACCTAATTCCGTGATACGATACGATGTGATGAATAATGGGTCTTGTGATATGGAGCGGAGTATATTGGGTCTTGTGATTGGTGCGGAGTATATTGGGTCTTGTGATCGGTGCGGAGTATACTGGGTCTTGTGATTGGTGCGGAGTATGCTGGGTCTTGTGATCGGTGCGGAGTTTATTTGGCGTTGGATCGGTGCGGAGTTTATTTGGCGTTGGATCGGTGAGGAGTTTATTTGGTGTTGGATCGGTGCGGAGAAGGGATGATCGATCCCAATCTATATATGATAGTGTGTTATTTATTTTTCCTCTACTCAACCTCGTGGTTGACCCTGTGTATTCGTGTGACACCTGTGATGATCCGTAATGGGGAGCAGTTTTGACAGGAAAGATGGTGCTGTGGGAGCATGGGATGGCGTGAGCACTTGGAATGGACCGACTTAGATGTAGATCATCTGCTTTGTAGTTATCAGTTGTACTTTTATTCCGCTATGTAGTATCTGTAACACCAAAGCTTTAATTTTACCAGTTTTTATATAAAGTACTTTGGTTTGATTTACTTTGTTATTCACTGCCTCGGACATTCCGAGATGGTAACAACTCAATTTACTGAGGATGTCTTGCTAAAGGCTCCTTAATAAATCGGGGTGTTACAACACTAACCTAGGGTTTCGAATTTTTGGATGAAGGGAGGGAAATGTATCCTTTATAACTTGAAAAGAAGGAGAATGAGAAGAGGAGAAGAATGCCGCAAAAATCGCAAGAAACCGATTAGAAATGAGCAAGTTGTGTTGATTTCAATGTTGAAGCTTTTTAGAGGAAAAAAATGGTGTTTTAGAAAGGGAGGCCAAATCTGAAAACTTGAAATAAGGAAGGAGGTGAAGGAGGGTTTTATGTGGGTTTAGAAATACAAACACAAGTTATTTGACCCATTTTCGGATATAACCCATATAACTAGATTTTGAGACGGAATTTGCTAGAAACAAAGCCTTAAGGTTACTATACTTAAGACTTGAAGTAAATATTTTCGGAATACTCATTTCTCCTTAAAAATTATAATTATCCAAAAATATGATTAAATTTGAAAATTAATTTATTTTAAAATAATTTCCAAGGCGGGAATTTCGCGGGTGTTACACTTTGACTTCAGATTTCTAAAACTCATGGTAGATGATTCCAAAATCAACATCATTAGATCCGACTTTAATAAAGTTTCGTTGTTGCGTGCGAAACCTTTTCCACCAATCAACTGAGCTATTTTGGATTCTGGTAGAGTCGAAACTAAATAAAGCATTTAAACAAGTTACAAATTCGTTACACTAAAAAGGTAGCATGATACTTGTCAACTTAATTTTCGAATGAAATTTACACTGATTTTCAACTAGGAAAACATTTTCCTATTGAATCATACTGAGTTTGTGGCTCTATAATAATTTCCCCGACTCTGTCTAAAAGAAATAATCCTCCTTTATTTATAGACAGTATCATGAGCCACAGACCCTTTGTTCTCATAATCATATAGAAAAAAAATTTGCCATTCGAAACAGGCTACAACTTAGGCATTTTGCCTATACATATCTCATATGAGTTGTACGCTCATGCTTTATTACGTAGCAGGAAAATAAATGCTCGACAAAGTTGGAATAAAAAATAACTCATACTCAATTGTAAAGATTTAATCATATCACATATGATTCAATATTACCTTCGCACGCATTCAATAAATGTGCTTATGAAAGTAAACTTTGCGATACTTTTCACACTCTATTTGGTGTAAATTGCTAGGCTCACACTAGTAGAAAATATCCTTTAGCGGCGTCAAAAAAGTGACCACTTGCGGCGTTTTTGGTGTAAAAGCAAATAAGGGGGACGCAAATAGGAAAGCTATTTGCGGCGTTTTTAAAACGCAGCAAATAAAGAGCTATTTGAGGCGTTTTTAAAAAAAAAACGCAGAAAATGTGATTGTTTATTTGCGGCATTTTTCTCAAAAAAACGCAGCAAAAAGTAAAATAAAAAAAGATTTTTTTTTAGGGTTATTTCATAGGAATAATCCAACCTATACCTCATCTTCTCATATTAATCCCTACTAACGATTAACTGAGAAAAATCCTACCCATGACCTCAATTATCTTTCATTGAACTTTGTCTATTTTTGAACTCTTATTTTCGATAAACAAGCACGTCACCTTGACTTAATTTTTGTTTTTCCTTCTTCCTGGCCAAAAAGTAAGTGAAGGCGACGTGCTAACCTACCGATAATAAGAGTTTAAAAATAGTCAAAGTTCAATGAAAGATAAATGAGGTTATAGGTTGGATTATTCTTAGTTAATCGTTAGTATGGATTAATATGAGAAGATGAGACATAGGTTGGATTATTCCCATGAAATAAACCTTTTTTTTAAATAAAATAATCGAAAACAAACATGATTTGAATAGAATAACTCTCAAATATATTTTTCTATAAGACAATCTTTCAAGATTTTTGTAAATATTCATAAATCAAATAGAAACAAACCATATGCAATACTCCGAAACTAATTACAAGACACTAAAATTAAATCGACTTGGGAATGAAGTGGCTGCTATAACTAATGAAATTAGTCGAGCATAACCCGTAAGTCTAGACAAACAACTTGAGCCTCTGGTGTTGTTGAAGAGATGACCCATTTTACACCTCTTGACAGCCATGGCCAATCACTAATACTACATGCAAGCCAGTATACTACCTGCAAATCATTAAAGAAGCTCATAATACTCTTATCATTATTCTTGATGACATTGATATAGTAAAACACAAATGGCACTGTATGCAACTCTTGATATCAGGAAATTCTTGATGATCACAGATTCACAGCTAAATAAATATTACGAAGCTATATGCAAATCTGCTAAACTATAGAACAAAGTCACATTCCTACTACCACTGGATATTGGCTTTCATATTCATTATATAGAACAAAGTCACACTGATATAGTAATAAGGTTGTTGCTTAAATCATTGTGGAAAAAACAATGGTTAACATACTTACATAAGATGGCTAGCGCATAGGTAACACAAACAACTCATAAACCATTTGGCGCACAATGAAGCCGAGATATGAACTTTAAAGGTATTGATTTTTTCCAATATTGCAAATAAAAAAATTCTTCTTATTTCAACTGCAGTGGTATGCAATCCTATGCATTGAAAATAATTGGACAATTTGGATCGTTGATGGAACGATGAGCTTCATCAAGGAGCCAGCGATACACACCAGTTATGATATGGACCTTTAACAGAGTCAAGCCGATACATATCAATTAAATTAGAAACACATATGTAACCCGAGACATATTTTGGAGCAAAGGAAAACTGAAACTCACATCGAAATTATGTTATTTGTAGCATCGCATTGGACTCCTTGCCAAGCTTCTCCACACGGATCTCCAACAACGCCAACCCATCCAGGAATCTTAGGAGACCCAAGATCAACATATAGGTTGTTAATAGTAGCAACTTGTTGAACCAAAAAAAATCAGAGTGCCAATCAGTCACATACATACTCATTTACAGCCACTCGGACAGACGACAAGGTGCATGGAAAGAGATTCTCGAGGAATTTTGTGACAGAGATTGTTAAGTTGATAAAAGAACACAATAAAATTTAGGCTTTGGCAACTGGCTTCCGTAAATACAATATAAAATCAATCATCCACTCCCATGACTTAAAATGTGGAATTAGTCGATTACCGGTCTTACGTCATGGATGTAATGAAATGGGGTGCAATTCTAAAAAAAAGTATATTTTTCTCCTTGATACCAATCATACACTAATGACGAATGTGACCATTGAGGCATTGTTCAATCTTTATTTTCTAGAATCGGACAACATAGATTTTGATAATCAACAATTTTGAAATCTCATTTTCCGACCATATATCAGCTTTTTTCAAAGCGCTGAGTAACAAGAAATAACGTAAGTGGAATGAAGAATTCCATTCCGTACTAAGCACTACACGCCATAACCGACACATTTTGTTGAATGACCAATGTGACAGATTTAGAGCATAAGATTAGTACTTAATGCTAAATAGGGTAACAGTTTGTTGTTGTTTTTGCATTGGTCATGAAAAGACAAGTGGTTGATACTGGATTCACTAAGCAATGCTCTCAAATTAGGTTAATAATTTTCTGATGAAGATAGTAACATAGAACCTCAGGTAAGTTAATATTAATGCGGTCGAAAACAATAAAAGTTAAGCTAAGGGAAAAGGGTAGAAGAAGTTGAAAATATACCATCATTGAGATTGGTGGAACCATGGGCGAAATGCAACACACACATGAGAAGAATGAGCAAAAGAGTTTGTGCCCAAACTTTTAGAAATAGGCAGTCCATATTATTATTAATAATAATCCTCCAATCCATACATTCAAGATTGAAGCTGTTATGAGTTGACTAAATTCCACAATCTGAATGCTATGAAAGCAAGTCATATCTGTAGTAATAGTGAAATAAAATTGAGCATAAAATCCATGGCTATTAATTATTGTAATGCAGAATTACAGCCAAACTATCGTATCTGAATGCTATGAAAGCGAGTCACATTCAAATCCCAACAATAAATTCTACTTCAAATACTACCTGCATATATGAATACTGATATACCTTAAGCAGTATAACCATATACGAATGACAGCAAAGCTAGACTGAAAAGTCCTTTGTTACTAACCTTCTCCTTTTGCTCTACTTCTTTCCTAGCTTTAAACTTGGCCCTTGCTTACGCTTTCAATTCAGTTCGTTTTTTTCCTCTCCACTACTTCTTCAGCCCTGGCCACTCACAGGTAGTAGAAACATCAGCAGCATATTGTTAACCTTAACATCACACAGTTCAGAAATACTATTGCATTAAGACATAAGACTGATAAAAAGAACTTGACTTCATAAACACCATCAAAAGAAGTTGGCTTTAGCTTCAGACCCTCAGCACACCCTATAGTAAAATTAAATAGCTCCAACATTAATGCAATAAACTTCTCGATGAATTTATCACACAGTTAGTCAACACAGTACAGTCAACATTAGAAGCAAACAGCAGTTGACAAAGATGTAGACAAAGCAGCAGCAAGCCAGTAAAAATGATTTTGGTGTTTAGTACTCTCTTTCTGACCAACAATAAACTAATCTCATTTTTACCCAGCCAAAACACCATACTTAATTATAATTTTGTTTCCTTTTTGTATGTTACTTGTAGAGTTGTAGTTAGTGTGATTCATATAACCATGTTTTTATTCAATGTTAAGTGCTCAACTATTCAATTCATTTTAGGTACATTTATAATCCTAGTTAGAGGCATAGGATTTGCTATGAATAAGATCAAAGGGTAAACAATTCTCTATTCTAATAGTTCATGAAGACTTTGCAACTTAAATCGCAGGAAGGAAGAATGGTTCAACAAACTGACCTCTCATATTCTAGTCTGTAGTTATTATCCCATTAAGTAGCAGCTCAGAGCTATATATGGCTATTCCTGTAGGCAATTGTGTTACAAATGGAAAACTGATATTTTTCAATGTTATTAAAGTCAACATAAATCAAGTAGCATGGAGCACCTTTTTCCAATAAAGGCAAACACTCCTCCAAATCTTCTTCACAAGATAGAATGAGCAGGTCATCAATGAGCTTCTCATTATTTGATGTGGATCTGCACAACCTCCCTACAGCCTGACATGAATAATCTATAGGTAAATTGTCCAAAAGCAAATTGCGCCAATAGGATAATTTACGTTTAATACAAAGGCACTGGCCAAAAACTTGTGTATTAAACAGCTTTGTGATTTTTTTTTTCCCATTAAAAAATTTAGTTCAGAGTAATCAATGACTCTATCAAATCCTTTCATAACACACCACCCTTTTACTATAAACTCCATGCTGTCTTGTTTCTGTTGTGCATTCCTCTCTGTAATGCTCAAATGCTAGTTATGTCAGATCACCAACTACTACAATTGCCCAATATTAAATACCTAAGCATCCTGTTACGAAAGATGAACACAAGTAAATCAAACTTTTCACTAACAAAAGGAAGACAAAAACCATATCTTATTAAAGGTAATTAACCAATCTAAATTCTAACAGTCTAACAAACAAATTTCAACCTCGCCCAGAAGCCAGAAATGCAAGGCACTTACGATTGAGCGAAGGGTAATTAATCAATCTAAAATGCAAGCCAACAAAATTAACGATTTGATAAGTAACCCTAATCAACAATAATCTGAAGAAAACTTTAGTAACATTGAGATGGAAATAGTATACCAAAACCTTAATTTAATCCCTTTATGATAAACCCTAATTCAAAAACATACATATTTAACTCAAAATTTATTTTTAAACACTACATACATTGAAAAACATCAATCAAAATACAATTTTTCACTCAAGAAGAAAATCAAAACCCTCGAAATTTCTAGGGTTTCGACTTATGCTCTAGAATTTCAGGGATACAAATCATCAACATGTAAAGTAAAAATCGAAATTGTCCAATATATAGGTTTTCTGTTTACCGTCGATGGAGGATGGGGAAGTAAAAAACAAAGAAACGATGAACTTACAGTGAGTGAATACAACCATCGACGATGATTTATATGAGAGGCGGTCGTTGGAAAAGAAAAGGTGCATAGTGAAAGACGATGCCGGCGGCCGATGAGGGAGTGAGTGAGGGTTTGTTTCTAATAAAAGACAATATATCTACCTATTTGCGGCGGTTTTAAAAAAATGCCTCTAATATATTATTTGAGGCTCTTTTTCTTTAGAATGCCTCAAATGAATTGACATTTTAAAAAAATTGGGTTTCTTTTGAGGCGGTTGTCAAAAAACGCCGCAATTGAGTATTTTTCTATTAGTGTCAGTTAGATAATTATCGAATTCCATGAACATCTTCTTGAGACATTGCACAAGCTTTCTATACGATAATTTTATACGCGTTGTTTTCCTCAATCTAAGATAGATCTCATCTACTCGGGGATGGATCCTCTAAATGAAGTAATTCTACTTCAGCTATCTTAATCTCTTCTTACCATAATAGGTGGATACCTCGTATTATCAACCTAGTTTGTTGGTAAAAGAGAAGAATTAATAAATATCTTTCAAGTTTGAAAATTGTACTTACCCATACACAATAAAGTGTTTATAGGGTCACTAATTTGCTTTGAATGCAAGATTCGCATAACTCATGAGATTCCTAACCTCAAATGCGACTTTCAATCGAGAAACGACGAAAAAATTGGTTTTGGACACCAACCCGAGTTCTAGGATACATATGACCTTTAATCTCTGTTTTGCAATATAATTATCTTGATGCGTATGACCTAGCCATAAATCAATTCGTGGTAAGATTGAGTACAACGTTTGTTACAATTGCGTAATGGTAAATACTTTCACCTTTTACGCAAAACTCGAATTATATTTAGAGATGATGTACATCATTATTGATGTATAACTCTAAATCCAAAACTTGGTTAAGCACAATATAATATGTATATGTCCTATGGGTGAAGTGGCAAATACCTTAGTTCCATTAATGTTAATCATTCTTGTTAACCGTCATACGATTTACATCACGTTAGGATAATAGGATTTACAAGAACCCTCGGATCGTGTTATTAACACATCCTCTGTTGGAGCCGGTGTCCTCCACATGTAGTGTGATAACGTCATTGCACATACCCTTGTACGGACAAGTGCGAGATTGTTGGGGCTGATGTCCTTGACAGTTAGTACAATGACTTACTAAATCTTTTTAAGGATCACAAGGGCATACTTTAGTATTATTATCAGTTGATCCACGTTTATCAATAACGATTGGCTTGCTAGATAAGTTTGACGTTATTGTCATACGGATGGCGGTGATCAACTGGTCCTTATACGTCACACCTATAGGACACATTTGAGAGATGTGAAGGTATGAAAATACAGTCACATTTATGCCGGATACGACTAAACAGTTAGTCAGAGGTATTGACTATTAAATTAGTCAATGAGATGTTGAGATTATTATTTAATACGGATTAATTAATTTTAAGCTAATTCGGATTACATGATTAATTCGTAAAATTAAATATAAACGGTTATATTTAATTAAATATTGTATTCGCGTATTAATATAAACAGTTATATTAATTTGGGTAATTATACAACATCGTAATTTTATCAGACCATTATTAATGTATCGATTGCCTTAATATCTGATAACATGTGTGCGATTTATAATTAAAATCCCGCGAATAATATTTAACAAAACGGGTCGAATCACGCAAGGGAATAAGGTAAGAGTGGAAAAAGCCCACTCTTACCCTAACCCATTCGACCGACCGAAACAATACAAAAGGAGAGTCCTCCTTCTTTTGTCAGGTTACTGTTAATTCACACATCTCAAGAAAATTAGGGTTTTGAGAGTATCCTACTCCCAAAACTCAGATCTCACATCAAAACCTCACAAAACTCTCCCCATATTGCAGGGCAATTGGAGAGCCTTTCTAGCACACACGACATCGTCTTAAACAAAGTCTTGGGTGCAAGTTATAGGAGGGAATTACTTTAATTCTTGTTCTTAGGCCTATTCAAGCAAGGACCCAAGGTTGTATTCCTTTTCATGTTTTTAATTATCTTATGACTATATTCGCAACTGTAAATTTCGTTATAATCCTTCATGTTTAGGGCAAATACATGCTTTATTCCCCACAAGTGGTATCAGAGCCAAGGCCACGAAATTTTACTTTTGTGTTTTTCATAAGTTTTGATTAAAAAATTTTGAAAATCGTTTTCTGTCGCCATGTGGGTCGATCGACCTCTTGTTGCGGTCGGTCGACCGACTCCTACGTAAGTTTTCTGTTTCGACAGTTTTCTTTTGTGAGTAATCGATCTTGTTTCCGATTCTTGTTTACATATTGTTAATTAATCGATATTTTTAGCAATATGTGAATCCTTGTTGTTTAATTTGATTTAAACGTTTTAAATCATATGTTAAAAACTTGTTTTTGATTTTAAAAGTGCAGCGATTTGCGTTTTCAGAAACTCGTTTTTCCAGTTTGGAGGTCGGTCGACCTAGTGCTGTTACAGGAAGTCTGTTTTTGACTGGCAGATGGTCGGTCGACCTTGTGGTGAGGTCGGTCGACCACGTTACTGTATACAGGCGTTTTATTTTTCGAAAATAACTTGTTTTATTTTTCCTTGGCCATAAGTAATATGCTATATACGGAAATAGTATATTAACTTTGTGAATCGAATCACTCTCGCATGATACATGTTATTTTAAAACGGTTTAAGATAATGGATTACAATTTTTATTAAGATTAATGTGATTAAAACGGTATAATCGCATAATTTTAATCTCGTAAGGTGGTTTGGTAAAATTTGTTAAACATAATAACGGTATTATGTCATGAATGAATTTTAATTTTAGTTGATGCATTTTATTTATCGTCATGTTGAATGCTTATGAATGCTTTCTATAACGTATTTATTTTTTGCAAACGGTTGTAACTTAGTGTGGCCTTAGTAGATTGTGTTACCGTAATGATGGAACACGGTCTTGTTTGTATTTTTGAGATCTTGAATCTCTGTTTTGGTTTTTGCCATGTAATTACTTTTGTATTTAAATTAGATTGTAAATAGGTTTACTTTTGTAATTTAAATTAGTAATTTTGTGAAGACCAAAGACGGAGACCGGATGCTCACTCCCGCTGCAAAGACCAAGATGGAACATCAAGACAAGCTTCTAGGGTCCAACGGTGGATTCCAAAGTTGTTTTATGTTTATTTTGGTAGGATAGGCCACACTAGGACTTTTATTTACGTTTATTGCATTTATTTTATGCTTTCATCGATAATAGCTTGCATCATATTCCGCCTAAAACCAAACCACCTATAACATGCCTGAAAACTGACTCATGTAGAAGTCACGCGTTAGTATTCTGTGACAATACAGATGTCACATGTCAAATGCAAATCCATTACTTTATTTCATTCATTCACGTATATGCTAGATATTAGTTCACTTAAAATGGATAAATATAAGTTGATGGGGTCTTCCTCGTATAACCAAAAATTGAGACTAGTCTTTATAAATCCGACTCCCATGAATCCTTTCTTCGTCGGTAGGCATAATATGACCCCTTCTACGTCGGGTAAGTGGGAACAGATGATTTATTTTATCTCAACATCGTGGTCACTCGATACTATCTAGCGACTGTGATGGACTAATAGATAGGATTTACGGAAATCTATCGACCAAGAGTTCCAACGGTGGAATTAGCCAAACTGTGGGCTTATCAATATACGGAAATTGAGTCTTGGGATCGTTTATATAATTCTTGAGGGAGATCAATTATATAAATGCATGAGTCTACGAGTTTAAATACAATTTAAAATAGACTTAAATCACAACGATGAGTTGTTTAAATGGTTTTGTTTTTATCTTCTTTTCGGTGTAGAACACGATCAATTTAAATTGATGTATAACAAATGGCTGGTGAAGACCCAGTGCCAAGTGCCAAGCTAGCACGTGAATCCTGGCTAAAAGCCTTCATGGACTCCATGAATCAGTCTACTAGACTGAGGAATGATGGGTCAAACTTCTCTGACTGGGAGGCAGCGTTACGGAATGCTGCCATTGCTGAAGGAAAGCTCAAGTACTTAACTGAGTCAATTCCGGCACACCCAGGAACTGGAGCTAGAGCTAACGAAGTTCGCGCTCATAGCGACTTCGTCATGGAAGCGGGTGCGATAAAGAACGTACTCATCTATGCAATGGAATCAAATTTGTAAAGACGCTTCATATCCCATGGTGCAAACAAGATTTTCATCACGCTCACTAATGAATTCTCGAAAGCTCCGAGAATCGTTTCTTATGAGCATACCTGTCGCTTCTTTGAGGCGAAACTCCAGAATGGCCAAGCTGTTAGCCCACATATTCTCAACATGATTGAGAATATCGAGAAACTGGAGGCCCTAAACTGCAAGATCAGTGAGAACATAATCGTTGATCGAATGCTTCATTCGCTTCATGATGGGTTCGCCCTCTTTAGGGCTAACTATTACATGAACGACATGAAGAAGACTCCTCATGAGCTTCACTCCCTTCTCGTACAGACTGAGAAGCATCTAAAATTAAGTGGGATCGTGAAGCAGGATGTTCTCATGATCTCAAGTAAGGGTAAGGGTAAGGGAAAAGCTAAAGCTCAGGGCGACCTAGCGGTAGGTAAGCCCAAGTTTAAGAAGTCAGGATTTGCTAAGAGTGGGCCAGGTGAGTCGAGCAACTCACAGGGCAAGACAAAGAGTAAAGATACTAGCATAGAATGCCACCATTGCCACAAGACTGGGCATTGGAGGCGCACATTCCCCATGTATCGGGAGGACATTAAAGCAGGCCGCGTTATTCCTGTTGGTATGTCTTCTTCTTCTTCTTTTATTCACATGATTGAGATTAACCATGCAAGTTACGGAACTTGGGTACTAGATACTGGTTGTGGTTCTCATCTATGTAATCATGTACAGGGCCTCCGAAACCAAGAACCCCTCATCAAGGGTGAGGTTGACCTGCGTGTCGGGAATGGAGCACGTGTTGCTGCAGTCTCGAGGGGAACATACGTGATCCAGCTTCCAAGTGGATTCGAGTTATCTTTATATAACTGTTATTATGTTCCTAGTTTGTCCAAAAACATTATTTCAGTTTCTGCACTTGACAAACTTGGTTTTTCATTTGTAATAGAGAATAATAGCTGTATTTTCTCGTTACACAATATGATTTATGGCAAGGCAGTTTCCATGAATGGAATTTATGTTTTAGATCAAACCACCGAGATATTACATGTGAATAACAAGAGATTAAAGGTTGGTGACAAAGATCAAACTTATCTATGGCATTGTCGTATGGGCCATATAAATGAGAAACGCGTAAAACAGCTCATACAGAATGGGGCTATCTCGGCCTTTGATTTCGAATCATATGGTACGTGTGAATCATGTCTCATCGGAAAGATGACTCGTATTTCCTTTAAAGGTGTTGGAATGCGCGCTGCCGACCTATTAGGCCTCATACATACGGATGTGTGTGGCCCTATGTCGATCAACGCACGAGAAGGCTATAGGTATTTCATCACTTTCACGGATGATTTGAGTAGATATGGCTATGTCTACTTAATGAAACATAAAAGTGAATCCTTTGACAAGTTCAAAGAATACCAGAATCGGGTACAGAACCAACTGGGCAGAAAGATTAAAGCACTTCGGTCTGATCGTGGTGGCGAATATCTTTCTCACGAGTTTTCAACACCTTAAAGACTGTGGCATCGTTCTACAGTTGACTCCACCTGGAACACCACAATTAAATGGTGTGTCCGAACGGAGAAATCGAACTCTACTTGATATGGTTCGATCCATGACGAGTCACACCGTTGTGCCTAATTCATTGTGGGGCTATGCTCTTTTGACGGCCGCTCAAATACTTAACCAAAGTCCGTCTAAAGTTGTTGACAAGACTTCATACGAGTTATGGAAGGGAACGGTCCCTAAATTGTCCTTTATTCGGGTTTGGGGCTGCGAGGCTTATGTCAAATGGAGACACGAGGATAAGCTCGGCCCGCGATCGGTCAAGACATACTTTATAGGCTATCCAAAGGGAACTTTTGGTCATTACTTCTACTCGCCAACCGAACAACGTGTTTTTGTTGAGGCTAGTGCGACGTTCCTTGAGAAAGAATTTCTCGAGAACAAGTCGAGTAATAGAACCTTCGATCTATCGGAGATTCAAGAACCAATTACCGAGCAACCATTGGAGGAAACAGTTCCTTCAACCTCGGCTGCGGTAGATATTCCTGAGGAACCTAGGAGGTCAGGAAGAGTCTCTATTCCTCCGGACAGATACATTGGTATGGTCGAGGAACATGACATAGATGACGTCTTACTCCAAGAGGGTAATGAACCCACAACCTATAAAGGTGCCATGACTAGTTCTGACTCAAAGATATGGCTAGAAGCCATGCAATCCGAGATGGACTCCATCTATGAGAACAACGTGTGGGATCTTGTGGACCTACCTGCAAAGGTACGTCCCCTTCCATGCAAATGGCTTTACAAGATAAAGCATGCCGTGGAAGGACAACAAGATATCCACAAGGCAATACTAGTTGCTAAGGGTTTCACTAAAGTGCCTGGCTTGCACTACGATGAGATCTTTGCACCCGTAGTCATGCTGCGTTCCATTCGGATTATCTTAGCGATCGCCGCATTTCATGACTATGAAATCTGGCAAATGGACGTTAAAACCGCCTTCTTAAACGATTATTTGGAGGAAGAGTTGTACATGGTACAACCCGAGGGTTTTATTGATCCAGAACATCCTAAGAAGGTCTGCAAGCTTAAGCGTTCCATCTATGGACTTAAGCAAGCATCGTGGAGTTGGAATCATCGCTTCGACCAAGTGATAAAAGAGAATGGGTTCATTCGATCAGTTGAGGAACCATGTCTCTATATCAAGTCGAGTGGGAGCAAGATTGTCTTCCTAGTACTGTATGTCGATGACATACTCTTGATTGGGAATGACATACCTCTCCTATCTTCGGTTAAAGTATGGTTGAAACACCATTTCCAGATGAAAAGATCTGGGAGAGGCACAAAGAATTTTGGGCATCCGTATCTACAGGGATAGATCACGACGGATGTTGTCTCTCAGTCAGGAGTCTTATATAGATAAGATCCTAGAGAGATTCAGCATGACGAACTCCAAGAAAGGGTTCCTTCCTGTGACTACTAGGCTTCACTTGAGCAAGACTCAAGAAGCTAAGACATTGGAAGAGAAAGAGCGCATGAGTCGGACCCCTTATGCTTCGGCTATAGGATCGATCATGTATGCCATTATATGCACACGTCCAGACGTTGCATATGCATTGAGTATGACAAGTCGATTCCAAGCTCATCCAGGTGAACAACACTGGATGGCCGTGAAAAACATTCTTAAGTACCTACGGAGGACTAAAGATTGGGGATTGACTTACGGAGGTGACTCGACGCTCTGCGCCACGGGTTACGCAGATGCTAGCTTCCAAACGGATCGAGACGACTCGAAATCTCAGTCTGGATTCGTTTTTACTCTTAATGGCGCTGCTGTCAGCTGGAAAAGTTCTAAACAAAGTGTTATAGCAGATTCTACAACTGAGTCCGCGTAAAAGGAGATATTCATTGATAAGATCGCTACGGATGACAACATAGCTGATCCTCTCATAAAAGCATTACCACGTGATAACCATGAAGGGCACATTCATTCCATGGGAATTAGATGTGTTCCTAAGTTGTAGTACTCTTTTATGAATTCATGTAATAATTCATTTTCTCGTGTACTCTATTCAACCTCATTGTTATGATATATAATGTTTTGTTTTTCATGTGGAATTGTACGCCAATTTTGAACACCACAAGTGAACTGAATAACATTACACCGTTTTCGTCCTTGATTACCCACTTGAGCTGATAACTCAGGTAAACATTTTGTGACGTTGATTGATGGTGGATTCAACGAGCCATAAGTCAAACAGTTGACTGACCAATCACAAAGGCGAGTTATACGGATATCTCGTAGGACACCCCGTGACAACGTTATGGAGTCCTAAATGTTTTATAACATTGGGTGTCAGGTCGTGGATAGGACCTCCATAGTGTTCCTTAGAGTCGAGTCTTTTGACTTTCAACTGTCTCTTGAGATTAAGGCAGATTTTGGGTAACTTTGGTTTCTTTCCCACGGTCTTCTGTAACAGGGGCCAAGAGGATTTCTTCTGGGTTATTTCATGCTGTGCTTAGATCTGCAGGATTCGAGTTGAGGAAAATATCCAAACCCTTATCAGGATTTTATCATTTCTCAGGGCCACTCGAGGAGTAGTAACTGAAATGCATGGGCATGCTCGAATACAGATTCGTTTTATCAGTTAAGTTACTCTCTAGTCGGGGAAACCACTCTTGATACAGATCGCTTGTGAGATACGACCTTTGCGAATACGGATTTGCAAATTGTCTTACATTGAGTGGGAGAAATTATCTTGATGCGTATGACCTAGCCATAAATCAATTCGTGGTAAGATTGAGTACAACGTTTGTTACAATTGCGTAATGGTAAAACCTTTCACCTTTTACGCAAAACTCGAATTATATTTAGAGATGATGTACATCATTATTGATGTACAACTCTAAATCCAAAACTTGGTTAAGCACAATATAATATGTATATGTCCTATGGCTGAAGTGGCAACTACCTTAGTTCCATTAATGTTAATCATTCTTGTTAACCGTCATACGATTTACATCACGTTAGGATAATAGGATTTACAAGAACCCTCGGATCGTGTTATTAACACATCCTCTATTGGAGCTGGTGTCCTCCACATGTAGTGTGATAACGTCATTGCACATACCCTTGTACGGACAAGTGGGAGATTGTTGGGGCTGGTGTCCTTGATAGTTAGTACAATGACTTACTAAATCTCTTTAAGGATCACAAGGGCATACTTTAGTATTATTATCAGTTGATCCACGTTTATCAATAATGGTTGGCTTGCTAGATAAGTTTGACGTTATTGTCATACGGATGGCGGTGATCAACTGGTCCCTATACGTCACACCTATAGGACACGTTTGAGAGATGTGAAGGTATGAAAATACAGTCACATTTATGTCGGATACGACTAAACAGTTAGTCAGAGGTATTGACTATTAAATTAGTCAATGAGATGTTAAGATTATTATTTAATACGGATTAAATAATTTTAAGCTAATACGGATTACATGATTAATTCGTAAAATTAAATATAAACGGTTATATTTAATTAAATATTGTATTCGCGTATTAATATAAACAGTTATATTAATTTGGGCAATTATACAATATCGTAATTTTATCAGACCATTATTAATGTATCGATTGCATTAATATCTGATAACATGTGTGCGATTTATAATTAAAATCCCGCGAATAATATTTAACAAAACGGGTCGAATCACGCAAGGGAATAAGGTAAGAGTGGAAAAAGCCCACTCTTACCCTAACCCATTCGACCGACCGAAACAATACAAAAGGAGAGTCCTCCTCCTTTTGTCAGGTTACTGTTAATTCACACATCTCAAGAAAATTAGGGTTTTGAGAGTATCCTCCTCCCAAAACTCAGATCTCACATCAAAACCTGCCAAAACTCTCCCCATATTGCAAAGCAATTGGAGAGCCTTTCTATCACATACAGCATCGTCTTAAACAAAGTCTTGGGTGCAAGTTATAGGAGGGAATTTACTTTAATTCTTGTTCTTAGGCCTATTCAAGCAAGGACCCAAGGTTGTATTCCTTTTCATGTTTTTAATTATCTTATGACTATATTCGCAACTGTAAATTTCGTTATAATCCTTCATGTTTAGGGCAAATACATGCTTTATTCCCTACATCCTCCTCTAAATACCCATTTAGAATAGTGGGTCTTGTTATTCCTTTACCATATTCCAATCCTATGAAAAATGGAAATTACTAAAATGACTCACCAATTTGCATTCATATGCAAACAATGTGATAATGTAGAATGAAAAATCAATGTCATATGTATTTCCTAAGAAATATGCTGGTAGTCATACTACCAACTTCCTTAGACTTTACAATTAGGAGTTGTATCTAACTTCGTGTCCTAAATGTTTTCTCTCAAACCTCGTTCTATCCTTAAGCACTTAAGATAGATTTGGTCTTCTCGTAGCTCTCACTCACTTCAATAATTCTCATTTGAAGAAGACCTTTTCTTCAATTAATTCCAAATTAATCCCTCATAGGGGTTAATACCTATGGAGTGTCGTGGTATTTGGTTGCAATGATTTTTCACAAATTAATTTTCCAATTTATATTAACTTTGTCATATTCTTAACCCTTAAGCTTTAGACGACAAAATTAATTTGAGCAATAGGACTTTTGAACCATCTAAGCATAGAAGATTTAATCAATACATTTTGACTAATAATCACTTGTATTTAAGTTTCTTTATAAGAAATCATAAAGGTTTGATAGGAATTTTAAGATGTTAATCTTATATTTGCATAGGACTTTCCTATCAAATTCTATGGAATAGAATAACTTTTATGGACCTCGTCCATAACCTATAACACGGTTCAATTGAGGATTTAGAAGAGATTAAATTTGTCGATATAGCATGAGATGATGTTTAGTGGAGATTTAGGGTACAATCGAATATTATCATATATAAATAGAAGTGAGAATGAACAAAAAAACAACTAAATAGGAAAAACACATCCCTCATTTTAATTGATCTTGCTAAAAAAATTAACAAGCATTTATAACGTGACATTAACCCAAATTATATATAAATGATTCTGAGACCCAAGTTCATACTAATTTCCATGTGGATCACCGGACCCTCTTCACTCCCCTTAGTACAACTTGGTGGATAAACTCTTTAATCGGTTCTACACTAGAACTCTCGGTCGATAGAATTACTTCTAATTCTATCTATTAGCCCGGAACGCGTGTAGGCCACCAGACCCTCTCCACTCTTCCGTTGAGCCCAACCCAAATTTTGATGTAATAAAACTTATTACCCACTCGCCCAACGTAACAAGATTTACACCCCGGTGAAGCCAAGCCTACTCCCTTAATAAATTGGGATCCATGGTTTCTAATATTTGCTACAGCTAATCCTCAATTATTTATTAGAGTCGGGTCTTGTCAATTTATTATCTATCACGTTTTAAGTGAACTAAAGCGACGAACTCAATAATTAATTAACACGGTCGATTTAGTCGATTAAAATAAGATGCATGATAAGTTATGGGATTTGGCGTTGCATGCAAACATATAAATTAAAGAAATGCAAAACATAAAACAATAACACCCTAGTATAGCCTTCCAATAGCTAGACATAGAAAAACTTATTAACCATTACAAATTTGGAAACCAACTCCATTGGTCCCTTGAACTTTAATGACTCGCGTCCCATGAAAACACTGTCTTGTCGGAACACCTTTCTGAATGGCACCGTCTCTTGGAATCACCGGGATTACAATAAAATAAAATACAAACTATTCTATTGTAAATAAAAATTTAATTCTATTAAATTACAAGCCGGTGATACCAGATCATATTAAAATTAGGACCGAATCAATATTCCCTTACATTACGGGTAATATCGAATAAAAACTAAGGTCATACTAAGTAAAATTAGATAATTTAAATTATATAAATAAAATATGACAATCATATTCAATAAGATGCAGCTTTAAAATATGAATACAAATGCCAATTTTTAAGCCAAATTGTATATTTGGTTGCATTTTTACAGATTTGCGTGATTATTATCTTATAAAATCACCATAAATTACATAAATTATATTTATGTCTAAGTTAATCATCCTAACACTGTTAGGCCTCAAAATTTAGTCCTTAACAAATTTTGACCACGATTCAACTTGATTTACATTAATTTTTTTTTTGGTGACAAGGAGTTTAATCCCCCTGAGCCCATGCATTCCTGCACCACCACATAGACCATGTAAGTCACCCCCTTTGGGAGGTGCAATGGCCAAGTTGTAACATCCCAATGTTTCGAGACTTGAAAGTTTAAAGATTTTAAGTTCAAGTTCGAGAAATAATTTATATTTCGTAATTTTGGAAATTTCATATAAATAAGTGATTAATTTATGTGAGAATATTTTAAACGATTTAAATAAGATTTCATTTAATTGCGTTATTTACGTCTTAACAATTTAATTTCATAGTCCGGAAATATTTATATCGTCTTAAGTTTATAGTTACCTTAAGTCGGTGTTTTTAGCTTAAACCGTCTTAAAACTTGTCTTATGGGCCTAACTTGTTAATGGACCCATTTCCCCTCTTTTTCCTCACAAAATCCTAACCCCACCATCCTCTACCTCCCTCCTTCCCTTTATTTTTCAGATTTGTGAAAATATAAGGAAACCACCATTTTTATCACTTTTCCACCTTCAACCTTCAAATGCTCATAAAACCTTCGTTTCTTATCCGATTGAGACGATTTTCGCGGCCACGGATTCCTCTTCTCGCCCTCCATCTTTATAGGTAAGAATTTATCCAAAACATATCCGTCTTAAAGGCTGTTTGTGTCGGTTTGTGTACGTTTTTCGAGACTCATGAGGTTGTTTGTGTTCTAGTTGCGGACTTGGACAAAAGGAATAGCTTGGAGTCGGATTTATGTTGGTTTAAGAAGTTATGAGGTGACAATTATGAGTAACTCGGCTTATTTGTTAAATTAGCAAGCTTTATGTTAAGATTGATGTGTTTATGTGTTTTGAGGCATGAGATAGGTTGTAAACATGTTTAGTATGCATAATATTCAGATTGTTGTTGATAAATTATGTTGAATTATTCATCATTTGGGTTGAATTTGGGAGTATACATGGAGACCGGTTGAATTTTGGGAATTTTGGTATGAATGCTTGAATTTTGAAGTTCTTACATGTTTCTTAATGTTGTTTGATGTTATAAACATGTTGGGAATGTTTAATGGCGAATTTCAGAATATATTGTGGTATTTTAGTTGGGTTTATGAGGATGCTTGATGAACATTGTATATCCGTCGCAAATGTTAAATTCTCGCTTGATTGTTGTTTAATTGCTTGAAACTCATATGCTTATGTTTAAGATTGATGAGAAAAGTAACACTTGGAATATTTTTGGGATTATATGCTGTAGAATAGGTGAAATTATGTTGAGAAATAGCTTAGAATGATAATGGCCAAATTGGGGACAGTTTCGTGCTTGTACAGGAATTTTATCGCGGACTGCAGTGAATATCGCAGGCTGCGGCATTCACCGCAGGCCTGCGGCCTGTTGATACGTGCAATTTATATAGACTTTTTAGGTCCATTTTACCCGCATCTTCATGCATTTTCATGCGTTTTATGCCTTTTTTTGCCCCTATTTCGCTTCTTTGTGTATTTCTTGTTGTTTTGCATGAAAGTATGTAAAAGTCGCGAAAACCATGCCTTTTTGTCGGAAGTAAGCTATGTTAAGAAGATGGAAGTTGGAATAGGATTTACAAGCATTGGAAAGCGCCAATCATCCAAGTGAAAAGCTACTTAAGGGGCGCACAATGGAGAAAGGAAGCTAAACAAGTAAAGAAGAACTTCAATTTGATAGTACCTACTTTGGAGAGCCATATCTCGAGTTCTACAACAGATAATCAGGTGATTCCAATTGGATATGAAATCTTGTCCTCTTAGCTTTCCAACGCCACCAAAAACGCTTGATTTGCTCAAGTAACAAAGAAATGGCAGCCGTTTGAAATTCAGTGCGCAGTGCTGGAAACATGCGCTGAGAAGTACTCGATCGAGTACTCTTTTTACTCGATCGAGGGATTCTCAGGAACCCTTTGTTCGATCGAGTGATTGCCAGATTTAAAAACCTCGATCGAGTCCTTGCTTTACTCGATCGAGGGGTTTTGGAGATTTTTTTTACTCGATCGAGTGAAATTGGACTCGATCGAGCAAATTCCTTAATGGGCTTCAGATTTACGACTAGGTTTTAGGTCAGACTTTTGAGGAGCTTAATCTCTCTTATAAAAGGAGATTAGCACACCGCTTATTGATGACCTACCACTTTTTATTTCTTTTCCCTTTACAAAAACTCTTAGATTTATTTTTCTTCTTCATTTCTTTCTTGCCTCGAACTCCGGATTAAGTTGTAATCTTTCTTCCCTCTTTTAATTTAATTTATTTTGCTTTATTTCTCGTTTCTCTTATTCTTCTAGCACTTTTAATTAGTTTATATCATGTCTTTTTACACTTGCATCTCAACTGTTAGCGTAGTTCCCGAAGCCATGTGTAGCTAATTTCTTTAGTATGTTAGGATGAGGGAAATTGCGGTAGTAATGTTGTAGGATTCACATGTTAGTTATTTTTCTGCGACGAGGTTTGTTTATAAGCAATATAATCAGAAAACCTGTTAATTGAATGGATGCATGAGACCAGTCTATCTAGTAAAACCTTACCTGGATCGAAAGATTGGTAGGTAGGCTTGCTTAGGATAATCTATATAACCTATCTGAGATCGAAAGATTGATAGGGGAGTCTAGGGTGATTTCAGACCGAAAGCATATTAATCGTTCCCACCTTATCAATGATTTGACTGACCTAGTATTTTCGCATAACATGAACTATCGCGACGACCCGATTCTTGACATACTCCCTTTTTAATTGTTCTAACCCAGTTTTATAATCTTCTTGTTTTCTTATTTTCTTGTTTTAAGTAGTTAATTAATTCAATCAAACAAAACCCCCCCAATTTATGACTTTTCGACAGACCAAATTAAATAGATAAATAGCAACTTAGTCTCCCTGTGGAGATCGACCCTACTTACCGCTGACTTCCGTTAGTAGTACTTAGGTATTTATTTTTGGTACCAAACGACGGTATCACCTGTTTTATGCAGGCTGCAGTTCTCGCGGGTCTGGGCTGTTTGTTCGTGGCTTATGCGAGATTGTTTGTATTGTTTCTATACTAGTTTTATAGTATAAGTAAGTATCATATGTTGATATATATATATATATATATATATATATATATATATATATATATATATATATATATATATATATATATATATATATATATATATATACTGAAATTGTAGTGGGCAATAGCTAGCAAGTACTAATTCATTGTCTTAAGCTATTTATTTCTTAGGCTTATTCATAAGGTTGTCGAACCTAGTTAGTTGAATAGGTAACCCTTAGACTTGTAAAGGAGAGTCTTAGGTTGCTAATGATTGTTATTGAAGTTGTCCTTTCTCTTGCATGTGTATGTGTGTTTGAAGTCCCCGGAGTTCGGGTGGCACTATATTAGGTTCGGGAATGGAGTGAGGATAGAGACCCCCCGGTCGGACAACCGAAAGGGAAACCGGCTCTCCCTCGACTTAGTTCCTAGGGTCAATTAAGTGTTGATTAGAGGTAAGTAAAGTTAGGACTAAGGACTTGCTTGTAGTACATATCGAAATATGTCTGAGTTCGGACTGCTAGAGTACGATATGTACTGATGTCTGATGCATGTCAAGGTGTGTCTGGGGTGGGACCTCTAGTTTGACATGTGAGTGTTTGTGGCGTGGCGGACATGTCTGAGTTTGGACCTCTGGACTGTCACGTGTATGGGTGATGCGGTTGGAGATGTCTGAGTTGGGACCTCTGTCCTTCTGTGAGTTTGTATGAGCGTGGTGAATTGACTCTGAGTTGGGATTTGATTGACTACGAAGGGTAATGGTCACGACAAAGCAGGGTCAATGAACCATTATTAGCTGATAGGTATCCATTCGTGCCTGAGCAGGGGTTCACGAGTGTATGCTTGCTGATTTGTGTACCAAGTATACCTGAGTTGGGGTGTGACTTGGACATTGCTGATTGTGTTTAGTTCTTGCCTAAGTTGGGGTTAGTTCTAGATACTACTGATTGCATCTACATGCCTGAGTTGGGGTACAGTGTCAGATGTAGCTGATTGATGGTGTGTTTTTAGTGCATTGTTTATCTTAGTATTGTTAGTCCAAGACATTGGACGACTCCCATTCTGAGTTCGTAAATGGTTTGGAGTGAAAGACCCCCCGGCCGGGCAACCGGAATTGAGACCGGGTCTCATTTCAAATAGTTTCCGAAATTAGTTGAGAGCCTTTGCATAGTGATGCATGTTGATATGAGAGTTGATATATATATTTACTTCGCATGTTATAAATGTTGGAGTATGCTGGATGCTTTATGTGTTACGTGTTGCTAACAATAGGTGGCTAGGAGAACTATAGTCACTCCCACTGATTGTGGCGTGCGTGTTTTCATGTAGGTACATGGCAGGTTGTTGGTGGGTTACAGAAGGCTAGCGAGCGATTATCCTATCATCGATGACTTACCCGTTTATCGTTTATCTAGACCTTGTTTTTGGGATATACATTTGAGTGCCTGTTGGGATGTGTCATCCCAGGCTGTTTTTGTACTTATACTTTTCGTACTTAGACTGATACACTTATCTATGTTTTTACTTTTCAGTTTGTATAGTTTGTTTTAATTCACCTCGTTTTATCAGGCATGTTAAAGTTTAAATTCCGCGCAAATTTTGGCATGTTTGTATGTTTTATTTTTCCGCTGCGACGAGGGGTTTTACACAAGTGATCATCGCCCCAACTGGTAATCGAACCTGAGACCTCTCAACTCCTGCATTTCTGCGAGGTTCAAGGTTTAACTCAGTTACCACTAGAGTAACACCACTTGGTTTTGATTTACATTATTGTTCGTTAATTACTACTCTCTCCTATTCCATATTTTGTTCCCCTTTGTGTTGGACACAAAGATAAAGGTGAGAAATAAAATAAGTGTAAAAAATTGGGTGGGGTTGGGTGATAGGAGAGAGGTATGAATAATTAGGAATTAAATAAGAAATTGTGGGCCAAAAACATTAAAAAAAGAATAAAATATGAGTAAAAGAGATGAGTGGGGTTTGGTAATAGGAGAGAGAAATGAATAAAATAAGAATAAAAGTTTTCAAAATAGGAAACGGGAAAAAAACCTGAATAATCTGTTTTAGGAAATAGGGAAGAAAATATGGAATATGAGGGTGTAGTATTTACGGGAAATATAAAAGAAAAAGTCAAATAAGCCATTAAATATTCGAAAAATTCAAAATTCAAATTTTGAATATTCTGGAGGTTTATTAAAATTCCATAACTTTAATAAAATTAACCTTACAAAGAAAAATAATTTATTTCATAAATAAATTCCATAAAGCATGATTTTAAGCCACTACTTCCAAATTAATTATAAAAATATGCAATTAAGTAAAAGAAAATTTTTGAGAGGTCCAAGGACAATTTTAGAGCTTAGAAAGACCCGAAAGTAAAGCCAAAGTCGAATTTTTTAATACATGGCTTATTAAATACTCCTTATTAACTTTTATCATATAAAATTAATAATTAATTAAAACAAAAACTTGTCATCATGAAAATTTTGGATCTGATGTTCATAGCACATATGACATCTGTGGGTAAATTTTCATGGCATAAAATTAAATTTAACTATTTTTAACACAATTTTTCACCATTTTAATGATTTTAACCTCTAAAATCATAAATCATGCATTACAAGATAAAACGATTGCAAAATTTACATACATTGAGTAAATATGGCATGTGACATTGTGTAAAACTTTCATGGCCAAATCCCAAATATAAATATTTATGTCAAAATTAGTCACTATTAATGTAAAACCCCTCGCGGCAGCGGAAAAGTAAACATACAAAACATGCCAAAAATGCGCGGAATTTAAAACTTTTGACATGATAAGAAAACATGCGAGGTGTCTTAACAATATTAAACATGCGGAAGAAATAAAACATAAATAAGTATGAAGCACAATACAAAAGCAGCCCGGGATAGCATATCCCTACAGGCACAAAATACTGAAATCATAAGTCTAAGGTCTAGCTACACGATAAAGGTAAATCATCGATGATTGGATCATCGCTCGCTAGCCTCAACGTAACCCCCTACAAACATCCTCATGTACCTACACACATACAACATGTGCGCCACAGGCAGTGGGGAGTGACTAGAGTACTCCTAGCCACCTATTGTCAATAAGATGTAACACATAAAGCATCCAACATACTCCAACATTTATAACATGCGAAGTATATATATATGTAACAACCCGACCCGCCACCGTCGTAACACAAACCCAATAAGATGTGATGTGTACGTTTGGGCCCATTATTTGTCCTCACTTAAGCCCAAAAGCACAAGGCCTTGTTACAAAGTGGTGGGTGGAAGTTATTATAAACATATCACAAGCCTCACATTCTACCGATGTGGGACAACTTTCCTCTCATACTCTTGGGGTGTTACAATATATATCAATATCTCAATCTCATAACCGTCATGCAATACTTGCAAAGGCTCTCAACTAACTTCGGAAACTATTTGAAATGAGAGCCGGTTTCTCTTCCGGTTGCCCGGCCGGGGGGTCTTTCAATCCAAACCATTTACGAAACCAGACTCAGAGTCGTCCAATGCCTTGGACGAACAATACTAAGATAACCAAGTATCATATATTCACAATCACAAACTAAAGCATGCTCAACATCCAATTACATTAACAAGAGATAGGTCACCAAGTGACTCGATTCCAACAACTATAGGTCAACCAAGTGACTCTACAAACAAGAGATAGGTCACCAAGTGACTCGACTCCACCAACAAAGAGATAGGTCAACAATTGACTCGACTCTAACTAGATTGGTCAACGATTGACTCGACTAGTCTACTATGAGCAGGCCGACAATCGACTCGTCTATATACTACGACATCCCCAATCTCAGACTATACAACCCCCTGGTAGGACGACATCAAATGACTGTCCCAGTCTAAACCTGGCCAGACTCTCGGAGCGCAAACAAGTTACGATCCCCGATTAGACAAGTGCAACAAGGCACCCCCAGGACCCGAACTAGCTAGGAACGAGATATGCCCGAAGGCGGGCAGACAATTTAAGACCTGACCGTGAGGGCCAAGCCCCTACGGCCAACCAGCTACACGATGCAATCAGGTGAGAACTCGAGTACTATAGCAGCGCACATCAGGTTTACACAAATCACATAATGTCATCTCAAAGATGTACAATAACTCAAATTCGAATGACAATCATTTCATAAACATCTCGTTGCTAAACATTCATTCAACACCTAGTCGACTTCGGAAACTAATTTGAGGTGAGAGCCGGTTTCCCTTCCGGTTACCCGGCCGGGGGGGTCTTTCTCCTCAAATCCATTACCGAACCCGACATAAGCGTCGCCCAATTTCTTGGGACTTCAAACAAGCATACGAAACATACGGAAGAAGAATCAATCAAATCCGACATGCGAAACAAAAGTTACGAACTAAACAAATTGCTCATGGGCTCTCAGCCGGTCAGCCATAGGCTGCCGGTTGGCCGGCTGAGAGTCCCAACCTCTCATGCTCAAAATGAAGCAAAACAACAAAGATGGTCTCCCAGGTGGCCGGTCGGCCGGCCGTCGGTCCACCGGCTGAGGACCCTTTTTTTCCCAATTACGCAAAAACAACAACACAAACTTAGGTTGAATAGGTAACCCTTAAACTTGTAGAAAAGAGTCTTAGGTTGCTAATGATTATTATTGAACTTGTCCTTTCTCTTGCATGTGTATGTGTGTTTGAAGTCCCCGGAGTTCGGGCGGCACTATATTAGGTTCGGGAATGGAGTAAGGATAGAGACCCCCCGGTCGGGCAACCGAAAGGGAAACCGGCTCTCCCTCGACTTAGTTCCTGGGGTCAATTAAGTGTTGATTAGAGGTCAGTAAAGTTAGGACTAAGGACTTGGTTGTAGTACATATCGGATTATGTCTGAGTTGGGACCGCTAGAGTACGATATGTACTGATGTGTTATTCATGTCAAGGTATGTCTGAGGTGGGACCTCTAGTTTGACATTTGAGTGTTTGTGGCGTGGCGGACATGTCTGAGTTGGGACCTCCGGACTGTCACGTGTATGGGTGATGCGGTAGGAGATGTCTGAGTTGGGACCAATGTCCTTCTGTGAGTTTGTATGACCGTGGTGAATTGACTCTGAGTTGGGATTTGATTCACTACGAAGGGTAATGGTCACGACAAAGCAGGGTCAATGAACCATTATTAGCTGATAGGTATCCATTCGTGCCTGAGCAGGGGTTCACGGGTGTATGCTTGCTGATTTGTGTACCAAGTTTACCTGAGTTGGGGTGTGACTTGGACACTGCTGATTTTGTTTAGTTCTTGCCTGAGTTGGGGTAGGTTCTAGATATTGCTGATTGCATCTGCATGCCTGAGTTGGGGTACAGTGTCAGATGTTGCTGATTGATGGTGTGTTTTTAGTGCATTGTTTATCTTAGTATTGTTCGTCCAAGGCATTGGACGACTCTCATTCTGAGTTCGTAAATGGTTTGGAGTGAAAGCCCCCCGACCGGACAACCGGAGGAGAGACCGGCTCTCATTTCAAAAAGTTTCCGAAGTTAGTTGAGAGCCTTTGCAAAGTACTGCATGTTGATATGAAAGTTGAGATATTGTTTATATATGCTTCACATGTTATAAATGTTGGAGTATGTTGGATGCTTTATGTGTTACGTGTCGTTAACAATAGGTGGCTAGGAGAACTCTAGTCACTCCCCACTGATTGTGGCGTACATGTTTTCATGTATGTAGGTACATGACAGGTGGCTGATGGGTTACAGGAGGCTAGCGAGCGATGATCCTATCATCGATGACTTACCCGTTATCGTGTAGCTAGACCTAGATGTTTTTGGAAATACATTTGAGTGCCTGTTGGGATGTGCTATTCCAGGCTGTTTTATATTTATACTTTCGTACTTAGACTCACATACTTATCGATTGTTGTTTATACAGTTTGTATAGTTTGTTTTAATTCACCTCGTTTTATCATGCATGTTAAAGTTTAAATTCCGCGTAAATTTTAGCATGTTTGTATGTTTTATTTTCCGCTGCGACGAGGGGTTTTACACTAATATAAATCTTCGTGCCTGCTTTATCTGACCCGATTAACCATCCGTGCGATTTTCGGATATTTTTTTCCGGAGCTCAGAGGCCTAAAAAACGTCCATTTGACACTTCAATTCGAGCCATTTCGGGTGGTCGCAGCGGCCAATTTTATTTTTTAGCCTGTTTTTATTCCACGTGTCTGAAATCGCATCAAGAGGTATATTATTCGATTCTAGACCCTATAAACTATTATAAATCACTTTTACACGGTTATTTGATTTTCGGCCGAAACTGGTTTATAGGGTACCGGTAACGTCAAATGTCTTCTGATGTTTTTGAAAAAAATTGTGTCTACTTTATTTGACTTGATTAGTCATCCCCGCGACTTTCGCAAATTTTTTTTCGGGAGCTCAAAGGCCTTTAAAACGTGTATTATACATTTCAATTCGAGCCGTTTCGGGTGGTCGTAGCGGCCATTTTTATTTTTCAGGCTGTGTTTATACCACGTGTCTGAAATCGCATCATGAGGTATCTTATTCAATTCTATACCCTATAAACTACTATAAATCACTTTTACACGGTTATCTGATTTTCGGCCGAAACTGATTTATACCATATCGACGGCATCATTTATGGTTGGATTTGTTGGTTTTGGTGGGAAATAATCTTTCACTGATCTACCTCCTTTTATTGGTGATTTTTGGACTGTTGTTTTTTTCTCATTGCAACAGTTTTTCGCCTCATATATGTGAATGCATTGACTGATTTAACACGGCTACAATTATAAATTTCGGTCAATGCAAAATCGAGAGCATTAAAACCTAAGCCTATTTTATGCAAAGAGAACCTTATTTGATGCACATTGGACCCTATTTGACGCATACTAAACCTTACTCCATGCATGTTCACAGGACGAGTATCCTAAAACCTAAGCCTACTAGCTGGACTATTGTTTCAGTTCCGAGCAATACAGATCATTAAAACCAAACGATCATTACAAATCAGCAAATTCAATAATAAAAAATTACTTGAACAATATAAACTATGAGTTTTGCAATCAGAACAAAAATGCAGAACTGACTAATCTGTAAGCAACATATAAACTATCAATTTCGATGCAAATGAGTTCAATGCATAGTCTTGAATGAGCATGAAAACATTCGTGCAGACAGAACCTTATTCGATGCGCACAGAACCTTATTTAATGCAGGCTGAACCTTATTTCATGCATAGTGAACCTTATTCCATGCATGTTCACAGGACGGGTATCCTAAAACCTAAGCCTAATTGACTAAAAATAACTTATTAAATTAGTTCAATGCATAGTTTTGACTCTTGACACAATCTGATGTTACTGCAGGAAGACTTGAAACATGTACAAATTTGATTCAAAATGAATTTAATGCGAATTGGTGACACAATTTGAATATCATGCTAAGACACTCGAAAGTTATAATCCGCAAAACCTAAACCTATAACTAACATTCGTAATCATCAAGCAACGAAGAACAAAAACTAAGAATCGTCATAGAATAACAATAAGTGACCCGAATTAGGGAAATTACAGCAAATTCGGGTTTATAGCTAGATATGAATTCTTAAATGTTGCGGATAAAATACATGTATGATAAACAATAGAGTGAAATCGCCATTAAATTGAGAAGGACATTACCTTCATTTGTCACGAAAATGCTGGTGAGGTAAATGAATTGAACCGTAACTTGAGAAGCAAATGATCGGAGACGATGAAGGTAGGAGAGTGATGATCGGAGAAGACGATCGGAAATGGCGAGGGAGATGATGATGGTCGTAGAGGGAAAAGAAGAGATGAGTGAGAAAGTGAAAATGGGGAAATGCTTGAGATTGAAGGATTTGGGGAGGGGTTCAGCGCGTAAATTTCCAAAGTATAATTTCTATTTTTTTTTAATTATTATTAGTGGTTCTTATGGTTCTCAATATCCTGGTGATTATCATATATATATATATATATATATATATATATAGGGTCGAGATCCGGTGAGAACCACCCATATAATGAGAACTATGAGAACCACTTAGCAATTGGACTAATCAAACTCGAATAACACGGACAATCAGACGGAAATCCAAAAAACTTCCTCCAAAATTGACTTACACGGTCATCACCCCTCTGTCAGTTAACAAAAGTACTTTATCCATCCATATTTTTTCTCTCTCATTGAGCACCAAGCTTCATCCTCAAATTGAAGACTAGCTCAATATTTCACTGGTTCGTTCATCAATGGCGATACAAATCGAACGATCTTTCACTTATAATGTAAATTCGATCAGGTTTGTTTAACTTCCCCATTAATTTCCCAGAAATTTAACTTATTTGTCGGGAATTTGTTAATTTGTTAACAATTGAGTTGAATTGTTGATTCGAATTTATATACATATAGTTTTTAGGCCGATATATAACTCAGATTTTTAACTTATGCTTGTGAAATTAGGGTTCAGAAATTACCTTAATTAGTTGCATTCATGAAATTGGGAACTCAATTTCGTGAATTAGATTGGCTGTACGTATTGGGAATGGAATTCTTTGGGTAATAACATTTATCATGCTACAAATTAAAAGTATGTCCTTTCATTGTATGATTGTAACTTGTGCTCATACTAGATAGTTGCCTTAGTGCCTCAATCTATGGAATGATTCGACTTCTGAGTAATTTTCGAGATCTGATTGAACTATAGACGTCTATTGTGGTTTTGATGATGAAATGGAGATATAGTGTTAGTTAAATATCTACTTACTGAGCAAAAGTGTGCCACTAAATTGCTATTTTGATTTGACATACCAATTATCTATCAAAAATGAGTTGGGTCAATGCAAAGATGGTCACTTTGGTTATAGTATTTACATTTTTGGGTCAATTTTTTTAAATGGAGTTGCTCATTCGATATTGACGGATTGGTTGTCCAAGGTTATATTATGGTGACTGTCTAACAGGTTGGTCGGGCCAGGTTCAGAAATCCTAGTATATGTTATGGTCAGTTATGGTCATCTAGATGAAGGGAGGAGTACCCAAACAGGATGATGTTGACTTTCCCCGTGTTCCTGTCATTGAAAGTGTTTGATAATGTTTTTGAGTCATATAATGCATCCTTGTAACATGTGCATTAGCTTGTAGAAAATGTTGATGATTGTGGTTCTTGATAATGATGTCATGTACGACAAATGCTTTAGGATGCTCAAGCTTACTACGTCTAGTTGTAAGTCTTATTTTTTCTCTTTGATCTCGATTCTGCTGGTTTTATGTGTACTTGGAGTTATCTATTCAAAGTATTTGGGCATGAATAATATTTGTTTGCTTTGGTCATTCTTTAATATTGTTGTGCAATAACAAGTCAATTTTCTTTTAAGTTAGCAGATTCTAGTTTTGTTTCATTTCCAGTTTGGATCTTTCGTTTTATTAGTAGCAAATAACAAATGCCAAATGTTTTCTCCAGTACATTGGAGTACCCAATTTATTATTGAAGGTGTGTGGCATAAACTATTGTTAAAGGGGTGTAGCATTAAGGTCATTAAGGTTCTGGTGATTCATTATTAATTCGCATATCAGGTCATAATCAAATTACATAAGTTTGCTTTTTATTGCATGTACAAGGTTGTGTAATGCACATATATCTTCTTAATGCATGTACAAGTTTGTTTAGTTTTAGACGACAAGTATCCTAATATTTTTTTAATTTATAATTTATATTATCTTTTATATAGTCATTACCTTTTTTACATTGCACAAATTTACATTTTACTTATTTTGAGAGCCAATTAGCTCAAATGGCAGAGCATTGTGCAATGCACAAGATGTGGGTTCGACTCCCATATTGGCTATAAAATACCAAATCTTTCTTTTACTCTGAATGAAATATTGTAATTGGTAATCTCATTTAATTCAAGTATGGCATGTATGGTAATAGTTTTGGTATATATATGCTAGTCTTTGAAATGCTTCTAATGAACTTTAGATAATTACAAAGCTATTACACAGGCTCATTGTCGTTGTTTCTCCTCGCTTGAGTATGATCATGGTATGCGCCATAGTGCCCGAATATGATGATAGCCTCATAAAGCCTCCTAAATAATTGCGTTCTATTGCTTACATCATAACACGAACCTATCATGGGATTTACGATTTAATAGGCTATATGGGACTCGAACCCATACCTTTGTGCAAGATTTGCACATTGCTCTACCATTGAGCTAATAGCCTTTAGAGTTTAGATTACGCTAAACAAATATAAGTATAAATTAACATGCATCTGATATGATTATGGCTGCAACTAAAATGTTTCTCACATATTAGTAACATATGTAATAATAGATACACTAATAAAATGCCTTGAAAGATTGGTAAATACATTAAATCTCCTTCATGGTCATTTCATTTATTTTCAGATTGGTAAATACATACTGAATCAATGCCAAATGCACGCACAAGTCAGTAACAATCTGAAAATTGTATACTGACTTATACAAGCATCCAACAAAGCTGCCAAGTACCTTTTCCCCATCATATTCTTGCACACACTTCTGAATCGAAATCCATTGTTGCAGCTCCATGGTACTCTGTAGACTGTCACGAAAGATCAGTCCCTGCTGTTATCACCAATAAGTAGTGATAACAGACCCATAACCACGCTGCCCGGATCTGTCCACCCCCTAATGCTATTTTGCTTCAACTAACGCTACAAAAAAACAATCCAAATGCGGTCAAAACCAAACTGTTTAGACAGGAACCATCAGATGCACTGCTCGTTGCCAGCACAAACAAAGCCTGACTACTGAAAGACTATTTGAACGTCTAATTTCGATCACTAAAATCCTTTATTCCGCTACCCTATTCTGTGAACCTAACCCCAAGGCCAGGAGACTTTCCCTACTCGCTATCTATTCCAGCACCTTCAGAATGCTCTGCCAGCCAAAATTGACCCACATTCAGTACAGAATGTTGAAAAGCTCCTGCCAGCAGGTCCTGAACGTGCTACTCTACTGATCTGCGGCAAACAACCCATTCCCAGACAAAGCAGACAGAGCATAAATGCTCTACCTACTGCCACTGCACGATCCCTGCATCAGTGAGCTACATCCCACGTCCCAGCTACTCCAATGCCCAATCATAATATTAATGTCTTTAACCAAGAGTAATTAGTATCATAATATAACAACTTATGCAGCAGAACTTTATTTCAAGCATATAGAACCTTATTTGATTCACATAGAAATTAATATTAATGTCTTCAACCAAGAGTAATTACTAATTAGTATCATAATATAACAACTTATGCACTGAATTTTTTTAATACACTTAACACTTATTTCATGCATATAGAACTCTATTTCATGCACATATAACCTTATTTCATACACATACAATTTAAATTAACGTCCTTTTTTCAAAAAAAATTCAGTATCGTAATATAACGAACTAATGCAATTGAAGAACTTTTTAATGCACACATAACCTTATTTCATGCATATAGAACCTTATTTGATGCACATAGAACCTTATTTGATGCACATAGAAATTAATATTAATTAATGTCTTTAACCTAGAGTAATTAGTATCATAATATAACAACTGATGCAATAGAACCTTATTTCAAGCATATGGAACCTTATTTGATGCACATAAAACCTTATTTGATGCACATAGAAATTAATATTAATATCTTTAACCAAGAGTAATTAGTATCATACTATAACAATGGATGCATTGAATTTTTTAATGCACTTAACACTTATTTAATTTCATGCATTTAGAACCTTATTTCATGCACATATAACCTTATTTCATGCACATACAATCTAAATTAACGTCCTTTTAAAAAAAAAAGTTAGTATCATAATATAACCAATTGATGCAGTTGAAGAACTTTTGAATGCACACAGAACCTTATTTCATGCATATAGAACCTTATTTGATGCACATAGAACCTTATCATTGTTGTTTCATTATAAGTTCACTTAACCAATCTTCACTTGTGTCAATATATGTCAAAAAATTATTTCAATAAGTCCTACTCCGTACTATTAAGGAAGGACTAGTTAAGGAGCAAGATCAGTAGTGCAGCTTTCTTTTGTTCTACCTTCTATGCATATTCGGTTTAACCTTATGTTACACAGCTCCTTAGCTGAAAATATCTAAAGATTTTACACTTCTCATTGATTTGTTTGAAAACTCACCCTTGCTTGAATATTTGTTTTAGGAACAATGTGTGTATCTATAAATTTGAGCCATAGAACCATGGCAGGACAACACTAAACATGTAGTTATGTACATGTATCCGACACCCACAGACCACAGTCAAGCCAAAATAACACAACTTAGGACATGTTTTAATCTAAAAATTTGTTGGTCTAAATCTGTTTCCAACCAATTGCTGGTTTATCCTAGACTAAAGCAAACCCACCAATTTACCATCTTGTTTTTATCTTTACACAAATCCTTCCGTATATCCAATTGCAGATTAATTAATTATTATAAGATCCAAATATATTCCCTGAATTCCAGGTTACGACGCCGCGATCTGCATAACGCCTCACACCTATATAACCATTTCAGCCTTATCGATTTTAAGGTATTCTTTATTCCTAACTCATATAATGTAGCAAAGCAGTGAAAAATCCCAGCTTCCGTCTATTAGACACAAAGGAGTAAAGGAAATTTTTTAATAAAGTGTTAGCTTCAAATCAGCAAAAGAAAAATACCTTGTGTTTTGAATTAGCTTGCGAGCACCCACCACAAACATCGGCTACAAAAAGAGAAATATCTCAGTTCACTAGGACAAGTAAGCTTAAAAACATGTGTAAACTAGACCATGGAGCAGAAGATTGCCCCTTAGAGCGACAACTAATATCAAACCAAATAACCATATAAGGGCATTATATATTTTCAGTCCGGAATTCAAATGTTCAGCATATAAACCCTTACTTACCCTTCAAACCTAAATTCTTACCAAGCATACAAAATTGCAAAGAAAATACAAAGACTACAAAATCCAATTTAATTTACTCGACTTTCTTCATAGCATGGGAGGCCTCATAATTTAGTACCAGACCTAACAAAGAAAACAGATTATCAGATGTAAATTTCATGTGCTTATATAGTTTCAACAATCCAATCTTGAATCCTACATTGCTAAAATGGACCTTTCAGAATTTGAACCCAAGTAACTTCCACACACTCATCCATTAGATAGAATGAGAGAGCTCTAACAAGCTACTAGACATGTATTACTAATTGATATCCTATTTAACGTTACCACAACCAATTGCATTATCTTCATTCGAAGTTTGCTTGGCCCTACTTCAAACAAATATCTCAGTTCACTAGGACAAGTAAGCTTAAAAACATGTGTAAATGAAGCCAGCATACCCGCTAACTTCATCACGTTTGCCAATTAACAGAGACATATTAGCAAATAAAATCTATCTGAATCAAATTAAAGATAAATGAGAGAGAGATAGATTATAGGATGATCCTTCATTGTAGATATCAATGGAAACGAGGAGACGTTCAGTGCCATATTGAGATGCTTGAGTGACTGTTCTCTGTGCAACGGTGAACGGAGCTTCGGAAGAGGCGATATTCTTCAATAAAGAAGAAGACAAAATCAAGAATGCAACCCTAATCAACTAGTTTGCCCATAAAAATTAAGGAATAAGAAATAAATTGGGGAAATTGAATTACCTAAATTGTAATCTGCTCGAAATAAGAAAAATCGATGATGAAATCAGCGAGAACAAAGAAGGAAGCAAACTTGAAGTCTGATGTATGGACGCTCGAACAGATGTTGCAATTGAAAATCTGAGAGGACGATCGAAGAGGCTGATGGTGAAGAGAGAAAAGTAGAGATGAGTGAGAAAGTGAAAATAGGAAAATGAATGAGATTGAAGGGGTAGGGGTGCGCGTAGGTTTCAAATAAAAATTAAATTCTAATGTGTTGTGTTATTATTATAAGAGTAGTTCTCATGGTTCTCATTATACTAATGGTTCTCATAAGATCCCAAATTTATATATATATATATATATATATAGAGGCCGGATCACGTGAGGCCGCTTATTACGGTGAGGCCGCCGAACCCTTACTATGTTGCACATGATTTTCAATGTGCATTGGACTAATTTCAATGGGATGAAAATTATGGGTCATTTATAACAATTCATTTGGCCCAAATATTTTCTCTATCTAAAAAAATTATCCATTTTGCTCTTTTTCTTATTTCGTGAAATTTGGGCTTAAAATATTTGTTTATTCACAAAATGTTTAATTTTTTATTTTGTGAATCTTCGACCTTAATTTGTGAACTCGGGACCTTATTTCGTGAGACTTAGACGTAAAATGTTTGTTTGCTCACAAAATGAATAATTTCTTATTTCGTGAATTTCGGAACTTAATTTGTGAAACCGAAACCTTATTTCCTGAAACTTGGATTTAAAATCACTAGTACAAAAACACCCTATTGCATCCGTTCTATAAGACTTATTGCGTCGGTTCTTGGTTGACGTTTTTGGAGGTGACGTTTATTGAAACGTCGGTTCTAAAACTGACGCAAAAAACAGACATTTGCATCAGTTCTTAGTATACAACTGATGCATTTGATGTATCATTTGCATCAGTTCTTAGTAAACAACTGATGCATTTGCTATAAGAACCGACGCAAACAGCTTAGTTTTTGCATCAGTTTTCCAGTAACGGATGCTTTTTCGCTTAGCTTTTGCATCAGTTTCCCAACAACAAATGCAATTAGTACCTTAATTTCGCGCAAAATTGAATAGTATATGCGTCGGTTATTATAGGAACTGACTCTTTTGCTCTATTTTTTTGCATCATTTCTTTTCAAAACCGATGCAATAACTAATTACTATTTGCGTCATTTCTTGTAAGAACTGATGTATTTTATTTTTATGTTTTTAAAAAAAAATCCGCTACCGAAATTTCGGCAACACCTTCTTATAAAGTTGATATCCAAAACACCAGAAATTTAAAACCATCTGCATTAAAATATCCAACCAAAGGACATTACATTTCCTTCGAACCAACAACATTCATTCCAAATCCAATCCAACATAACAACAAACGTTTCCACAACGTTCAAATAAAACATATACAATCTAAGCTAAGTAACAATCCAACTAAAGTCATAGTGATACCAAGTTAATCTATTTTGAATATTGTAGATTATCTAAACATTTGTTAGCCCAAACTTCTCTAACCACATTGAGATCGACCATTGACACCGATGTAGTAACAATTTTCTGCATTTTCAAAATAAATATTATATTAGTAATATATAATAAATGTAATGAAGAATGATATATAATTGACAATGAAAAGCTAAGGCAAGATTGAATTAGGTCTACCCCATCTCTCAAGGCACAAACAGATTACAATGTAAATCCTTAGGTCTACCCCATCTCTCATTCATTATTTGTTTATTTGGTCAAGTTAAGGTTGGGGGTCACATGAGTGCGTCGGGAGCAATTATGCTCTGATACCAATTGTAAAACCCCTCGCGAAAGCGGAAATATAAACACATAAAAGTACTAAAAATGCAGCGGAATTAAAACTTTTTAAAGTAAACAACATGCGAGAAGTCTTAAACTGAAATGGAAACTGCAACTGAAATAAACCAAAATAGATAAGTAGCAGTTCTAAGTACTGAAAGAAATATATACACAGCCCGGGATGGAACATCCCTACAGGCACCAAAATAAATGTGACAAACTACGAGTCCAGCTAAACGACATAAGGTAAGTCATGATGAACGGATCATCGCTCGCTAGCTCTCGTGAACCCATCTCCAACCAGCATGTACCTACATACATGAAAACATGTACGCCACAATCAGTGGGGAGTGACTAGAGTTCTCCTAGCCACCTTTTGTGACAACACGTAACATATAAAACAGTACAGAATACTCCAACACATAACAACATGTGAAGCATAAACAACCCATCATCTGATCTCTTACTATCATGCGATTACCATTCACGGCTCTCAACCAACTTCATAAACAAATAGGAAGGAGAGCCGGTCTCCCTACTGGTTACCCAGTTGGGGGGTCTTTCAATCCAATTATTTATGAAACTGAACTAAGAGTCATCCAATGCCTTGGATGATTTAACCACAAATCATATAACAACGATAACATACTATGCATATCTGACACTGTACCATCATCAAGGCAAGCAGATATAAAACAGCAAGTACAAAGGTTCAGAGGCGACATCTTAACGCATAACCTAAATACCAAGTTCACAATATCAAGCAAGGACTCAGAGGCGAAAACTCAACGCATGGACCGGCTATCACTGAACACTAGACTCAGAGGCGAAAACTCAACGCATGGACTAGCATTTAATTCACTATCACAAGTAAGGAACTCAGAGGCGAAAACTCAACGCATGGACCCCTACCACATCACAAGATACTAGACTCAGAGGCGAAAACTCAACGCATGTTCTAGCACCAAACACCTGCACTCCGGGTAAGGTATGACAACCTGACTGCCCCGTCGTGCAGTTTCTCTACTCGTCAGACTCAGAGGCCAGCTTAAGGCATGTCCTGACGCGATCACACATACATGTCTGGACTCAGAGGCGAAAACTCAACGCATGTCCCAGACACGACAAACAGACATGTATGGAACTCAGAGGCGAAAACTCAACGCATGTTCCCATACACGACAAACAGTTCACGTATTAAGTTCAGAGGCCAGCTTAAGGCATAACTTAATACGCATCAAAACAATATCATTCAAGTCTATGAATTACTCTATAGTTCTACCTTTAACTTCTAATCAACATTCGATCGACCTCGAGAACTAAGATGAGGGAGAGCCGGTTTCCCTTTCGGTTGCCCGACCGGGGGGTCTCTATCCTTACTCTATTCCCGAACCCAATATAATGTTGCCCATCCTCCGGGGACCTCAAATACATGTCAAAGGTACACAAAACAAGTTTCAAGTAAAACCGATTAACCGTTTGAAAGTTACGATCAAATTACGAAAACTTCAAAATAGCTTACAGGGGTCCCCAGCCGGTCGGCAGGCAGCCAGTCGGCCGGCTGGTGACCACCTCAGCCTTTTCCTTCTTTTCTTTCAAACGAGGAATAACACAAGGGGACTCCCAGCCGGTCGGCAGGCAGCCGGTCGGCCGGCTGGGAACCCATTCCCTTAGCTTTACAAACTCGCAAACCCACCCCAAATGTACTCCCAGCCGGCTAGCAGGCGGCCGGTCTGCCGGCTGGGCTCCCCTCTACTTATGTTTCTCGCAAAAACACAAAAACAACACAAAGAGTGACCACCAGCCGGTCGGCAGGCAGCCGGTCGGCCGGCTGGCAGTCCCAAGGTCAAATCCTTTCAAAATTTGCAAAACATCCAAAGACGCTCCCAGCCGGTCGACCGCCAGCCGGTCGACCGGCGGCCGGTCGGTCGACCGGCTCAGAGAGCCTGATACGATTTTCGCAACTTTCAGCCTATTCGAAAACATCACAAATCGACACCAATTCTTCACAATTGATACAAGTAAGGTTTACCCAACATTTCCAAACATCTAATACTACTTCCTAACAGCAAACCAATCCCATAACAATCCTCAAACGATTAATTTCATGTATCCGTCTTCACATATGAAAAACTGAAAATAACATACGAGTATGTTTCAACATCAAAGGGCATGATTTTCTCACATAGAAACAATCCTAAACATGTTACTAAGTCCGTAAATCATCAACTCAAACATAAATCAGAAACCATGACAAGATCAACAACAAAAGTGCTAATATTCACAAATAGGCCGAGTTTCTCATTATCGTCACCTCAAAAGCGATTAAGCTCCAAGATCCTCTTCAACAATGAAACTATCAACACCAAGATCCTCTAAGTCTTCTCCTACAACAAAGAAAACGGGTTTGAAGATGCTAAAAACGGAAATTACACAAAACAGCCCCTTTTTGAAGTTGAACGAAAATGAAATTGAAAGAGACGGATGTCTTGCAAATCTTGCAAGGATTCCGAAAAGGTATGACTTGCCTTGATTCGACTTCGGGAAGACCTCGAAATGTTGAGTTGAAGCTTGAAGAAATAAGAAAAATGGAGGTTGAAGGGGAAGCAGTGGAAAGAGTTGTGAGGGAGAAGAGATGTCGACATAAGGGTTTTGGTGGTGGGGTTTAAGTAGTCCTTTTTCTTACTTGGGTCGGGTCATTAGTTGTGAACGGGTTTTTAAGCCGGGTTTGATTTAAGCCAAGTTATTAACATCTTAAGAAATTAAGGTTTCTTAAGACGGATCTTAACGGAACATTTAAAATAACTTAACAATTTATATTAAAATATTATTTTATTCCGTAAAATAATTTAAAACTCTAAAAATATAATTTACGAAAATGCGGGATGTTACAATCACCCCATCTTTCAAAAAGTTTCGTCCTCGAAACTTGAAGACAGAAATAGGTATGAAAACAACTATAATTTTCAAAATGAACCAGCGGTTCATGACAATTCAAAACCTTATCTTCCAAGAGGTTTTTAAGGAGCAAAAGAGTTCAAGGTACAAGTCTTGTCACTGGACGTTGGAATCCTCGTTACGTATTCGAGAGTCCGACATACCAAATCTGAGACAAGTCCCAAAATGAAATTAGTCAAAGTTCTAAAATTACGTCGATTCGGTGTTGATGGGCACAGTACGGGTTATCAGACGTCTCAAATAACACGTTCTAGTGGCTATCAACGCTGAAGTCTGCCAAATTGTAAAATATCCTGTTCTTCAAAATCAAGTTTTCTTCCAAATTAACCTTTATTTTCTCAAATTTTTGAAGAGTACAATGGTAACCATGACTAAAAGTTGCTTCCAACGGAAGAGAAGGCAGTTTCAACTTTTTAAAACAATTAAGCTTTTTCCCAAAAACAATGGATTTAAAGTCAACAATTGGGAAACAATTCCAAAACAGACGCTCGAGAGCGCGGAAACGGTCGCAGAGCTTATTTTTGATAAGAAGGCTTAAGGGTTCCAAGCCTCGCGGCTGTAAGGATTCAAAACGAAGGGTCGAAGGAATGGAACGATTAAGTCGGAGGTTAAAGAAGACGGTAACCTTTGCCAACCATGGGTGCACTAACCGCCACATTCACAATCGAAACATCCTTCCAACGATCCCTGGTATATCCCAACAAGGCGATTCTAGTAACCTCAATGCTCACAATGGTTCGCGGTTCCTATTACCCCTATCTCATCCACAACACAGGGCATTCCTCAACAAGAAGGTTTCCAAAACTCTGAATCGGAACTCTATTACCATAACAATAAATCCTCAAAACTCAAGATATAGTATTCACTATCCTCTAACTTTAAATTCTGACCGTTCGATCCTAGCAACCTATTTCGCAAGGTTCAATATCCTAAATTCCCAAATTATTATCACGATGAGAATTCAAAACAAGATCTTATTAAGGTAACAACTTCCAAGTCAGGCACGTCTATGACGGGTCCTCATGACTAGTTCCCCAAAACGATTCGAATCTCAAGGTTCCTCGAAGTCGAAAGCAAGATTATCCTTTCAACGATTTATTCCTCAAAAGTTGAGATAACTCATCCCAGATAGTTCCCAAATGACGATTCAACCAAACTCTCAGACTACTCAGCTCATGTGATACATCTACTAGACTTGTATCACAGCTCACAATAACTATACCCAAATCAACGCGTTTCTGGACTTACATCTCTCAACAAATCATTCATTCTCAAACTGATGATGTATCCTAAATTTTCCTTTAAGTCTTTCATTAGATAAGTGCTAAGATCCATTAAGTAACTAAAGGTCAACCGCTCAGTCACTTCCACAAGTTCTCGTATATGTTCCAACGTTCTCACACCGTTACTAACAACTCTCGTTCCTCAACTTCGAATAGCATTAGCTTGTCTCATTCAATTATCAGACAACGTCAGTACCTTAACCATATTCCTCAAAATCAATCTTTACTCTAAGTTCCTCGAGATCCTCAAATGGATATTCCAAACTCACAATTATCCATGACTCGGCAAGATTCTCACACCTAAGTCCCATCTAAAGCCACGTAAGATACTCTACCTAGCACCATTATCTCATCATTCACTTTCTCTTCAAATTAGTAACATAACAACACTAGGGTTATCCAAAACATATTCAATAAGCTCTTTAGGTTTATCCCCAAGTAACGACACTCTCCAAATCACGGGGTACAGCTAATTGCAAGAGGTTTCCAAGTTCATCTATGGTAGGTTACCGCACAAGGTGTTTTAGGGGAAGCAAGTTATCAGGTTGAGTCAAAAGGAAATGAAGACAGATTCCAAAGAAGATTAACAGGAATCTAAGGAAGGAGACTAAGGTCTTAACGGTTACGAGTATATCAACCATAAATAAGACAGTAGGCATGAACATACCAGTCGGTGGGTCAGGATGAACTCCAGTCTCAGCTTGGTCCTGAACAGCTCTGGCTCCACTGGCCTCAGCCTCTAGGTCAGTAGTAACAGCTCTGTCAACAGCGGTATTCCTCTCGGGTCACTCGAAGAAGCGATGCCCGGGCTTCTTGCAGGCATGGCAAAGATAAGGGTTACCGTGACAGTCAGCTCCGGGATGAAGGGTTTCGCGACACTTAAAACATCTCAGGGGTGCTTCTGTCGAGGGTTCCATGTCTCGATCCCGGGAAGTCTCAAGGTCAATAGTGATAGTTCGGTTGATGGCGTCATTCCCTACGCGGCACTCGAAAGAGCGATGTCCAAATCCCTCGCAGGTAAAGCATTGATGCGGGTTGCCGTGGCAGTCAAGTCCAAGATGGAGATCCTTGTGGCACTTGAAGCACTTAAGGGGGACGTCCGATGGGAGGCTCATGCTCCGGATTTGGGAAGTCTTAACTCTCTGGGGCTTCTTGTTCTTCTGGGAACGCTTCCTCTTTCCGAGAGGAGAGGGGGCAAGAGGGCTAAGAGGTCTCCCGCTTCGGCATCTATGCAAGGGCGGTCGAGGAGGAGAGAAAGCTCTAGTCCTCTCACAATAGATCTCATAAGGGTCCTCTGCTCGCAGGGCACTGTAGTAACTCTGGAAGTAAGAAGTCGGGTCACCACCGGCTACACTCCTAGTCTCAGCATTAAGCTTGCTCCGAAACAGGTAAGCTTTATCTTCTTCTCTCTCAACTAGCTGGGGAACAAAGTGAATTAGCTCCTCGAATCGATTGGTGAAGGCTTGAACAGGAAGGGTTCCTTGGCGAAGGTTCATGAACTCGGTCATCTTATCCTGGCGGATGTCCCTGTGGTAAAACCTCATGCCAAGAAGAGTCTTGAAACGACTCCAGGTGAAAGTAGGGTCACGAGTAGCAGGGGTACTGATCGTCATCCACCAACTCCTGGCCTCGCGAACTAAGAACTGGGATGCTACTCGGGTCTGATCCTCGGGTCGAACATCATAAATCATGAAATTCCTTTCCATGTCAAAGAACCAAGCAGTGAGGGTCGCAGCACTGGTCTCTCCGTCGAATGTTTTAGCTGCATTCCTCCACATCTGAGTGATAATCCAAGCCAATCCTCCAAGTTGGTTACTTCCCGAGATTTGCAATGAGGAAGAAGGCGTAGATGACCTAGCTTCGCAATCCCGAAGAGTCTAAATGAGGGCTCGCATCTCAGGACTCTCTTCATAGGTTGGCTCTGCCATTCTTCAATCATAAGAGAGTAATCTGTTAGACGTATCCTTAACAAGGCACAAACAGACTACAATGTAAATCCTTAGGTCTACCCCATCTCTCATTCATTATTTGTTTATTTGGTCAAGTTAAGGTTGGGGGTCACATGAGTGCGTCGGGAGCAATTATGCTCTGATACCAACTGTAAAACTCCTCGCGAAAGCGAAAATATAAACACATAAAAGTACTAAAAATGCAGCGGAATTAAAACTTTTTAAAGTAAACAACATGCGAGAAGTCTTAAACTGAAATGGAAACTACAACTGAAATAAACCAAAATAGATAAGTAGCAGTTCTAAGTACTGAAAGAAATATATACACAGCCCGGGATGGAACATCCCTACAGGCACCAAAATAAATGTGACAAACTACGAGTCCAGCTAAACGACATAAGGTAAGTCATGATGAACGGATCATCGCTCGCTAGCTCTCGTGAACCCATCTCCAACCAGCATGTACCTACATACATGAAAACATGTACGCCACAATCAGTGGGGAGTGACTAGAGTTCTCCTAGCCACCTTTTGTGACAACACGTAACATATAAAACAGTACAGAATACTCCAACACATAACAACATGTGAAGCATAAACAACCCATCATCTGATCTCTTACTATCATGCGATTACCATGCACGGCTCTCAACCAACTTCATAAACAAATAGGAAGGAGAGCCGGTCTCCCTACTGGTTACCCAGTCGGGGGGTCTTTCAATCCAATTATTTATGAAACCGAACTAAGAGTCATCCAATGCCTTGGATGATTTAACCACAAATCATATAACAACGATAACATACTATGCATATCTGACACTGTACCATCATCAAGGCAAACAGCAAGTACAAAGGTTCAGAGGCGACATCTTAACGCATAACCTAAATACCAAGTTCACAATATCAAGCAAGGACTCAGAGGCGAAAACTCAACGCATGGACCGGCTATCACTGAACACTAGACTCAGAGGCGAAAACTCAACGCATGGACTAGCATTTAATTCACTATCACAAGTAAGGAACTCAGAGGCGAAAACTCAACGCATGGACCCCTACCACATCACAAGATACTAGACTCAGAGGCGAAAACTCAACGCATGTTCTAGCACCAAACACCTGCACTCCGGGTAAGGTATGACAACCTGACTGCCCCGTCGTGCAGTTTCTCTACTCGTCAGACTCAGAGGCCAGCTTAAGGCATGTCCTGACGCGATCACACATACATGTCTGGACTCAGAGGCGAAAACTCAACGCATGACCCAGACACGACAAACAGACATGTATGGAACTCAGAGGCGAAAACTCAACGCATGTTCCCATACACGACAAACAGTTCACGTATTAAGTTCAGAGGCCAGCTTAAGGCATAACTTAATACGCATCAAAACAATATCATTGAAGTCTATGAATTACTCTATAGTTCTACCTTTAACTTCTAATCAACATTCGATCGACCTCGAGAACTAAGATGAGGGAGAGCCGGTTTCCCTTTCGGTTGCCCGACCGGGGGGTCTCTATCCTTACTCTATTCCCGAACCCAATATAATGTTGCCCATCCTCCGGGGACCTCAAATACATGTCAAAGGTACACAAAACAAGTTTCAAGTAAAACCGATTAACCGTTTGAAAGTTACGATCAAATTACGAAAACTTCAAAATAGCTTACAGGGGTCCCCAGCCGGTCGGCAGGCAGCCGGTCGGCCGGCTGGTGACCACCTCAGCCTTTTCCTTCTTTTCTTTCAAACGAGGAATAACACAAGGGGACTCCCAGCCGGTCGGCAGGCAGCCGGTCGGCCGGCTGGGAACCCATTCCCTTAGCTTTACAAACTCGCAAACCCACCCCAAATGTACTCCCAGCCGGCTGGCAGGCGGCCGGTCTGCCGGCTGGGCTCCCCTCTACTTATGTTTCTCGCAAAAACACAAAAACAACACAAAGAGTGACCACCAGCCGGTCGGCAGGCAGCCGGTCGGCCGGCTGGCAGTCCCAAGGTCAAATCCTTTCAAAATTTGCAAAACATCCAAAGACGCTCCCAGCCGGTCGACCGGCGGCCGGTCGGTCGACCGGCTCAGAGAGCCTGATACGATTTTCGCAACTTTCAGCCTATTCGAAAACATCACAAATCGACACCAATTCTTCACAATTGATACAAGTAAGGTTTACCCAACATTTCCAAACATCTAATACTACTTCCTAACAGCAAACCAATCCCATAACAATCCTCAAACGATTAATTTCATGTATCCGTCTTAACATATGAAAAACTGAAAATAACATACGAGTATGTTTCAACATCAAAGGGCATGATTTTCTCACATAGAAACAATCCTAAACATGTTACTAAGTCCGTAAATCATCAACTCAAACATAAATCAGAAACCATGACAAGATCAACAACAAAAGTGCTAATATTCACAAATAGGCCGAGTTTCTCATTATCGTCACCTCAAAAGCGATTAAGCTCCAAGATCCTCTTCAACAATGAAACTATCAACACCAAGATCCTCTAAGTCTTCTCCTACAACAAAGAAAACGGGTTTGAAGATGCTAAAAACGGAAATTACACAAAACAGCCCCTTTTTCAAGTTGAACGAAAATGAAATTGAAAGAGACGGATGTCTTGCAAATCTCGCAAGGATTCCGAAAAGGTATGACTTGCCTTGATTCGACTTCGGGAAGACCTCGAAATGTTGAGTTGAAGCTTGAAGAAATAAGAAAAATGGAGGTTGAAGGGGAAGCAGTGGAAAGAGTTGTGAGGGAGAAGAGATGTCGACATAAGGGTTTTGGTGGTGGGGTTTAAGTAGTCCTTTTTCTTACTTGGGTCGGGTCATTAGTTGTGAACGGGTTTTTAAGCCGGGTTTGATTTAAGCCAAGTTATTAACATCTTAAGAAATTAAGGTTTCTTAAGACGGATCTTAACGGAACATTTAAAATAACTTAACAATTTATATTAAAATATTATTTTATTCCGTAAAATAATTTAAAACTCTAAATATATAATTTACGAAAATGCGGGATGTTACATTCTATCTTTAATGCATTTTACTAAGTTTATGCAGTCGGAAAGAGTCTAACAACCTGTAAAATGCAATAAAAAAAACGCAGATTAGAGAAAGGCCGTATACATATAAGAGGTGACAAGAATAAGAAGAAAAAAGATTTTTCATTTGCTCATTTTTATGCAACCATCTTATTTATTTCTGATTTTATTTATTGGGTATCTGCATATTTTAGTTAAATCATTTTCTGACAGTAATAATAAGTTGCAGTACCTTACCTACTCCATATTTTGATTTTCATGGTGTAAAATGGAATCTGTAGTCTTCTTAGTGCTGATTTAGATGTGTTAATATCAAATAATCGAAGACGTTTTAGTCTATTGGTTAGATCGGAGATATTGTTGATAATAATTCGCAAATTCGAAACCCCTTGGAACTGCAAATGTAATATTTGATGGCTAATGTTTTATTTACAGACTTACAGTCACGGATATTGATAAAAGAAACACGTTTGTACCGTTCAATGATACGAATCTCAGTACCACCATACTAGAATGTACATATTATAGACTTCCTGAGACGACGGGTTCTACAGATAAATGTACATACCAGCACGTTTGATGCACATTATTGACTTGTAAAAGCTGGCAGTATTAATGTACATTATCCATAGCCTGCCAGTTTGCAATTCTACATCAATGGCCAATGCCACCATGTATATACTTTGAAGATTACCGCTACTCTCCTACTCACAACTGCATCAATGGCCAAACACACAACTGCTACTACTGGCTGGCATTAGAGTAGTTGGGCAGTGAGTATCATGGTGATAGTGTTACACAATTTCAGAAGGTTTATCATTAAAACACACAACTTTGACCCGTAATTAGTAAAACGAATAAAATGGTTTCAATTCGTGTCCAGTAAACCAGTAACTTTGACCCGTAAACCAGTAACAACAACA